>JAGSMT010000093.1:0-1200000 GCA_029286875.1 Lamproptera curius | reverse complement strand
ACACAAAATAATTTCTCCCAAGCTGATTACGATTTCGGCGGCCAATCTATATTGGATATCGCCCAACTATGCCGAAGATATTATAGTGCATGAATGTATGCGCAGACACAGATGCACTCTCTCTTACTTTATTGTTATCGTGCATTGAAACGGATAAAGATCGGGCGCAGCAACCTTTTACAAACGCATGGATCATTTTACTTTACAGGCAATTGGTTGATTAGCACGCTTGCCTAACCGTCTTTTTCCTATTTTGAACAATGAAACAATGAAAAGTTGTTAAGTCCCCAAAGGATTTGAACCCTAGACCTCCGGCATTTAAAGCGCAATCACATACCATTCGGCTCAAAGCCACTTTGTCATGTATATATAACGGATACATTGTAGTTGTGAAAAAGAAAATATAATAATTTTACTTTTCATACTATAGCAACGTATGGAAATGACATTCAGCCTAGATAACCGTAAAACCCGCTTAGTAAGCAGCCTTGAGTCTTGTATTTGATCAATTTGAGAGACGCAAAATCCATCACAAGCCATCGAATGTTAATAATGGACATCAAATAAGATATTTCTCATATTGTCAATCCTCACCGTTGCTTAGCGACTGCCAATTTCGTTGGATTTCTTTCGACTTGATCCACAAGGATAAAGGTATCTAACAAGATAAAGAGAATGAATTTATTATGTATTCATCGAAGAATAACATAGCTCTAGGTAACTGGTCGGTTGATAATTTACCATTATTCATGTAAGTATAAAACAAACAAAATGGATGCTAGTATTATTTATACTTCAAAGTTTAAGTGAATTGTTGGCGTGAAAGTATTTTACTAAATATTCTCTCTTTCCATATGAGATTAAGAATGGTATGTAGAGACACAAACAGTTTATTCCTCATCACCTTCACAACCCAAAGGGTTAAAGTGCATTTGTTTGATGGACCTTGGATGGTCAAGGTTGTTATGGCAACCGAAACCACAAGAACCCGGTCACATGTAAGCAACAATTTTACATGCCTATCCGACAAACAATAATCGTTACACTATACTTATCAAACAGACAGAACAGAACTTGGACAACAATATAGAACCCTGAGGGACTATAGGACCCGTAGTCTTAGATTTCGAAAGAAACCTATTTGTGTTAATTCTAATAATCGCTATAAAGCTTTCAACATTTAAAAAGAACCCAGCTATGAATCTTCCAATATTTTCGCAACACAGCACTGAAATAACGACAGATCGTATATTCATAGCAATTAAAGAGGGACTTGTTGCACACAAAAGCGTCGGAATAAAACGTTTCGATACCGATACAACTGTTTGCGCATCAAATTGAATGCGCTCCATTTATCGGAGCTTTCGATGCAAATAAATTCCTTTAACTGGGACTCGTTAGGTTCGCCAGAATTTTCGGGCGGATTCGGATATTAAATGGACCTTTTGTTTCATAGGTTCGTTTCGTTTTTACCGGGTTTTTTGCGTAGGTAGTTCATTTTATTGTGTAAGTCACGTGTTTGGTGTTTGACGTAGGTTTATTTTCGTTTGTTACTACTTTATTTACATAAATTTATTGTGCTTAATTAATTTATTAGAAATGTATAATTAAATCGGTCTAAAGACCGCTAGGGACATAAATTGAAAAAGTAAAGACAAGAATGTAAGTCACAATATTACATTTAATTCTTAAAATATAATTTTGTAACGTGTATAACGTTTCATAAACTTTAGTTATAGCAGTTAAAGCGCTGTGAATGCTCCAGATCGTATTGAACAGCATAAAAGAACCCTCTTGACGGGTTGGTCTTTATATGAACTTAGTCACGACGAAAGTCACGTTCTACTCGCATAAAATGGACGCTGATTATTGGTTTAGCCCTCAAGTTTACGAATGTTTAGCGAGTTGTCGAGAACTAAGTTTATAGTGCAGAATAAAGAAATCTGTCAGACAAATACCGAGTTCGGAGTTATTAAAAGTGATTTTTATGAGGTGAATGCGTACTATCTTAGGTCAGACTAAGTGGGTGTACCTTGGAAGAGGTAATCAAGGAGTCGATTGTCTCAGGCAGTTAAAAATTATGAAACATACGCTTTTTAGGTAATATCTGCTTGAAATTATTTCTTTTATTCAGTTAATGTTGTTGGGCAAGGCATTTAATTGGTGGTAAGCAATAAAGTCCTGAGAAATGAAGTGTCACGACGTTAGTAAATTCTCACACCACTGTTTGCAACATTAATAATTCGAACCAAAGGAGAGGTCGATACACAGACGAAGTATAACATAGAACACTATTAGCGCCTTATTGGTAGACCTCGGCCAAATTTAAGACCCAAGCGATGTTTAAGCGACAAAAGTGCCTGACTTTTCGGTGCCATTTGATATGGTAATGGGCTTCGTTTACGTAATTTCCATATTTTATGTGGTTAGGGTATAGGTGGCCCGCAGCTTTTGTTAACTATCAAGTTATGATTACAAACTCTTGTTTGTGGTTAGATTTAACCAACATAGAATTCACGGGAAGCTACCGTTCCCACGAACAAGGTGAGCAACACTTTCACATGAAAGTGAAAGGAGTTAGCCATTACTTTGTGTCTTTAAAGGATCGTCGACGATCGGTTTTCCAACCGGAACGCCGACGATCTGGCGACTGTTTTTAATCGGTTGCTAGGGGCAATGAAAACCGCCCTGGAACGCGGGCGTAATGAGTGTACCGAGTGTGTGTGTGTTCGCTGTGCTCAAAAGCGAGATTTTATATCCTACCTTCTATATTATACTATAGATATCTTACTGGTAAAATTCGTAAGGTAACAGAGTTTGCTCAAAAGTTACAAAGCCTCTCTCCTACTGTTCTGACTTTAGAACGATATGTTGCAGTCGAAGGTCACGCCTAGGTATTTGTCCTTCCTCTGCCATGGGATCAGTTGGCCATAAAGTTTTAGTTTTCCTTGTGTCTTGCCTCTGCCATCAGCACATGGCCTTTTCCTGGGGATGAAGACTGTGGGGAAGGTGTAATCACGATGGCTTACACTTTGTTAAAAACTTCATACCTTTAAAAGAAAGAAAGAAAGAAAACATTTATTTAGCACATATTTAAGATAAGTTTTACAAGTCTAGTTAAATAATACATTAATAAAAAAAATTATACCAAATTGGTCTTCACTCAGGATAGAGTCATGAACTTACCTAGAACTTCGTAGATGCTGATTTTAGTGAAGCTATGGGAAATAGTAGATGACGTAACAATGTAAATAAAAAAGGGTTAAGCCTCTTACGAGTTAAAAATAAAGAAAAAGCTAATAACAAAAATTTAATTTGACCAAAAATAATATAGATTTGTTATCATTCAATTATAACAAAAACTGCCTCCGTAGCCTAGTGGTATGGACGTGTGCTTTAGAAACCGGAGGTCGTGGGTTCGAATCCTGCGGGGACACAACAAATTTTCATTGTTGTTTTCTAGTTGGTTAGGGCAATTTGGGCCGATCACCCAGTTGTCTGAAAAGTAAGATGATCCATGCGTCGGATGGGCATGTAAAAGTCGGTCCACCCACCAACCCGCATTGGACCAGCGTGGTGGGATACGGTCCAAACCCCCCAATGGAAAGGGGTGTATTAGGGGAGGCCTATGTCCAGCAGTGGACTATCAAAGGCTGATGATGCATGATGCATGTATAACAAAAAACAAGTCGTTTGGCGTGTTAGGGCTTGCGTGTGTGTAAAATATATTAAAATATTGATTCATCTGATATGACGCACATAAATACATTTTGCCTTTTCATAATTTATAATTTAATAAAAGTAACGCAATGGATGTCCTATAATAGCATAATTTGTGGCTATCTTAGTGTACCATAAGAATTTTATTAAGTCTAGACAAGCATTTAAGACGCTTCAAGACGCTCCAAGTGTAAGTAGTGGAACGCCATAATAGTACGGTCAATGATATTTTTACTATTTATTTCAATAATAAAGATTTATTGTTATTGAAATAAATAGTAAGAAATACTAAAGAATTGCGTTTAGAATACAGATTGAATAATAATATTTTACAAACTGGAGGTCGTGTGTTTGAATCTCAACGGGAAAGAATTATAAGTAGTTTTTTGTTTGTTTTATGCAAGTAATGTGAATTATATGTTCCCGATTATAGTAAAGTTAAGTTTAATTTCTCTGGCAAAAATCTAAGCCGGTTTTCTAATCCGCCATTGATATTCCTTGGTGTTTAAAATATCTGACAACTAATTTATATATTGGAATTGTAATAATTGACTTAATATTAATATAATAACAAAATAAAATAAAAAACTTATAGACATATAATATTTTTTTATAGTAGTAAAATAGACTACGAGAGAGAGCTACTGCAGAATCCTTGACTATTTAATACACTCTGAAAATTGCATAGTTTCTTTATCATAGACCAAAAAACAATGACATTAGCAGCAAAATATAAGCCTTTTTATTGGTACATATTGCATAAGTTTTGTAGTAACCCCTTACATCATCAGCCTGTAATAGTCCACTGCTGGACATAGGCCTCCCCTAACACACTCCTATCCATTAGGAGGTTTTGGACCATATCATACCACGCTGGTCCAATTCGGGTTGGTGGGTAGACCGACTTTTTACATGCCCATCCGACGCATGGATCATCTTACTTTTCAGACAATTGGGTGATCGGCCCAAATTGCCCTAACAAACTAGGAAACAACAATGAAAATTTGTTGAGTCCCCGCAGGATTCGAACCCACGACCTCCGGTTTCTAAAGCAGACGCCCATGCCACTAGGCTACGGAGGCAGTGAGTAACCCCTTAGCTACGAGAAAACCGTACATTGGAAATATTTGGCGTTTACAAACTTGGGATCATTAGTTCAATTCCTGCGGGAAAGAACATCGTGCTATCGTTATTTTATAGTAACGGCAATTTGGACAATATTGCTTGGAAAAGAAGATGGACCATACCTCGGGTAGGAAAGTAAAAAGGAGGTCCAGATTGCTAAAACCATCTTTGGCAGTCATTACAGAACGGTAGTCTCTCCAAATTTTCTATTTGCACCTAATCCATCATTTTGTTTCAAAATGTGATACAGGTAAATCTAGATAGGTAAGAAGCCGAACTAACGATTATCATTATCGTCATCATTAGCAGCCCCTATCCGTCCACTGCTGGACATAGGCCTTTCTCAATGAACGCCAAGACGGCCGATCCCCAGCTACTCGCTGCAAACCTAACGATATCTTAGAAAAATGTCTAAGATGAAGAAGTGGAAGAAAGCGAAAAATCTATTTATCTATCTTGATTTTACATGTCAAGATAGTTATTTTTATGACTGGTTTTTCTTTTCCTAAATTAATGTTGTACATAAATTTTAATCTTATCTAATCATTCGCATTTTGGCGCGTACGCACAGTCTAGTTAGTAATAATAAGTCTGTTTAGATGCCCGCCGTTTTACATTATAAAGAATATTCCTTTCATATTTTTAATCAAAAGATAATACTGCATGATAAATTACGAAATGATATAAGTAATATTATTATTAAAGAAAAAAATTACATATTTGTGATTATGATACCGATACATTGATTTTAAGGAGCAATATAGAACATTTATTATTGGCTACAATGGCAGACGAGCAGTCGGGCCACCTGGAAAGTCGTCACCGACGCCAATATACGTTGTCAATACCAGTGGTATCATCAACGTGCTGCCTACCGTCAGACGTATGATGTAAAATCTCGTTTACTCAGTGAATGCGCTGGCTACGGTGCCCTTTAAAAGGGGACCTGCCACCTCCGAAAATATAAACTTTAATATACATAATAAAACCTTACATGATTGTAAATAGCTCTTCATCATCAGCATGTGTTAGTCCACTGCTGGACATAGGCCTCCCCTAATGCACGCTTTCTCCATTAGTTGGTTTTTGGACCATGTACCACCACGCAGGTCCAGTGTGCGTTGGTGGGTTAACCGACTTTTTACATGTCCATCCGACGTACGGATCATCTTATTTTTCAGGGGTCTTAATTGGGTGATCGCCCCAAATTGTCCTAACCAACTACGAAACAACTTAGAAAAGTATTTGAGTCCCAGCAAAACCTCGAGGCTACGGAGGCAGTTCAAATAGCTCTTATTCCATTTAATAAAGTATTTCGGTCTGCTAACCTATTTTGTAGACTTGGGTGTTAAAGAAAATTTCCAAGATGGCATCAGTGAACAAACACAGTTCGCATAACAATAACATATCATTGCCCTATTCAGATAAAACTATAATAATTAATAAGCAATAGATAAATTGGCGAGCACGCGGAATAATGTTGCCCTAATCGCTAAGGTCAAAGTTTTCTTATCAATTGTTTATGAATGGAAAACTTGTGCAGAAAATGTCTGATTGCTCGAGTCTTAGATTTAAATATATGGTAATACCGTATGGGATTGACGTCAGTTGTTGTGTTTTGTATGTTGTTTTTTTATACCAACGTTAATTAACGTTTATTTCAAATTCAAATTCAAATATCTTTATTCAACATAGGAGCGACACACTCACTTATTGATTGTCAAAAATCTACCACCGGTTCGGAAAAGGACGCCTCAGACCTGAGAAGAATCGGCGAAAGAAACTCAGCGGGTCTTTTTTTTGACAACTTTTACTATTTAATTGAAACAATAACCAAACAAATAAAAACTTACAATTATGATATTATTAAAAAAAGTCTGGAGCGAGCATTTCATTACCAGAGTGTGTTATCATTTAAAAACTCATTTACATTGTAATAAACACATAAACGTTCCTTGACAACTTTTATAAATTTATTAATGGATAAATCTTGAACGTTTTCTAGGATTTTATTGTAAAAGCGAATACATTGTCCCATAAAAGATTTAGATATTCTTCGCAGTCTAGTTGCTGGAAGAATTAATCTATCCTAGTATTAATGTCATGTGTATCACAATGCATAAAAAAATATTTTGTTTTTAATTTTAGTAAACAACTCTCGGTGATTCTTTAGGGCCCAGGTTATAGACTGCACGAATAGCTCTTTTTGAAGGACGAAGATTGTATTAATATCAACCGCGTTTCTCCACACTCCACGTCAGTTATTTGTCTAATTCTATTTATAGCATATGCCGGAGCTAAGTTTATTCTGCCAGTCCATTTATATGGGGCCCCACTGCAACTTAGCGTCTATTGTTACGCTGAGAAACATAGTAGAGTATGAAATCAGAAGTTCGAGTGCGCTATTTTAACACCATAGTGGCATAGTTTCCTGACTAGAGTCGCATGTTAAACACAATCAAAAGCCTTTGAAGGGTCACGAAAATGCCTAAGGCATCCTGCAATTCTTCCCAAGCCTCGTATATATTTTTTAACTAGTCGAATACCTGCGTCAGTTGTGGAGCGGCCCTAGTGAAACCTTAGAACTATTAACGTTCTATACTGATTAAATTTGTGCAAGATGTGAAATGTTTGTAAATAGATTTAATATTATTAATAGTTACTTAAATTTAAACACATTTCTAAAATATGACTGAATTACTATATTGACGACTGCCTCTGTAGCCTAGTAGTAAAGGCGTGTGCTTTAGAAACCGGAGGTCGTGAGTTTAAATCCTGCGGGGACTCAATTAATTTTCATTGTTGTTTCCTAGTTGGTTAGGGCAATTTGGGCCGATCACCAAATTATCTAAAGTAACATGATCCATGCGTCGGATGGGCATGTATAAAGTCTGTCCACCCACCAACTCACCGTGAATCTTGACCAGTATAATAACCAATACGGTCCAAAATCCTCTAATCGAAGAGGCAAGCATTGAGGGAGGCCTATGTCCAGCAGTGCACCAACACACGCTCATGATGTACATGATGGTTA
This sequence comes from Lamproptera curius, assembly GCA_029286875.1. Lineage (NCBI taxonomy): Eukaryota > Metazoa > Arthropoda > Insecta > Lepidoptera > Papilionidae > Lamproptera > Lamproptera curius. Next base: position 1,192,121 of record JAGSMT010000093.1, on the reverse strand, counting down.
CGACTAAGACGACTGATCGTTTTCTCCGTTTTTAGCTATCCACGCAGGAGATAGTATAATGCACAAGTCTACGCTTCTTTCTCTCACTATCTTAGTTCGATGGGACTGATAAGCGGCGAGAAATCAATAACAATTGTTAACTAACTGCACAAACAACAAAATATTGTAAATAACCCTCGCAGAATTGACCCCAGGACCTGACGGATCTGAAGCTGAAGCCTTTTTGACTAAGGTAAGGAGGCTGTTCAAATTAATGTCTACAGGTGAGCTACGACTGCATTATACACTAAATGTCCTTACTCTTTTTTATACTAAAATTTAATGTATTGAAAATGTTATATTGAATATATACATTGATATAAAAATATATAGTAAAATTAAAAGTAAGTTACTCTACATAATAGAAAATAAGTTAAATTATCTGTTACAAAAGAGTTGGATTGATGTTAAGCGAAAAGTTAAAAGCCTTTATTGTACTCAACTTCCTTCTTCTATCTTGTTAGGAAATTTATTACGTTACTACAAAAAATATTGCGATATTTATTGGTTGTCGAATTTGAGACAGAAATAAAGCGAAAAAAAAGAGTCTACTTTTGCTTTCTTGTTTTTAACATTATTTTATTTATGTAACTGTTTTATTGATATAACGTTTTATTCATGAAATATTTTACTAAAATGTAGGATGTATAAGCCATCATTTATATTTTAATATTTACGTATGTATGTTTTTTTTTTTAATTTAATACAGTTTTTGTATATAAATAAAAATAGCAATAAAATACGTCAACTTCACTTTAGCCAGATGTAATCTGGAATTTAAAAAAAACTTTATTTAAATACTAACGCTAATGTCAAAACACATGACCTTTATATTGGTTAGAGGTGACGTGATAATTGACGTTTGATAAACAATCAGAAAGATTCAGTTTTGGCGCTATTAGAGTTAAACATTAGTATTTATCTATATATATATATAAAAGAGTTTCCTACCTATATATTGACTCATCACGATATCTCTGGAACCATAAGGCGTAGCGACTTGAAATTTGGTAGGAATATTCATTTCGCCGAGTAGAGGTCAGCTATGATTTTACGAAATTCCACCACGCTTGTCCAATGCGGGTTGGTGGTTGGAGCGACTTTTTACATGCCCATCTTTACATGCGTTGGGGGTTTGCTAGCTATTAATTGGCTGTAGTATTACATTGGCTCATATATTTTGAAATCACCGACACAGTAAAAAAGAATTAGCTCGTCAAAGTGGCAGTGGGCCGGTCACATTGGGCCAACAAGGTTCTGGAGTGGGGGCCACGTTCGGAAAGACGGAGCATTGCTTGACCCCCGGCCAGGTGGGATGCCATTTCCGTGCAGTAGCTGGTTCAAGTTAGCAACGAGTAGCCACGGATGGCCGACTTGGCGTTCTTTGAAAAAGGTCTACGTCCAGCAGTGGACGAATAAAGGCTGCTGATGATGATGTTATTTTTGAGGTCATTAAACATTATTATAAAAAACAAGTAAAATACTTAAAACTCATAGTTATTAGCTTTTGCAATATGATGACATGCATTTGACCGTCAATAACTGATTATAATAATTAAAGCTGCCAGTCTGCCTTGTCTGAAGCAGAAGCCCAAAAAGTTAACAGATTTCCTAATTAATTTTCGATTAGAATAACAAATAACTGAAACGAAGCATTGTAAAGAAATAATTGTAATAACAGGAGAGATAATAAAAACAAAAACGCTATATTTAATGCGCATTTTATGTATTAATCTTTATCACGCTTATCTTGAGTAACCTTTCTATTTTAGATTCAATGTCGCACACATTATACAAACAAGCACGCAATATCAACTGCAATTATGTAATGTTTCTCGCTGTTTACGCCCATAGAGTATTTATATACAATAACAGTACGTAACTGTTTGTGGATGTAAATGTTTATGTATAAATAACCGTCTCTGGACCAGCGTGGTGGCATACGGTCCGAAACCCCCTAATGGATAGGGGGGTGTTAGGGGAGGCCTATGTCCAGCAGTGAAATATTACAGTCTGATGATGTGTGATGTAATCGTCACTGGTCGTGGGGGTTGGGTCTGTGAGACCAGAATATATATTTTTTTTCATTTAATTGGATTAGTCGTTAAACTGGATCTGTGTTTAAATGATGCATAAAAAATACAAGTCAATAATATATTTTTTTAAAATAAAATTTTATAAACCGAGGCATGAGTCAGAACTTGCGAGGAAGTAGGGAACGAATCCTACGGGGACAAGCAGTTTTTGGTTAAACTCGTGACTTTTTAAAGTAATACGGTTGGTAGGGATGACTTACAACAATTTTATTTGCAATTTTAGCGTGTAATCATGTGCTCCTCAATCAAATTTCGTGTATATTTGTGATTTATTAATGTAATGTGCCAATTTATGAACCATATTTACTTAAATTATTTAAGAATATTTTGTATTACATTATTACATTGATCTTGTTCATAAAGGATGTAAAACAACGCCGATAAGCTATCAGGGATCTTGTAGATTCTGCAGATAAACATTTTTGAGTCGTATCAAATGACTTTCTTCGTTGGTTAACAGTACATGTAAATTGACATATTAACATTGTATGGAAAATGCATATTCAAAAATTTTACGCAAAACGTTTCAGTGAAACAATTTGCTCAATTGATTGCCTATAAAGGCTCTATAGTTATGACATTTAAAGCATTTTTTGTTTTGAAGATTTTATGTAGCCGATAATTACTAGATTCGAAATTTTAGAAGTCAATTTTATTTTCAATTTAAATATAGATTAGTGAGAAATTATTTTCCCTTTCTCTCGGATCTGTACCGGAATACGATCATATCTGAACTGTCAATGAAAGATCGTATTATATGCCAATACATTTTGATAATTAAAATGTAAAACATTGAAAAGCCAAAATATTCCTGTCATTATATAATAAAGATACCATAGGTATCAAAGCTATTTAAGAGAGGACGATAAATACTAACTTTTCCGATAAAATTCGTAGGAAAATCTTTTTTCACTATGTCTATAGCATGCTTTACAGACTAAATGGTAGATTGTAGCGTTATGTTAAACCTATTATGGAATAACATCTCTTGTTCTATAAGATAATAATTTTTTGTATAGCAATTATGACTGTAGTAATCGAAATGATATCATTGTTTAAATAAAAGACTTTTCAACTGAAATAATTTGTGCTTAAACCTTTCACGATTAAAATAACTTTTTAGATGAATGGACGGTATAAGAACTACGTTCTCCTGATGGTAAACGAAACGTCCTAGTTCATTTCAGTACTAACTCAAACTTATCTGCATAAAATTATCTTTTAAACAAAAAACAAGCGAAATGGCGCAATGTTTCCTGCAGGGGACGGATAATGGAGGCTTTGATTAATGGGATCTTTTAAAACGTGACGTGGCATCCCGCGACACGCCCGTCTCAGAGGGACATTAATGGAATATTAATATACATTTCCCAACTTCTGCATGTTTCGTCTAAGAAATATGTAAGAAATAACGTTATATATCCGTTGATAATGTAAAGCATATATGTAAAGGAGCTATGGTCTAAAGATTATAAACATATCGTTATGTTTAGAATCTTTTGAATGTAAAAAACATTTTTAGTAACAATTCAAAGTCTAAAGGTCCATGTTAAAAACGCGTAAATCAGTTAATAGACGAAAAAGTTTGTTGTTAATAATTTGTTATTTAATTCACTAATCAACAATTAGTGTCGGGCAAACCTATATTATTTACGATATTCTTAGCTTTGCAAATGATTAATATGATGAATACAGAGTTATTTTAGAGTTAAACCACTTTATTTTTTTCCATTACGGTCAATTTATATGTACAGGAGTCGTGAAAAACTTTACAGGAATTTCATTTAAAATGTATAATCATTATCATCATCAGCCGTGTTAATCCATTGTTGGACATGACCTCCCTTATGCACGCCTCCTCCATTAAGGAGTTTTCGGACCGTATTCCTCCAAGCTGGTCCAATGCGGGTTCGTGGATGGACCGACTTTTTTATATGCCCATCCACGCATGGAATATCTTATTTTTCACACAATAGGGTTATCGGCCCAAACTGTTATAATCAACCAGAAAACAACGATTACACAAAGTTGTTTCGCCGCGGATTCTAATCCACGACCTCCAGTTATCAAGCAAGAGCCAATACCGTAAGACCACGGAAGCGGCATTAAAATGTACGACCCTCGTAAATAAAGAAAAAGTTTCTTATTACATAAAGTATAACGTAAACTTTTATCATCTCGGAAATTCGTGGCGGTTATCCTTTAAGGTCGTTCCTTAGCCGCAGTTTGTAAACGGATTTGAATTTTTAAACAACTTCCCGGTTAGTTTAAAGGAGCTCGGTCAACGAAGTTTTCCGACTTTTGTGTATCTTTATTATGTTTTAAAAGTGGGTTACTGATCTGACGAGTCTCTGAACAAAAGAGTGACGAAAGAATTTCGTTTATTTATTGCTTATCTTAGTTTGAATTTGATCACCGTCCTTTCGAATCAGCCAAAATTTGGTACATAGTCAAGAATTGAATTTTTTTAGAGTATTATTTGTTTGTCATTTATTTAGACTGTTATTTTATACACAAGTAATTTACTAATTTTATTTAAAAAAATGTCCTGACCAACCATGTCACCTAGAAGTACTCGCTATGGCTCTAAAACCTGGAGATGGTGAGTTTGAATCCTGTTTGGGAATAACTTCGTGTTATCGTTGTTTTCTGTTAGGTTATATGAGCTGATTACAAAATCGCATGAACGTGGTGACGTGATCTGACTGTTTGATATGTTATAATAGTCGGTTCAATGTCTCAAGTGCATTTTTGGATGTTATCAGCATCTTCAAGTTTATCCCTTGGTTTGTGATAATTAGGCAAACACTATGCGTCAAAAGTGGTGGCTTAAAAGACGTCCCATTGATGACTTTAAACATCAATTACATAGGTAAAATTTAGTTGTCATAAAATATATTTTTTATTTATAGTCCACTCCTAAATGACGAGTAATTGGTTAACGAATTCTTAATTTTGATTTAGTGCGAGCAAAAAAAAAACAAACAACAATAGATAAGTTATCTAATCTTAACTAATCATTATCGAGAATAAATAAGTTTTAGTGAGTTATTATTATATTTACAGATAAAAGCAAATCGAATTAAACATTAACCGCGAGTCAAGTAATCAATGTTTCGATTTGCACTCGTAAATATTGTTTTTCTTATGAACGTTATAACGATCTATTGTTTTATTGTAACGTGCGTGCATTACTTCGTACGTATATTTCAATAGCGAGTGCTGTAATCTATACCGTATCGTATTGGAAAAATACGGTATCGGCATATTGGATATAAATTTGTGTAATTGACACGCTGATTAGGATTAGGTAATGTTTTTGGTTGCTTTTATTGAACTTCATGGTCAACTGGTTAGTAATTAGTTCGTAACATTTTAGTGTCTTTATCGGTTAAGAAAAGTACAGGTGGTTTCGTGGTTTTTATTGACATTACGGTTAACATGTTTCAAAATCAAAGTGAAATATATTTATTTAATATGGAAGCATTACACTTTCGTACTGATTGTTAAATAAACTACCACCGGTTCGGAAATGGAAGCTTCTGACCTGAGCAGAATCAATGGTATTTAGTTCAGAGAACCTTTGCGTTGTTATCGCCGGTTAAGCAAGGCAGAGGTAGTTGCACTGTTAGATGAAAACTGTCAATAATGCAATGGATGTCTAATATACGTCGGCAGGGCTCTTGAAGATATTGAAATCTAATTCGATACTAAATACAGTTCACCCTTTCGGGCTCCAGAGCTCTGGTAGTTATTGTTCTGTCAACATGCCTTGGACTGCAATCATGCAACACCGTGACCTACAACTATAAATAAATCTTATACATTATTCATTGATCAAGTGGCTATGGTTTTAAATAAAAAAAGTTTTAGGTGCTATCTGAATAGAGGATAACCGTTTTGACTAATTATAAGGTGAGAAGGGAGAATGTGGTGTTATCTAATACAGCATGCATTCAAAAGTTTTGCGTTTAGGCATACCTCTATACAATTTTATAACCGTTTACGATCTCTGATACAAGGAAAGAGCACTGTTTATTTTTCTATTTGTAAAAACGATGAGACAAGTTGGACGTTCATCTTTGGTAAGCGATATGCTTTACCCATAAGAAAAACAATGGAATATATTATTATGAATAAGGAACAAGGAAAGTTGCTCAAGAAACGTGGATTCCTCGGAGTTATTAGCATAATGGTACCTTCGGGACTTTGGGGAATATTTTCTTATTAACAGGAAAAGTTATTTTTCTTAATTCTGTGTTATACAAAAAGACGACCCACAACTATAGTTGAGGTGATGTTCTGCTTAAAATACTTTTAGGAGAAATCAATAGTAAAAACACTTTTAGTTAATCGAGCAAGCAGATAGTAAGTTATCATGAGTCGCCATAAATCCTCTTGCTACCCTAAGACGTTCCATGCCACATCTTGTTCTCAGTAATTATGCTGGTTATGATGCCCCTCAAGCCGGAAGACAATAATTTTTATGCATTACTAGTGATTTGCCGCAGAAATAGACACCACGGTGGTACTACCCCAGGCGGTCAGTACCGTTTGAATTATTAACTTTGGACTTCTGTAGTCTGCTGTATGCTACTGTATGAAAGTCATACTGGCTTAACGTACTCTTAATCATGCGAGAACTATATCTTTTATTTCCTAGTTACATTTTTTGTGTAATATGTATTGAATAAACTTAAAAAAAATTGAATGTACCTCTAAACGAACCCATGGTTTAAAGAAAGAAAATTCACGTAAAATATATTTAATAGTTGATGTTAATATGCGCTGCGGCAAGTATGTATTACCAAAATAGATTTAAACCACATTCATATCCAATTTTTATTTAAATTTTTGCATTAGTGCTTTGACGATTTAATTTAATACGCAAGCTGTTGCTACATAATATCTACCAGAAACAAATTCATGTAAAGCCGGGATGGGCCGCTAGTAGGTATAGTGATAAAATCGCGTTAAAAACAAATCATTTTTATAAGAGAAACATCGTGTGATTTATTACAATACGCGATGTTCTCACATACATGTGTATTAATGATAGTCCTGTTTACCACATAATTATATAATATTTGTACACCACTACATGAGTATAAAACAATGTCGCTTTCTCAGTCTGCTTAAATCTTTAAAACTTCGCAACGGATTCTTATGCGGTATTTTGTAATGGATAGAGTGATTGAAGAGGAAGGTTTATAGCATAATTCATTCATAATATTGTAGAGAAACGCTGCTAATAACATATTTTTCCATCCATTTTACAAGTATATTTATCAGTATTGCATTCGTGCAAAGCCGTGGCGGGTCGCTAGTATAGTATATATAATACAGTACGCTTGACGTTATTAAAAAAAAAAACATAAAAGTCACGAAGGCGACTCGAAATAGCAGACTGTATGACATTATGAAAATGAAACACCTCCGTAAACAAGATTAGAAGCTTTGAATAAATCAAAATAAATATCAAAGTCATATTTTTATTAATAACACCGTCCGTTTGTAATAACAGAACGCCCGTGGCGTGCTGACGGCGCTTCAAATGAGACTGGATTGGGGATTTGAATTTTTAACTTTCAGAAAAACCTTTCAGGGGCGCCCTGGTTTATGCATGCCCCGCTGGCTTCGGATAGCGGTCGTATTTCAGAATTCGTTTTCGCGTTTTATAAATGTGTCTAGTATTCCTTCTTATTAACTTCATGATGTCGTAGTTGTTATAGAATAAAATGATGATAATGAAATATGGTTATTTTGTTTTATTTACGCGATTATTGTATGTATCAATACACTAATTTACGGATTTTTCGCGTTAGTTATATACGTTTAATATCGTCGTTTCGGAATTAAAAATATCGAAATTTCAATAGAGAGGATGGTTGGTCTTTACCACCTTCATGGGATCTAATAATTTTAAAAATCAGACCAAAAGATATAAAAACTACAAAGCCACAGGACAACATAAGTACTTTTTGTCAAACCAATGTTCAAAATTAAGAAAATGTAACGTATTATTTTTATTTATAATAAGGAAGAACAGTGCAAGTGCAGACTAATTATAAGTAGCGTGAGTACATTAGAGTAATGAATTATCCGGCAATGTATTTATTATCCACTGAAGTACGTCATTTGATGTATTATACAATAAATAGTTTCCTTGTCTAGATTTGTTTAAGAATGTTAGTGTATACATATTTAGTATTTATATCGATTTTCCCTATTTATTTACTTATATTTAAGGTAGCCTATTTACCTTTTTTATTTAATCACAATGGTATAATATAATTTAATCTATTGCAAACTTTTTAAAGTCAGTGTCACGAAAGAGTATAACATTTTTTAATCCTTTGAATAATTCTGCTTTTGATTGATAAGGTATCGTAAAATCTACGTTTCAAATGACTATGCAAATTAAACGTTAATTAATCGGATTAAATGATGCTATTTCCGGCCTAATTACTGACCTTTGTTCATTAAATAATATTTAATATTATTAAAATTCTTGAATGATGACTGACGATGTTATATAAACCTAGATTAAAATATTGCCTTTAACTTTGAAGAACAATGAAAAATGTACAGATAAAAATCTTTGGTGTATGGATGAAAGAGATAATGAAATTTTGTAGATAATGTGCAGATAATTTATGAACAGCTATGTACCCCTGCCTTGTAGTTGTTTGAGACAATTTTAGCTTAAGTTTAATGTCTAAAAAATTAGAAAATCCTAGCGCAGGATAGGTATATGGACCAAAAATAGACCCATGTCGTCTATGCTACTTTTGATATTCACCATATTTATTTATTTCTTTATTTATACTTTATGCACTAAAAGTACAGAGGCGGTCTTAATGCCATAAGCATTTTCTCCCAGTCAACCTTTAGGTGGTGCAAAGATATTAATGAGGAGTTGCACAGATAAAAATACAAACGAAAAAGTACTGGATTGACATAAGCATACTAATAGATAAAATAATATATACTGCATGAAGTAAGAACGGTGAATGGGACATTGAAGGAGACGGTTATGTGTCGATCGAAGATTTTTGTTACTGACATCACATAGATACGAGAAATAAGTAGATATATAGGGCGGCATGATAGAAGAATTTAGGAAGGAATAAAGAGTGGTTAGGGCTCGTAAAGAGCGACGCTGACGAATCGGTAACCACCTAAGTTGGGTGCGGTATGCAGAAATGTGGTCATACTTGCGTAAATTGAAAACGAATCAAATGTAGTTATTCAGAAGTCGATCGAATTTGATGAGGTGAATGCAGATCATTTAGGTCAAAGTAGCACACGTCACCATAGTCGATGAGCAGGAAGATTAAGCATTACTTTCGACTGAATGGGCAGAAACATTTTAAGACGATAAAGGCATCGCATAACGTTTGTCACTATCTTCACAACACTAGCAATTTGAGTGTTCCAGCTCATCGTAGAGTCAATAAACAAGCTCAGATTTTTAACATCAAGACTAAGTGGAATATGGTTGTTATTAAATGTAATTTTAGGAAGTGATGTCGTGTCTAGTTTGCTTAAAATGCGTCTACCCCCAACCAATATTGCTTGACTCTTTGAGGGGATAACAGTCAACCCAAATCTGCTACACCACAACTTAATAGCCTATAAGTCAGTGTTTATCTTAAAGATAGCTTCGGAAAGTTTGTCAGCAGATTCTTGAGTGTACAATTGCAAGTCATCGGCATAAAGATGATACGCACATTGAAGATCTTGGCCGATAAAATTAATAAATATAGAAAATACAGAAGTGGGGAAAGAATACCGCCTTGATGAATACCAGATCCGATATCCATCCAACGATATGATTCGTCAACCTTGACCGATTGTTGGCGACGTTGAAGATATGAAGAGATCCATTCAAGTGCTTCTTCAAAGACCAGTAAATGAGACAGGATGGTGCGAAGGATTTCATGACTGACGGTATTAAAGGCGTTAGTAAAATCAACTGTAACCTTTCCATACCAGACTATACATTGCCAGTCACTTTAAGTAGGGCTGTGGTGGTGCTGTGTCCGGATTTAAAACCGGATTGCAAAGGACTTTTCAGCTTGTTAATGTATATGAAGCGGGAAGTTGTTTATAAACTCCAAACTCAAGCACCTTAGTCAGGAAAGGAAAAATAGAGATAGGTCGATAATGAGTGAGAAGTGAAGGATTAGAGCACTTAGGAAGTGGCCGGATGATAGCATTACGCCATAAGGTAGGAAAGTCCTAGAATGCAGAGAAAAGTTAATAATAGCGTAAACATTCAGAGAAGGAAATCACAGATAGGAACGATCATGCATCGGCTGATTTTATCACTACCGACGGCATTGGATTTAATGTATGGTAATTTTGATCTCCTCAGAAGTGACTGGGAATATTTAGAAGATTCCACATAAGGTCGCGTCAAACCATTGAGTGTAGAAATAGCGTCTTTAACTGATAGACGACCGGTAAATGAAGAGGAAGTGAAATGATGGATTAAATTGATGGTTATTGTGCTAGGAAGGTTTGACACTCACGATATGACTCAAATATTATCAAACATTTTGACAGGAACTTAACATCCAACGCTAGTTTATCCTTTTAGCAAGTTCAGGTACGATAATTCCATGATGATATTTGTTTTTTAAATTAATTCTACCAACTGACTACTAACGTCTGGACGTGAATATTAAAAGTGAAACGTTTGTTTTTATCATCATCATCAGCCTGTGATAGTCTACTGCTGGACATAGGCCTCCCCTAGTACACCGCTACCCATTAGGGGGTTTTTGGACCGTATCCCACCACGCTGGTCCAATGCGGGTTGGTGGGTGGACCGACTATTTACATGCCCATCCGACGCATGGATCATATTACTTTTCAGACAATTGGGTGATCGGCCCAAATTGCCCTAACCAACTAGGAAACAACAATGAAAATTTGTTGAGTCTCCGCAGGATTCGAACCCACGACCTCCGTTTTCTAAAGCACACGCCCATACCACTAGGCTACGGAGGCAGTTTGTTTTTATATGGCAGCATTATTTTTAATACATTATCCTTAAAGTTAAGAGGCTTTCTGGTGTAGTCCATAATGTTCGCTGAAGTTATCGTCCACTCAAAATACAATTGCGTAAACATAATGAAACGGTATATTTAACGACTTTGTTTATTTAACCACATATTTTGCACGGATTTGTGTGCATACATGCGTGTTTACAGTTTAATTTAAATTGAAATCGTTACTTTGAGTGCATAGCATTATTTGCAAATAATAAAAAATATTAATAGCGTTTTTTTTTTTAATTTAACAACTTAAATTACCGGTAAACAAAGCAGCAGTGTTTTTAAAACAATAACTTAGCGTATAAGTGAAACCAGTCACAGATACGTATGTAAAAAAAGATAACCTGAAGTTTATGCTATTAACAAAATATGTCAAAAAAGAGCTTAAAGTCCTTAGGAGACTAAATTGTGCGTAAACATTTTCTTTTAATAAATATTTGGTCATACTTACTGACTTAGAATATTATATGTGTTTAGTGAACTTTAAAGAGGTGTCCTCGTATCATATACATTTCTAGAAAAATTAAATGGAAAGGTTTATAGTTCTTTACCCGGTCGTTAACCCTAGGAATCGATTCGAATTATCCTAACTAACCAAAAATCGAACTGACCAAATTGTTTGAAAGTAAGATGATCCATGCGTCGGATGAGCATGTAAAAGTCGGTCCACCCACCAACCTGTATTGGACACACGTGGTGTGGTACGCCCCGAAACCCCCTAATGGCGAAGGCGTGCATTAGGAGAGGCCTAGGTCCAGAGTTGGACTAACACAGGCCGATATTGAACATGAATATTAACATCCTCACAATGAAAAGTGTGTATGCTATAATGCTAGTAGCTACTATAACGTATATTACATTATCACATCCATTTTTATACACACAATGATTGTATTAAATGCAAGAAATCTATATGTCAAAAGTTAAGGTGAAGTTCTCAAGAAGGTAACACACGTACGATCTGTACTTCTTAATTTTACTCTCTTTAACACTAAAGAATGGGTCTGTAAATAAAAGGTACCCAGAATTCGAAAGAAGTACATGAACACCATAACTGCGTTCAAATGGCCACATTAAAAAAATACTTTCAAGCCTTTTCAAAGATACGCGTGAACATATACTATCACACTGCAAAGAAATAGGTTAATAATACCTTTATCATCTGTTTAACCGCAAAATTTTCAACTGAACCAGAGATACAATTTACAAATTTATTTGCCACTGCATGCAACCCCGTCTAGATTTAATAGTAGGTGCATTTTCCATATTATCAATATACTTTAAGGTTTTTTGAAATTTTCCTGCTATACATTGCCTAAACAGTTGAGCCTAAAAGCAAAACCATTTACAGTTTAGCCAAATTAAAGAAATAACAGAACCGAACCCATTGTTTTTGATGTCTTGTTCATATCCCACGTGATGACATTCAATAAGAGTGTTTGTGTGTGTCCGATTATTTGGTGCCAATCGAATTCGACATTAGTTTACGTACTTACTTAGATGAATTTGAACTTTATTTTCGTAAATTCCATCTCTAATGTAGCTGAATATAGTAAAGGAGATTAAACCTCTTCTAATGAATAAACTTAACTTTTTTACCGGTGGTAGGTCCCCTGTTTACAGGAGACCGACTGGGTGGGTACCACCGCGGTCTCTATTTCTACTACAGTAGTGTGAAAACACTACTGTGTTCCGGTTTGAAGGGCACCGTAGCCAGCGTATTTACTGGGTAAACGAGGCTTAGCATCCTATGTCTCACGATAGGCAGCGCGTTGGTGTTACCACTATTGCCATTGTTTATGGGCGTCGGTGACCACTTTCCATCAGGTGGCCCCGATTGCTTTTCTGCCTGCGTATGCAATGAAAAAAAACAAAAAAGAAAAAAACTTAAAAAAAAGTGAAATTTGACACTGGCAACAGACGCTTATAGCGAGCGTCTTCAACTAAAAAGGAACAATTCAGCTGTATATATGAGTATAAATTAGTTTAAAATACGATCGAAGGCAGACTCGATAGCGGACCGTCTGTTCCATTATACATTACAAATGAATTCGTTTCACGTAATGCACTAAGGGTATAAATCAATACAATATCAGACTACACGCTCGTCGGCTTGATTTATACGCCAGCGACGGAATTAGTTTTCTTTCGTCTCGCGAACATTGTCAGTTTATTTTCGACCGGCCGCCTGTACCGTCATTCGCGAATTGGCAGACTATCAACATGGTGAGATCCACCATGTTCTATTCGCGTATGACATTGAGAACGGTCCGCGAGTCAAGGACGAACTGGGGGAGAGCGGGGTTTTGGCGGGAAAATGTACTCTTTTTAAAACTGGCCAGTGCCTGGTTTTGTTTTGAAAAAAGCAAATTATACAAGCTTATTATTTTTTTCATTATTTAAATCATTCAGAATTTAAATAGACAAAATTTAATCATTGAGTTTTTGTTATTTTTATTTATCCTTAATTTAAAATTATGATTCGCTGCGCAAAAGACCGCCAGTAAAATAAACTTTAGAGTTTCATTCCACACATTAAATAGAAACTTAAAGATATCTACTTGGTAAATGTTCTGACGCCAAATTTATAGAATATTTGTTTTCTTTTCTACTCTTTATCAGGATTTTTTATAAATTTAAATTTTACAAAAATCATTTTATTTCAATATTTTATATTAAATATATAAATAATTATCTTAAATAAAATAAACGATTGTATATACAATTACGCTTATGTCGAGATTATATCGAACTTATAAAAAGAAATAACTTGACTATTTGCCACAGAAATATTTGTTGGTATTACCTTAATCTTCAAAGGCCAAAGGCAACGAATATCTTAGCAACATGAGGTTTATAGCATTGGATAAATAGAACTGAAAGTGCTTGAAATGTGAAACGTTTGAAGAGTAGCCGTGGATTCTCAGAAAGGTTTTAACGTTGGCAACGCTTGGGAACCTTTCAACTTTTACGAATGCGTGTTTCAATAACATTTATTACAAAGAGAATATTTTTAGTGTATTGCAAATTCGAAGTATTGGTATTAGTTTGAAAATTGACTCGGAAAATGCTTAATGTTTTTATTTTCTGCTAAAAAAGATATGATATAATATAAAGCGTTTATTTAGAAATGTACTATCATAAAATGACACTTTTTATTGATTCCATTTCAGCACGATGTATATATACATTTATGATTTAGTGTTTTTTTTATATTTACTTTGTACATAGCGCATGAAGATTTTAAAAGGTGACATTAATTAGTATCCTGTCAAAATAAGTTTTACTTGCAAATTAATCACAGAAAATAACGTTGTACATCACAATAAGCAAATGCTGCAAACGGTGTTATTACCGAGGGAAAATAAAAAAACCTTCAAAGAGTTCGCCGTCGAAACTACAGTCTGTAAAAGGTTTCGCTTAATAATATTTAGCATTTACGTCAATCAAAGAAACAACCGTATACGTATTTAGACATACGACACATTTCTGCATTCTTGCACGCAAAAACCGTATGAATTTATAATTACGTAGTATGCGTAGGTCGTTGAATATTTAACAAGCTAATGACATAATCACTTAATCGTATTAACAAGTCAATTGCGATTATGTAACTTCAAATCATCCAGTTTATTTCATGATTAAAAAGTAGCTTATGCTTCTCAAGGATTCTAAGCAGTAGTTTTAAAGCCTATTCAAAATAAACAAAAAATAAAATCTTAACCCTATATAATATTAGTATGAATGACAAATGGACGGTTTTGTTTCTAAAGTAAAACACAAAAGGCGACACAGGCTACTTTATACCGCAGGAAAATTAATTCCAAGAATCTTAAATAGCATAAAACATATATTTATCTATAAATAGAAGTACGTGTATCCAATTCAGAAATGTAACTTCTTAGACAAATTACAAAAGAAATATCCCCAACTTCGAACAGTATTTTGCCCGTGACAACATGCCATCTGCCAGAAACTACCCCGCGGTTTCCGCCACTGCATATTAAACCCAATATCTTTTAAGATGCTCATTGTTTCAAAATGTCACGTACGACACGTTTTATGCACATAGAATAAATAATTTTTTGAATGCAATAACATCTATGTAAACTTACGTTATATAAGCTTCAATGAGGTTTGAATATGGCCTTATGCAATTTTTAACTATGTTTTGCAGTAAAATGGCTATTGTGGGTTATTCTGAAGACATAGACATATGCACTCGCAGACTCTATCACAGACCATCTAAGGTCGAACAATTATGTGAATAAGTTTAAGTGTATCTTTTACGGTTTCGGCGGCGTTTGCAATTTAATCGCACAGCATTGTGATTTTTAGCGCCGAAATTTTCTTATTGTTTTAGTGTCTATTAAACTACTAATTACAATAAAAAAAAATGGGAACAAATGACAGCTAATACCTATCATTTAAAAAAAATAATGAACAAAATCGGAGCACTAGGAGCTGAGCAATAAGTTAAAAAACATACGCTCCGAATTGAGTACCTTCTAGTACTAAACCCCATATAAGTTATTTACGTTATATTTTTTGGGATGTCGGTCAATTACGAATACTTATTGATTAAACAATCACTCCTTGAAAAAACCAGACTATAATTTATATGAACCTGAAAAACAGTTTCTGTATTCTTACATTTATGTACAATATATTATTCAAACCATCACAACAATTATCGCGAGAGCAATGACAACGTATCCCACCCTCATTTATTCACTAATTGACAAACTGTTCTTTAAAACACCGAGCTGACATTTACCGTTAGCCCAAAAACGAAGCAAATTGCTGCTTTCATCATTCAGTTCTTCAACACATTGATACAATATCAATTTGTATCAAAAGATATCAAAGAAACTTTCCATTGTTCATTTTCTTACATTTTTAACTTGTCTGCTTACAGATACGGTTAACCTTAAGAAATAAAGAATACATACGCTGTATTCATTTATCTACCACTGCCTCCTTATAACATTAGAATATATTACAGTTTCTTGTTGATAGTCGATTCTACCACCGTATCGGAAATAAATCTACTGTTCTTGGTTCCAGCGTACACACAACTCAGTGGGATTTTTTTCCCGTTTTCAGAAAAAACTTTTCAACATTAAAAAACGTTGAACCAAAATTAAATCTGCAAAAATAACCTAAAGCAAATGCTTAGTTACGTTATCACTGAATTGACCGGATAAATAATATCCCATTACACGCAACAATTCGTTATCAACAATACGTTCTTAAAAACTCTATTGATCAAACAATTACGGTTAACCTCAAAACGCCGACCCGTCCCATTTCCGTGAAAACGTTCGCCGCAACGATGACACAAGTGGCTGCCGAAAATGAAACCGTGTGCAAAATATAAAAACGCCCGCTCGCCTCGTCGGGCGGGAAAATGCGGGAAGCGGCGCGGCAAGGTCTTGTTGGGAGCACGTCGCCATTACGGTTTTTTCACGTATTGTACTATATTCAACTGAATATTGTTCCCAAATCATCATCATCATCATCATCAGCCTATGATAGTCCACTACTGAACATAGGTCTCCCCCAATACCCCCCTATCCATTAGGGGGTTTTGGACCGTATCCCATCACGCTGGTCCAATACGGGTTGGTGGGTGAACCGGCTTTTTACATGCCCATCCGAAAGCGTACTATAAAAACGGTGTCCGTGGTCTAGCGGTATTGGCCCTTGCTTTATAAACAGGAGGTCGTGGATTTAAATTCCGTGGGGAAGGAACTTTGTTTTATCATTGTTTTCTGGTTGGTTAGGACCGTTTAGGCCGATCACTCAATTGTCTGAAGAGTAAGGTTATCCATGGCTAGCATTAGACGAGTCCTGTGTCCAGCAGTAGACTAACACAGGCTGATGATGATGATGATTTGGAAACTATATTCAGTTGAATATAGTACAATTCGTGAAAAAAAAACCATAATGGCCGCGTGCTGCCGACAAGACCTTGCCGCGCCGCTTGATGCCGCCATGATGATGATGACTATAAAAAAATTACAAACTCAAGTGAATAAAGATGAAAGTCAAAATAAAATATATTTATTTAATATGAAGGCATTACAATTTCTTATTGATTGTTAAATAAACTGACAATCAATAAGAATGACAATAAGAAAGCTTACTATTTGCAAACCTGAAAAGAAGCGGTGTAAGAAACTCAGTGAAATATTTTTTTTCCTTTTTTAATTGAAGAAAAAAAATCGAAGCGTTGATACTAATTGAAAGTAAAAAAATTATCAATTTAGACTGTGTTTTGAAGTGACAATTTCTTATAAATTGGTTAAGGATAGGGAGGCACTCTCGAAATCTGTGTCAAAGCGCCGCTCACCTAACGCTCTCTATAAGCAACCATAAGAGAAAGTGAGAGGCACGCGTCTCTCTTACTCGGGTGAAGTCGGCCTGCTTAGTGAAAGAGAGACGGAAGAAAGAGAAAGAGAGGCATGCTCGCGTCTCTCTCACACTCGAGCGTTCTTGCCGTCGGAGTAAGCAAATAGTGTCTGTGTTCATATTTACTAGTTATTATTTGATTCTTCTTCCTACTGTATGAATGAATATTCACATTACAACCAATGTACCACTAAAAAGACGTTGTCACGTATAACTTACGCTCGTATACCGATTTTTCATACAACGAATTTTTTGTAAGCAATGCAACCATTATGGCAATATGACTTTGTGCTCATGGACTTTTTATTAATAGATCAGTGACCTTACTGTATGCTCCATTGTTTCTACACAGTGTTTCCATTTTATCGGAGTGAGGTTTAGTATCTATGGCCTGGTCTGGCTACGTGGAAGCGTAGAGGAATCTGCGTACTTTAAGCAGCAAGACTGGTATTGTAGGCTGTATAAGTGGACTGATGAAACCCTAATTACATCCGTTAAAGATAATTCGGAGCGGGCATACGTTAATGTACCAAAAAAGTAGTTTTCTTTCTTCTTTCTTCCTTTCATGTCCTTCATAACCAAGGCGGAGGTGCGAGGGGCTAGTATTGATTGTTTTCCGTAGGATGTTAGTTATATACACAGTAACTTACCAGAACAACAGTGTGAAGAGGACGTGGCTGGATTACATTCGGTATAATGGCATCGATCTCTCTTGGCTGTGGCTACGAGTCTTTTTGCTGGTGACAGATATCCTTGTTCGTACGATCCCTGGCTTACAGAATCGCGGAAATAAGTTGCCTTATTAATTCCCTGTTAAAATTGAGTAAGGGTTTAAAAAAATATCAATGTTGTTTATAAAAGGTAGTTATTTGCTGAAAAATATATAATTCTATATAGGTTGCGTGACATTTTTTAGAAAGTCGTATTGACACATGCTTCCGTAACGTAACTGCTATAGACACATGGTGTCACAGTGACGTCGTACCACGGAAGCTAATATTTTTTTTTTAAAAGAATATTTTTCAGTAGAACTAAATTTATGTTTAGTCACGAAGTTGCTTTTACGCGGGTAATGATTATAGATTATGATTAATAGAAATATTTGTCTGAAGATGCGACATACATACATACGTACATACATTAAAGGCTGATGATGATGATGATGATGATGATGTACATACATTATCGGCCTGTGATAGCCACTGCTGGACATGGCCTCCCTATTACACCCCATCCATTAGGGGATTTTGGACCGTATCCCACCACGCTGGTCCAATGCGGGTTGGTGGGTGGACCGACTTTTTACATGCCTATCCTACGCATGGATGTAGTGATTTAACTACGTCACCCCTACAAAGCAAATGCAGTCTAATTTGAAAGTCAAGTCGGCGTGCGTTCTTAAATTTCTGTAAATATAATCTGTGCTTCGAACATGTGTACCGTAATGAGGTCGCTCAATCGATACCGAGTTACCGACTGAACGGCCACCGTGTGCCAACTGCTAAAATCTTTACCGCACTTTGAAAGTTCTAAATATGAATGCAGCTGTTTTTTAATACATTCTTTTTAAATTGTCGATGGGCAGCATGTTATGTATACATTGGATAGAATTTTTATTGGTATAGATATATATATATATTTCTTTATTTAATATTTTATGTAAGTAGAACTTATAAATAATCGGGAAAGGAGAATGTTTTTTTATACTTCTTGTTTGAACTACAATGTACTTGGTCTTAATGTTATCTTGAACATTAAATAACTTTATTTGCAATAAAGTTAAGCACATACATGTTAGAAAATAAATCTTATGTTAAACCTTTTTGACCGACTTCCCAAAAGGGGGTTTTATATTTTATAATTGTAACTCGCTACTCCACTCCTAGTGCTTCGATGTCGATCATTGTTTTCTAAAGTGTAGATAGTAACTATCACATTGTTCCATTTCTTTATTTTTTTGTGATATGTAGTTTAGATATTTTAGAAATAAAACAAATTACGGCCTCAAAAATCTGAACCACGTGTGATTAAATCACAAACGCGGGCTCAACCTTAAGAGATAGACTTTAACTATTTTCTACATAATTATACTTCTTGAATTGGTCTACAATAGAGTCTGCAAGTCTGCATATATGTTTTAAACCAACCCACAATGACCATTTTAATTTAAACATCTTTAAAAATCGCTATAAGGCAAGATTTAAAACTAATTGAAGATAAGACAGAGTAAGTTCACATAAAAGTTAACGCATTTAACAAAATCTTCATTCTACATTCATAAAATTTTTCATAGACGACATTTTGATTAAATTAATACCTTAACATATATCAAAGATTCAAAATGCGGTGGCAGAAATCGCGTGGCAGTTTCGTGCAGAGAGCACATTGTTACCCGCTTATATTGCGCAAAACAGTTACTCACTTTTGAAGTCGGTCACATTTTTTGTTAAATTTTCTTGCCACCAAAATAGCATCTGATTGCGTGAATATTTCTCAAAGTTTTTTCCAATTTGACGAAATTTCATTTGAATTTATTACCGATGCCCTTACACGTGACATCTTTGGTTTTACGCAAAAGTAATGTTGGAATGACGCAAAGAGAATTTTATTTGTACGATTTCAGCGAACGGAAACAGTGCAGTTTAATTTATTTTTTACTTAGTTGGTTATTTATTTTTTCATCGTAGCGTACATAATATTTTAAATATGACTACTTCTGTAGCTGGATGTTATTACTTTAAAGATGGATCATCTTTTTTTTGCATTGATAATATTTAATAATATTTTTAGCACGTGTTAGCAAATTTTTTATAGATATTGTTTTGTTTAAGTAATCGTAATTCGATTCAAAGTTTATAAATATATGTTTTGTTTACAATCTAGTAAGCCTTAGAAGATATGAACGAAGCATTTTGGCAATGGGCGTCAAAATTTAACGCTTAATATTTGGTACCCATTGTAATTTATTGTGATTTTGATATTTATTACAGGACCAAAGCCATATTTTTATTGTTTTTTTATATGCATACCGGGTCAAACGAGCAGTCGGGCCACCTGTTGGAAAGTGGTCACCAACGGCCATTGACATCGGTAATACCATGGTATCACCTATGCGCTGCCTTTTTTTTTTTTTTTTGCCGTTGGAAAAATCCAGCTTACGGATTCCCCGCCACCAAAGTGAGGGGGCAGCGGGGATATGTGGGGCTCCCCGGACCAAGATGGAGCGGCCGGTATACCCACTAAAAAACCAACGGTTGTTCCTTTCTCATGTCGCTGTAGCCGGGGCCGCGGGCACTGATAACAGTCTTCGGCGACCCCGGCGCGACGTGGCCCTGTCGGGCCTCTTCTCTCCGGGTGTGTTGGGACACCCGGAACGTCGCTTTAGGCGCCGTGCCGGAACAAACAGCACGGCGCTCCCTCTTGAGCCCTTCTCTGGGCGGCGGGCACCTCTTGCCGGCCGCCAGGGGCTCATGTCAGGGAAGGTTGCGCGCGTACGCCACTCTTCGGCGCCCTGACCTTCTTCTGCGGATAAGCCAGGGCGCTCACGGCCTCCCTGTCCCTTCGCGGCCTCCTTCCGGCCATCACGTCCTCGCAAAAGCAAGGACGGCGCCCCGACCTTTCGCTCTCCTGGCATCCTGCGTACTGGCAGGAAGCGAAAGGTCGTGCCCGACTGCTACGCAGCTCTCGGCGTTGCTCGACCCAGGCTCTTCTTCGTCTCTTCGGCACTACGCCACAGTGGTGGCACCTCTGTAGGCTCCTACCGGCCACGCGGCACAGGTACCTCCCAGAACAGCCGTGTCCCAGAGAACTTGCGTCGCGGAACGTTGAGGAGCCATGTCCTCTTTCTAGCCACCACTTAGAACGGGGCGTATGGCTTCATTGTTCGACGGCCGGCGCTGGGGTGCTCCAGCGCAACTCCTCCTGTATTGCAAGGGCGCAATTCGTCTCTCGCCCCTGTTTCTTCCGGGGCTGGCCGAAGCCCGAGACGCTGCCTCCTCGCGCCAGAAAAGAGTGACGCGAGTTTCTGCATCAGGTCCCAGGGGCAGTGCCAGCCAACAGGTACGCCGCCTCACCGGAGATGGTCCGGCCCCGTACGGCCCGGATCGCCAACACCCTCTGGGTTCTCCTCAAGACTGCCATACTCTCCTTTTGGAGGTGTCAGCCACACAGTGCCCAGCAGGACCATGGACCGACGACTCCGGCGAAAAGGCGGCGACAGGGCTGCTGGGTCCTCCGGTGTTGGGAGCAGTCTGCCGGGCTGCCGCTGCTCTCGCCGCTCTGAGCGCGAGGCGCTCAAAATGGGCCAAAACTTCATCGGCGGTCTAGGACTAGGCCGAGATATTTCATAGTCGGCGACGTCGACGCGGACGCCGCAAACAATTTGTATGGCGTCCGCAGGTGCGCGTTCGAGGCCGTAAAGTAAAGAGCCTCAGTTTTCGAGCGCCACCTCTGGTCTAGCCGCCGGATGCGCCCTAATACAGGCGACCCGGCGGTGGCGAGAATCGCAGCCCTGCGAGAATTGGTGCCACGGCGGTAACGAGGTGTCGTCCGCGTAACAAGTGACGTCGACACCTCGATATTGCCGCCACGCGCACCAAAAGCCAACGTTCCACAGAAGCGGTCCCAACACCGACCCCTGTGGAACTCCACGACTACCTCGATGGTCTGGAGCCCATCTCGCTGGGAACTCGACACGTTTATGCGACGGTAGCCCCGATCACCCTTTGCAGGTAGGGAGGCACCCGTGGTATCGGAGCGCCTCATTTATGCAGGCCAGGGCGAGTGTTGAATGCGTTGGCGATGTCGAGTGACACCGCCAAAACACCTCACCCGGGACACCGCATCCGCGTCAGGACCTGACCCGCAGCACCGCGTGGACGGTCGACCGGCCCTGCGGAAGCCATCTGCCACTCCGCCAGATTTGGACCGACGTGCTCCAGGTGCTAGACGTGCGGCGCCACGATGCTCTCAAAGGTTTTCCCATCGTCCAACAACCTTGCGCTGCCTACCGTGAGATATAGGATGTTAAGTCTTGTTTACACAGGAAATACGCTGGCTACGGTGCCCAAACCGGAACACAGTAGTGTTTTGACACTACTGTTTTGCGTCAGATATAGGCACCGCGGTGGTAATAACCCATACGGTCCCATGTAAAAGGACCTACCACCAATTATAATTTAAAGTGCTAAATTTGTAATATGTATTCCATTTCAAAATAATCTTTGAATATATAACTTTAGAATCTTGCATTTTAACATCACATTATTATCTAGAGAACTTGAAATAAAACCATTGGAACGAGTCGATGTCAAAATAGAATTGTTATACAAATACTGTAACCTTAACAAAACTCCGAATATAAGAAGAAACCTCCAGTATGAAACGAGCTAAACTTGATTTACTTGCTTTTGTTGGTCCTAAGCGAAACAAACACAATTCGTTGATTAGTTTATAGGCTCCAGTGCCGCAGTCTGTTGTGGCTTGCGAGTTGGTGAATGTAATTAACTTGTTAGTTTGAACCTAAAAGTAAACGTTTCGGTATATTATATCAATTTGCTAATAAGTTTGTTCATCGCCATTTTTTGTAATCTTTAGATTCTGCGTGATGTTTTATAGGCTCATATTTCTACTTTAAGTGATTTTTTTATGCTGGAAAGTCAAAATAAATTTGTAGTATAGTTTATGGCCATTTTTCTTTAATTATCAATCTGGTGTGACGTGTCTAAAGCCTTTTAATTATTCCGTAAAGTACAATCACTTTGTATACCTGAAAGATGGGAAGAATACGCAGGATATTCTAAACTGTTAATGAAAATGTAAAAAAATGTGTGGCCAAAAAAAGTTCTTAATAAAGCCTAAGTAGCCCAAGGTACTCCTACATCAGTTATCTTTTAATAAAAGTGTAGACAAAATAGCCAGAACAAACAGACAGACAGACACAAATTTTAAAAACAAATGTTTTGTTAAATACAGGTATGTAAAAAATATCTCAGGTATGTGTCGTAGGTCTCATAATGTATATATGTTATTATTATTTATGTTATTATATATGTTATTATGATATTCCATTTATTATAATATTAGTACATATAAAGATTAAAGAAACAACTTAAAATTTGATTAAAAGTAGATAACGTTGTTCTCTCCTATTAAGACCTAAATTTATCTTAAACTTGTCTGCTATCACACCAAACTTATACATTCTAAACGAAAATTAACTATGCATTGGTTTCAACTTGATTGTGGATTTATGCAAATTAAATAAATGCGCTTGTGTGTAAGAATTTCTCTTTTATTTAATCCGTTCGAGTTTCCTTTGTTGGGTTCCGTGCACATGTTTATTTTTCGTATTCTGGAACGTTTTCTTAGGTATTATAATTAAAAGCTTTTTCAAAAATAAAGACGAATCTGTGTTATCCGTATTCGACTTAATTTGTGCGAATTTCTAATTTAAAGTGCAAAGAGTTTAAGTAGAAGAAAATAAAATTTTTATGAAAGAAATATGCGTTGAAACGAATCGTTGCTGTTTAACTAAGGCGTAACATTCTATATGAATCGATGGTAAGCGATTTTGCTTAAGCTGCACTTTTCATGGGTTTGGCGTATTGCTCGTTATATAGCATAGATAATAAAGCTAACAAAAAATCAGAAATTGATAAAACAAGTCTTAAATGATAAACGTTATAATAACTTTATTCAATATAAAAGCATTATATTACTGCCAGTTGTAGTTTTGGTTTGCGGAGAAAAAAGAATAGAAACGGGAGGTCTGAGGACCCAAGTCCCGGACCCAAAAACTTTTCCTTTGTTGTTTTGTAATTTTAAGGGAGTGCGGTTGAACCACCCAATTGCCTGAAAATTAAGATGATCCACGGCTCGTATCTTATCTCTTTCCGGTCATGTCGGTTTCCCGTCCCATCGGTCTATCGAGAAAGGGAGTGAAGGGGAGGCACCTGTTTGGCACGCCTGTGCACTATAATATCTCCGCAAATGGCTGATCTTTTAAGATCGCCGCAGGCAGAAGGGATCAATCAAATTAATCGGAGGGCATACACCCTTTGTTAAGTGTCGATTAATTTTGAGGAAATGAGAAAATAATAGTCCGTGACCTGGATTTCCATTCATGCTTTCCTTCCAAACCGTTGGTAGATTAATTGAACAAAAAGTGTAATCAAATTGAATAGAAATATTTGATTTTATCTTGACGATCACAATCGCTTCGGAAATGGAAAGGTCTAAGAACCGTTGTAAGAAGATCGGTGTTAATCTAGTGCTAGACTACATCTAAATCCTCTGAACTAAAATATTCGTCGCACATCACTTAACATTCCATCGCGGCATTCGAAACTGACAACGGATCAAAGCTTGGCTCGTGACGGAATTGACTAAATACGCGCAAGCGTTAACCCACGTCAGTCGGATGTGAAATGGCGCGGCGTTGTGCCAAAATAAAAGTCATTCGTCCTATATAGCGGAATAAATAAATTGACTGAATTCTTATCGGAATATGAGGAAATAATATTTTATAAATATTCATTAGGAAATCGAAGAAGTAGCTGATAGGATGATTGGATAAGACAAGACGTGCTCGCTTGACTGAATTTTGCTGAATAAATAATAGGCATGATGACAGTAATTAAAATACTAAAATCCTATATTTATTAAATAAAACTTAAAGCTTGGAATATAAAGTGTAGTAGTGTAGTTTTTATTAAAGTTATTAATATTCATTTTTAAAATCAATCAAAATCAATCAATCAACAGCCTGTGATATCCACTGCTGGCATAGGCCTCCCCAAAACCTATTATTGAGGTTTACCTTCCCACCACGCTGGCCAATGCGGTTGTGGGTGGGACATTTTTACATGCCCATCCGACGCATGGATCATCTTACTTTTCAGACAAGGGTGATCGGCCCAAATTGCCCAACCAACTAAAACAACAATGAAAATTTGTTTTGACCCCGCAGGATTGGAACCCACCTCAGTTTTCATACGCCCATACAAGTACGGAGATTTTTAAAATAAAACTACAAAATAAGGCAACCGCCATGATATCTTGAACAAATCGAGGCAGACGTCAAGCTTTGTAAACGAACCAATACGCAGAACATCTTGTTTTATTATTTTGTTTAATCCAATATTTATGTGAATATTATTAATTGAATAAAAAAAGAATCAAATAGTTACTGGGAAACAGCGTAATTTGCCTAGAATCGACATAATAATGTTGGAAGAAATTTTTTGAGATGAAACCAACCTCGAAATAGATATTTATATTTTGCATTAAGACCTCTTAAAATATTATTACTAAATAAAAGATTAAAACTTAGTCGGATTCCAAAAAATAAAGGTAGGATGGGAAATTCCTTTTGAATCCGCTTTGCAAGTTTGCACTTACTTGTATTTTTTATTTTGAGGAACAACACAAATAGTTATTGGAGTTTTATGATGTATTTCCACTGGGAAATCCCCACCTACCCAAAACCAAATCATATTTTAAACAAAAAACAAATTTTGCATTAGCGCGCGAGCTGCGCGTTTACGTTTTGATTACTCAAACGTGACGTCACAAGCCTCGATATGACGCTTTAGTCAAGCAAGCGTTTTAGGGGGAAACTTAAATTATTATTTTAAAATTGCATTTTTTCCTACTAAACTTTTAATTTCTGCAGAAATATCTCATTCATTGTAAATAGTATATACTTCCAGACATTATAGGTACATTTTTCAATTATTGTCATCATGCCTGTTCTAAGTCCGTCCGCCAAAGTAGACATCTTTGCAAATAATTACTACAATCAAATACCTATGATTCCTGAGAAACGGATACTTATTAGTAGACTGTCTTTATGTTCAATTCCCACCAGATGTTTAATCTATAACAACGAACTACTTTGTTGGCACCTATAAAATTTAACATCACTTTGTTCACGTATATTTCATGACAGCTTTTTTATGTCTCATTTACCCTGTAAATACGCTGCCTACGATGCTCTTCAAACCGGAACACAGTAGTGTTTTCACACTACTGCATTGTCGAACTTTACCACCTCAGACGGCCCCAGAAAAGGGTATCTACCTACCAACCTTGAGAAGTTGTAGAATATTAATCATTTTTAGTATCAGTTCTAAATTATACTATAAATTTAACATTTAAAAATCCTTACGAATAGCTTTAAAGGTTAACTTTATGTTATAACTGTTTCTAACATTTTATAATAATCTTATAATATCACGAATACCATTATCACGTTCAGGAAATAAGCACGAATCGACAATTTCAGAGTAAACTATTTCAAGACATGCGAAATTCTATTGAAATTTCATTTTATTGACAGTCGCTTTCGTTGAATGTCATTCGTTGATATTGAAAGTTACGTAAATAATAATCAATAGTGTACTTCCATTTGAGTTATTTTGAAAGTAAATTAACATTTTCTTACTTAAATTTTATCTGACGCTTTGAAGTGAAGAAAGTGATTTATTTGGATTGTCCATTCTTTAATTTATTGATGATTCAATTTACACGAATAAGAGCGTTTAGTATTTGTTAGCTTAAAACATTTACTAACGAGTCAACAACGTCAATTTAACAAAGCCAAAAATTAGCTTTGTGTAAAATAAATTTAACGAAAGCAATTTTAAATTATTTATTACCAAAAAGTCATTTTAGCAGGGCAATATCGTACTCTTAAACATCAAAGTTTTTACATGACCATTTACAATTATTACAGGTTTGGAAGAAAGTAAAACAACTTTTTGACAATTAAATTTTTTTTTGACAATAAAACCAGTAACACAAAGATTTTTACTTGAGGTTACTTTTTAGGCATTCAGACAAAAACGTAACATTTGTCAAATTGTTTGATTTAATTTCATTAGGTGTATAGGTCTAAATTGAGTGCCTGCAATTTTTTAAACATCTTGTAGTCCTGAAGAAGTCACTTATAGCAAGACTAATAATATGAGACCCGGAAACATAGAAGACAATCAAATCGAAACGTCAACGATAGCCGTCAACATTTTTAAAACGAAAGTGGCTATAAATAATAGTTTATCATATTAGCACATAAAATATACTTTAGCATGTCATCGAAATAAATATTCTGTTTCAGTTTTATACACGGGCAATGCTTTTACTTTGCACCCTTTTATTAAGTCTGCCTACGCCGCTGACACCCATTCATAACGTTTCAATGCGAATCCAGTTACATTGCATACGGTACATTGTTTTACCAAGGACCGAATTCGACAGCGGTGTCAGTTGAATTCTAAACAGACAATGTTGAAATGTTTTTGAAGTATTTAATATTTATATAAAACTAGTGGGCCCGACAGACGTTGTCCTGCGTGATATAAACGATCGGGATATTAAAAAACATAAGAAATTAAAATCCATTTTGTAAGTAGTTTACTTGCAGTAAGGATAAATAACCTAGATACCATTTAAAGCGCCACCTGCCGGGATTATTTGTAAATATTAACCATCCTAGAATCCACTTTCAATAAAAATTCAAATTGGATTAGCCGTTTAGGAGAAATTCACTGGCGACACACGTACAGAAGAAATATCAAGATATAGCGATTGACCGAATCTATCGATTTTTCTTAAAATGGTCACACATCATTAAATCATCAGCCTCTGATAGCCCACTGCTGGACATAGGCTTCCCCTAATACACCCCTAACCGTTAGGGGGTTTGGACCGAGTCCCACCACGCAGGTCCAATGCGGGTTGGTGGGTGGACCGACTTTTTACGTGCCCATCCGACGCATGAATCAGCTTACTTTTCAGACAATTGGGTGATCGGCCCAAATTGCCCTAACCTACTAGGAAACAACAATGAAAATTTGTTGTGTCCCCGCAGGATTCGAACCCACGACCTCCGGTTTCTAAAGCATACGCCCATACCACTAGGCTACGGAGGCAGTTTTAAAATGGTCATAAATTTTTTACTACATGGGATAGATTCCGAGGCAGGCGTGGTTCTCTATATTTAAAAAAAATGAAATAAGAGTTATGCTATCTTGAGAAACGTTTTTTATGTTTTTATTTATGTATCTTAAACGAAGACAAACGTCTGCCAAGATTTCTTTGGAAAAGTAATGCGTGAAGGCATCAACTCACTTATTGATATCTCGGGGTCAATAGAACGTTATGTATGTATCGCCACTTCGTTGCCATTACATTTGTTTTCATCTATTCCAAGGCTAATTTGCATAAACTTTGCGTGATATGTTAATTTGGATAAATTGCGTGATTAAATTACGCTAACCTTACTTTTTAAAAGATAATTTTAAAAGAAATTCTGTTAGAGGTAGTGGCCCGCTGCCTGTTTCTACTATAACGTAGTACCTAATTGCAATTATTGCGATTTGGGATTCAGCTAAGATGTGTATAACCATAAAAATGATAGGCTAACGAACCCAACCTAATAAGTTACACAGTACGTCAACCTTTTCACGGTCTTCCAGTCAAAACTTAGTACTCATATATTTGTTTCAAATAAGGCGTCTAGCTTGCTACCAAAATACATCTATCTTTTTACTATTTTATATTTTTTTTACATTTGTCGCGACACCGTTTTTAATAAACAAACGTCTTTTGTTACTAAACTTTGCCTTAAAATGTTTTTTTTAATTTCTATCTTAATAACATTGCTTATACTCTGTTTACGATAAGTATATCGTGCAAGGTTTACTACTCTACAACCATCGTAAATTATTGATTTAAATATTTTGGAGAGTCAAGTCTGAATATAGAATAGGATCGATATAACACAACAGAGTACTGAAAACGGTTTTAGTTAAAGTGAATAAGTTAACATTTGATGGAAAATTATATATTTGTAATGCAAAAACTACAAATTATAAAGATTACGTGATATAATACCAAATATCCTTCATATAAAGAAGACCTAGAGGTTTTGATGGAATTATTCAATTTTAAAAGCTGCATAATGGTCTTAAACAGTTTAATTTACTAATAAATAAGTTAAAATAGTATCATGAGGCTCACGGTGGAATTTTGTGACACATTGTTTGTTATAAACTTAATGTAGTAATAATTCACTACAATGAATCTTATCATCTATATCGTTGTGGTAAGATCCTAAAATTTGTTTTTCTTGACAAAATTAAATATATTTAGTACTACTGAACGTTTCTTGTTGTTATTGTTAGTATATAAAGCCTTTATTTAATAACGTAAGAAGGCTCTGATGTTAGTTACTCTGTGGCTAAAATACAATAGATATAGCCGAGAACAAAATTACATTTTCGTTCAGATTACGAACTTTTCTTGATTATTACAGCATTTTCTCACGATATCGTGTTTTTTTACCATCAAAATAAAGAACGAGCAAGTATCATGATTTTATTCTATTCTATCGACTAATATTTTTGCATTTCGGTGTAGTTTACTGTAAAGTTTAAAATATTTTTTACAAGATTGAACTATTTAACGCTATTGTAAATTGAAGTTTCTTAAAATTATTTAGATACTGAAGTACACGTAATTTTGTATTTATAGTATACGATATGTTTAAAATTGAATGTTAAATCTCTGTTAAATTGCGCTTTTTTATAAACAACGCATTATCGTTATTTCTTTAATCCTACAAATTAGACACAAATACAAATTAGACATGACCTTAGAGTTCAAGATTTTTTTTCTTTTGATGATTATATTTCGATATGATATTTATATATACCACAATTTCCGTATTCGAATTCTCATTAAGATTAATCGCTTGTATTTTAAACTAGTTTATTGTTATTTACTGGAATGTTATTTTCGTGGAAGGTTGCGCAAGAAATAGATTGTACTGTATCTTTATGAAGCAGAACCCATACCTTATGCAGTTCAAAGTCAATTCTATCTAGATGGTGTTGAATCGGGCGATTGGTTACAGAAATATAAATAAGAAAACTTATTAAATAACAATCATGAGACATTTTTCAAATTGGTTAAATAAAAGGACTGTTACGAAACTTTGGGCGTTTATTGATTGTAATGATATAAAATATAAATTATGATAATTTATACATTTGGAGTACTACTGGAAGATTTCTTCAATAAGTAAAAAAATACCGTATTACAGATGAGATGATCCGAGATTTAAAAGATAGAAAAATAAACAAGTCTGTATTAGATATTAAAAATAATACAGTAGGCTAAAAATACTGTCATTTTATGTAAAACTATTGACCGAGTTTATATATTAAAAAAAAATGAAACATGTAAGCCTATTCGTGAATTTTTTGAAAGGAACTTTAATATATAAAATTATGTTCACTTTAAAGGCCAAAAGCTTTCAAAAGACTCGTGGGAGGTACGGAGAGGAATTATAGTTATTTGGGTAAACTTACTCGTAAACTGGTCATAGGTTCGAACCATGGGCAAAAAAAATTCTGCTTTTTCTTCTTGTTTGTTAAAAGTGATGGTTTAAAATTGGTCCATGCATCTGTGATGTGTATATGAAAAGCCGGCGTCATTAAACAGGTTAATGTCTGTGTCTTCACATTTATTATCTGCGTTCAATAATCTATTTATTAAATGCTGTTTACACCTACAAGGTGTATTCGTCAATACCTATTTACTGTTGTTTTATTTAGATAATATAGAACGGAATAGTAACAGAACCTATGGGAAAGCCGTCTAGCGAATTTCATATACATTTTTGTTGGTATTATATGTACATACATACCATATAACTTTGTTATTCGAAATCAGTTATGAATTAAACATGCCTGTTTCTTCAAATCGTTTTCTTTAAAAGGACCGAACTTGCATAAGCAACTTTAAAATTAGCAAGTCACGTTTTTTTTATTTTTTTCAATACAGAACTTTTAAGCTACCGTGGCTCGGCAGTTCAAAATTATTCTTCTGTGTT
Source organism: Lamproptera curius (assembly GCA_029286875.1). Taxonomy (NCBI): domain Eukaryota; kingdom Metazoa; phylum Arthropoda; class Insecta; order Lepidoptera; family Papilionidae; genus Lamproptera; species Lamproptera curius. The sequence goes on along the minus strand of JAGSMT010000093.1, from coordinate 1,160,610 downwards.
TCTCTATTCCATAAATAACGATTAATATAAGTAACAAAGTTGAGCCTATTTTAATTGAGAAATAGTAACTCTATGTAGATATCACGTGACCTTGACTTACATTTTACATAAGAGCAACATGACTTGACGTAATAACGATTAATGCACCATGTGCTTTATTATTGACCAATTGATTCCTCTCATCGCTGATGATTATGTGGCGTGAGGTACGATTCACATGAACGGATGATTTGTAATTATAAAAATAATATACATTAATAAAGGGTAATGATAAATAATTAGAAGAATAACTATTTCCAAATTTATATTTACGTTGTCTTTTCTCCTTTCTAAAGTTTATTTTTCAGTTTAGACAAGCACATATGACCGTTAAAATTTTACCATTGGTTAAAAACATAGACCTGTCCAGACAAAAACCGTCAAAAAAGTATTTTTTTATATTTTTGTATACATCTTTTTTAAACAAGTTGTTAACTTATACACAATCTTGACCGTTCAAAAAGATTTAATCGAAAAAAAAAGAATAAATCTAATAGATTAAATCAAAAAATATATCACAGAACAAATTAAAAAAAAAATAAGTTATCATAAAAAATTGTACCAAATTTTATAGAATTTTAGACAAGAGGTAGTTTTCTTTAACTAGGAAATGTGATATCAATTAAACCAATACAAGCAATTTATAAGAATGAGGTGAAGTGCGTCATAATTTCGTTGCTTCGAGGAAATTCTTTGTAGAATTTCGTTAGCAAGAAAAGAAACGTGTTTTAACCTTTACAAAAGGGGGCAGAGGCGCTACAAGTCTTTGATGATTGCATTTTTATAATAAAATCGACCTACATATAACTTTATTATACTTTTCCCAGAAGGCATTTTTCATCTTTTGAGTTGGAGTGGAATGCCAATAAGAAATAAAATGTAGCTTAACTACAGTTATATATAAACTTTAAAAGAGCTTATAATTTAGCATAATATATATTAATATATTTATCCAATGCATATATTTATATACTTTGCCAATAGTTAGCATCTACTTTGTTAAACAACAAAGCTATTATTTATGTAGTAAGACTTTTTTTAAATAATAGTTTTATTTTAATTATTTATAATATAAATGATTATTATTTTTTTGTACTTGTTAACATGATAATTGTAAATATAAAGAAAACCATTTCATGTGAACACTGTGTCTGTAAAACATCACATGTAAATTTTTTAAATAGGTATCTGTAATTCGAAATAGGAACCATTAATATAGACCCATGTAAACCTTATCTTAGTCCAAATGATGATTCCATAATAAATTAAAATATTTTTGACGTGACAACCTCTTATAAACTGATTCAAGATATGTAGGCACTCTCGAAAACTGTGTCACAGCGCCGCTGACGTAACTCTCTCCATAAGCAACCATAAGAGAAAGTGAGAGGCACGCGTCTCTATACACGGGTGCAGTTGGTCGGCTTAAGTGAAAGAGAGACAGAGAAAAAGAGGCATGCTTACCGGTTCATGCCTTGCGTCTCCCTTACACTCGAGCGTTTTTGCTGTCAAAGTAAACAAATAGTGTCTGTATTCATATTTACACATGCAAGTTAAATGTCAACTGATTGTGTCGTAAAAATGTGAAGTTAGATTCATCGATTAAACAATCAAAACAAAAAACGTGTCTCGTATAACTTTCGCCCGTATACCGATTTTACAGGCAACCGATTTTTTTTTTGATAAACCTATATCAGCTGTATGAACGAGTCTATTGCTTACATCTTAAACACTTCAATTTATTTGTTACTATTTCAAACTTACAAAACAAAAAGTCAGGCAAGAAGTTAAAAAAAAAATTCATGTTATAACAAATCCTTACAATATGCGAGCCTTTAACGAGACGGAATGCCTTGACTCCATTTATTCGTCGTTATTAACGATTCGCTATTCAATTCTTTCTAATGCATTCATATTAACACAAAGTTAACGTTAAAGCTATATATATATATACACATCTATATTAAATGAACACGATGATTAGGTAAGGTTCAAGGATTAAGACCAAACAACAAGAACTAAAAAGCCCCGGTTTGATTTTTCCGTATGGATATTCTTATTTTACATGCTGGAGGGTGATTAGCTGTCGTTAAGTTCTCACAGGATTAAAATATTGGTTAACGGTCTATAGACGATTTTATAAATTGATTGATACTGAGGGTCTTTTTGATTTATTTATAAATATAGTTTGATATATAAATTGATTGAAGAAGACGGCATGTTCCTTTTCAATAATTTTATATAAAACAAGCAAATAAACATTGTTTGATAAAATATAGAGTGCAGTATAATATAAAGTCTTCACTTGGTAATACCCTAAAACCATAGGAACGTTTATTGTAAAAAAACTGTTTTAAATGATTATTTCTAGCCCACCATGTCTATTGCTTTATATAAAACCAAACATTAGTAGCGTAATATGAACGCTTTGACTAAGTACTAGATAGGACATTATATTTTTTTTATTTGGAAGATGACCAAATCATTACATTGCTCACTCGATGATAAATAAATACCGCTGAACAAGGAAATTTGCATCGCAAACGGTCCCCCGAAGTTGGAAAAGTGATCCTATATCGTAAATGAGCGTAGCAGGTAATATGTGAATAGCATGGTAGTGTATCACCATCTTTCAAGGTTGTGACGATGGTATTATGCAGGTTATTTAGATGTATCATGAGGACAGGCAATGATTTCAAATTCTCGTCGCAGAGGCTACTGTTTTTAGGTAAAATATTAACGCGGAGAAGTTAAATGGTTTTTGTGAGGCCAAAGTATCGAGATAACATGTAAGAGCATGGTTTTTTTATATTGATTGAAGTGACAAGCAGAACAGAGACCGGATGGTAAGTAGAACGCTGTGTTTCAATGTGTATAAATTAACCACCAGGGTTTTTTTTTTATTTGAAATTTGACACATCTTTTCATTATTAATTTTTAATGTTGGTTTGGCAAAAAGATGTTATGTTGTCTTGTGACTTTGTACTTTTTATATTACCGGGCCTAATTTTATACTACATATATTCAAGTAGGATATTCACATGGATCGTAGTTGCTTTTGTAAAGAAAATTTTAAATTCAAATTTACATCAAAAAAGGCTACGGATAAAACGAAAAGGGCAAACGAAATATTGTATAAACGCGAAATATCCAATTAAAAGCATTTCTTCGAACCCCGACGCCGGCAGAATTCGATAAATTTTATTGAAACTGACACTTGGTCGGTCGACCTCTCGAAGTTTGTTCGGAATTTTGTCAAGTTTTCTGGAAATTTTATCGATGCGGATTAATTGCTTCAAGTTTTGAAACTTTGTTATAAACGTTTCGGACTGCTCGGATGCTAACGGTTCGGTTGATATTACAATGGCTTAAGTTTTCAACAAGGTTCATTGTCTGTTTTTGATCATTTATATTTTCTGTATAGATCTTTATTGTATATATATAACAGTTTCTAAAAGGTAAAGTGCCTGACATTTTTGCCATATGGGGAAATGTTTACCAGGCTTTCGTAACCAACCTCCGCGTGGGAAGGACGAGTGAATGACGCACTCGCACTGACTTAAACCGTCAGGTTGTTCCTGAAAAGGTCACAGGAACACTTTCTGCTCTATATACGCAGCACTGGTTGCCGAGGCATCTCCGTCTCAGCCCAATGGCCCATCCCACCTCTAGGTGCGTCTGCACCGTTCGTCTCAGCCCTCTATTCTTGGGCTATAGGTGTCTCCAAAATCGGTACTCCGGTCAATGTACACAAGAAGATCAATATCCATGCATAGGAACAATGCTCTATATCTCCAGTGATAGCCACAGTAGAAGATTCCGTCGCTTGACACGTTTCGTCCGTGGGAGGCATAAACAGATCGACAACACTATGCCGAATGGGCCCCCCACGGTCACTCTTATCACATAAGGTAGGAAGGGCAGCCTACGTAATACCAGAGGACGGTACGCCGACAACTTTTCACTCACCTCCTGCACCTAAAGCTGGCTGCAGTCAGCTCGGAGCAGCCTTCACGGCTGATGTTATTTCTTCACGGCTGATGTTATTCCTTCTGGTCTTTGGTTTTTCTTAACTGGCTGGCGGCCGCACGAGGCCATATTCACTGAACCTCCATAATACTACAAAGTAATGCGTGTGAGCCGATTTTCTATCCTGCTATCTAGTTACGATGTAAACTAAATTTAAGAAGTTATGTTATTATAAATTCACTTAAATCAATTTTAAATACAACGACGATCAATTGACAGCACACAAAAGGTAGTCTATATCAGAGCTAAGTTAGACTTTATTGGTGTTTGTGTTAAAGCAATGTAACCAACAGCAATGTAGCTATATAATATTTATCGTGTTATTATTTTTCATTGTTTTTATAACTCCATTGTTATTCATTGACGCTTCGGTGACAATACACCTTTTATGACTTTACCTCGTTGCCATGGGTTACATGGTCAACATTAGTTTTTTTTTGGCTGCTGTTAGATGATAACTGTAATAGGTAACCACAGTAAAGGCTTTTCTTAGTGAGGTGCTTAAAATTTTTCTTGTTATAATAACAAATCGATGCATTTATTTTTAGTTTATAATGATTATTAATTATGGTTGGTACTTTAAATAAACCAAAATGCAATGCCCGTTATCATTTAAAATAAGGCAATGAATGAAAAACGGATTAATTTCCTTTCGCCCTCATACGTTTTAAAGTCTACACGTGACCTTTATAAATAATGTATTACACCAAAGCAGTAGGTACTGAAATACGTTTCTTTGATCACGTAATTATATGATACTCTTGTGAATATCAGACCTTTAAGTACAAAGAACTAACTCCGAAACGGTCGCCCTCGTTAAAGCTTAAAACGGGCTATTAAAAACTGGCGCTCCCTTTTGCGGGACCCAGACGTATGCTGGCCGCAAACGGGAATATTTACTGACCAGTTGACCTAGACCTTGTCTACTACCTCACCAAGATGCTTTTTACCAATTTTTCGTATATTAAAAATATTTCTAATATCCACTTATCTCTTATTAAATATACGTGAAGTTCAACTAAATAGGCTGTCTTACTTTTAAATAGTTTTTTAAAATAGAAACACCCCTTTTGTCAATAGCACTATCACTGTATTCGTGATTTTCTTGTTATCTTACTCAGTTCTTATTGACATAAAGCCGTTGATTTTCTCAAAAAATGCATCTTGATCAATGTTAAAATCAAAATTTAACATCCGTAAAAATTAGCTTAATTTCATTATGCAGATCATATAACACTAAAGCATGACAAAAACCCATTCAATTTTATAGGCAAACCATATCAGTTAAAAATACAATTAGATCAGGACACAAAGGTTCAAACGCATCATGGCGCACCAGTATCGTCACATTCGCAACATAGTCGCCAGACCGTCGGCGTCCCGGTCCGTTAACCGATCGTCGACGATCCTTAGGAGACATAAACTAATGCCTAACTCACGTACCTTCTGTACGTTGGCCTTCATTTTAGCAAAATGTGGGCCACCTAGTTCGTGAGGACGGAGCTTTCGCGAACTCTGTGTTAGATGAAGCTTACTATAGACATGAGTCTAAGCATAACTCAAGGATAAAAAAAAAAAAAGCACAAAGTCGCCAACTGTCCCATGCCGCAGCTTCAGAGCGTGCCCCGTTGACGTCAATGGAAACAATAGAGGCATTATCACGCCCGCCCGGAATAGATTGTGTGATTGTACAAAAGCATAGACAACGGACGCGCCAGCTAATGTTGTCTGTTCTCTACATTGTCTATTTCGGTGGTAACTTTCAAACAGTTGTAAAGACACGTAGGTATTAAGAAAACGAATTTGTAAACTTGGAATACACAAAATAATAATAAACTGTTGTTTGACTTTAAAAAATACTTTTTATCTTTGCACATGCAAGGCGGAACTGAAAGTCATTAATATTGTTATAAATAGTCATAATGGTTATACCTACTTTAATTTCTTATTTGTTACATTTATACAAGCACGCCATGCATGAAGGTATTTCAGAATAAAGGTAGTACCTATTACTAATAATAGTAAATAATTTTCCATCAATAATTGAGTTTATACATGTTTACACAAACAAAAAAAAAACGTAATTAATTTGTACATACCTCATCTAAATCACGGAAATGGTTTTTTTGGTGGAACACATATTATTATGTAATGTTCCCAATAACACAGTCAAACGTTTAGGTGCCATTTATAAATATACATTTATTTATAATAAACACGAATCAGAATGAAAAATACAATACCAAAAAAACGTATCTGAATCGAGGAGAAATTAAAAAATGTATTTAAAAAAAGAAATATACATTTTTCAATTACACTAAAACTAATAAATACTATTATATTTTAAGATGCTGATATCTTGCCTATTTTAAATATACCATTGACTGAAAATGTCAATGAAAGCGTTTCTTATGGAACGTTATTTATGTTTGACTGAAGCCCATTGTCAAAAAAAAACAAAAGTAATTTAAGACGTTGTTACTATGTCTGAAGTGAGTAAAGTGTTTGTCAAAAACATCATTGTCCTGCTTGGTCTTGCAAAAATATTTGACAATTCCTTTACATCCCTACTAAATAAGAGCTAGATATAGAGGGATATAGGTAAACAAGGTCTAGTGTCAAACTCAATTAGGGCCAATACGGGCAACCTCACAACCACACACACAACATCCTCGTCCCAGGGCGGTTCTCACACCTTCAAGATACCGATCAAAACAGTCGCCAGATCGTCGACGTCCCGATGCACATACCGATTGCCGATGATCTTTAGAAGACACCGCGAATAACTAACCCAGGTACCTTCTGTACGTGTGTCCTTCATCATCATCATCTTCATCAGCCTGTGTTAGTCCACAGCTGGACATAAGCCTCCCCTAATGCACGCCCTCTCCATTAGGGGTTGGCCTTCACTTTTAGCAAAAATGTACGTTACCTGGTTCGTGGTAACGGTAGCTTCCTTCAAACTTTTTGTTAGATGGTATTTACCATACTCATGAGTCTAGTAGTATAACATCAGGAAAAACACTAGCTTATTGGTAATAAATCGCGGGGACATCGACTTGGCCGTGGTCACCAGTTGGAATAAGACTTTTTCTACTTAAATACTGCATCATCTTTTGTTTAATGAACAATTCTGCTAGCTATGTTCCCTTCTAACTGAAACTAAAACTTGCTTCTTACTTATCAAACAAAACCGCTTTTCCCAATTAAATTATCCTTTCTTACACGTAAATTGTAATATACAAACAAGTGGACCTCTATAGAATACTTTTTTTCATTAAAATATATTGCGAGTATCCTTACTGTGTCTTTTCTACAGTTTGGGCTCAAATCCATATGAAACCCGTTATGTTACTGTAAGAAAGCGAAGCTAATCGAGTACATTGTCCGCTCATATTCGAGATGTCGCATCGTTATGGTAAGAAATTTAACGCGATATATACAACAATAACCGTCTAAAATTACCTGGCTTGCGTAAAAATTTCTATATTTAAAGATGAATCCACCAAAGTTTCTAATTATGTTTTAAAAAGGTCGAAAAATACTTAGAAACAAAAATAGCATGGTGGATTGAGCGTTGAAAACTTTGCCGAAATAGAAAATGTTACGAACACCTTTAGTTTGAAAGAAGCCGTAAACTTTTATTTTATTTTAAGATTTTCTTACGATGTTTTTCTTAAAAATAGAACCGCGAAACCTCTAAAAAGTTGCTTGTTAATTGTAAAGATTTATTGATTGTATAAGACATTGTAATTGAATGATAGGAGATTTATATTACTTGTTAATAGACATAGACTACCTTATACAAAACTAGCAGTCGATCCATGGCTTTGCTTGGTTTATTTTTAGATTTTTGGGAGGGATTTTTCAGGTGTAAAAGTGGCACGTATTCATCATCATCATCTTCAGCCTGTGATAGTCCACTGCTGGACATAGGCCTCCTCTAATACACCCCTATCCATTAGAGGGTTTTTCGGACCGTATCCCACCACGCTGGTACAATACGGGTTGGTGGGTGGACCGACTTTTTACATGCCCATCCGACGCATGGATCATCTTACTTTTCAGACAATTGGGTTTTCGGCCCAAATGGCCCTAACCAACTAGGAAACAACAATGAAAATTTGTAGAGTCCCTGCAGGATTCGAACCCACGACCTCCGGTTTCTAAGCCACACCCCTATACCACTAGGCTACGGAGGCACGTATTACTAAAGGACAAAAGGAAGATAAGTATATGACTTTCTTATAGTGAAAGAATATTTCTAACCGGTTCAGCAGTTCTAAGGCCTATTCATAAAGAAACAAATTTATCTTTTCCTTTTTTTATATAAAAGTAAAATAATGTCTATACATGGTGTATGAGCCTTTATTACTCTCGCAAACAAGCAATTTATATAAAATGGTAATAATACATATTCTTACAAAAACAGTATTTTCTAAAATCATCAGCTGTGTTATTAATAATTTGATAATGAGAGAAAAAAATATCTTTAATTTTTAAGATTGTTATTAACTACCTCTAGTGCTACTAGTTGGACTGGTTAACCCGGCACACTTCGTACTATCTCAATCGATAGATAAATGATCTTTACTTTTGTATATGATGTGTCAATCTACATATAAAGAAAATCTGATATAGTTAATAACTGTAATAAATATACTAACTGTAGTTATGTGAGTTTGTTTTTACCTCTTGAGAACTATGTAGATACAAAGATACAATTTATTTTTCTTAATTCCGAGAATTTTTATATTTATATATATCTTTTAAACCTACCCTGGTACTTCCACAAATAGTTGAAGATCAAAATTAGCCAAATCGGTTCAGTTATTGTCGAGTTTCAGCGAGACTAACGAACAGCAAGTAAATTTTTTGTATATATAGATTAAAGATCCAACATCATTATTTATAAAAAAAAACAGGTTACTTTACATATTCCTATATAAAGCTAGTCTATAAGACCAAGCTTGCAATGATTCCAAATATCATTGTAATATATACTTAACAGTTTCTTCTATTGTCATTCATCATCATGTTCAGTTTGTCTTAGTCTGCTGCTGGACATAGGCCTCCTATAGCATGCCTTCTCCATTAGGGGGTTTAGGACCGTATCCCACCAGGCTGGTCCAATACGTTTGTTATAACTAGGCAAATATCAAGTCATTTATTCAGCAACCGAACAAAAATCGAGAAAAATTGATTTCCTATCGCTATATAACATCGCGTAGTGATTGATCATTCTTTATCCTTTGTTATTTCAATTTTCTTTCCTGCTAGCTTCTCGCTTCACCTTAATGCAATCTACAAATGCTTTCATTTGCACAGAAAATGCAAAGAATTATTAAAACGCACGTCAGTGATTTAATAATATGCTTACGTAATAGTCGCCATCGGAGTTCTTGACGTATTTGCAACGAACGCCACGACCGACGGTTTATTTCTGGCGAGATAAGAACTGCTTTAACGTCAATATATTACGCATTAAATGCTTTTGTTTTGTTAATTCATACAGTGTAAAAAGTTGTGCGTAGCTCGTAAAAAGTCACGAGATAAATCGCTCATTGTAATGTAAATTTTGATGCTTGGTTTAGATCTTGTGTAATTGACGGTGACAGATACGAACACAAAACAATTTATTGCGAATTTGTATATGTATATGTCTGCACGCTCTTCGGGATGCTTGTATGTAAAAATAATCTAACACTAGTTGACGCTAACATTGATTACCGAGTCTAAGGCTTGGAGACAACAAAAGATGAAGTAATCTAACTATAAATAGGTTATTTGTATGACCTTGTTGTTTATTTTATATTTATATATTTTTCTAGAAAATATTATTTATATCTTGACATCAAATACACATTCCACTAAATTAGAAGTTCCCAATTCTATACGTTTTTCGTTTAAACAATGATTGTCAAGCGAAAGCGAGTTAAAATATATTTATATTCATTAGAATAATGATTTCCAAGTCGATTTCGACTACGGCTTTTGATCTTAATCATTACAGATTCTGCGCATAAAATGTTATAGTACACAAGTGTACAAGGCAACACAGGTGCACTTCTTCTTTTTACGTCTATCCATCGCAGGAATCAACCCACTTCACTGGGTGATCAGCCTGGCGTTGAACCTATTGCAATTAAAATTTAGATATCTTTATTCAATACAGAAATTCACACTTGTCAAACACGCTAACATCGTTTCGAAATAGAACGCCTGAGAAAAACCAGTGTAAGAAACTCGAGGGCAATTTTTTTGTCATCTTTTAAAATTATAAACCAGAACCTGGAGCGAACATTCCGTTACCTGTGTAGTCTAAAATAATGCTAGTTACTTTAATGTATATTTAAAGTTACCCAGAAATATACAAATCTCTCCGTGTTCTGTTATATTGAATATATGTACTAGTAAAATATGTAACACGCACACGATTGAAAAAACCAAGATTGATTTATTCATTACTGTCCCCCTAAATTATTTGCATGCGTTGTTTACATTAATAATTACTACGGAACGTGATAGGAGTTTTCACCGCATCCTCCTATGACGTAATACTTGATAACACATTTAGTGCTTCCGTGCTAATTTTCAAAATGGCGTCGATTTTGCGTGACTACGTTTTAGCCGAACACGTGATTGGAGAAACCAATCAATACTTTGTTTGATATAAGACGAAACGGCGGAATTCGTTCACAAATTTTAAAGTTTAGCCACATTGGATTTGTGAACAAAGTAAACCATAGCTACAAAGCGGTGATGTACGTATAATGTTGTTATTAGTCGGCTAAGCTATAATGCCCCCCCCCCCCCTCATAAATCGCCAAGAAGCAGGTTCCTGTACCACCAGCCACCTCCTGCACATTTACACAGTTAGTCACTCCATCTCACGGGGTGCCATCCGGCACTGTGAAGGCCAGTACAAGGCTACCCGATAACCTATCTTCCTCAAAGGTTAACGTTTCTACCAGCTATGTGGCCGGCCCATTGCCGCTTTACCTTAATAATTCTGCGGTCTATGTCGGTGACGATCGTGCTTCATCGGATGTCTGTATTACGCACATTAAATAAATTATATAATTACTTAAAAAATGTATAACGCCCAATAAAATAGGCTACAATATTTGCATCCATTCCTAGTAAGTATGCTAAGCTATAAGCACTTTGAACATACATTACCGTCGGTATTCCATTGTTATTTATAATATGAGACGATAAACCCGTGGATTTGTTACACGCTTTAAGACCATTTAAACGCATATTCCCTAACTTGTTTGCGTAAATTGCTTCTGTACATGTTGGAATGTTTTGTGTTGTGTCGCTTTTACACAACCTTGTATCCATACAATTGTTAGTTAAAACATAATTATTTGCTTACGTTTTTGTTGCTTTGAGGTTACACAGCCTTTTTTTAAAGATACTATATTCAAATAATAATATTAAAAAATATTTATTCAAATAATAAAATTAGATTGAAATCTTCAACCATTTCAAACTGTTTGAAGCATTCATTGTCACGAGATGGAATGTCCATGAAAAACAGTTTTAATCCATAATGTATAGTACTCGCGCAAAAACAGAAAACAATTGATTCTTATTGAAAATGAATTGATTGTTTTATATATATTGTGTCGTATTTTATTTGTCTTACTTACCGACTTTGGTGAATGATTTAATTAACGTGCGACGTGATGACCTTGCTATAGACTATATTTACGTTGTTTACCAGAATGCCACATTTATTTTAGATATGGTTTATCACTTTCTTAGAAATGTTTCTTTCTCAGCTTTTTATTAATATTCTATTGTGTATTTTGTCCGATTGATTCATTTATTTCGCGCAAACAATCCTGATTGGCCGATGGATACAGAGTATAAATAAAAGAGCCCTATAATTGTACGCCTTATTTTGTTTACTTATTTGAATGACTTTTCTATGTAATCCTGTTTTTGTGTAGGATTTTAGTCCTAATCTCCCCGAGGATTTTTTTGATAGTCGCAAATAATATTTTTAATATTTTCTCTGAATAATAAGTAGTCGTAAATACTTAGTTATAAAGCGAACCCTTTATTTTATATTATTTATTTTTAGCATATTTTGATTATACTGAAAATAAGGATCAAAATTAACAAAGCAAAATTTCATACAACAAAATAATTAAACATAGACAAAGTGATATCAGAGCAAAATTAACATAAAATGATTTAAATAATGTTACCCAAATTAATTAAATATCGTACTTATTGCCTCGTTATTAGTGATTTGCGTTATTAATATAAATAAAATTGAACTGTCCGTTTGTGACATAAAAATAACCTTTTTAAAAATAAAGTAAAGTTGTTATATATAACTGATACATATAATAAAACCATATTTTTCATTGTAATTATTGTCAATCTGTCTGTTTGTTCTGGCTTATTTCTGGAATGGGTGGTGCGATATTGACGGGACTTGACTGAATGATAGCTGATGTAACTGGAAGTAGCTTTGGCACTTTTTTAGGAAAATAAATTATATATAATCACGCAGACGAAGTTGCGGGCGAAAGCGAATTTTGAATTAACAATGTGTTAAAAATACTTATATTGTTAACGTAATCTTTATTTTCACATCATTTTCATGTGGGTTTTGGTTTTTCAATAGACTTGTTGCACCAAGATGAGTTAGAAGAATATAATATGCGAGATTATCATAAATATCATAATCACGCATATTATACAAAGAAAGATCGATGTTTGTATATCGATCTTTGTTTTGGAATGAGCTGCTTGTGGAAATTAGGATGGCAAAGAACTTGCTGCAGTTTAAATATAAAGTTCGTAAACATCTCTTAAACAAGTCGTTAATGGATTGATTGAATTATCGTTACATTATTTCGATGTATTATTTTATGTATATGTGTAACATTATCTATAATATTATATTATATTTGTATATTGTATATATATATATATATATATATATATATATATATATATATATATATATATATATATATATATATATATATATATATATATTTAAAAGAAAAACAATATATATATATATTTTATTTTTCTTTTTTGTGCAAAACAGATTAAATAAATATAGAAAATGATTAAAAAGAAAAAAATCTTTATTGACCATTCCGACGATCCGTTAACTTTATTACACGTATTTTTTACCAGCTCAGCAAGGAAAAGGGACGTTTTAATTAAACAGATTAATTTGAGAGATTAAAACGTCTGAGCATTGTATTGGTCAATTATTTATCGAAGGACCTCCAAGGTTCTAAGGATTTTTCAACGCCAACACTGTTAACGTTGCTTAATATATTTTTAACTGCACATTTCTGCTCGTGTTATTTTTAGATTTTTGAGTTCTCGTAGGTGTGAGGATTCTATTCATTGTCGGCTTTTCTTTTTACGTTCATTCTTTATTTTTAAATGATACGTTATAGCTGTCATTTGGTCCTATTTTTTTAATATTTTTATTATTAATAGTTTTATAGATAGACTGAAACTATGTTTTACATAATTATACTACTTTCAATGGTCTAAAAGAAAGTCCGCGAGGACATATATATATATTTTAAGAATAACTCACAATAGCCATTTTAATCAATACTCATTAAAGTTAATATAGTGTAAGTTTACACGTTACAACTTAATGCATTTAAAAAAACATTCTATGTGCATAAATCGGGTCATACATGACATTTTGATTATATGAATACCTTGAAAGATATTAGACATTTTAAATACCGTGGCGAAAATCACGGAGTCGTTTTTTGCATAGGGCACGATGTCACAGTCTAATAATGCGCAAAACGGTTTCATATACTGTTTGAAGTCGGTCATATTCTTTTTGTAAGAATTTAACTAGTAATTTATCTTTTTGTCTCTTCTTAACAACTCAAATATGGTAGGCTACAAAAATAAATTAAGTTTTTAGTGAAAGTGTTATAACATTTTAGAATTTTTATTGCTTACGAAGACCGACGAGTATTCGGTCCATCTGATGGATAGTGGTCACGACACCCATAGACATTGGCCATACAGGTATAACCAACGCGCTGCCTACCGTGAGACATAGGATTTTAAGTCTCGTTTACCAGTAATTACTGGCTACGGTGCCCTTCAAACGGAACACAGTAGTGTTTTCACACTATTGCTTTACGGTAGAAATAGGCACCGTGGTGGTACTCACCAGACGGTCCCTTGTAAAAGGGACCTACCACCGGTAAGATACAAGAAATAAAGTGTTTAAATAGGTAGCAAGCTTTCTTTTTACAGGGGGCCGTCTGGGGCAGTACTACCGAGGCCTTCCTCTGCCGCAAAGTAGTAGTGTAAAGACACTACCGGTTTGAAGGACACTTAACATTCTAGGTCCCAGAGGAGGAGCGGACTTGTAGCGTCTTTTGCATTTCTTATGGGTTTGCCCATAAGAAATGCGTATCACTTACCATCAGTTTACCGTTTTGCTCGTCTCGTTGTCAAACATAAATGTAAAAAAAGAAGCTATAGATATCTCTATCTATACATATAAAATTAAAACTGCCTCCCTAGCATAGTGATATGGGCGTTTGCTTTAGAAATCGCAGGTTATGGGTTCGAATCCTGCGGGAACTCAACAAATTTTCATTGCTGTTTCTAGATGGTTACGGCAATTTGGGCCGATGATCCAATTGTCTGAACAGTAAGATGATTCATGCGTCGGATGGGCAAGTAAAAAGTCGGTCCACCCACCAATTAGACCAGCGTGGGATACGGTCCAAAACCCCTAATGGATATGGCAATATGATGTATGGTGTATGTATGTAGATATAAAATGATCATGGTATTAATTTGATGACGTCGTGCGTTAACGTTATACCCCATAGCCTATGTTTACGAAGGTCTGATGTGATCGTATAGCGCCTAATAAAGTTAACGTCACCCTGTAATGTGCGTTGATTGCTCTCAGGCGAAATTGCTTGACTCGATTGAAGTTCAAGGTTGTTTATTTTCAGCCGTTCAGATGTTCTGTGTCTGTTTGTTTGTACATTTTTATGTATATGTACCTTATTATTGCATGACAACGTACAGTAGACATCATTTAAATAATATACAAACGGGTGTATCTCTTAATTACCATACTAGTGGTCCGTCCCGCCTTATTTTTGTTTTATATTGGCAGAAATAAAGCAATTTTATTGAGACCAAGAACTTTTTTTATTTTACACCTGATGGTTTTTTGTGTTTTTTTTGGCTAGGGATTTTAATTTTTTACTAAAGAAAGAAAAGTATTTTAGTCCGGCAAAAGAGTTTTCGAAATCGGTCTAGTAGTCTTTGAGTTTTTACGTTGCTTAAATAAATACATATCTTTTCTCTTTATAATATTAATTTATTAAAAATCCAAATTTTGTTTCATTAATTTAGGCTCTGTCGGGCCCACAGTCGATGTACCACGGGTTCGGAAGTTTTAAGCTGTCCAGAGAAGAACCGGCAAAATCTGCGGTCGTCATTTATAAATCTTTATCAATAATTACAATCATCAGTACTAATCTTTATACATGGTTTAAGCGGTTACCAGGGATATGCCAGTGCAACATCATAGTTTATAGATTATTTCCACACATCTTTTACCTCAGTGTAGTATGTAACAAATAGAATAATAAGCTTTTTTGATCAACGTTGCCTTTACAACATCTTGAAACCTGACGTCATTTACAAACTATGTAAATATGTAACACAATATTGAATATACGCAGTATAAAAGCATTACGTTATAACTACATTATATTTCATAATCATCAGCCTGTGTTAGTCCACTGCTGGACATAGGCCTCCCCTACTGCCACGCGTTCTCCATGAGGGTTTTTTTGGATCGTATCCCATCCTATTGAATTTGTTTTATTTCACTAATTGTATTCCAGAGTTTTAATACTCTGTAGCGCTCATGACTAAGCCAAAAAAACTTTAAAATAAATTATGTAAATTCCTAAAAGTTTCCAGGTCATATAAAAAGGAACTAAGCGTAGTAAGGCTTTATTTGGTGCCAAAAGTATACATTGTAGAAAGGATGTTCTTTCATTTCTTATATTATGTTTCTTAGTTTAGTTTGCGAAGTTATCGGGGAAGGGAACAAATCGACTTTTAAGATTTTTAGTTATTTAGACTCCGATACAACAGAAAACAGACCACACAATACAAGTTGTCTGTTAAATATTTTTAAAAACAGTCACAAACATTTAACATTATGGTTTAGCCGAAATAAAGGCTTTCGATAATTAAATTAACGTAATAAATCATTTGTTTTTATATATTATAATATTTCTTACTTACAAAGAAATATAGCAAAAATTTTACGCAATTTTTTTACTTTATTTCCCAATTTTTACCCTTTTCCATTACAATCGAAAACTGAATAATTGAAATATTGATATATATGTGGTTTAGAGAATATGTTTATCTTAGATTAATAGAAAATTTTATTTAACGATACATACTTACCATCAACCGTAAAAGATTTTAAATCGTTGAAAATTCACAAAAATACAAATCATACACGATAATCCTTCAAGAAATAACAGAAGCAAAATATGAAAACATTTTTATATCATAATTATTGTTGTCAAATTGACGAATATTAATTTAGAAAAGGTTCTTAAGTAGTTAATCGCTTAGATTTGCACTACATGTTAAAACTAAACTTTTGCCTAAGTTATACACAAATCAGAGAAGGTGATTTATCTCAACGTTTTATAGGTCACGCGATGTGGCCAGGGCAACTGTATGACCTCACTGCGGATTTTTAGTACACCTCCCTCGGGAACTAGACTCAAATCTGTAACCGTAGTTACGTTCTGCCTATTTCTGGGTACATTTTTAAAAATAAAACAACTTGTAAAGACATATACAGTCCTTTTTAATTAACTTGATTAACTTTGCGTAGCTTTAAGTTGATATGAGTATAATTGTTTATTAAATTTAGGAATAAAGTTTACGGATTTGAAGTAGCCGCGGTTCACCAAAAATAAAGTGTTCGCTTTATACGTCATTAGTATTTCACAAAAGATTTGTTTTCATTTATTCTAATTACAGGCAAAACTATATGGTAGTACGTTTATTATATTAGCACAACATTCATAAGTTATTGGTATCAAATAACGTATAAATTTCGGAAAACAAAACTTGGCAGATCGTATAGGCACGCTCCTGCGTGTAACGTTTCAAATTACGTCATAAAATGAAATCCACCAAGCTACGCTATCTTCCATAGACTATACAAACATAGTACAGATAAATGCCTGTCAGGGAATTATCGGGCCCTTCGATCGTTCGCGCAACGCTGACGTCACTCGTTTTTCCCGCCATCCGCTTTGCGTCGGTCGTCAATTTTTTATGAGCCCTAACGACTCGAAATGTTTCATATCAGACAGATATTGTTGACTTCACTGTGTAATGTAAAATAAGCACTTTTTAATTAAGTGTTTAAAGTTTGCTTCCATAAAATCTTACAGACATGTAACACATAAATTACATATACGGACTGTATATGTGACTTGTATATTATCTGTGGAAGTCTCGTTACGATGAATTAACCTGTATTTTGAAATAAATACTGAAAAACTCTAAAATTTTAAAAAAACAGACTAAAAATCCAATTGCAAGATGATACGTAAATAAATTGTTGAAAACAACATTGCCAGGATCAATCTGTACATGGCTGTTACCGTAAATAAACAGGACAAATTTAGCATGTTTATGTTAATTTTGTTAACAAAGTTAGCATGTTATATGGTTTGGATAGGACGTTTATGACACACAGCGCTATCTGTATGTGTCTATGATAAAACTAGATGAAGTAATATTAAATTATCAGTTGAATATATCATAATTATCTACATTTTTTAAAATCATCACAACGTATTGTATATTAAATAATATACCGTGACGCGATGGACTGAGGTTGAAATTTTTAAAGCCAAATAAATGTTATTTTATAAATATCATTTATTAAAGTTAAAGCTGCACACAAATGTTTCATTTATTAAATACTATTGTTATTGGCTGTGAGCACAACATATAGAAATATAGTGACGTCAATATGATGTAGTAGAATTTAGGTAAATATCATTAGGGTGTTAAATATAAATTATAAGAAATTTGAGAGGTCGTTATTAGTCAAGAGAAATAAGATATCACAAAATTGAACAAAATTTTTTATTTATATTAAGTTGCGATTTTTGATTATTTTACTGCCATATTTATATTCCTTGCAAAATATCCTAAATATAAGTTGCTTCCTTAATAACTATACAAACATGAAATGAATCTGTACGCAAGCACTAGATGGCTAGAATTTAAATAAAGTCTGCTTTAAAGCTGGAAATCTGCCACCGCTTTGATCACTGGGGCCTAGTCGGGTGTTAATGCGGATTAGCTCTTTGTCGGTAGCTGCATGTTTCTAGAGCTTTACATTAAAAAATACGAAGCTAACTATAATACGGGTTTAAAAAGTAAGTTAACGTTAAAACAAAAATATTGCTCAGATAATATTTCATTTCTTCGTTGCATTAATTATTTGAAAAATATTACAAAAGAAGTATTTGGCTGTTAATATCTATATTCGGTGATTTTGTATATATGACAGAGATTAATAATTTAAACGAGTAAAAAGACTATATACATATTTATAATTTAATCGTTATACTAAATAATGGCTGAATGGCTTCTGGAAATTATTAAAACTTTCCAGTTCAGAAAATATTTTTATGATAACTAAACCACCCCTACTACCCTAAAAGCGGCGTACTGTAGTTATTGTGCGTTAGAAAAAACTTACATTTACTTTTTTAATTGATACGTTATAATGTCAATGAAATATAACATTGACAGTTTCCTTAGTTTTACTTTTAGATCTCGATATTAGATATAAGACGCCACAAATCGGCACAAGACATGTTACATCTCGTTCACCCAGTAATTTTGCTGGCTGCGATGTTCCATAAACCGGAAAGTTACTTATACCATGAACCGGCTAGTTTAGAAACCGGAGGTCGAAGGTTCGAATCCTCAACAACGCAACAAATTTTCGTTTTTGTTTCCTAGATGGTAAGGGCAATTTAGGCCGATCACTTAATTTTCTGAAAAGTAAGATGATCCGTGCGTCGGATGGGCATGTAAAAAGTCGGTCCTCTCACCAAGCGCATGGTGGGATTCGGTCAAAAATCCTTAATGGAGAAGGCGTGAGTCGGAAGGATCTGATGATGTGACGATGAACGGACCTGGACTGTACATCTCACATCATAATTTTGACTCTGTCTTCGTTCTATGGGAGTTATTATCGTGTTTGAAACGTTAGTATTCACAATCACAAGTCTTATTTTGTCTTACTATAATAGGCATGCATACAATTTTTGAAACAGATGATCACGCATGATGGCAGCTTAAAAGCATTCACCAACCAGGATCTACTACACTCTTATGGAAGGTCAGTAGAACTCTGTGAGAGCGATAACTACAGTGACTTTCTTAGGATCACAAACATGTTCTTTTTTCGTATGGATTATTTTTATTCTATATTCCAGTCCTATTTGACTGATAATGGACTTTGCAAAATTTCTGCTTGTGAACATTCAGAATCCAACACTTAATAGAGATTACAACGTTAATTTACTTTTAGAGGTATAAACTCGTGAGGCGACGATAGTAATTTCTAGGATCCACATAGATGCTTATTCGTATTTTTCTTTATTCACCGTTACTATGAATGAATTAATAAAACTTTTACTCAACTGTATCAATCCACTGATGTACGTTAATTCTTAGGATGACAGTCTAGCACGATAGTATTGCTATGACTAATAGTAATAGTAGGCCTTTACAAGCTTTAATACTTAATAATAATTATTTAGACTTTTATCATTTAACCTTTTACTGTTAAGATTCATCAAATGTATAACCTGTCTAGAGCAGAAGTGGCAAGAAACTTAAGTGTGATTATGTCTTCAATTATTTAGATTTTATTTAACTTACTTAAATATCAAATTTTGAACCTTTAGAGATATGGGAGAAACTTCAGCGATTTATTCTGAAGTTCTATGTCTTTAATAATAAATAATACAGTTTTATTAGTACCTTTTCAATGTTATACCAGATTCTATCTGAAGAATTGCTCAATGACATCAGGCATAATAAGTAAACTTTATAGACGTAATATAGCATTTTTATAGACAGATTTAACAGATATCCAGATTAATTAGAAATGAACTCAGGAATCAAAGTCGTGATTGTCTTAACCAGACTTGATAATATATAGACAGATGTAGATCAACCACAGATGCTTAATGTGTATGATGTCATTATTTTAACTTAGCCTGCCCGTGATCACGGAGGTTGGAAAGAGTCCTAAACGTCTAGAACAAATATACTAACTAACGCGAAAAATCCTTAAATTATGAATTCGAAATGTTAGTTTAAAAGTTTATCGACATGAATGCATTTTTAAAACTTACAACAACAATATTGCATAATAGACACTAATTTAGTTTTAAATCTACATGAAAAAACAATTTTGGCACAATTCTTCTGGCACCTGACCTTTACACTACCAAACAGTAAAGTGCATGCGATGAATGGATATGTAAGTAATTTTGAGGACACTAACGTCATATAACTGCCAAAAAATAGAGTGAATTTCATTCTAAACTTTTGATGATTTGCTTTAAGTTTTATTTCTAATTTTTAACTTGATATTTCGACGCATAAATGATCTAACTTTCTATTTATTCTATACAAATATATATACACAAACATAATGCTGGCGTAGGATGTGATGACACCGCAGCCCACTTGACGGTGGATCTGGCTTACAGTGGGAGTAAGATCGATCCACAGTACAAGTTCAATTAGTCAATTGCCAACCCGCCTGCTCAGCGTTGCCATTATGAGCAACTCTTTTAAATGGATGCCAAGAAGATCGGCCTTCTTAGCATTAATTAAAAAGTGCCTATGTCCAACAGTGGACTGCTAGAGGCTATTTATGATGATGATGATGATGATGAATGTCAACAGATAATAATCCGCAACGACCACTGCGGTGGCGGTTACCAGGATTGACCAGAAGTTATTACAATTTGTTTATTTGTATTACATAAATTTGATTAAAAAATGTATCAATAACCTATAATTGTTTAAATTTAAACAAAAATATAACGTAATAAATACTTTTCGTGGTTTAGAGGTATATTTTGTCGCATTCACGTACGTTTTTAACTTGTTCAGTTTATTTTAGGTATTTCTCTATTTTCAAAGGCGTTGGAATACGTAAACCTCTTTGAGTCGCGTTTGTATTCTAAATTGGGAAGAACCTTCGCTGGGAATATGCTGAAAATTTAAATGTAAGAAAGATATCTTTTCGTATGAATTATTTGAAACGATATATCTTTTTTTATGAACTGCTTTAGGATTTTTTAATACAATGTAAAAGGTTATTGACAGGTTGCAATTGAATGGAAGAAAGTATTCAAGATTTGCTAAAAGGAATTTCTGAATACAAGTAAGGGAAATGAGGGTATAAAGGAAATAATAACTTCCTTGTATCTTTAGGATTAAAGGGTAATCTAATTAATCACTGGACTGTTAATCTTAGTATATTTATATTGAAAGCATATTTTAAAATACCCTAATGGAGAAGGTGTGCATTTTGAGACGCATATGTCCAGCAGTGGACTAACACCGGCTGATGATTATGATGATACATAAATTACAAAAGGATGCTTCCTTTGTCTCTGTACCTAAAGTCTTTGGCACTCAGTAAATTATAAAGAAAGCAAAAAAATATATGAACGTTCGAACGTATCGTTATCCCAGTTTGCACGCGTTGCAGTCAAAGCAAAACGCACCTACGTTTTTATTATTCTGTACACTTCATAATAAGTAATAAACGTTAAGAAGCTTACAAGAAACTTTTGTGTAAAAGCTTTATACAATACTAAAAATTTAAAAATTTCAAATGATTAACTATTCGTAATGGAATTCTTTTAAATTATTTAATCAGATAAAAGCACATTTGAAAAAACAAGCTAGTAAGTTACCGTATCTGCCGATTTTAATCAGTCATAATAACTCGTAAAAGTAGTTGATTTTTTTTAAGTCATCAATGAAATGAATATGGGAATAAATTCGAAGTGGTCTAGTAACTAGATAAGCGAAAAAAACTAGTTTATTACATAGCATTGTGCAATATTAGATAGAAAATCTAGGTGCGGTGCATTTGTGCCAAGGCCGGGGGTAATGTGGACATTTTTCACACCAACATGCGCATTAACTGAGTGGCAATAGTATTAACTATGCATGTTTAATGCTTAATGGATATGAGGATGACTCAATCAGTACATAGTTGTGTGGCTATAAAGTTAAATAACTGTTAATTTTAGCTTATTTCCAATTTACGGAATGATCAGGTTGCTATATTGTAACAAAGGTATATAAAATAAGGAAGCTGATGTGATTTATAGCCTGTTGCTAAGAGTAGACAGATTGTGCAATGTTAATTCCATAACGCTATCCAAATGAACAAAATCGGATTGTTTGTTTATGACATTAAAATAATTGTATTTACTGAGCAAATTGTGATAAATAACTGGTATACACTATAACAAAACAATATTTTTCAACATTTTGTCTGTCTGTCTTTTTGATCGGGCTAATCCGATTTTGGCGAGATTTAACTGGAAGATTGCTTATGTGACTTGGAGTTACTTAAGCTAAAAAAATTAGATTTTATTTTAACATAATACTACGCGGACAAAGTTGCGAGTCGCAGCTAGCACAGAATAAATTGGGTGACGACAAATATGCTATTTAAGTTATTTAGCAGCTTAATTAGGTTTTACAGTAGACCTCAAATATCTGATCCAATTCCTGTGGGCACGTAGGCAATCAAATTAGATAATAGTTTATTTAGTAGTATTTAGTGAAAGTTATTTATATAGCCAGATTCCATTGTTGTTAAAACGAAATAGCCTTTTGTGACAATTTAGTTAAAATTGGTTAACAAGTGCCTACAAGAACATTTCTTAAAACATCACTGACAGATTTATGCATTATAATCCGTTAAATGCTTAGCAAAGTGGAAGTTATTTACTGAAAATTTTGTTTTTGTTTTTTAATGAAAACAATAGATACAAAAACCTATTTTAACAACAAAGTCTTATTTTAGAATTAAAAAAAAAACATTAGTTTTTATTATAGACGAAACGCTTTAAAAGTTGCAAAATTTATATTTTTTAACTATTGAAATACTCTGCTTTAGGTTTTAATTCTCCGTAGACGAGAAATATTGTGCAGTATTTGGGGCTTAGTATGTAAAATTATTTGTATATGAGTCGAAAGTTTAATTTTTTTTAACCAGCAGAATCGTCAGTCATCTTATGCTAATTCTCTAGACGAATTTGTCGTTTAATTGTGTATGAATATGATCAAAGTCTCTAATGGAGAATTAAGCAGAAACAGAATCCGATTGCCTAAGTCATCTTATAAAGACACATAACTTATAACCGCAATCTTTGTCGTTTAATTGTAGCTAGTGGAATACGATCAAAGTCTTCTTCACTGGAAGTGAGCGTTGTGAGCCATGTCCAGCATGTGGACTAAACAGGCTGATGACAATGATGATGAGCCAAGGCATTGCTTTAAATAACTATAATATAAGCGCGCTTTGTTTTCACCGTTAGTAGGTATTCCGCATTAGATATGTTTATATCTATACCGAGTCTAAATTAGCTAAACTAGTGATTAAATATTTAATAATGCAAGCTTTATTTTAAGAATTATTTTTAATCACAATCAAACAGTAAATTGTAACTGAGCTTTGAAATTCATAGTTTAAAACCTGTGACCTGAAGCACTTGTACAGAAGGAATGGAGGTCCCCTTTCCATTTAACTGTCAACAGTAATTTTTGTCTGCAAACTCACCCGTCGGGAAACGCAGGGAAAATATAAAACACGTAAAGCGGTAACAACACAGAACAGGTCATATGAAAAGGTACTGTGACCTCTGTGCCGTTCGTAATAAGGGTCATATTTTAAAATATCTACCTGGGAAATCCATTAGGTTAATGTACAACAAATTGCTTCATGGAAACTACTGGCATACGGTAACTTTTAATAGAATTTAGGCGACATACCATTTAATTTGAAAGGTATATTTATTAGAACACTGAGTGCTTATTATATTATTATATGCTTAAATAAAAACTAAATTTAATAATAATATTTATTTCTACATATTTTCTTTAATAATCAATTTTGATAAAAAAAAAACTTATCGATAAATAGAATGAGTATCACAAATAAAACTATGTTATAGTTAATAAAAAAAAACTTAAGCTATACATAATGAGACACTATTTAGTATTTATTTAAATGTGGAGGTTGTTTTGTGCATTAAGAATATTTGTGTTATTATTCACATATATACAATTTAGTAGACTAAGGTTAACCTTATGAATTGAATAATTAATTATTAGGCATAGTCTATACTCTTTTATAAACAATCGAAAATCCGACTTCTGCGTTTTAATGAGATATTTAAGCAATGGTTATATTGTTACCAGTTAAATAATTTAAATCGTAGACTGAGCAATCGCTTCTGTAAATTGTTTTCTTCACTTTGCCCTTAATATTAAACGAGAATCCTCTTCTAGAGAGATTTGAATCGCAGCACGGAGAGAGATAGTAATTAAAACGAGGAAATGAATTCTTACAATTCTTAAAGTATTTCGTTTCGGTTTACGACTTACTGTTACTGGTTTTTTAATTTTTTTTATTTGTGATATTACCAACTATTTTGATTCAACGCTTTTTATTTCCGGTTAGCACGGTGTATTAAAAATATAACTTTCTTAAATCTAAAAAAATAATTTCTTCTTATTATATCTCGCCATATTAAATGTCAATATGATGTTGGCTTTAAATTTAAACATTTTGAATAAAAGTTAAATTGCTACGCCCCGGTTGTTTAATTGTTTAATCGACGAAAGAATATTAAGGTGTCATAGTCTTCATTATAAGAACACGGACGTTTATCAAATATTTTATGCATAACTTTTATATTTGCTGATGCATGTAAATCAAATTCAAATAGACTAAGTATATTAATTTATAGATATGAAAATCCAACAACTTTTAAATGAATTCCCCTTGAAAAAACGGATTAATCTATGCGCATTCATTGAAGCAAAAAATTACTCATTAACTAATCAGCTGTATACTTCTTAAACTATCTAATAAAAAATTATATAATTTGTGAGGCATTCATATTTTTTCTGATATAAGTTCTACGTCAATAGAAAGCCCATGTGATTAATGTCATGCATCAAACATCACACAATCAGTACTGTCGTTACTCTGGTAATGAGAAGGAGACATGAAAATATCCAAAGTCTTACCAGCCTAGACGCGACATTACATAATGTAATGCATAATTGTTTTCATATAAAGATACACCTGATATATAAAAAGTGACATGTAATTTTCTCAATAATTACTCTACGCGATGTGTTGTCAAAGTAGATACTAATGTCTCTTTTATGTGTTATAATTCTACGGTGGCCTTCAAATGGGAATGCAGAAGAGTTTACACACCGCGAAGATACTTCCTTCGCTAGAATTAGAAGACATTGTAATAGACGAACTAGTTGATGATGTCTTATGCATATGTAGTACCATTACGTTCTAAGACTTCCTAAATAGCAATCGAAAATGAATAGTACCATGCTGTCATATCATTGACCCTAATGAGGGCGACGTACATTGTTAGTTCTGCCCTCGTTTTCCCTGACATAACAGGGTGACCCTTAGAGTGACAGCTCGTCTTATGTGAAATAACTCACAAGCTATTTATAGGCTTAGCTTAGCTAGGCGATGCTTATTTGTACTAAAAAGCATTAGTGTTCTGACACTTTAGCGTTCCAGTTTGAAAGACATAACAGTAAGTGACCTTTTCGGTACATCATACCCAATACAAAAGAGAGAAAGCTCTCTAAACAAAGTCTGAATAATTCTTGTTAGTGGAGTTGTTCTAGTGTCTTTTTATTCATGTTTTAGCGCTACTTTAGTTTGGACTATTTTACATTAATTTCAAGTCCTCTTTCTTGACTTTGCTCTTAATACACATCTCTTTCTGTATCTCTTATGGGTATGACGTAATGTTCAAACCTCCGTAGCCAGTGGCTTGCGCTTTGGATGAAACCAGATGTCGTGGGTTTGAATCTTGTAGGGACTCAAGAACTTTTAATTGTTGTTTCTTAGTACATTAGAAAAGCAATTAAAAGTACGCGGGCACATTTATACCCTATAATATATCTAGCGCAGTTAACTGAGATAGATCGGCCGCCATACTAGAAATCGACTAGAAGGAAAACATAACAACTTTATGTTTATAACTAGCGTTTATAAAAGCTAGTAATGTCTCTTCATAATATACTGTAATAAAGTAAGTATAACGTACGTAGTAAGATAATTCCTCTCACTGACGTAACAATTCAGCCTGAATTAATTATGGCATCGGTAATTTTCCGCTGTGCGAGCGATGGCTGTTGTCGTGTTCCCCCTGTCATTATCAGCTGTGACAATTCTGCGGCTTTAATTAAATTCCAATGGATTGTTCCAGTTTAAAAGAGGCAATCAATCGATTGAACGAATGACGCCCACAAAAACTAATTATGTCATTGAAGGAAAGAATAAAAAACAGACAGAGTTTATAACTTTGTTTAAAGTTAAATCATTGAATAGTATACAAAAAGTTAAGTAACTTATATGTTTATAAACAAAACTCAAAGCAGTATAACAACAACAATGTTGTTTTGTCTTTTAAAGGGAATAATAACCTACATGTTTCCAATCAAAAACTTTATTTACTTGATTACGGCCTCAGTGGACTAATACTATCTACTTTTACTTTTCAAAACAAAGGTCGTGGGATCGAATCCTGCGGCAAAACCACTATGTGTTACCGCTTTTTTCTGGTTCGTTAGGGAATATTGGCTGATCTACCAAATGTCTGTAAAGTAAAATGATCCATGCGTTGGATGAACCTGTGAAAGTTTCGAGACGAGTCGAGTCGGTTCAAGGTTAGAGACCGTTCTTGGGAGTCGTTAAAGGTCATTCATTCATTAACTCTAATACCTTTAATTTTTTTAGAACTTATTGTCAAGTGAATAAAAAATACTGGTTATCCATAGGTTGTGTGGGTCAGATGTCAGTTTGCCTAAAAACGTATATTTCTAAGCAAATCTTAATGGTTTATAGGTCGGCCCTTATAATAGCTCGGCTTATGGCTTAGCGACAACAATTTGCTTATTTATCATCTGAACTGTTTTGTATTTTGCACAAACTAACGTAAGTAAGGTCAATTGTGATCATTCTCTTGCTGTTTTGTTGCATATTTTTATAAATTGGGTTGATTTTAAAACATTTTTTTTATTTGCTTATCAAAAGCAAGTTAAAAAAGCAGTTAAATCAGATATTACACATTCCAAACATGAAAAACGTTTGTCACGTTATTCACGTGAACTTAACCCATAAGGAAAACAGAAATACATTTTCTAGAAGAATCCATTACCGAGATAATAACAGAACTATCGAATGAATCGAGAATTAGGGCATAGCACGTTCAGATGTACTGATGCGAGGATCGAATCGATTTTGTTCAAAATACGCTTCAATTTCGTGATGCGAACTTATTGAACAATGATAATGATAGGTTTGCTGTTCATTGGCTTTATCGACGGTTCAAGCTATAGTTAAACCCATTAATGTTCCTTTTTAAAAGTAAGCCAACGTATTTAGTATGTTTTAACTAAAAGTAAGCCAACGTATTTAGTATGTTTTAACAAGTATTACGATGAATTTTATCCGGTTTAATTATATTATATCTAATACGTTATGTTTTGTAGTATATGCGCAATAGTTATAATATGTATAAAAGAATACAAAATCTGACACTTTTATTTAACTGGTATTCTCCTATTGGCTATTTTAAAACAATTTTTACGAGTGGCTTTAATCAATGCTGAAATTGTATTGTACCGTAAATTTCTAATAAAAACATATCGAATTAAATTAAATTAAGTGAAATTCTTTTATTTTTTGTATGCTTGAAAATGAACAAAAAAATTATAGAAAATGTTGCAAACAGATTTCATGTTTAAAATAAAAGATGAAAAAAATCCAATAATATTTTTTTCATTTTCATAAAAATGCTTTTATCAAAACATTTTACTTTCCGTTAGATAAAAAACAAGTTTATTTAAAATTCTTAAGTCTGTTATTTATGAACAACATACGGTCCCACCGTAATTAGTTTAAAACGTGATACAATA
Source organism: Lamproptera curius (assembly GCA_029286875.1). Classification (NCBI taxonomy): domain Eukaryota; kingdom Metazoa; phylum Arthropoda; class Insecta; order Lepidoptera; family Papilionidae; genus Lamproptera; species Lamproptera curius. Next base: position 1,132,185 of record JAGSMT010000093.1, on the reverse strand, counting down.
TTAACAATTTTCTATTCAAATCTTCATCATACATGCTTCATCTTAAATCTCACACTATTGCTAGAAAAAGTCATTATCATGAACCTGTGTTAGTCCACAGCTGGACATAAGCCTCCCGTAATGCATGCCTCTTCCATTTAGGGGGTTTTTGACCGTTCCCCACCACGCTAGTCCAATGCGGGTTGGTGGGCCGAAAGTCTTATTAGATTACGATTTAAAGGTTAACTTATTTAAGTCCTAATATATAGCAATAACAGCCAACAAATATGCTTCCGAAAAATTAGGAACAAGTAAATTACAATAGAGAACTTGTTCTCAAAATTGTACTTTGACCGCACACGAGCTAGGAAAAAATGTCAACGAAAAAAATCTTTGCAACAGTTTGTTTTAAAAGTTTTACTACTGCAACATTGCCTTGTACTAGATAAGTTTTATGTCTCGATTATGTTAACAAGTTTATTAAAACGAGATTCCTCGTACGCCTGAAGATCTTATCTGCGCCTTTTTGCAGCAAATCCAACGTGGCCGTATTGTTGGTATTCCGAACTCGCAACAGGAATTAGTGTAATTGCCACTTGCTTGGGACTACTCGGGCGACTTCAATGTGGTTTCATTTACGATTATCGATCGCTGTATTAGGTTTTTACTGATCAAAGCAATGAGAAGATAGTTATTATATAGGCCTTATTTTGTCCTAAAATGTCAGCAATGGTTAAACTTTTTATTATTTCTATGGTATTTTTCTTAAGTTTTTTTTGCTTATTTTTAAATGCTAAAAATTAACAGAAAATAGTTCATAATTTATATAATAATATAAAGTTATTAACTTTAGATCATCACAAACCAACGTAAAGCTTTTTAGTATCGTAATGCATACCTCAACCATTAGTTTTATGTAATTAGAATGATTGCCTTACTTTTATGCATATGCTGTGAGACTACATGAAGGTGTTAAACAAAGAAATAAAAAAATAAAATAAAAATTCAGAATATTCAACAAAAAACTTGTGGTCAAAATTATAAAAAGGTTTTGAAAGCCATAGAAACCTGGCAAACATTTAATTTTAATAATTATTATTATTTTCAATAACAACAACAAAAAAAAAGTTTACTCTAGCGTTATTTAACGTTAACATAACATATAAACGAAAATACTTTCCTTATTAAAACGATGGTTGAGTATATTTTTGTAAAATACGTATCTGCCGTGGCTTACTTGTTCAGACTTTAATCTAAAATTTTATTTTACTAGTCATCATCATCATCAGCCTGTGATAGTCCACTGCTGGACATAGGCCTCCCCTAATACAACCCTATCCATCAGGGGGTTTCAGTGTTGTCAGCAAATTTTAATTGGACTAACTAGCTCGAGTGACGGCGATTTAGTAGATCGTATTTAAGGACCAGAAGCGAGGATGCGGTTCGAAGGACCATGTGTGTAATCCGACGTGGTTATGATCAAGTGGTTACGACGCCGGATTGGGAATGTGGAAAAAAGAAGGATAAATACCTTGTCCGTTGGTTGCACGACACACAACACTTGAGTGACTACGCGCCCGCGCAACCAGAGTATTATATACATATCATAACAAAATAAAGGTTATCTATATTGCAATTATTAGAAAAGCATTGGCAATGCATTGACCGTAAAATATAAAACATAGCTATGGGCTCCTTGAGGAGGTCAAGGTACTAAAAGATTACCCAAAACTAAATTGCCTGAAATGACGCAAATAAAGGAAAATGCTTAGCCTTTATTACTTTTTTTAGATATAAAGGTTCAAGTTGTCTGCTTCTGCATTGAAAAACTAGTTACTTTGAATGTATAAACCATGTGATAGAGCTAGTTACATTATCTGTTGTGTCATTTTTGGTAGCAGACATAATTTTTAGAGCGGTAGTTTTATTATTCCTAAAAGTTGGTTTAGACCAGTATACCGAAGGTTGTTTTGTAATTAGATATAATTTCATGAAAAAGTGACTAAAGTTTAAAGAAAATATGCCACCAAATGTTGAGAATGGGTTACAGTACTGAAATTTTATTTTCTAGGCGACTAATAGACAACAAAATATTTTATATTAAGATATTAAATATTATAGACAATTTTACATTACCATCATCCGCTAAGAAGTTGCAAATATATTTTATGTAAATATTTAACAGCAACTGCGTTTGTTGACATTTTCAGAAAGTGCAATAAAAAGAAATTGAAATGAGATCCTTTAAAAGTCAATCCGTTGAAATTCAATGAATTTTAAGTAAAAAGTTTTGTGTAAGTTGAAATGAAATGGATTTTAAGTAAAAAGTTTTGTGTAAGTTGAAATGAAATAGATTTTAAGTAAAAAATTTTGTGTAAGTTGAAAAGAAATGAATTTTAAGTAAAAAGTTTTGTGTAAGTTGAAATGAAATGGATTTTAATTTCCATTCAAAACTTATCCAAAAATTTACATACAATCGATGAAGGCTTTTCTTTTACGAGTGCATTTTGAACAATCTTCAATTATATTTTAATCTACATGTAATACTATAAAATTTTAGTTAATGAAAACAAAATACATAACATAATGATTAGTTTAGACGTCAGTATAATTTGTCTGGGGACCTTTATATAAAGATGCAAAATGTCTGCAAGTGTCTAATTATACAAATGTCTACTTGTACAAACGAGAGATTGTAGGAGAGCTCATCAGTGGATTGTTGATTCATGTTACGTAAAGCAATTAGTATTTATGAAAAAAAAAAAAAAAAAGCATTGGTGGAAGCAGACGTAGTGGAAGAAGATATTATATATAAGAATTAAATAGCTTTTTGACTGCCAGCATTGTGATCAAATAAAGCGATTCCATTAGAACTCTATTGCTTTCAAATCGGTTGAAAACTTTAAATGCTCATTATGTTTAAATTATACAACTAAGTTATTGTATGTGCTTCCTTTCAGGGTTCCTTACCTAAAAAGATAAAACACTCTCCTTCCGTCTGTCTGCCTAGGTTATCACACCGTATTATTAATACATGCAAATCTCAAAAAGCAAGGTCTTATTGCACAAATCTAGTAAATATTCCAAAAATTAAAGAAATTAACATAGAGAGGCGTACTTATGCATATATGCGAGTATAAGGACTCCTAGACCCCCATCGTTTACGACAATTGATATTCATTCATCTTTCATTAGCAACCGTTATCCGTCCACTGCTGGACATGGACCTTTTTCAATGAACGCCAAGACGGCTCCTTGATATTAGCTGCCAACTTGAACCGGCTACTAATTATATAGTCACACACAATTAATATAGTCTTCCGAATTATGTAGACGCTAGTATAATTATTTCTTTTCTTTACGCGAATACTACACATTATTGAATAAAAAGGACTTTTTTAAGGATGTTATCGCGTTTATTTTACATTTTTATATTCCCGGGGTAGACCCAGGGTAGACCCGTGACCACGGCCGTTGGGAAGTGTTCGAAATGTTGGGATTTTAAATATGTGATATAAACGCGATACAATCCGTAAAAAAGTCCTTTTAGACGCTAGTATGATTTAGAGGACAATATTAAAGCAATGGAGTAGCGGCGTTTGAATGTTTGTGACAAAAGCCGAATTTAACTCAAAAGTTGATATCTCGGGGACAATTCATTAATATTCAGTTTAATCAAGTACATCACAGGTGACGCTTACCTCAAATGACATAAATAAATTAATTCGTCGAAACGAAATATTTACTGCGATGTTATTATTTTTTCAGTGAAAGGTAAACCGATCGTTACGACTTTGCGACTTTTCGGAGTTCGTTTTACTGCAATATTAGCAGACAACGAAACAAAATGTTAAGCCGTGACAAGGATCACCGATGTGGAAACAAGTGGTGTAAACTGTTGGGGTCCAACAAGTCAAGTACAATGGTAGTTCGGTAAGATTGCATCCATTACACTATTAAGTTCAGAAGATTACTAATTTATATTATTTACATGATAGATTTCACCATTGATCTTGGTTTAGCGTTTTCTAGTTAAACAGCTAATACTTATTTAGGCCTGAAAATAAAAATTATACAAATTTTACTTCAACTGTATAATAGGTAGGCACCGAAACCTTAGCGCACGAGTTCGACTCGCGCTAGGCCATTTTTTTCTTGATTAGATTATTAGACATTGTCTGAAAATGTCATCGTAAATGTGTCTGATATATTCGGTCAATAAAATAGACACTTGCGATGATAGCCTTATTAGGGTTAGAACTTATTATGTAAGTGTTATTTGTTTGTCTTGACAAATATATGACTGATTAATACTGAAACATTGAGATTTTCAACAATTTCCCCTTACAAAAAAACCATATTTTGATCTTTATTTAATTTTTCCACCATAAAAGTGTTTAATATATTATTAACAGTTTTTATGTTACGTATATACACTCTAATTTTATGTATTTGTAAAGATTATAAACTAGTCTCATTAACGTAGAGTTACAATTCAAAACGTAGCTATGAATATATTATATTTAGAGTCCGAAACTTGTTTTCCGGCCGAAACCAAAACTTACTTGGTCAAGTATCAAAATTATTAAAATACTGAAATTTGACTTTTACCCATTATTACCCATTATTGAAATAGAGACAGTATATTGTTTCTGGTAATCAATCATGATATATTTTTTAGTTGGTAATGTTTTTTTGTGAGGAAATATTAAATCTAAAACAATTATTTTTAAATTAAATTCTCAAAGGAAACAAACTAATTACTAATTATTATTGTTGGTTAATTATTAACTATTGGCATTTCGAGATCTTACTAATTAATACTTTAGTTTGTATTCGTAGTTCCAAGAAGGGATCAAAAGTAGTGAGAATGAGATAGAATATAATGAGGATTGACAACTTAAATATTAATTTTTCCACATATTTCCTTTAATTTGGTGAAAGATGAAGCACAGCTAGGTGCCAGATCTGGTAAATAGGGGATGCTCAACCGATTGAAAGCCACCTATCTGAATGGCAGCCATTGCTTCTGCCAATCTATGTGCGGGTACGATATCAAAACGAAACAGAACACTCCTGCGATGTTTATCTTTTTATCATTAACGGCATTCTCAACTTGGGATTTAAAGCTGCATTTCAACCTGTAATCGTTGTTCCACGCTCCAGATTATCAATCAACAATACGTTCTGACTCACAAAACATTGCGGCCATAATTTTTCTAGCTCGATGCCATGGCATGAAAGATCCTCGGTCGGTGAAAGTGGCTGTTTCCTTTGCGAAGATTCTTGTTTTGTCTCCTGATCAAAAGAATGAACCCATCCACTGTTATGAAATGAGACACGAAAGAGAAGCAAGACAAAATGTTTCAGAATCTTCATATAAGTTGTCCTATAATATCTTCAAAACGTCAAGTCAATTTTGTTTTTGATTTTCGGCACCCATCTTGCAGGTACTGTTTCTACTACTCATTTTTAAAAATTGTGTCAGAAGCACTACACTTTCTTATTGATTGTCAAATAAACTACCACCGGTTTGGAAATGGAAGCCTCTATCCTGAGAAGAACCGGGGAGTTCTACACTCAGCGGACTTTATTTCTTTTCTATATTTTTACACACAACATCAAATTTTAACATTTAGAAATAGCCTGGAGCGAAGAGTTCATTACCAATATGTGTTATCTATCAGTATAGTAGTCATTTGCTCATAATGCCCTTTATCACACAAACGTTTCTTTACAACTGTTTTGAATTTATTCACAGATAATAGCTGAACATTTTCAAAATGCTCTTTTCTCGAATTAGGTATGAAATGGTAACTCTTTGGTCGCTCAAAATAGTTATTTCCAAATTTGAAAGCATTCTTTGGAAGACTGAGGTCTATTGGCGACTGCAACGGTATTCGTCTTCTATGCTCGTTATTCTTACTCTAAATTGAGAAGCTCCTCCACCTTGTGACAATAGAATACGGAAGAGCAGACTTCTCTAATGTTGTCTCCAAATCGCACTGAATCCCATGCGACATTATTTTTTATAAACAGCGGTTCTTAATAATATGCCCACATTTGGTTTTTCTGTCTTTGAGAACACGTGCTGACAGAAAGCAAACAAAAGTCTACATTCAGAAAAAAGTAAAGAGAATCGAATATTTTTTAATTCAAACCTGAGCTATGCCTTTCAGCGTTTATTTATTTTCGTACCAAAGAATATATATGTTATTCTCAGTTCTTTTTGATCCCTTCTCGTCGTTATAGAAGAATCATCAATCTCTGTTTCGTTGATTAATCTCTGTTAACTTGAAATGGTTGCCTGTACTAAAATGGAAGCATCTAAGCAAGATTGTAGCAATGATGCACTTATTTTCACTACAATTTTGATAATGTGACTAGTTCTGACACCAGTTTCGGTTTCGGCTAAATTTGGCCGAAACCGAAACTGCGGCCGAAACTTGATTTTTGGCCGAAACTCGGCCGAAATTCGGCCGAAACCGAAACCGAAATTTCGGTCGGACACTAATTATATTGTATCGGTCAGTTGTAGTGCTGGTGTTTCAATAGAATCCCTTTGATGTCTACCATTGGAGCGTTTGTTTGTTACAAGAGTCTTTTGTGATATTTATATCTTCTGGAAAATATCACAGTGCTTTTGTGAAACAAACTTGAATTTTGATCAACAGACTAATAAAAATTGTGTGTGTTTGTATAGTAAATTTTTACAATATTCATCCGTTGTATCATTGTATATGAATTTGTTAATCGGTGAAGCGTATATATAAATTGTAATATATAAATGAAATAACGATAAGTTCAAATGAAATTGAAAAATATGTAATTTACATATCGGTATGTATTCGCGCTGATTTTTATCGCCTTACACAGCCGTGAATCGGTTACGCAATCATCTTCCTTCCCTTCCATAGTATAACGCTCCTTTTCGCCTGCCCTCCTCCTTCTTTACTATTATCTCTTCCTTACCTCAAGAAGATGGAAGAGACAATTGCCTTCCGGAGTTCCTATGCAGCGGATCATTATTTTCGTCAAGCGACCGAATGCCCAACGCTCCCATCTAATAGTTTACGTTTACCCGACTACTTCAACAAAGACGCCTGCAGCTGTGCAACCAACGGGCAAGGTATTTATCCTTCTTTTTTACACATTCCCAATCCGGCGTCATAACCACGTTGATCATAACCATGTCGGATTACACACATGGTCCCTCGAACCGCATCCTCGTTTCTGGTCCTTAAATACGATCTACTATATCGCCGTCACTCGAGCTAGTAAGTCCAAGTAAAATTTGCTGACAACACTGAAACCCTCTGATGGAAAGGGGTGTATTAGGGGAGGCCTATGTTCAGCAGTGGACTATCACAGGCTGATGCTGATGACAACACATGAGTGACCACGCGCCCGCGCAACCAGAGTATTATAAACATGTACATATCATAACAAAATAAAGGTTATCTATATTGCAATTATTAGAAAAGCATTGGCAATGCTTTGACCGTAAAATATAAAACAAAGCTATGGGCCTCCTCAAGGTACTAAAAGATTACCCAAAACTAAATTGCCTGAAATGACACAAATAAAGGAAAATGCTTAGCCTTAATTACTTTTTTTAAATAGTTATAGTTATAGTTCAAGTTGTCTGCTTCTGCATTGAAAAACTAGTTTCTTTGAATGTATAAACCATGTGATAATGCTAAGTTACATTATCTCTTGTGTCATTATTACTACACTATCTACACATTAGTCATAAAAGAAAGAAGAAAATAAATCACTACTACATATTAGTCATAAAAGTTAGTTTAGACCAGTATACCTAAGGTTGATTTTTGTAATAAGATATCATTTCATGAAGAAACACAAAGCGAAGTAGCACAAAGTTTAAAGAAAATGTGCCACCAAATATTAAGAATCGTTACAGTACAGAATTTTTTTCTAGGTGACATATAGACAACAAAATATTATATATTAAATATTATAATTTATATTAATAGATATTAAATATTATAGACAATTTTACATTACCATCATCCGCTAAGAAGTTGCAAATATATTTCATGTAAATATTTAAGAGCAACTGCGTTTGTTGACATTTTCAGAAAGTGCAATGAAAAGAAATTGAAATGAGATCCTTCAAAAGTCAATCCGTTGAAATTCAATGAATTTTAAGTAAAAAGTTTTGTGTAAGTCGAAATGAAATGGATTTTAAGTAAAAAGTTTTGTGTAAGTTGAAATGAAATAGATTTTAAGTAAAAAATTTTGTGTAAGTTGAAAAGAAATGAATTTTAAGTAAAAAGTTTTGTGTAAGTTGAAATAAAATGGATTTTAATTTCCATTCAAAACTTATCCATAAATTTACATACAATCGATGAAGGCTTTTCTTTTACGAGGGCATTTTGAACAATCTTCAATTATATTTTAATCTACATGTAACCCTAAAAAAATTTAGTTAATGAACACCAAATACATAACATAATGATTAGTTTAGACGTCAGTATAATTTGTCTGGGGACCTTTATATAAAGATGCAAAATGTCTGCAAGTGTTTAATCATACAAATATCTACTTGTACAAACTTTGCTTTGCACGAGTGTCCATTATTAAAACATACATATATTTTGTCATAAGAAAAATATTTAGATGAAAATAAACATAGCCTATTCACTTTGTGACAATCAAGCTTTGCGAAAAGAAAGCAAATCACAATCTCTTGTAGTTTTCATTTCATACAAATATACATATATTTAATCTTTATAGAATTAGTATACATAGATTACAATGAGATAGACAATGTGTGAAAATAGGAAAATATGCCCCAGAGATTGTAGGAGAACTGATCAGTGGATTGTTGATTTACGTTACGTAAAGCAAGTAGTATTTATGAAAAAAAAAAAAAAAAAGCATTGGTGGAAGCAGACGTAGTGGATGAAGATATTTATTAGAATTAAATAGCTTTTTGACTGCCAGCATTGTGATCAAATAAAGCGATTCCATTAGAAGTCTATTGCTTTCAAATCGGTTGAAAGTTTTAAATGCTCATTATATTTAAATTATACAACTAAGTTATTGTATGTGCTTCCTTTCAGGGTCCCTTACTTAACTTTACTTAACTTACTTGAATATAGTAAATATTCCAAAATTTAAAGAAATTAACATAGAGAGGCGTACTTATGCATATATGCGAGTATAAGGACTCCTAGACCCCCATCGTTTACGACAATTGATATTCATTCATATTTCATTAGCAACCGTTATCCGTCCACTGCTGGACATGGACCTTTTTCAATGAACGCCAAGACGGCTCCTTGATATTAGCTACCAATTTGAACCGGCTACTAATTATATAGTCACACACAATTATCTTAGTCTTCCGAATTATGTAGACGCTAGTTTAAATACTACACATTATTGAATAAAAAGGACTTTTTTACGGATGTTATCGCGTTTATTTAACATTTTTATATTCCCGGGGTAGACCCAGGGTAGACCCGTGACCACGGCCGCTGGGAAATGTTCGAAACGTCGGAAATTTTAATTTATGTAATATAAACGCGATACAATCCGTAAAAAGTCCTTTTAGACGCTAGTATGATTTAGAGGACAATATCAAAGCAATGGAGTAGCGGCGTTTGAATGTTTGTGACAAAAGCCGAATTCAACTCAAAAGTTGATATCTCGGGGACAATTCATTAATATTCAGTTTAATCAAGTACATCACAGGTGACGCTTACCTCAAATGACATAAATAAATTAATTCGTCGAAACGAAATATTTACTGCGATGTTATTATTTTTTCAGTGAAAGGTAAACCGATCGTTACGACTTTGCGACTTTTCGGAGTTCGTTTTACTGCAATATTAGCAGACAACGAAACAAAATGTTAAGCCGTGACAAGGATCACCGATGTGGAAACAAGTGGTGTAAACTGTTGGGGTCCAACAAGTCAAGTACAATGGTAGTTCGGTAAGATTGCATCCATTACACTATTAAGTTCAGAAGATTACTAATTTATATTATTTATATGATAGATTGCACCATTGATCTTGGTTTAGCGTTTTCTAGTTAAATAGCTGGTACTTTTTAGGTGTGAAAATAAAATTATACAAATTTTACTTCAACTAGTAGGTAGGCAGCGAAATAGTAAATGGTCTGGCGCGAGTCGAACTCGCGCTGAACCATTTTTTCTTGATTAGTTATTAGACATTGTCTGAAAATGTCATCGTAAATGTGTCTAATATATCCGGTCAATAAAATAGACACTTGCGATGATATGACTGATTAATACTGAAACAATGAGATTTTCAACAATTTTCCTTAAAAAAGTACATAACCATATTTTGATCTTTATTTAATTTTTCCACCATAAAAGTGTTTAATATAATGTTAACAGTTTTTAATAAAAATAGGTAACTATCGCAAATTCAAAACCAATTTACGCAATATAATAACATCATCCTTATCTTGTGTATAAATAGGCTGCAGAGTTTCCTTTTGAACCACGTAGTCGCAAACATCGCAATTTACTATCCTTACTTGCCTTTAAAAGAGTAAACAGTGAAATGCACTCTACATTATGCTGTGACATCATTTGCGACGACAAAGACTGCTTCTGAGGAAACTTTAGTCTCGTTCAATGAATAAGTATGTCGTATTGAAGTTGTTTTTCTTTTAGAACAAATTATTTATTAAAATATTTGTTATTAGTTTATTAATTTACTAAAATAAAGTGTTATAAAACATACTCAGCCATTTCATTTGTCTATAGTCATACAAGTAAATAAAATTGCTGTGTAGGTTTGTAACATCAAAATACGCTACGGAGAGCGACGTGTATCCAAATTTATTGTATAGTAGTTGGAGTGTATTATTCTTCCAAATTTATCTAAATTTCATCAAAATTGGTTTACTGGTAGAAACGGTGAAGAAGTACAGACAGACAGAGTTACGTTAGCATTTATAATATTAGTATGAGTTATGCGGAGGATAAAAGTGTCTTGTATAAAAGCTAATGCGTCTGCATGTAGCAATATGGGTTGACATAAAGGCGGTATAATTAAATAGATCCGAGACGGTTTCAAATCAAAGTGACAGCGCGAGTGATTAATACGACGATATTACATCGCACTTGTAACGTATGTATGTCGCTTGCAATTAATAAAACTGACACAATGCAATGAAATAAGCGAATAGTTAATACTTTGTACATTTAATAGCATCTGAAACCTTAGATAGGAGGTGAATAAAATAGAAGTCGTGATACCTAACTCTGGCTTATCTCTGAAATGGCTGGTCCGATTTTAACGATACTTTCACTGGAAGGTAGCTGATGTAACTGGAAGTATCTTAGGTTAATTTATTCTTGCAAAAAAATTAAAAGAATTATTATTTCTTTTTTGTATTACCACGCGGATCAAGTTGCGCGCACTAGCTTGTCTAAATAATTAATTCTTTTCTGAGTACTACATCAAATGCTTAATGCATTTAGTGTTATGACTTCAGACTTCAAACTCAATGAGTCACGCGTGAGTCATCTTAATTTTCGAAACTTATATTGTCTATTTTGTCCATATCTAAAATTTTTACTGTTAACTATCAATATTGTTTGTACAAATTTATTTGTTATGTAAGAAAATGTTCACGCCAAACAATTTTGGCAATTGCGCCCTTTTGTTTGCCAAATTGTATTTACAATGTTTTACGTAATTTTCCGTAGTCACGAGACAATATTACTACCTCCGTAGCCTAGTGGTATAGGCGTGTGCTTTAGAACCGGAGGTCGGGTTCGAATCCTGCGGGACTCAACAAATTTTCATTGTTGTTTCCTAGTTGGTTAGGTCAATTTGCCGATCACCCATTTGTCTGAAAAGTAAGATGATCCATGCGTCGGATGGGCATGTAAAAGTCGGTCCACCCACCAACCCGCATTGAACCAGCGTGGTGGATAGGTCCAAAACCCCTAATGGATAGGGTGTATTAGGGAGGCCTATGTCCAGCAGTGGACTATCAAAGGCTGATGATGATGATGATGATGATGATGATGAGACAACATTTCAATATGCTACAGAAATTTGTTGACTAAATAGCGTGCGTAAACCCAAAGAGTTGCCCATATTTTTTTGATTAAGTTATTTTTAATGTAAACTTAAAAAAATAGATGTTATATAATTTTATAAAAATAATAAAAAATGTTTAATGTCACATGATGTCGCAATGGTAAATTGTTGGTAAGAAATATAAGAAACATGAATTAATAACAGCAAAAAATTAAAAAAGTAATACATTTTACATATTTCAATTAAAGTATGATTTAAGTCAATCCTAAATACAGATACCATAAGTCTTGGTTTGGCGGAAAATTCCGTTCTTTTCTTGTTATATCTCATTTTGTAGATGAAAATAAAAAAATAAAGAATAAAATGCAAAATATATAATCAAATTATGGATACTACTTTAGGCTGGAAAGATCTAAGTTTCAGGGTCTCTTATAGATCGAATATCCTCAGGGCTCTGTACAGGTTTAAAAACTTTTTTCCGATTCAAACTAAAGTCACGCTCGTGCAGTCCTTAATTTTTCCTTTAATCGACTATGCTGACGTGTGCTACTTTGACCTGAATGCAGATCAACTCAATAAACTTGACCGGCTTCTGAATAACTGCATTCGATTCATATTCAATCTTCGTAAATATGATCACGTATCGTCACATCGTTTACAACTGCATTGGCTATGTATTCGGAAACGACGAACGTCTAGGGCTCTTACCACACTTTTTTCGTTACTTAACTCTTCTTCAATTCCTACATATCTTTGTCCCCATTTTAAACCTCTTAGTGATGGTAAACAAAAAGATCTTCGTTCGAGACATAACCGTCTTCTGCTTTGTCCTTCACATCGCTCTGATTTTCTTCATAAATCTTTCTTTATTCAATCCATTCTTCTGTGGAATGCGCTACCATTGGAGCTCAGGATGGCTAAGACAATTCTCGAATTTAAAAAAAGTCCAAAAATACCTTTTGGATGAGGCGTCGGTAGAATTACTATCTCTATGACAACTTTATAAGTATATATGTAATTGTATAATTTGTATGTATTTTATGTATTTATTTTATAAATTATTTCTTATATATTATGTTATATTATTTAATGATGTTTGTTTATTTATATAAAGGTTATATATGTACTCCTTATTATTGAGTTTTTTTAGTTCGAAACTGTTATTTTCTTTCATTATTTTTGTGCACCCACATTAACATCTCTGAACCACCCTAAGGTTGGCTGGTAGAAAATGCCTAAGGCATTAAGTCCGCCTTTTGTACTTTAATTGTGCAAATAAGTATAAATAAATAAATAAATAAATATGACTATATATTTATTGACAATAATACAAAACAATTAAAATATGTATATTTCTACATAAAATACACTGAGTAGATGATAAAATAAAAAAATAAAGAATAAAAATGCAAAATAACTCAAAACTTGTTTGTGTTATGTTTAATTTCTTTCTATTTACAGGACAAACACAGTTAAAACTGTTGAAAATTCCTCAAAAGTTAAGCCAAATTAGAGAAAGAATTGAGGTAAAAATAGTCTTAATATCAAACTCTAATGCAGCCAAAAGTGAACGTGTTTTATTGGTGGACTGCGGCCATGTTCAATCGTTATTAACCAAACAAGTATGCCTGATTTTTTGGTGCCAATTGTGTATGACATTATACTTTGTTTCCGTATATTCTATTTCTAAATTGGCTAAACTATACGGATGAAAATTTACCAATACACATCACATGTGACGTTCGGTAGTCAATTGTAAATTCGCAACTGACAAACTCAATAAAGTGATCCCTTCTACATAATTAATCTAGAGCCAGTGTCGTCGTATGTTAAACTATACTAGAATATATTTGTTATCTGTCTTTGTCTCATTAAATTTTAACAAGTTTAAACTTGAAATCTACCGAACTAGCAAATACAATAGTGATAAAAGAAACATCACTTGGAAATTTGAGTAAACTTCTGACTTCTGACGTCAGTGGTTCTGGCGAATCCATAAATTACCAATTCGTGTGCGAGACAATAAAATTCGCCGAAAGAGGGCGAAGCTATGTGCTAGCCTCAATTGAATGATCACACGATGACATTGAAATAATGCTAGTTCCAAATAAAAAACAATTTGAACTTACTTTTAATATTAATTTAATTAATCCTCATCTTCTAGTTTTCACCAAGTTATCGTTTGGTTTGGCTTAAGATCTACCTTGAATAATTGTTTGTACGCAGATCGAGTAAAATGCAAATTGCGTGCATAGATTATATGTAAGTAATTTGAAAGCACGGACATACTACAACAAAAACTGGAGCAGACTTTTTCAATTCCATCATCGTACTTTTCTAGCTATTGGATGATTGTTCTACATTGCACCGGCCAACCAGAAAATGAGGATATTTAAAGTTTAGGTATTCGAAGGGTTTAAACCTATCACCTCTCTAGTTTCAAAGCTTGACCTATAGACACTAGACCTATTGAATGCTGTTATTACAATGTTGTATAACTTAAGAGGCTAAAATTTGTTATTAAGAGATAAAACAACTGTGCACTTTATAATCAGAATACTATATGACATTACCTAATGTAAACGGAAGTGATGAAATTGCTTAAATGTGTTAGATATACGTAAAGGTTTAACTCACTATATTATATGAGGCATACCATTAGCATGTTGTTATATAAGAAAACATAAAATAATTGAATTAGATAACTTCATTTAAATTTAATTATAACAAAACGAAGTAAAAAGTGTGTAATTATAAGCTAGTATAATAATCTACTTGTAGGTGTAATTATACTTACATAACAAAAATAATAAATAAAATTATATAATCATTCAAAAGATAAGATGAACTATCTGCATATAACATAAATTTAGAAGCCATGTGAAACATACGTAATGGATAAAGAAAACCAATTGAACCATCAAAATACACTTGGAACATTCAGATCCTAAAGCAATTTGCGATGACAATACTGTAATGTGAATGACTCTCTTTAGATTCTAAAATAGTTTCATTTCGTAAGAGTACCTAAGTTTTAACCTAGAGTTAGACTTTTGAAATACTACACTTGTATTAAAGTTATTGTAAAAGTATAGCGATCTCGGACTGAACAAAAATATCTATCTACAATACAAAATATAATAATACAAATAATAATACAAAAATATCTCTACCCTACGTAAGCTTAGATTATTTTAGGGTGGCAAACGAATTTATGGCACCTTACGCTGTTCTTTTTATGGGCAGGGCCATCACTAGACATTTCATTTACTATTAGGTTGACTTCCTCCTCACTTTAATTATTTAATAAAATAGATGGACTGGACTAAAACACATTTTCAGTTATTTTACAATACTTGGCAATAATTCAGATCAATTAAGTTAAATGTTGTAGGATAGTGAACCTAAATTGGCATGTCTGGAGGTTTGTTGATGATCTCAATTTCGATTTTATTTTTTCCTTTCCTTCCTATATCAAACGTAGATTATATAATTAAAGTTTTGGTACACGCTAAAGACTGTACAAGCAGTAATAATTTCCAGGCAAGTTTTAGTTTGCATGCTAAGTATCAGTATACTGCTCAATGTAATAATTCTGAATATATCACATACTTGCTAGTATGTGATATATTACTACTCCCCAACCCCCTTGTGGGTGGAATTTCGTAAAAGTTCTTAATTGACCTCTACTCGGCGAAGGGAATATTCCTACCAAAATTCAAGTCGCTACGCCTTATGGTTCCCCGCATTGGACCAGCGTCGTGGGATACGGTCCAAACCCCCCCAATGGAAAGAGGTGTATTAGGGGAGGCCTATGTCCAGCAGTGGACTATTAAAGGCTGATGATGATGATATATATATATAAAGATTTAGTGTAATATTTTGTCTGCATCTAATATTCTACTACTAGGTATCTGAGTCTTTCCCAAAATTATATCGACTTCAAGGTACTAAGGCTAATCGTATTCACAGATTCGTTAGCGTTATACACACAAATGTCACACGTTGATTTGTTTCGTATACGAAGCCTTAGGTCTTCGGACAACAAGCGGAACTATGTAAGCAAATAAACGAGGCCTTTTAGAATCAAAGACAGATAGCATTAATGTTCTACAGAAATATAAACAGAGTTCTATCATAAGAAAATCCAGAATAAAAGCATATTGTCTTTCATACTTCTATATTTACTATTCTAAAAGAGAAAGTAACTCTGTATGTCTACAATATTCTTAAGACAGATTCTAAGAAAAGACATAGGCTACTTAGAATTGCAAAATTGGTTGATGTAATGAAAGGGTCGTAATGGGGATGCAAATCTAGTTTGAAATTGTCCTTATTGAATATAAGACCATAAATCTTTGTGTGTAATTTAAACATATACAATTAAGACACCTTATTTATGTATGCTGAATTTCTTACGCCGGTTCTTCTTAGGTCAGAGGCTTTCATTTCCGAACCGGTGGTAGATTATTTGACAATCAATAAGAAAGTTTAATGTTTCCATATTGAACAAAGATATTTGACTTTGACTTCGACTTTATGTGCAATACATACATTGTATTAGAATACACATCAAAGTTTAGTAAAATAACCATGTTATAGTAAAGTTTCTAAAAATATATTCGCGGGAAATAATAATAAACATACATCTCATCCTACAAACTATCGTATTTATAATATTAGCAGGATAACGTCCTTGCTAGACATACTAAGATAGCGCTAGTCATAATAACTTCGACATTAATAACGCAAGTAAATGAGAAAAGAAGGTTACGCAAAAGTTAATTGTAATGACAATTTGCTGAAGAATTATTCCGGTTATTAAATGATTTAACTTCATTAAACTTATTAACTATCACATTATTTTAAAGTATAGTATATTATTATATAGTCTCGAATGTAATCTTCTAATATCGTAGAACCGTTTATGTACCATACGTAAGAGTGCGTTAAATGTATTAAGAGAATGATTAATTTAAATTATATCGGCTCAGTTGTTATGTTATTAATTAGAATTTGTTTAATGAAAGTCTTACAGTAATGACAAAAGTATATAGAGTTGAACTAGAAGATAAGGTTATTAAGATATTTCTCATAACAATAATTCTGTCAAAATATGACATACCTCAAAGCCTGAAACAATAGAGATAATTATTGAAAAGCTATCTAAAATGATAAGTCAGTTTCTTTCCATCGCCTAAGTACGACTCCCCACAGCAAGATCCAGGAGTATACAAGCGTGACTGTAAATGTAGTCTTTGTCACATAGACTAGACAAAGAGATCTGTCAGAACACTTGTAAAAGGACACATAGCTGCGGTTGAAGATGTTTGCAATATATATATATTTTGACCAGCCTAACAAATACAAAGGAATTGATAAACCACAAATCCTTGCAACTGAATACCGATTCCTACCAAGGATGATTTGACAGGCTACCGAAGTAAATAAATATCCCAATTTTTATGAAGAAGATGGTTGGGTACTACCACCTGCTTGTATAAGGGTCAATGTTGAATTTTAGAATCAAGAATATTGAACACATACAAAAAAAATGTTTTTAATATATTTAAAGATGTTAAGAGGTGGTGAATTTATTTAAGAGTAAGAAAAGTCTTTTTTTTTACTTTTTTGAAAAAAAATAACAATTTGTTGAAAGATAATCACTTGAAATTCTCCAATAAAATTCTATTTTTCAACTTTTGAGGTTTCGCTAGGAAATAAAAAATTCAAAACAAAGTTATATAAAATCAGCAAAAATTCAACATTTTTTTTATAATCAAGAAAAAAAGATAAGCGATTGTCATCACATCTTTTGATTAACGGAGAACATAGCAGAATTAATTGAAGTATTTTTAGAGCAAAAAAACGGACTTTAAGAAAATTACGATTTTTTCAAAAAAATTAAAATATAACACATATCTGGGATTCTGAAAATTTATTCATACTTTTTTCCGAAAACTACATTTAAAAACCAAAACTTTGAAAAAAACTTCCCAAACGGTCAATTTTTGAAAAAGTTCTGGCAATTTAAAAATAAAACAGCGTTTTTTTTTCAAAAATTCAAAATTTTATTTGAGACGAGAAAAAAAATTTAAAAAATTCTGAAAAATAACTTTCAGGGGGTAGAAAAAGATAGAAAATTTTCAGCGAAATCAAAGCGGGTCAGGTAAAAAATTTGTCTATTTCACATGGAATGACCCATACCTTATGATACTGTATGCTGATTATGTATAAATCGGATAACATCATTTTATTCAAGTTGACGGCAGCCGAAATAACACTGATATTTTGACGTCTTGTATTAATAACTGTATAGTAATCATACACGATAAAATCCTTAATACGGTATAATTTACCATCTATAGTATTCGCGTAAACAACAAAAAGTATTATAATAAAATTCAATATCTGTGTTAACATATATAGAAGCTCACTCGAAAACCGCTACACAGCTAGCGATGTTTATTTAAAAAGTCATTGTTCATTTTAAAAGTATATATGTAAACTGTTTACCAGAACACACCTGATGAAATAAGTAATTAATATTTATTGGAACTTTATTATAATTTGAAATTAACGTCATCCTTATCTTGTGTATCATAAATTAAATGTCATCGCAAAAGGGCAACAGAGTTTCCTCATCGGGCACGTAGTTTGAAAACTTCACAATCTAGTTTCATCGTCCATCATGGTGCTATTGGCAGAGTAAACAGTGAAATGCACTCAAAGTTATATTGTGCCGTCATCTTTGAGTACAAAGACTGATTCAAAGCAAACTTTGGACCTGTTCAAAGTATACAAAATCAGTATGTGAACTAAGGATCTTATTGCAAATAGAAACATTAATAATAATCTTTTTATACAATTATTATGGTAGCATTTAAACCTGCTTAATAATGTTCTCCAAGTCGATTGCAACGATGGCGGCCGATCTATATTAGAGATCAGCCAACTGCGTAGGAGATATTTTAGAGCAGAAGTCTACGCTCAATCACAGGTGCGTTCCCTATTCTTGTATACTCTATAAGCCCGATGGGATAACCGACTCGACCGGAGAGATATCATCAACCCTACCCAACTAGTGAAACAATAATGAAAAGTTGTTTAGTCCCTGCAGGATTCGAACCCGCGAAAGCCGGTGTCTAAAGCGGAAGCCCACATACCACTAGGTTACAGAGGCGGTTAAATCTAAAGTTTTAAAACCTACTAACTCTCACTCTGAAATGAAATGCTAAATAAAATAATATTACGTCTGAACTAATTTAAGAAAATAAGTAAATTTATAAGAGAAAAAACAAGAAACGATGAGAAATCGATGTTCAATTGGCGGCAAAGAATTGTTTCGCCCGAAGTGGGTAGTAAATATTGGTCATTAAAACGTGTGAAGGATGCGTTTGTTACCGTTTTTGTAATAAGAAATAAGTATCTATTTCGTTGGAATGTCTTCAATCACTTAAATTAAAACATAATAAATTAATAAAAAATGTACACAAATTTGATTTCATATTCATAACTATGATTAAAGACTGAATAAAGGTGATAAAGGGTCGGATGGGCATGTAAAAAAACGGCCCACCCACTAACCCGCATTGGACCAGAGTGGTGGGATACGGTCTAGAAACTTCCTAATAAAGGCAGCAGGGGAGGCCCATGTCCAGCAGTTGACTATCACAGGCTGATAATGACTGTGTTGAGATACCCAGACCGTCGCTTTAGGTACAGTGCCTGAGCAAATAGCATGGCGCCCACTCTTGAGCCCTTCCCTAGGCGGCGAACATGCTTTTGCCAGCCGCCCAGGGGCTGAGTGTCAGGGTGAAATTTGCACACGCACGTCACTCTTCGGCGCCCTGGCGTTCCTCTGCGGATAGCTAGGGTGTTGTGGACCTCCCTGTCCCTTTCTGTGGCTTCCTTCCAGGTTATCACGTCCTCGCAGAACACGAGGACGGCGCACCGTGAACTTCCACTCTCTAACATCTTGCGCACTACGGTAGGAAGTGAAAGGTCGTGCCCCACGATACTACGCAGCTCTCTGCGTTAACTCAGACTGGGCACTAATCCAGTGCATGCTGAGCCATTAACTACGCATATACGACACAGTGGTGGCACTCCTTCGTGTGCTCCCTACCGGCCACGCAGTACAGTTACATCCTAAAACAGCCGTAACGCAGAGAATCTGCGTCGCATGGAATGTACAGGCGCAGCTCCGACTCCTGGATAGTAAAGCAGTGCAATTCGTCTCTGCGTCTCCTTTGCTTTTCTGGGGCTGGCTTGCAATTTGAGACCTCGCCTTATCGCGCAGGAAGTAAAGTGACATGATGACTTCTACTTCCAGGTCCCAAGGCAATGAGCCAACCACAGCCATGACGCCGGAGATGGTCCGGTAGCTCTTTACTGCCCGGATCGCCAACATCCTCTGGATTCTTCTCAGTGCCGAAGTACTCTCCTTCTAGAGGGTGTCATCCACACGGGTGCCCCGTAAATGACCATGGATCTGACGACTCCAGCGTACAGAGTGGCTGGGTCCTCAATGTTGGGGAGTTTGCCTAGACCTGCCGCTGCTCTACCGCGCGGGCGCTTAAAATGGGCGCAAAACTTCCATCGGTGGTCTAGGACTAAGCCGAGATATTTCATCGTCGGTTTGATGTCGACGCGGACTCCACAAAGAATTATATAGGCGTCCGCAAGTGGCATGTTCTAAGGCCCATAAAAGTAAAGGGGCCTTGGGCGGTGACTAGGGTGTCGGCCAAGTAACAAGTTACGTCGGAACCTTCGATATTGCCACCCCGTAGCACCCAATGAAAACCAACATTCCACAGGAGAGGTCCCAACATCGACCCCTGTAGAAAACCATATGACACCTCGATGATCCAAAGCCCATTTCGCACGGGAAGTCGACACGTTGATGCAACATGCAGGCCTGAGGACACAATATAGGTAGGGAGGCACCCAGTGGAATAGAAGTGCCTCCTCTATGCAGGCCCAGGGCAGAGTGTTAAAGGCGTTGTTGATGTCAAGTGGCACAGCCAACCCTCGGACCTAACCTGCAACACCTCGTGGACTATCGACCGGCCGTTGTAGGAGCCATATTATAATATAAATAATATACGCTAGTCCGCTTGAGAAAACGAAGTAATAATTGTTTAAGAGTCTTATTCAGATGTAGTCTCAAACGTAAGAGAGATAAATAATCTCAAACAATACTGAGCTGCTTAAAGTAAGCAACTACCTGTAATACGATCTTAAGTCAACAAATTATAACATACTGAAGGCGTTAACATTGGCTGGCATAATCGATCATGCTGTATGTACGCGTTTTATGTCAATATTATAAAAATTAATCGCTAAATATGTCCAGAGCAGCTGAACTTTTTTTTCTAACTCTTCTTGTTTGTCATTATCAGGAGAAGGATCTGTGATGTGAGATAAAATATTATAAAGTTAGGTAGAAAATGATAACATTAAGCATATTTAGGTGTCTATGGCGCTTGTAGCTAATGAAACATTAGCAAGCTGTATATATTGTTTAGATAATTATTTCTATTGTTTACGTGAATAGTATACATTATTAAATAAAATGACTTTACGGATCTCGAACACTTTTCAGCGGCCGTGGTTACGGGGTAGACTGAGATGTCATGCGTCTTGTTGCCAGTAGCTGAAGGGGTTTCAGATTTTAATTTTAATTAGTTATTTTAGTCTGTATCTGACCTCATGCAAATATGCAAATGAACTGGTTTTATTTTAACACACAGCAGTGGTATTTTGCTTGGGTGTAAATTTTTGGGTTTAAAACGTAAAATAAACGCGATAAAATCCGTAAAGTCATTTTATTTAAAAATTGTTTAGATAAACTTAAAATTACTCAAAATCTAAATACGTATTTGAATCTTTTAACGCTTTCATCATTCCGATACATTTAAAGTTTTTCCTTTTTAATGACAAAACCTGCCCAAACTGCTATTAAAATGTATATTACAATAATTTACGTAATATTTACAATGTTTTACGTAATTCCACGTAGTTGAACCAAAATATTTGAAAATGCTACAGAAGTTAAGTACAAAGAGTTTTCCATTCATTTGAATTGTTTATATTTTCAGTTTTACAGCACTTTAGTAGAAATATTACGAGACACTTCAATAACAGTGCGGTTAATTGTTAACCAGTAAAAAAAAACCAATAATCATAATAACGATAGGATACTATGAAACATATGCTATCATTAGTTAGAGGGTTTTCGGGTTATTTAAAATTGCTTTACATAGTGATCCGGTTAATTGCAAGTTTTTATCATCTAATTTTAAAGGCAAACGGTAATAATAATATTAAAAACTACGCTCGAATGGATAAAATACTATTGACGTATACTAATCTTGTAATAAGTAGATTGATATGAAGTAAGAGATTCAAACTACTAGTCTTGAGTATACATTATATATATCCAGTTTTATTATTGTTATAATTTAACATTTATGAAAGTTTTCAGCATGTGTTTTTATAAATAAGTAAACTTAGTTTTTATGTTTAAAGACATACCGCTATAAAAAGAGAAAGATTAATTAAAAATAATTAAAAATTACTTAGAGTTATACGTATTACAGATTAAAAAGTGTATTTTGAAAGTTTCATTCTGTTATATGGATTGTAAATTATTCGAGAAGCAAATTTTCCACGAGCCATTAATGGTGGTCGTTACGCCGGCAGATGGAAGTTTGCATCTTAATTAAGTCTTCTATCAAGTTCTTGCAGCATAGTGTCGCCTGCAGGGGTAAGTTTCTATCTTGTGTTGATTTTTAAAGAGTAGCTGTTATTCTTTTAAGAAAGTAATAACGATTACGTATGATCGTTATTATTTTCCCTATCAAACACTGCATATTTTTTTATGGCATACGCAGGCAGACGGGCAGTCGGGCCACCTGATGGGAAGTGGTCACCGACGCACATAGACATTAGCAGTACCAGTGGTATCGCCTACGCGCTGCCTACCATGAGACATAGGGTGTAAGTCTCGTTTACCCAGTAAATACGCTGGCTACGGTGCCCTTCAAACCGGATCACAGCAGTGTTCTCACACTACTGCTTCGCGGCAGAAATAGGCACCGTGTACCCACCCAGACGGTGTCCTGTAAACAGGGGACCTACCACCGGTAAAATAATATAGTGTTTGTTTTTTTTTGGCGAATAGTGAAAATATTAAAAAGGATTGTGTTATCCATTGTGTGTTTAATTCTCGTGAGCTAAAATTTAGGAGTAATTTAGGGACAGGAATAGAAAATTGTAGCATAATATTTTCCGTTGCTAACGTGCAAACCAGAATCACCGATATAGCCCACCAAATAAGTAAGCTGAAGTGGCAGTTGGCCGGCCATATGAGCCGCAGAGCGGACGACCGCTGAGGTTGAAAAGTTCTGAAGTGGAGACCGAGGCTCGGTAAGCGTAGTATAGGACGCCCTTTTTTACCGTGGAGAAATGCCTACGCATACTCGTCCTCGCGGGGGCAAATACGGGTTACGTCGGACTCGCACCGACTAAAACCACCACGTTGTTCCTACTTGGCGCCTTAGAGATGGGGTCACAGGAACACTTGGCAGTCTTCTGCGACCCCTCCAGCGCTAGCCGCCGTAGCAGCTCCGTCTCGGCCTTACGGCCAACTGCCTGCTACTGGCGGGTCGGAACTAACGCGCCCTTCGTCTTGGCCTGTCTGCATAGGTAAAAGACTCCCGAGTCTGTTACTCAGGGACCATGTGAGTCAGGAATTCCCAACACGCGCAGGGACAGGACTTCCAGCCCCCAGCGGTGGCCTCGGTGTTGGGCGCCACCGCTAGCACCGTTTCGGCCACAGAAGAAGGAGAGATCGCACACCATGCCGAATGTCCCTTATTCCCACGGCCCCTCCGCACCGCATCGGCGGCGCGGCCCCGCCGAGTTGCGGAGGATAGAGAGAGCGGCCTACAAACCACGAAACTCCTCTTCCTCCGCCATCATCCTTGGTTGCGAAGGACATAAAGGGCGGCACACCTACCTCCTGCAACCCGTCCCTCACACCTCCAAGAGGATTCAAAGCGGGCTTGTTCAGCCTGCTTGAGCAGCCTCCACCACAGGCCGGCCAGGTTCCTCTTAACTTCCCCGCGGCTGGCCAGGCCGCAGGTACTGAGCCCCACCGCTACGTCAAAGCGAGAACCTGTTTGGGGGGACTGTGACTCTGACTGGACGCTCTGCGACAAGATGGAGTGACGACATTCACAAAATGGCCGGTGTGGGTTGCATGACAATAGCCGAAGATCGGAAGTGGTGGCGTGCATTAGGGGAGGCCTATGTCCAGCAGTATACTGACACAGGCTGATGAGGATAAATTATAATTTTTACGAATTTTTTCGTATTCAATTACTTATTCACCTTAACCTCACTGTGTATACAAGGATCTTATGTTTCAGGGTAGTGAGCGGATTTCCGGCAACTTACGCTGCAATTTTTATGTTGAATTCATCCCGTCGCTTTCGTCATAAAAATAGCAAGTAAGGAAAATGCGACTAATCAATGAAGATCTTACATATACATCATTAGCGTCCTCCGACTTTTTACATGCCTATCCGACATAAATAACTTATAACTTATTACTGGATCATCTTACATATATGAAATAAAAAAAGGCGATTATGCTACAAACATATTTCTTACAGAGTTTTAGAGTATTTGCCTGTTACTTTATTGTCCAATAGCCACTTCAGTATTTCTTCTGAAACATAATATTAATTAGATCTCATAAGGCAATTGTAAGTGAATCTGTTGTTTCAATACGGTATTTATAACTTTATTAAAATAATTGAACCAAAAGAAACAAAAAGATACTATTTCTTATTTGTTCTTTATATGCAAATAGTATATAAAGAACAAAATAATACGCCATTCAAACATTTTAACGACGAACATTTACTACACACCCCGAAGGAACCGACCGTCTGTGCCAACCGATTTCAGCGTGAGTAACTTTTTCATCTGATATTTTATTTCGTAACATATTTCCTTAAAGTCTTTGAAATAAATTTAGAGCTCATTATATGTAAGTTAAATGCCTCCGTAGCCTAGTGGTATGGGCGTGTGCTTTAGAAACCGAAGGTCGAGTGTTTGAATCCAACTTCACAAATTTTCATTGTTGTTTCCTAGTTGGTTAATGTAATTTGGGCCGATCAATCAACTGCCTGAAAAGTAAGTCGGATGGGCATGTAAAAGATCGGTCCACACACCAACCCGCATTGAACCAGCGTGGCAGGTAAGGTCCAAAACCACCTTACTAGAGAGGGCGTCTATTAGGAAGGCCTATGTCCAGCAGTGTAGTAACACAGGCTGATGATGTGATGAATGATGATGTTAATCTATAAGAAGCCAGCTTGCTAAATAGCTGCCTCCACAACTCCCAATCTTTGTGCAACTGCGTTGCATTCCTCAACTTGGGAAAATAAGATGCATTAGGAGGCCGAAACGTAACCTCTGACTGTAGGATTCGTCCACAAGTTGCCGTAGCTCAACGGGCTATGGGCTCACGTGCTTGAGCTTCATTGTCGGATAAAATTCGTAACGAATTCATCCGTCAAAGAACACCGACATTTTGCAAAGAATTAGCTCCTTGAAGTGGCAGTAGGCCGGTCATATAGTCGGAAGCTGCATTACGTTGACGTGTAATTAAATATCGAGGCCTTGACCTTGCCAGCGATGCCACGGCAAGTCCTTCGGGGTGAGCAATAATGGCTGTTTCCATTGGAAAGATTGCTGTTTTTCTCCGCTAAAAAAATAACCCCTGTTTTTTCACTGTTACAAAACAAAGCAAAACGTTTTCAGAATCTTCTTAAAATTGTCTAACAATATCTTAGAAATGTCATGTCAGTTTTTTTAACGCTTGGTTATTATACTTAGAACCCATCTTGCGGAGACTTTTCACATATTCAAGACTTGTTTAAATATGGAATGTCTGCGCTATATAAAATCGCGTTTCTTGAATTAACAATCGGATGGGAATTCTTTCTCAATATATTTTCTTCAATTTAACAACATTTTCCTGGGATATTGACTTCGATGGAAGGCCGCAACAATGTTCGCATTCCGAGCGGGTTCTGCCTACTCGAATTTCAGAAGCCCACCTTGTGAAAGTGGGATACTAAAGAACATCTCTTGCATATTAATTTTTTTAAACAGAGGTTCTTTAACGACGCGCACTTTGCTTTTCTCCATTTTCGACAACTCCTTTCGGCACAAACAAAACGAATGACTACATTCAGAAAAAATAGAAACAAAGGCTTTTTCTTTATTAACATTACAAATGTTTGAGCTACGCCCTCCTGTTTTTTTTTCTACAAATGAGAGTTGTTGCAATGATACACTTGACTATTGCTACAATTTTAAAATCGTAAAACATCAACTTCTGAAATAAGTTTCAGCTGAGTTTCGGCGGCAGTTTTCGCAAACCGAAACCGAAACCGAAATTTCGGTCAGACACTAATATTTACTATGTTTTACTTAATTTTATAATTTCTATAATGTTTGAATATGCTACAGAAGTTTGTTGAACACACGGCGTGCGTAAACACAAAGAGTTGTTCATTCATTTGCATCGTTTACATTTTCATTTTGACAGCACTCAGTGAAAATTTTACGAAATACTTACGGTAAAATTATTAAAACAGTAACAAGAAACATTAAATATAATAACGACAGGATATTAGGACACATGCTTTGCTTTTATTATCCAATTCTTTTCGGCTTAATAGCAAATATTGAAGAAAAATGTGATAATTTACATTGCATTAAAAATAGTTTAGCAGCAATCACTATTTTATTTCGTAAGTTGTGTTATAATCAGTAATTATTCGGAGGTGGTAGGTCCTCTTTTAAAGGGGCCTGTCTCGAGCGGTACCATCACGGTGCTTGATTCTGCCGCAAAGCAGTAGTGAGTAAAATACTACTGTGTTCCGGTTTGAAGGGCACTGTAGCCAGTGTAATTACTAGGTAAACGAGTTGTAACATCTGGTATTGCTAATCCACCCACCCCCATTGGATCAGCGTGGTGAGATAAGGGCCAAACCCCCTAATGGATAGGGGTATATTAGGGGAGGCCTATGTTTAGCAGTGGACTAACAAAGCCTGATGATGTGATGTGATGTGTAAAATAAGACATAAATTATACCAACAGTGAAATTCCACGAACATCTAACGGCAAACGTTTGGTCGCAGATGGAAATTGGAATCTGTCGATCTCAATTAAGCCTTGT
Source organism: Lamproptera curius (assembly GCA_029286875.1). Classification (NCBI taxonomy): domain Eukaryota; kingdom Metazoa; phylum Arthropoda; class Insecta; order Lepidoptera; family Papilionidae; genus Lamproptera; species Lamproptera curius. The sequence continues at coordinate 1,104,884 of JAGSMT010000093.1, read as the reverse complement.
AACAATTTCCTGAAAGCTTATGTCGCCTGTAGACAGGAATTTCTAATTAGTAACGACTCTACGCCTCCGTGGCCTAGCGGTTTTGCTTTATAAACCGGAGGTCGTGGGTTCAAATCCCGCGGGAAACAACTTTGTGTTATCGTTGTTGTCTGGTTGACTAAGACAGTTTTGGCCGATCACGCAATTGTCCGAAAAGTGAGATGATGCATTCGTTGGATGGGCATGTAAAAAGTCGGTCCACCCACCAATCCGCTTTGGACTAGCGTTGTGGGATACGATCCAAGAACCCCTAAATGAATGAGAAGGTGTGCATTAGGGGAGGCCTATGTCCAACAGTGGACTTACACAGGCTGATGATGTAACTGGACTTTCTAGAAATAAAATGGCCTTCAAATTTTTATGCTCCTATATTAGCTTGCATTAAAAAACTTTGAAAATATATATTACACTGCACTTTATAATAAAAATATATATAGGACTAAATAGGACACTAGGTCACAGTGAAAGTAGTAGGACAAAGTGTAGTAAATCTGTCTGCTTTTAAGATTAGCCTATGTTAGTCTAAGGCGAAGAATAATGCCAGTGTTTATGTATTATAAATGTTTGTTAATCACTTAATTCTAAAAGTTAATTTTAGATATTTCACCCAGATACTTTATGGTAAAAACTTATCATTACATTTTATTGTTTTTTTTAATATTACATGTGTTTTTACTATTTCTCAAAGTGTTAAACAAATACCTTTTTTAGTAATGCATATTATCTATTTCATATTTAACCTATGTTCATTTACGTTCCTACCACATCTGGCCTGAATACTTGAAAGAAAAACCCTAAAAAAAAGCTTAAATATACGTAACCAGCGTATCGTGATCTCTTTTCTTTTTTCTTATGACAAAGATTTAGTAGGAAAGTTAGAAACTGTACAATATTTATTATACGATTGAAATATTCTGAAGCGAAGAACCTATTTCCAGGGAGTGTTTTTGTTGAAATAGTCGTTACAGTAATAATATCCTTCTATACACAAACTTTAATCGCAAGTTTTTGAATGTAATGACAGACAAAATGCAATTTTTTCTGGGATTTTGTTTTATAATCGCATATATTGGCCTGGAAATATAACATGATGTTTTATCACAACTTTATCAGTGAACAGCTGAACCAACAGTCGTTGAGCGTGAAATTTTGTAAAGTCTTTTCTTATTTTACCTTTTTTTGTTAAAAAATATATGTAATGAATTTTATATTCCAAATATTATTACGAGTATGAACGTGTAAATATAGATAAGACAGCTGTGTACGTGGAAGTTGTGTCAAACGTATATTATATTTTACTGTGAAACTTAAGATTTGTCTCAAAAAATATTTTAACTTTTATTAGTATAACGAAATGACTAGGTGTTGTGATATATTACTGTTGAAGAGAACTAATTTTAGAGTTATTTTATTAATGCTTTTTTATTTGTCTACAAGCAACTTATGTTAACTTAATACTAGCTTTTTTATGCACTTTTTTATTAATTTAAACTGAAATAATAGTAGTTTCTTACAAGTGACTTACAATAATAACAACCTATACACCAAAACCAAGCCGAAACATTTTCTTGGTAAGAAACTAGTTAAAATTAGAGTCCGACCGAAACTGTTTTTCCGGCCGAAACCGAAACCGAAACCGAAAGTTCGGCCGTGGCTTCAGTTTCGGCCGAAACCGAAACCGAAACCGAAACTCACGTGATCAAGTATAAAAATTGTTAAAATACTAAAATATGGAGCTTTTATGCCTATTATTTTGCTTTATTTTAGTCATGGAATGGAGACAGAATATTAAACGTGTGGTAATCGTTTATTTCAGTTGCTAATAATATTTTTATGTAACAAAATATGAAAAATTTACAAATTTTTTTTCAAATAAATTTCTTATAGCAATATGAGTTATTAATAAATAAATTAATAATTGTGACTGTTGCATTAAAGACTTAGTATTGGTATTTTGAAATCTTACTAATTAATACTTTGGTTTGTATTTTTAGTTCCGAGGGGGGATCAAAAAGTAAAAATGAGATAGAATATAATGACTATGATAGCTTAATTATTTATTTTTTTAAATAATCTCCGAGTCCACCTACACACTAAGTCCAGCATTCCAAGTTTTCAATGCTTCAATTCCTTTAAAAAATGGATTGTCTTGGTCCTGCAAAAATTACGTCATCACGGCATCGTTTACTTGTTATATATAGTTTTAACACATGTTTCCTCATAAGTATTGTATCAATTTGGAGAGAAGATGAAAAATAGCTAGGCACCAGATCTGGTGAAGAGGGGGATGCTCAACCAATTGTACACTAGCGTGCTGAACGGTGGCCATCGCTAATGCCAATCTATGTGCCGGTACGTTGTCAAAAGGAAACAGCTCGCCCGTTCAAAGTTTGCCTCTTTTTTATCATTGACGGCATTTCTCAACCTCGGTATTAAAGCTGCATAATCTGTAATGATGGTTCCATGCTCCAGGTAATCAAACAATAATATCACTTCTGAGTCCCAAAATATTGAGGCCATACCCCGGCCAGGCCATATACCACGGCCACGGAATGAAGATCCTTCGGGATAAACCCGTGTTTCGTCCACTGCCATAAAACTAGATTTAAAGTTTTTAGAATCTTCTTAAAACTTGTCCAACGATATCGTCGAAGTCGATTTTGTTTCTGATTCTCGGCACCCATCTTGCGGAGACTTTTCTTATATTCAAAATTTGTGTCAGTAGGCGTTGAGTACCTCTATATGAAATGCTCGTTTCTTGGATTAGGTATCAGATGGTAATTCTTTAATACCTATATATTAATAAATCTCTTGCGTTGTTAACTTTTTATAACAGCAGTTTTTAATGACAAGGTTGCACTTGGGTTTTCTCTTTTTTCGAGAACATTTCGCCACACATGGCAAACAAATGACTACATTCAGAAAAAAAGTAAAGAGACTAGAAGATTTTTTATTAAAACAACAAATGCCTTAGCTACACTTTGCAGTATTATTTGTATTTATTTTTTGGTTTCCAAGGAGTATATATTTTTTTTCTCACTACTATTTGTTCCCTCCTCGTCTTTCTAGAAGAATCATCAATTTCTTTTGTCAAACTTGGAATGTTTGTCTGAACTAAAATCGACTGATCCGAGCTCGATTTTAGCAATGATACATTTAACTTTCGATACTATTTTGAAATTGAAAACACTTCTGAAACGAGTTTCGGTTTCGGCAAAAGTTTCGGCCAAATTTGGCCGAAACCGAAACTGGCCGAAACTTGATTTTGCCGAAACTCGGCGAAACCGAAACCGAAACCGAAAGTTCGGTCGGACACTATTAAAATGCATCTCCTGTTGCATGCTTTTGTGAATGTCACGCCTTTCGTAAAATGCATTCAGTCTCTAAAATACGGACAGACACCCAATCAACACAGATATGGGAGTAAGAATGTAATTGGTACTTAACTTTAACAATAAATCTTCAGCAAGAATTCAGTTAATACCACACCTTGCGTTTGCCACTTGTGTAATAACTAGGAATAATCATCACCCCAACTAGGGATGTTAAAAGAAGATACAGACAGAAGACAATATTACTAGTTAGATGAAATTTTCAGTATTTAGCAATAACTTTTTAAACATATGTATCTTAGCAAATTATATAAAGGAATGTAAAAATATGTTTATTGGATTTAAGAGTTACAATTAATTTATACAATTTGAAGACATTATGTGCAATATAGTTTTTTCAATGTTAAATATGGAAAGATGTAACTTATATAATAAAACATTTAGATGTTTCACAGTTTTAGTATACTTTAGCCGCCTAGCAGTCGATCAATTAATTATCATTTGCTGGATAGATCGATAACTATAACCAATCCCTAAGTAGATTTTCTTTGGTATTCAAGATTTTATTTACACACTTAAATATATTATCTTTAGTCTTTTAATAGTAATTTAATAGTCACTGCCCTCGATTCTAATCGATCTCTAATTAGCGTACAGCTTCTATCGATTCACATAAATTACATATATACGTTACATACGAGACAAACATATTTTACAACTGCGATGTAATAGCGTCGCATCAATCACTCGTGCTGTCACTTTGATTTGGAACCGTCTGGAGATCTATTTAATTATACTGCCTTTATGTCCATGTTGCGAGTTGCAGCCGTATTTGCTTTAACAACCATCTTGTATAATATATCCTTAACGTAACGTTTCACTACATAGCATAACAAAGTCACTCTTTTTGTCCCTATATCCCTATGTATGCTCAAATCTTTTAAATGCGCAACGGATGTTGATGCGATTTTTTAATAAATAGAGTGATTAAAGAGAAGGGTTTCTATGTATAATTCATGCATAATATTGTAGAGAAACACTGATAAACTTATATATATTTTCCATGCATTTTACCGATACAAGTATTGTACACGTGCGGAGCCGGTGCGGGTCGCTAGTATATAATAAATGTGTTGTTCTTAAAGGTACAATGTCTATGACCATAATATTATAAAGATTCCAAACGGACATAATGCCCTTAAGTTACATTTTTAAGTATCAGAGATAATAATGAGGCATTTAAAATTGACGAACTTTGATCGATACGAGAAATTTTCTGAGTCATCAATCAAATGAATATGATTCTATAATTTTAAAGAGATAAATGTTCCAATCCTTGCGTTTGATGATGATGTGTATAAGGAGAAAAAAAATATAGAGGGAACACGATATATAAATATGATTAGAGCACTTTGGGCCGATCACCCAATTGTCTGAAAAGTAAGATGATCCATGCGTCGGATGGGCATGTAAAAAGTCGGTCCACCCACCAACCCGCATTGGACCAGCGTGGTGGGATACGGTCCAAAAAACCCTCTAATGGATAAGGGTGTATTAGGGGACGCCTATGTCCAGCAGTGGACTATCACAGGCTGATGATGATGATGATATATAAATATATATATATTTGTACCTAAAATTGTGAGTGGATGTGTTGATAATACTTTTATTTTAATAATTGAGCAGGATAAAACAAGAAAGATACTGTATTTTATGTGCGTATAAAGCAACAAATGCGCCCTTCGTACGTTTTAATGAGGTACATTTATTACCAACCCCGAAGGAAACGATCGTCTGCGGCCAACCGATTTCTCATCGTTGGTTATATTTTCCTTGTGTTGTTTTATTTCTTTATAAATTTTATATTAAGACAGTTTTCTCGAATTGACGTTGCTCTTTATCTGGACGTTGTTCAACGGCAACCCTATTGTATTATTTCTATTTGTTTTTCTGTTCTTTTAATCATTGCTATCATCATCATCATCATCAGCCTGTCATAGGCATACATAGGCTTCCCTCATACACGCCTTCTTCATTAGGGGTTTTTTGGACCGTATCCCACCACGCTGGTCCAATGCTGGTTGGTGAGTGGACCGACTTTTTACACGCCCATCTGACACATAGATCATCTTACTTTTCAAACAACTGTGTGATCAGCTGAAATTGCCCAACCTAATTAGGAAACAACAATGAAAATTTGTGTAGTCCCTACAGGATTCGAAATCACGGCCTCCGGTACCGGCAACCTAAAGCACACACCCTTACCACTAGGGTACGGAGGCACTTATAAGAGTTCTTAATCATTGGTAATCAATATTAATAAAATATCCCGACATGATGTTATGGCGGCCTGTGAACCCTAAAGTACTAAAACATTGGTCGGTTTTTATTAAAGTTACCAACACCAAACAAAAATTATTGGTGAAACTAATGAATAAATGTCAATATAATTGAATTCCTTCACTTAAGAAATACAACAAAAAATCAATTGAAATAATTGATTTTTTAATAATTTTTGGACACATCATCAAATAAAAACAGCACAGCATGATCAGATCAGCGTCAATTTTTTCGAAAATATCACGTCTTTTAGAAAACGTACGTCGTAAAATACGCGTTGACACCTAATCAACACAAAAACGAGGGCAAGAATTCAATCATGTTGAAGTTTATTTATTAATCTTGACCAAGAATCCAATTAATACCACACCTCGCAAATGGCACTAGTAACTAGTATTAATATAAATAAAATAACACAACTAACACTAGTAGTGAAATTTTTCAAAAGAAACATTGTTTACGTTATCGATACATTTTAAAAAGTCTTAAATATTTGCAAAAACTAGTTTTTTATCGAAGTTAAAGTTATTTGCAATTATTTTTAGAATTCAATAAATTTAGTAGATTATAACAGTAAACATTCTAGCAGCCTGCGACTTATGGTAATATTAAAAATAGTTTTTTCTCTTAAAAGTAGCCTAGGTACCTCCCAGTTACATCAGCTACGTGGCAGTAAAAGTTTCGACTCGGTCTCTCTCTAAATCGGTCAAGCAATTCCAGGTATTAGTTGACAGAAAATTTTTGAACAACGTTGTTTTGTTATCATTTAAAACGCATACTTCAATGTTACATTCCTACTAACGTTTCAATTTTATTCGTAATGTTAGACAACTTTTTAATGGTAACAAATCCTTCAAGTGAAATTTTTTCGTTACATTACGTCTTTTATACTAATTAAATTAAATTAATGTAACAAAACGTCAATCTATAGTTGCTTAACAATATCCCACTGAGATTTCTAAACGTTCCGTGTATATATTTCAGCTGTTTTCGAGATTAATAAGGCAATAAAGGTTGTACCTTCTAATAAACAAACAGTTTTATAGTCTGTTTATGTTTCATTACTTGCAAGTAACATGGATACGTAGTCTGCGATTAAATGGCTTCTCATTTATCACTCGCAGTGTCACGTTGATTTCGAACCGTCTGGAGATCTGTTCAATTCTACCGCCTCTATGTCAAACGATGTTTCAAGCTGGTACATATGTTATAATAATAATAATAATTAACACATTTAATCAGTCCAACATCTCAGATAGACATCGCAAGTCAATAAAAAAGAAAAAAACGAATAAGAAATACATCGCAGATGGAATAAGATAAATAAAATATAACAAAACAAAAAGCAAAACAAATAAATATTCTGAACGCTGGACCGATAAGGTTTCAGCTCAGCATATTGTTGGCTACAGCCAACGCTGGTATTCTCCTGACACCTTATGGACTTCCAGAATGTAAACAGACATTAAAACGTGAATAGTATAAAAAAATATATATAATTATATTAATATTTTTTTTTATTATTATTTATATATTTTTATAATATAATTATAAAAATATATAAATAATAATAAAAAAATCACAAGTAAACTCAACAACAACAAACAACAGAGCAGTAAAGGAACAGAGCTGTGTGAAAAAATTAATAATATACGAATAAAAAATAAAGAGTAAATTGGAATTAATAATATTGATTTCCGGCAGAGAGTTTTTGAAGTTGAAGTATGAAAGCGTTTAATTTTTTTCTTAACTTACTTTTACTACGTGCACTCCTGATTGGTGGTGGGGTATTGTTCCAACATTTGGCTGCCGCATAACGAAAGCTACCTCTGAATACTGCAGAACTATGTCTCTGTACTTTAAGATTTTGAAAACACTTCGCATCTTCGTCCGTCACCAACCCATTCCAATCTTCTTTTGAGGTAACGAGGCGTTTCATGCTTTATAACGTCAAAGAGAAGACAAGCAAGGTGTAAGCGCCTCCGGTTTTTCATTTTTAAAATATTATTATCGTTGAGAAACGGGGTAACATGATTTCGGGGTGGTATTTCGAAACAAAATCGTGCACAGGCATTTTGGATACGTTGAATCAACCGTTCTGTTCGCCGATATAAACGGGGACTAGCGACTCAACTAGTTGTGTACACACATGAACACTAAGATATGGCCGAATTTTATAAAGAATTTTTAAACGATAAAAACAATTTTGAATTAATTTGGTGACGTGGCTTTAAAAACGCAGATTGACATCTCTAATCCTAGATTACGGACTCCAAAAACCCGTTCAACCGGTGTCGATCCTAACATAATTTCAATGTTGTACGGCAGTTTGTTAATATTTAAATTCGATCCAAAGACTATGTACTTTGACTTCGATGGATTGAGTATAAGACAAATGACCATTGAAGTACGTTCCCAAGATAAGCATTTAAACATCGCAAGGCCGTGTTAAGCTCACCTGGTTGAAATGAAATTCATATTTGCAAGTCGTCTGCGTACAAATGAAGCTTACAATGATCGATACATTTTATTATGTCTGTGGTGTAAAGGATAAACAATAATGGCGATAATATTGTTCCCTGGGGCGATCCTCTTGTAAGAAAAACAGGTTCTGATTGGATAGGCTCGCTACTACTATTTACAGTGACTTCAACGTATTGCCTTCGATTAGTAAAGTAGCTTTAAAACCACTTTACAGCATCTTTACTAAACCCGTAATATTTCATTTTGGCTAATAGTAATGGTATGTTTATGCAATCGAAGGCCCTAGAAGTCTAGAAGTACCAGAAGGGTACACATACCTTTATCTTGAGCGTCAATAATGTTGTCCGTGACGTCAAGCAAAGCGGTGGTCGTACTATGGCTTTTCCGAAAGCCCGACTGAAATTCTGGCAAGCTGTTATTGTTGTCTAAGTATTCGGACAGTTGAAGCCATACAGTTTTTTCGACAATTTTGGACATACACAGAGGTGTGTACAAACTGCTATTTTATCTGTACAAATAAATAAAGTTGGAGAGTCTGATGTAACAGTCAAATAACTGTTTTTAAACGAGTACATTATGTGACCGGTACATACAACAAAACAACGTTTTTAAAATTTTTAAGTCTCTTTGTTCTGGAATATCTCTAGTATGGCCGGTCCGATTTTGACAGGGGCCTTACTAAAAGATGATGAAACTGAAAGAAACTTAGGCTACTTTTTTAATTAAAAACCTAACCCAGTTTTTTATATATTAATGAATAACCACGCGGATGAAATTGCGGTTCTCATCTAATCCTCAATAAAAAAACGGAGGATAGTAATAGCTTTCTATCATTACACTATTCTTAAACGTGTGTTTCTTTTTTTCTCTAAAACTGAGACATTATTGCTAATCCTTTAAATTTTCTGAGGTAGTAAGGAGCCACAAGAGTAAACAGGGAATTTTCACCAGTACTAAGAAAGATACTTTACAGAACCGATTTAGGATTATATTTACGATAATCCTAAATCGGTTCTGAGTCTATTTAAAAAATGCCAAGTTATAACTATTAATATTACCCCGAAAACCAAACTTTTCATGGAAATTGTAGACGTAAAAAATGTGTTATTAATTTGGAATTTTTCACGTAATGAACAAATCATCGTCGACAAATAATGATTCTTGAAGAAAATTTAACGTTCTACAAAATATGTCTGTTATGATTTGTGCCAACTCTAACGGTTTCTGAATTATTTAAAGTTATAGACGAGGGTTACAACTAGCCATGATTTTATTTTATACATTTAGAACCGATTTAGGACTTTCGTAAAAAAATCGGACAAGGAGCAATCGGGGCCACCTAATGGAAAGTGGTCACCGATGCCCATAAACAATGGCAGTACTGGTATCACCAACGCGCTGTCTACCGTGAGACATAGGATGTTAATTCTCGTTTACCCAGTAAATACGCAGGCTACGGTGCCCTTCAAACCGGAACACAGTAGTGTTTTCACACTACTGCTTTGCGGTAGAAATAGGCACCGCGGCGGCTCCACCGTAATGTGTACTTTTGAAGCATATCTTACTTTGTATGTAAGGATCATCTGCTTTATAAAACTCTCGACTTATAACTCAATTTTAATGTAAATAAATGACATCCAATCACAAGAAGGAATTAAAAATGATACTATGTATCACTTGTGAGGCTTTAAAAAGTTATCAGTGCAACTGAAACATAAAAGGTATATTTAGAAAAGGAACATAGCACCATGATCAATTACGATAAGCCACGTTGACATTCAATCTGTCTCTATTTAGCTGTAAAACCCGTGAACGTACTTCAGCGCAGGTTATGACGTAATCTGTTGATCAGAGATTACATCACAGCTTAATATTACCTTATCTTTAGCTGCTTGATAAGATAATTTTACCTTCATACAATTGAAAAATACTGCTTAATCAAACCTGTGGAACACTAATCACTTTTTCCTTACGAATGTTTTGCCATGTATTTACATATGAATACTACTTTTCCTGTGGGATTCATTCAAAGTAATCATTATAATATTTTCACAAGCAATGATATTTGTTATTGAAGATAATGCGCACAGAAATGCATTAAATATTCGCAAGTATTCAAACCGACTCGTGAAACGTTGACCCATTTCGCTTCGGTAATCCACGGCAAAACAAATGAAGTTCCAACACGGAATAACTTTTTTTTTTTTTACGGATGACTCACGTTGGTGGAGTTAACCGCTACAACCCGTCGGGTTCGAGGGGCTGTGCAACTTTAAGTGTGCACAGACTTCACCTCTATTCTGTGGCTTGGGCTGCCACTTCTTTATCCCGTAAGCGGGCTTGATCGAGGGTGCCCAAGAGGGCCGAGCCTCGGCTCGATCAGCCGCTGGTCAGGTCCATGCCTATACCCGTTAGCAACATTTATCGAGGGCGCCCCGGTGGGCCGAACCTCGGCTCGATAATTTGCTTTTAGGACTTTATTAATGGAAGATTTTTAAAACCGCCCTATCTGATTGGTGAGAATCGGCCTGGTACGTGCCGATATCTGTTGTACGGTGTACTAGTTTGTCCTCGACGGCGAGGACAAGTTGTGTTCGTAATGAGTTTAAACGTGCTTGCACGATTGTAATCTCATCGTCCGGATCCGTTATCGCGTTTCGCGCTCTTCGATGGATGTCGTTATTAGCGAGTGAAATTGTTGGTTCGTAAGCGGCGGCGCTCCGAACTAGATCGTTTGGGTGTTGCGAAGCCGAGTCGAAATATCGGATAGATGCCTGTTTTAGATATTGTTTGATAGTGGCAATTTCAGATCCAGGTGCAGGTCAATGTTGCGCAGGTAATACGGCGCACCAGTGGCCTGCGCATGAATCTGTTTGTAGGGCTTGAAGCTTGTCAATGTGTGATTCTTTTGCATGTGCAAAGACGGACTGGCATATGTTAAGATTGGACGTATGACTGTCTTGTATAACAACACCTTATTGCGCAGAGAAACTTGCTTTTAGGATTTATTAATGGAAATAGTCGACCTAAGACGTAGGCCGCTCTGTTTTTGACCCGCGTTATGTGCGGGCCAAATTCAAGGATTTGTCTAAGATTACCCTGAGGTATTTGGTCTGTTTGACCCAAGGGATGAGCAATCTAGGAGTCGGACATTGGAAGGAAGGCACGGGTTTCGTCGCGTGAACAAAATAGCCGCCTTTTGGAAGGATTTATTTCTATTCTCCATTTCCGGAACCATTCCCTAGGATATTGGCCGGATTGGAGTCTTTGACTTACTAGGATAGGACATCTACTGGTTGAGTATATGCAGGTGTCGTCTGCGAATAAGGCGGTGTCTACAAGACGGTGTTGTGGGATGTCGTTTGTGTATAATGTAAAAGGATTGGTCCTAATATACGGAGCCTTGGGGTACGCCGGCACGGACCGGTCGAGGTAGTGATTTAGTTCCCTCTACGCGGTATCGGAACGTTCGATTCCTGAGGAAGTCTCGTATGATGAGTACGAGACGGTCGGGCACGCCGAGCTTATATAACTTGTATATAAGCCCTTCGTGCCATACTTTATCGAACGCCTTCGCCACGTTAAGGAAAAGTGCTCCCGTGTGATGGCCTGGTATTGAGCTGACTTTAATTTTCTCTGTGATGCGGTGAATATGGTTTGTACCATGAGTCCTTGGCTCGAAAGCCGAATTGAATGGGGGTAGGGAGCCCTTTAGATTTCATAAAATCTAATAAGCGGGCTTGGACAAGTCGTTCATATATTTTTCCAAAACCCTTTAGGAGGCTAATGGGACGATAAGAACTGGGAAGTGCGGGTGGTTTGCCGGGTTTGAGGAACCCTATAACTTCAGCGTCCTTCCAAGTGTTTGGGAAAATACCCTTGGAAAGAGCTGCGTTATAAATTAGGACTAAGATGTTGATTATGTGTTCCGGTAGGATTTTAATGACGCGGTTGGTTATTCCGTCGGTGCCCGGGGCTTTCCGAGGTTTGAGATTTTTGATAATCGACTTGACTTCGCTTCCGGTCACCGGTGAAGTTACGTCGCGAGGAGGAAGTTGAGACAACCGCTCGACCTCGCTCTCCACCGTTTGGCGGTGAGCGGCGTCGATCGGTTGAGTGCTAGGCGTGCATTGTGCCTCGAGGCTGTCGGCTTTTTCTTCGTCGAGAAACGCTAGAGGAGCATCAGGAAGGTTAGGATGGGATAAAGGCGGCATCGGAGGGGTTCCGATTCCGCCCTTTAGGCTTTTGGGAAGTTGCCAGAAGGCTTGATGGGATGGGTGCATGTTGCTTAGATCTGTATCCCACCGATCGTTCCTGAATTCAGCTATGCGCGTCTTGGACTGATGTTCAAGGGCGCGTAACTGTCTTCGGTTCCGTTCGGTTGGATACCAATCGTAGGCACGGATCGCAGCCCTCTTGCGTCGCAAGAGGTCCTTAATGTCGTTTGGCAAGGCCCAGCGGGGGTTTTCCACCACCGGGACTTGCTTCGAGGAGGCCTCGACGACACTTTGGACATGTCTTGTGAGCGCATGAGCAGCGAGATTCGCGTCATTAGCACTGTGCAGGACTTTGGGAATGACATCTAGGTGCGGTGAGCAAGTGCTGTCTAGCTGACATTTCAGTTTGCGCCAGTCAATTATGGTTTTGGTTTGGATGTTTTGGGAGTCAGGTGGTCCTAGTTTGAGGATGACTGGGCGATGATCGGAGGTTAGATCTTCTATGACCTCTATACCTCTAAAAGTGAGATTAATATTTTTAAGGAGGGCAATATCAAGCACATCCGATCTGTGGCCTACCGTGTGCGGGTAGTGAGTATGTTCGAGCGGAGCTACGATACTGAAGTTAAGTTCTTCAGATAGTGCATCAAGTGCTGCACCTCGCGAGTTGGTTGTGTAACTGTTCCATCGGGTGTGCTTGCTATTGAAGTCGCCTGCCAAAATGACGGCGCCTCCTAGGGAGAATAGCGTCTCGAAGTCGGATCGAGTTATCTCGGAAGAGCTTCTACATGGTAAGTAGACCGAGGCTATGGTGATTGGTGCGTGTCCTGTCATGGCTAACCTACAGACCGAGGCTTCCAAGTGCGTTAGCGTCGACGGCGTGTCGATTGCTACACAGTGCAGGGACTTTTTATAATAAATGAGCGTGCCGCCGTGCGAAGCGCCGGCCCGATCATTTCTTATGATGTTATAGTTAGCTATTTTCGGATCTCCTCTTCCGGGCTTTAGGAACGTCTCCTGCACCAGTAGAATGTCGACGTCGTTTTCGCGTAGAAAAACTGAGATTTCGGTCCTTTGATCCGCGAGACCGTTTGCGTTGAAAAATGATATGTTAACTGCGCGTGGCTTTAGACGGCCCGGGCCGTTTCTATTATTTACTATGGGCGTGCTATTCATTTACGTCCCGTTATTAGATCGACTAGTTGCCTATACTTGCGAAGTATGGCAAGACGGGCTCCGAAATTTCCGACGACGGCGTCGAATTCTGCTGTAAGACGATCGAGCTCTGCGAAGTCGATCTGTCCGGCTAGTGTCTCCAGGTTGCTGCCATTGCTATGGCTAGCAAGCTGTGGGGCGCTACGCGGAGCGCTTTGTTTTGGTGCGGCGCCACGCGGGGCGCTCGGCGCTACCTGCGGTGGTTGTTGTTGCCACGCGGGCATTGGGGCGCTGCGCGGAGCGCTTATTGTTGATTGCCACGCCGGAATAGGTCGGAGGGGCGGGAAGGAAGTTAGGGGAGGCACCTGGGGGCGCCTTGGGACGGATGAAGGTGGTGGTGGTTTGCGCTTGGGTGCCTTGGGGCAGCCCAGATAATTGGCCGTGTGGCCAGCGCTTTGGCAGTTAACGCATGCCGGCGGTTCGTACGTGGTGAGTACTTCCCTATCTCGGGGTCTAGGGCAATCAGGAGTGCCGTGGTCACCAAGGCATTTGACGCAGCGAGGGCGTGCGTGACAGTTACGGGCCGAGTGCCCGTACATTTGGCAGTTATGACACTGCGCAGGAAGGCCATTTGAGTGTGGCGCGTGGAAAGTGATACGACTTATGTCGCAAATGTGGTGTAGATCGTACACCTTTTTGCCCTCGGTGGAGCGTTCTAGGGTCAGAAGGACCACATTAAACGGTTTTTTGGTTTTAGGATGAGTTAGGCGGAAGGCCGAGTAAATTGGGATGTTTTGTCCCTTAATGAAATTGTAGATGTCCTCTGTGGGCATCTCCTTCGGCAGTCCTTTGACGACTGTCCGAAGTACGCGCTCTTCCGGGAGCGCGTATGTGTGATAATAATAGTCGTTCTTTAAAAGATACGACGTTACTTGACGGTGTGCGTCACTATTCTCTAATTGCAATTTAATGCCCTGGCTAGAGTCGGCGGCTGTGAATTTATATTTGTTGGACAGCGCGGACCGTAGCTCTGCCCATTTCTCCTTTGACCGAATATATATCGGCGGAGGTTTTTTATCCCTAGGTGGGATTGATGGTGGCTGTGAGGCAGCCGGAGGTTGCTGTGAAGCAGCGGATGGTGTTTGCTGTGAAGCAGCAAGTGGTTGCCTTGATGAGGCTGATGTTGTTGGCCGTGAGGCGGCCTGACTGGATTGCCGTGAGGCGGCATTTGGCTCTGTGGCCGATGTTGTTGGCCTAGGGGCCGATAAAATCTCCGCCGACGCCTTCGGCGCCTTAGGTGGCGGAGTTGGTGATGTAGCAGGGGAGGCCCTGCTCTTGCGCTTCTTTTTGCGCGAACTAACTGGGAGGAACCCTCCTGCGTCTTCGTCCTCGGTGACCGGACGGGATTGATCGAGCTCCATTTCGGAGTCGGAGTTGTTACGTGATGATAACGGGGATAGGGTGTCCGAATGGATGGTCGGACACTTTTCGGACGCGGGTGTGGTTGCTCGCGTTGAGCATGGTGTGCGCTTGTAATAGATTTGGCCCCCTTGCGCGGTGAGGGCCTCGCGGATGGCACGTACCGTGTCCGCCGGCGGACGATTTTTAAGGTCCTCGAAGTCGAGGCCTAGGTCACTTAGGGTGACTGAATCCATGATTTTAATTAGTTAAGTCGTTAAATTTACTACGTGCAAGCACCCCCGGTGAAGCCGGGGGTTGTGTGCCCTACCCTCCCCGCCCCAGTGAGCAGGGAGGTGTAAACCTAACTCGTTTGAAAACTCTAGCGCTTTAGGAGCGCTAGGTGAGTACCTACGCTGCTGCCTAGTGCAGCAAGCGACGTTATTATTGATCTAATTACAACCACGTGAGTGGTGTGCGTGTAATTTAATTAAAAACACGATGTGACGTGGCTTAATTTGAACAACTAGAGCTTAAGGGTCCCTACATCTCAACAAAAACAGTCAGGACGGGGTAAAAATGGAAAGACTCACCGGACGGCTACTCAGCTTTTTGCGCTCAGGCGCGTACGCCAAACGCGTCGACACTTTAACACCGGCACACACTAGCACTATCACTAGCACTGCACTGTTGCACGGCGAACACGGAGTCTTCTTGCTTCTGCCACTTGACGGCGTCGGGGAGGGCGTGGCCACGGTGGGCCAAGCGGACGCGCAGGTAGCAGGGGGATCGAGCGGCTTGTCCGGTCGATCCGAGAACTACGAGCGCACTCTGTCACACGGAATAACCTCGCGAGCTAAACAAAGAGACAATTGTAAACGGCCAAGTTGCTGAGGTCTGTGACGTGTTGGATTCCATTAAATATTATAAAGAGTTCTTTAAGTCCATTGAAGGGAAAAGTATTTACGTTAAAAATATTCTGCTGTAAAGACGTTTCGTGTTAATGTATTAATATTAAATAATTATATAATTCACTTATGTTTTAACGTACCTACCTATTAACTATCTGTATTTACGTGTATACATGTATGTTTAATATTGAATTTATGAATGTTATTTATATTTATGTTTTTTGGGGTATATCAAATATCTCCTTTATTGTCATCCTGTCTAACACTTATTCTCTTTTTAATTGAGTCATCACATCCCATATTATTTTGATATAACAACAGCATTTTTGGTGCTATTGTTATAATCTAATTTATTAATTTAAGGGCGCTACTAGCTTGCGCTTAAACCAGTTAAACCATTCAATGAATAGTTTCAAAGTAACTAACATTTATTTCCTAAAATCTTTACTTATTCAGGCATACTAACAATCTTTTTTCAT
Source organism: Lamproptera curius (assembly GCA_029286875.1). Classification (NCBI taxonomy): domain Eukaryota; kingdom Metazoa; phylum Arthropoda; class Insecta; order Lepidoptera; family Papilionidae; genus Lamproptera; species Lamproptera curius. The sequence continues at coordinate 1,088,529 of JAGSMT010000093.1, read as the reverse complement.
TACGTCAGTTTACAAGTAAAATAAAATATTTAAACACGTTAGCTCGGTCATCTTGCGTAGGTAGAATAATATTTTTGGTACTTAAGGCAAAATCTAATATTCCCTTAACATACTGATTTTATATACTTTAAATGGGACCGAAGTTTGCTTTAAATCAGTCTTCGCTCGAGAAGATGATGGCGCAATTTAACCTAGAGTGCATTTCACTGTTTATCATGCGAAGATGAAAAGTAAATTGTGAAGTTTTAAGTAAGTACTTATATGAAGAAATCGTGTAGTTCTTTTTCGATTCGCAATAATATATCATTTACAAGATAAATATAATGTTAGGAGAGATTGTTTTGTTGGGCGCTTATTACAAACAGGAATAATTTAAGGTCATTTATTTAAAACAGTCACAACAAAAATAATTAAAGTTTATCAATCAACATCAGCCTCTGTATTAACGCAAGCTGATGGACTGCCACTGCTGGACACAGACTTCTCCTAATGCACGCCACTGCTTCCGGTCTTTGGCTATTGTCATCCAGCCCACACCAGCCACTTTGCGGATGTTGTCACTCCATCTTGCCGTAGGGGGTCCCACACTCGGGCCGCCGTTAGGGGCTGGGATTCTTGTCCCTGCGTGGGCTGGGAACTCCTGGCTCCCATAGGTCCTGAGTAACAGACTCGGTGGAGTCTGATACCTAACTACAGGGACCGAGACGAAGGCCGTGTAAGTTCCAACGCGCCCAGAGGTGGATTGGGCCATAGGCCAGTGACGGGGCTGCCTTGGGGGCCAGCGTCGGTGGGGTTGCAAATAAGTGTAAGCGCTTTCCTGTGACCCCACCCTAAAGGCGTCAGGAAGAAACAATGTGGTGATTTTAATCGGTGCGAGTCGGACAAACCCCCGCGAGGACAGGTATGCGAACTCATTTCCCCATGGTAAAAAGGGTGTTCCACAATACATTTGAGTCTCGGTCTCCACTCCAGAATTTTCTGACTCCAGCGAAGATTATATACAGAAAATCGATCCCGTTGTTTAGTGGTATTGGCCAATGCTTCAATTATTTAATTTTAACGCCTTCAACTAACTTATGCCGCACAAATTAGAAATAATAGATACAAGATAAAAATTTAGTCAAAACAAAACTTGTTGATTTACCATATATAGGATTTGTACTAATACTGTGCTGAAGAGTATATTTCAGTTCATTTTATTCATTAGAGTATAAATAGTAATGCAATTCTAATTAGAAAATGTAATGCATTTTTACAGGGTCCCTTTGGAAGGTCTTGATTTAAAATTCTTTTTACAGCTTCCTCTGAAAATGTCACCGACAGTATTTTGCTGTTTTATAGTTACTCGGAAGATCTTAGTACACACTTGTAGCTAACCGCAAAGACCTGTGTAAATTAACTTTTGCAGATGGAAAATTTAATGAACAATTTACATTTCAATAAATTTATACTTTTTTTTAAGTTCTGTTTTAAGTCTTTTATATCGTACTTTGCATTTTTTTTACTAGTTTACGTTATCAATATATTGCCCTGTTTCTAGTGCACTGTAGGCTTAGTATCTTATATCTATTTGCTTATAAATAAACCAAACGTCAAAAGTAATCTTTATCTATTCTTCCTTAATTAAAATTTACTTATAACTATTATTTTAATTAACTTAAATCTAAGAATCCTAGATGGTTAAAGGCCTCATACAAAGATATTCAAAGTTTCCTCTTAGGAGCCGTTCGACACCAGTCTGTCCCCACGTTGCAGCCAAACTCGTGTTATTGGTAGTGACAAACCTAAATTACGAAAAATTGTGGGACCAACAAAATTTTTATAAATTCGTTTTCCAATCGTGTAATCTGGTTTCTTCTTCTTCTTGTAGACTACTTGACATGGTCACTTTAAGGGTCTATTTTTGGTCTGTAAATCCATTCTCTGTTTCTCTATACCCTCTGTTTCTGTATGAAATTATATGATATCTTTGTTATAAAGCGCTCATTTTAAGGAAATATGAGGTAAAATTTATCAATTATCCCAGTTATTATAAGATATCGCTTACGACTTTTAGCTTAGTTTATTAATAAAGTTTATTTGCAAAAGCACCGCGGTGCTATATTTCCACACGTGCCTGGTGTCAATATCACAAAAGGTTCTTGTAACGAACAAAGGCTCGCCAGTGGGCGACTTCAAAGAAACGGTTGCCATTGAAACTTCAGCAATGCAACTGACCGATGCATGTTGATTATATGAAGCTATAATACAATTTTTATTAATGAAACTTCTTTGTAAAGTGTAATAACTACCGAAACGTAATTTCATTAAAAAAGTTATAAGAAAACTGGTATTCAGACGGTCCAATATATTTCTATTGAATAGACTAAAGATTAAAGTTTGGCCAAAAATTATTTTACTCACATTTTATTATTTTGCATAGAGATGGTTGAGTATTTTTTTAATGGTACTACTAGAATATATACTTATTAGTTTAGTATTTTAAAAATTTTGTCTTTGAAGCAGACATGAAAATATTTAAAGACTTTTATCTCAATCATAACCTTATTCTATCTATGTTATCATGACATGAGACCTTAAAATTTTTCATAACTTATTATATATAACATTACTGTTTGTGAACTGAGGAGTCCAGTTTTTAGATTGTCCCAATTTTTTAAAATGTCTCTCTTTTATATTTTTTTTACATAGACCATCTGGTAGTATCACTGTGGTGTCTATTTCAGCCACAAATCAGTAGTGCTACTGTCTTCCGGTTTGAAGGCTACCGTAGCCAGCGTAATTACTGGGTAAACGATACATAACATCTCATGTCTCCGGTCGATGAGTGGATTTGTGACGTTTGACGCTGCCTATTTTAAAAGCAGGGCTTATGACTTACCATCAGGGAGGCTCGTCTGGTTGGTAATAAATAAATGGTGACCACCTAAAATAGTAAATCTCTTTTTATCTATTAATTACTATACCAAGTAGAAACCTAATACAAAGATCGATAATCGTAAATGAAACCACATTGAAGTCGCCCGATTAGTCCTAAGCAAGGGGCAATTACATTAATTCTGTTTGCGAGTTCGGAATACCAACAATACGGCCACGTTGAATTTGCTGCAAAAAGGTACAGATAAGATCTTCAGGCGTACGGGGAATTTCGTTTTAATAAACTTGTTAACATAATCGAGACATAAAACATATCTAGTACAAGGCAATATTGTGATATTGTTGCGTATGGTGTTAGGAGTTTTTTATTTGATCATGTACACACTTTAGAAAGGTGGTTTGTTGTTTCCTAATTTTGTGGTGCGGAAATGTGTTTTCTTGTTGCAATTATCTGAATTTATGAAATTATGAATTTAGTAACTCTCCTTATGGTAATAACTGTATGTCCTATAACTTCATTAATTCACGAACAAAATAATATGAATGTTTTTTTTATAATAATGAACGTTTAGACTGTTCAGTTTTCACCATCTTCATTTTAACGGCATTTTAGTGCTTTATTTTGTATCGAAGTTAGTTTACTATTAAAGTGTTTCTATCAGTATTTAAAATTACATGAGTTGGCTAAAAGCAACTTATTGAAAGATTTGACAGAATAGATTTCAAAGCAGTTTGAATATTAAGGGAATAACGAAGTAACAGCGTTAATCTAGGGGGCCCTAGATTAGGAGCCCTGAAGCCCTTAGTTCTAGAAGTAACTCCGTTAGGTATTAAACCTAAGACTCCTAGCACAGGGGCACAGATTCATTAAAAGCTAGGTTAATTCCGTAGAGTTCCAGAACCAGTAAAATAAACAATTTATGAAAGTAATTTCATTATTATTATATGTTTGTATGATACATTGATACACACACCAACTATTGTAAATTTTAAAGAAACGCCTTTGGATTTATTGTTATCACTGATAAATAGACAAGCAGTAAAGCTCAAGCCAAAAGTAAGTACAATAAGTAAAAAAAAAATACAAAAATGCCTTAAGGAATGCAACAAACTGTCCTACAGTTTTTATAAGCCAAATAAATGAGGCTCATTCTATACAATAGCGTTGATTGATCCCATGAAGTGCATACGTACCATCAAGCGCTGTATTGTGCAAAGAATTCGCTTCAAAAACTGGATAGCATATTCCGAACAAAATCGATTTTATCCTCGCATCATACATTTGAACGAGCTCTCTCCTAATTGTCTGCATTGATCCATTTCATTTTATTGGTTTTAAATTGTTAATAATTTTTGCTCCGCCTGCCTCCGTAGCCTAGTGATATGGGCGTATGCGGAGACTCAACAAATTTTGATTTTTGTTTCCTAGTTGATTAGGGCAATTTGAGCCCATCACCCAAGTGCCTAAAAAGTAAGATTATCTATTCGTCGGATGGACATGTAAAAAGTCGGTCCACCCACTAACTGGCTGGACAAGCGTGGCGGGAAGCGGTCCAAAAATCCCAATGACTAGGGGTTATTAGGGGAGGCCTATGTTCATCAGTCCACTACCACAGGCTGATGATGATGTTAGGTTTTTTTTATTTAATCATGTGTACATGATACTTTACAAAGGTGGTTTACTTACTATTTATGGTGCTCTTTAAACCTGAGTTTACTAGTGTTTGCGCACTAAGGCTTTGCGGTAGGAATAGAATAAATAACAGTTATGAATAGGTATTAACTATAAAAAAAATATATTTTTTAGGAAATCCAACAATCAAAATTTGAATTCAAAGTAAGAATAACGGAATAAACTTTACAAAATATAAGCAACCCCCCAACCCCTCTAGTGGGTGGAATTTCGTAAAATCCGTACTTAGCTGATCTCTTCTCGGCGGAAGGAAAATTCCTACCAAATTTCAAGTTGCTACAATTGCCCTAACCAACTAGGAAACAACAAAGAAAATTTGTTAAGTCCCCGCAGTATTTGAACCCACGACCTCCGGATTCTAAAGCACACGCCTATACCACTAGGCTACGGAGGCAGTATATATAGATAGATAGATTGAAAAGTCACCGGTCTTTAACATGAGTGCCAAATTTAAAGTTAATCCGACGTTTTGAAGGGTGTCAAAATCATTTTCAAAGATTTCGTTACATAATAGCTTACGAATGAAGCTAATAAACGCGCATTATTTAGTTGCGGCTCATTCTAAAAGTGACCTTTAAAACACGTGTCAATTATTCTAACAATAACCCCGGTAAAGACAAGCAATCACTTTTAAAGTCACTCTATTAAGAACTAATAATATTTGTCATACTTATTAGGGTTAAAAATGTTGAAGGCAACTTCATTCACATTATTTGTTAACGCTTTCGTATAAATATAGTAAAAATACTTTTATAGATTGTGAAAGGATAATTAAGGCTTATTATAACTGACAATGTAACAGGATCTAAAGGAGTCTTAGCCTTTATTTAAGTCTACTAAGCAATTAGTGCTTCAGAATTACGTTCGAGAAAATAATTATATACTTCGGTATTGCTGAAGTTTGTCTTTTTAAACTTCTAAGTTTTATGTTTCTTTTGTGATTTAAAAAACTATGTAACATTTTTGGCTTTTTTATTTACTAGTTAAAAAATGTATATTAGTAAAAGAAATGTAAAAACTATAATATTTTATGAACAAGAAAACAAATGCTATTATTGACCGATTTCCCAAAAGAAGGAGGTACAGAATTCAGAGCGTATGTTTTTTTAATATGTTACTTCGTTCCTCCGCTCCTAGTAGTCCCATTTTGTTCATTATTTTTTTTTTTAATTGTAGGTATCAGCTATCATTTGGTCCCATTTTTGTAATAATTTTGTAATAAGTTTGTAATAATTTTTTAGATATTTAAGAAATTAAGAATATTACTGCGTCAAAGTTCTCACATTTTGCAAACACTGGGTCAAAGTTAAGATATGGATTTAAATTATGTTTTTCATTATTATACTGCTTGAATATGTTTTAAGTAATAACGCAAGCATTTTTAAAAATTACAAGTAGGCTTATTTAAGATAATACAGTTTAAGTTCCCATTATAGTTTCTGCATTTAAAAAAATCTTCGTTATATGCACATTAAGAGTGTCATAGACGACATTTTGATGAAATGAATACCTTAAAAGTTATCAGAGATTTATAATGCAGTGGCAGGCGGGCGATTTCGCACGGAGAGCACATTGTTATCCTTGTCTAAAATCCCACCATAGTACGACCATCACCTATTGTATTACGGGATAAAAATAATTTTTATATTAAATTTATTATATTAAAATATTAATTTCGAAGAGGTTGGCTGAAAATTTTTACACAAAGTGTAATTAATTAAAAATTAATAATATATTTTTTTAAACACTACACTTACTCTCTTACGCAATGAAAAACTCTCTTTCTCAATTTCATAAACAAAAACCATGCGCACTCTCTTTCTTTCGGCGAAGAAGCGACACACGGCTGCAATGCTGCATCCTTTTCTATGGCACTGGATACGTTCCTCGGACCTCTCATTGGCATATTCAGCCGCACGAATATTTCGTTTTTTAAAAATCGCCAACCGGGATTCAGCACCAGTTTTTCGCACCCAACCTTATATTATTATACTCGCAATAAAATTATCTTTATTTTCATATAAGTTCTATTGCGTAAGTGAATAGTTGCAAATCACTATTGTCAATTTACCTGTATATACCTCCTACCTAATAATTGCACCGGGAAAAGAAGACAACCCAGTGTTTGCATATTCTATAAGCTACTATACTTTCGATTAGTCTACAGTTTATTGCGTAAGAGAGTGAGTCTAATGTTTAAAAAAATCTTTTTTTAAATATTGATTAATTACACTTAACATCAAAATTTTCAGCCAACCTCTTCGGAATTAATATTTTAATATAATTTTTTTTTTAATTTTTTTCATTCAGTAATACGATGGGTGATGGTCGTAACCTGTTGGGATTTCCTATTATCCGCTTAAATTGCATAAATCATAAGTAATTTATGTTACCCTGTTAAAAATTGGTTATATTTTTTTGTTAAATTTCGCTTCTTGTTAATAATCAATTTGATGTAAAATATTTGGTTAAAAATAAGAAAAAATCATGCAGTGTTATGTTTCTTAAACAATGTATCAGTGTAATAAAATAAAATTGTATTCATATATTGTAAGGTTCTGTCTTTACTCATCTTAAGAGCATTTTATTGCGTAATAAATGTCCAAGTAACTAATATTTATAATAAATAGGAGGTTATTTAGACCACAAACATTTCAAAAATGCTGCTCAATCGATAAAGCTTAAAAAACCGAAAAGATATCATCCGCAAGTAATAAAATTATAATTTTATTGTTAATTACATCATACATACGAGTACATACATCATTAGCCTGTGATCGTCCACAGCTGGTCATAGGCCTCCCCTTCTCCATTAGGGGGTTTATGGACCGTATCCCACCACGCTGGTCCAATGCTGGTTTGTGGGTGGACCGACTTTCAATAAGTTTAGAACCATTGAGGACGTAACTTGTCTAAATGGTTTCGGTTGTTGTCCGAAGACCTTAAACATCGTATGAGAAACAAGTTAACGCGTGACATTTGTGTGTACAACACTAACGAATCTGCTAACACGACCAAGGCGATGCAATTAAACGACGGAATACGATTTGCACAAGCGTTTGTTGAGGATAACATTTGTTGCATATTCATTGTATTTGAATTGTCGTTTGATATTACATAAGAAATAACTTAAGAAAACGGTGACCGAATATTTCTTAATTTTCATTAAGACTATTAAAAATTGCTGCTCTTATGTACTAGACATGACTAACTTGATCGACGTAAAATATAAAATTTTGTCTAAAATACATTGTTGGCAAAAAGTCACTTTTCATAGCTATATGTTTAAACCAAATTATTGGTTGAAGCAAATAAGAAAAGCTATCGAATCGTTTTATGTGTATATAATTAGCTTGTTGAATTGTTTAAATATATAAATTTATTATATATTGTTAATATAGAAACTATAATACATCAAAACTTTAATAATTTATGTATCGATTGCTTTCTAAACAAATTACGATATTTTAATATCCATATGTAGAGCTCAAAGATTACTTTAAAAAAAAAATAGAAGGAATATTTCACGATGCAGTTTTGACGCTTTAGACTCCTGAATAATCTGAAATTTAAGTTAAGTGGATTTATTTTTTATTAAATTTTAACATTTTGTCAATTCTGTTCCTTATCAAAATAGGGTTTAATTTATTTATTTTGCATAAGTTGTAAGTACACTGAAATCTTTCTACTTTACTTCACGCAACTGACCATGTAAAACACCGCTGTAATTTTTCTATGGCTTCAATGTAATTCAAATTATTAATCAATATGAACAAAAGTTATAATTTAAGGAACTTGCAATCATTATATATTGCGAGCACAGAACAATACCAATGCCATCGCGTGATCATTCAATTGAGGATAGCAGATAGCTTCGCCCTCTTTCAACGAATTTTATTGTCTGGCACACGAATTGGTAATTTATGGATCCGCCATTACGATGACGTCATAAGGAATGTTAGTGAAGTCTCCATGCGATATTATTCTCTCTTTCACACACTCTTTACATATATTTGTTTAATAACTGCGGTCATGTTAACTTTGTGTTATCGTTGCTTTCTGGTTGGTTAGGACACTTTGAGGCTATCACCCAATTGTCTGAAAATTAAGATGATCCATGCGTCGAATGGGCTCTTTGAGATGGATAGTAAGACAAGAACCTCAAATATGATAATTGTTTTATGAACTGCCAGATAAAGAATCTCTTTGGTAGATGAGATTGTCACGACTTCAAATATTTCATCAATTTCAATAATTTTGTAATCTAATTTCGTGGTATAATATAGTTAAAAGTCGGGCCCCCTACCTATCCGCATTAGACCAGCGAGGTGGTATACGGTCCTAATTCCTGCATTAGGCGGTCTACGAGAGGTCATAGGACCCCTTATGTATCCCCCTATGTAAAGACCGAAAAAATAGCTTTCGTTATTCGAAATACACTTTCATATTCACTTTCGTATTAATAATTAAAGTTGGGCATTTATTCTTTTATAAATAGATTTCACTCTGGCTTAAATTGTTACGCTTTTATACTTTTATGAAAATACTAGTTTGGAAAATAATATTTTTGTAAGGTTTTGTACGGTTTTTAGTAAGTATTATTTTTAAAGCATCGCATCATTACTTAAACATATTTTTAAATAACAAGATTTTGGTGTAAAGTGATATGTTTAACTTAACAAAACATTTGTTTTGTACATTGTCGAACTTGCACTTGAATAAAGTTTGTGCTATTATCATAAAGCATATTTTCTTGGTATATAGTTTTAAATATATGTTCCCAGACTGACAAATAATCCTGTTACGAACAGACTAATAGTGTAGAATACACAAAATGAAAATAATGTCTAGCATTCACTGCACAAGTAATGTCGCATTTCTTAAAAACCACCATAAATCACGATACGATACTTTATTCTATATATATATATATAACTTTATGAATATTGATAATTTACGCATTGTTATCACATGAATGTAATAAAACTGTAATGTTCTTCGATGCGTTATTATGAATTGTAATATACTTGTTAGGAGTTATATTCTCGTAAATTTTATTTCGCACTGAATATTTGTTAAAAATTTTTTATCTAGATTGTTCTGATTTTAAAGTAAATACTAGTAATAGTATGAAATTAATGATTTGTTTCTTTATTCGTTTGAGCAAGTTATATTTTTGACCCAATTACAGAAACTGCTGGTTTGATACAATAATATCTAAGCCCATTATTCCATTTAAAAGAAAAGTATTAAGGCTCTTTAGAATAACGTTATGAATAATATGAGCAGTGCAGAAAAAAGATCATAGAAAGTTGTTAATGTTATTAATAAATTCAAATTAATCTTTTTTGCGGACGTGCACCTATTGATAAACTACACCTATTAGACAACGCCTTTTAGAATATAAATGCAGCGTAAGAAACACAAGTAAGTGCAAATACCCCCTGGCTCTGAGGTATACGATGTGGTAACCAGTGATTACACTAGCTACGGTGCAAAAATACAGTAGTGTTTTCCCACTACTTTCTTGGGAGATGAAGCTTAGTTTTGACAAGATTTTGGAAGCTGTTTTGGGGAAGAAATTGGCACCGCGGTTTTACTTCCTCTGTCAGGCCAATAACGAAATGTTACTCTTTTATACTTTTATTCAGTTTACTTTTACAAATTCTATCTTTATATCTACGTTTGATACATATTCTATAATATAGAGTCTATATAATAGCCAATCGCAATGGGTAGCGACCTATACACTAATCTTGCTATAATACGGGTACGCGGAGTACGTGCCTTGGATTTTGAGCTTTGTACAGAACTGTAGGAACTACGCTCGGATAAAGAAGACTAATGCGATCATTTAGATGGATTAGATGTTGCCCGACTTACTCGTAGACGTTTCAAGTGGAGCTTCATGTTACATAACCTTTTACGATCATATGATTTTGTTATTTTAGGGCGTATGGAAACGTATAAGAATAGTATTCTGATTTAAACTTGAATGTGCTCTCAAAATAATTTCCTCCGCGTTGTATCTAAAAGAAGAACTAGAAAAATTGGTTTTTCCTCAGATTTTTCCGAGCACATAATAGAGTTTACGCTGTTACTTTACGACAGACATCAAGGTATTTTTTGAGCTATAATCGTGTAAAACGAAAACACAAATTAATTCATTTTGTATTCTTAACGGAAGCCTTATCCTCTTTTAAGAAGAATTCTTTCTGTTCTTTATATTTCTAAATCGCTGGTTGTTAATTCACGTACTCTATTTACAATATGTGTTGGAGATACTTTTAAATTTTATCACACAGTCTGAAAACTTTAGCGCCAGACTTATGAGCGTGACTATTTTTAATTGAATTGACTAAATGGCGAGAGCAATGCATCCATTAAACCATCTCACGCTCTCAGAATTGCGTTTCATATTATACTGTTATGGCAGTCACTAGATGTGTTATTTTCAAAGTGTAGTTTCGAGAAATTTCAAAGTAATTTTATTCTTCATAATTTTTACACTTGGTGTGTTTATCACATGTTTAAGAAAACCATTATAGTCTTCGAAGATTCGGCATTCGCAATGCAAGATAGATTGAGGAAAAATATATTGAAAAGTTAATAAAAAACCCATGAATGACTTGTATCTGGTATCGGAGCCGCCTCTTGAAACCGCCTCTAGAACAGGCCATCGCTATATTTTATATACAAATTATAAAATTTCATAACATGAAATTTGCGGAAAACAACATTGGCATTGACTATTTCTCTGATGTTCGATAACGAACGTATTTAGAAATGATATTACGTTGTAATTTTCATACAGAAGGTTGTTAAAATTTTACACCAACACCACACAGATTTTTTACACATATTCTGGTCCTGACAACTTATTCGTGGGAAAGGAAGCTTTCTGCTAAATATTCATTGATTGAGCTTAACGGATCATACTGAATGAAATACATAAGTGCAGAAAGATTGGACAAACCTAGAAAAGTAAAGTTATCTAGATAGTGTTGCCATTGTTCATTATAAAATAATATAATTTAAAACAAATCGATAATTTATTGATTTTTGACGGTCAAAATAATTTGCATATCATGCAAATTAGATTTAGATGATATTCGAATGGTCTGTTTTTAATAAATTAAAAACGTTGATAACTGAAATAAATTTTTAAAAACCTAAATTGTTCTGCTCACATTTATTTGCGACAGTTTATACAGACATAAAGTGCTTTGTCTCAAGGCAACGACCGACGTTATTGGTAATTTAATAAACCTTTAAGAAAACGTTTAAATTTTACTTGTAATTTTTCATAAAATCGTTTTTTACTAATGTTAATTATTATTAAAGATTTTGATAATTTTTTTGTTGATTCATAAGATACCTATTAAAGGATATCAAAGGAGTGAATATAAATCCCTAAATCCCTTCAAATTAATTTTAAGCATCTTTTTAGTAGTGTTCACTTTTTGATTGGATACATTTAAATTGATAATGGGTAGTAGATAATACTATTTTACAATGTCAACATTAAATATTTTAGTATTTTGCCCCATTATTGTTTATGTATTCTTGAAATCAAATGTAAATGCAAATGCACTGTAAAATTTCAATAAAGTAGGAATAACATAAAGGCGGTAGCTCCCATTTTTACAGGGGACTCTCTAGGTTGGTACCACCGCTGCGCCTATTTCTGCCGCAAAGCAGTAGTGTGAAAACACTACTGTGTTCCGGTTTGAAGGGCCAGCGTATTTACTGGGTAAACGAGACTTAACATCCTATGTTAAAACATAGCACTGCCTATCGTAAGCCATAGGCAGCGCTTTGTACCACTAGTGTATTTTTTCTTTGCCAATGTCCATGAGCGTCGGTGACCACTTTCAATCAGGTAGCCCAACTGCTCGTCTGCCTGCGTATTCAATAAAAGTAAAAAAAGAATGTCGTAATGAACAACGAATATACGTTACCTAAGAAGAAATTGTTTTCACAGTAAAAAAGAAATGTTTTCTACATAAAGCTTCCAAAGCAACTGCCAAACAATTTAATAAATGTCGCACCGTTTATCAAACTTCAAGATAAGGAGTGCTGGAGAAAAAATAAATTTCATTTCCAAACGAAACTGTCTCTCTAAGGAAAGATCTACATTTAATACCTGACTCGTATTTATTGTTTATTTATATATTTTATTTTCTTTATAGTATTTTTACGCCACTTTTTTTTGCGTTTCTTTTTATTTAATTTAAATACTCATCCATGTATATTAAGAAAATACGTGAAATAGACTTTTACGCCTACTTTATGATTCAAAATGTTGTATGTTTTTGCTTTAACTTATTCGTATTAATGCAAGTTAAACGAGTTTAAAATTATTTTGATTGATTGAAATTGAGTTGATTATCTTAAGTGCATATTTAATTTTCTTTACTGACATATCCAAACACTTCCAGAGAAGCTAGCGTATTCAGTAAAAATAGTATTTTATTTGCATCAGATTTTTTCAGTTCCCTGTGTTTACTTTTTACTGTTAATCTTAAATAAAACAACTATGAAATGAGCAGTTAACCGACTACTTTACAACGCCCCTTTAATAACGTAGTGCGAATCGGAAGTTTGAGCAATTGCCGGATGTAATTATTGCGAGCAAATCGATCATAAATTATTGCATAACGCTCTGATAGTTGGAAAATTATTTATTTTATCTGTATAATATGTTTCTTTAAGAAAGGAAACACAATTTTATAAGATTAAATATCTGTTGTGAAATAAGTAAAAGTAAAAAAATCATAAAATAGAACTAGATTTCGGTACATGATGTATTTTATGATAAAAATGTTGCCGTGGCGAATCTGAATATAATTACGTACATGTTTTTTAATTAAAAGCATGTCTGTACAATCTTATCACTGTTTGAAAGAAAAAACTGAAATATTTTACAAAGTTCCATTTTTTTTAGTTGCATTTTCTTATGTTAGTTTTTAATCAGCACCGAAGTCGCTCGAATTATGTTGAATTTTAAAGTAACATATTCTTAAATTGTTATCTTTTTTACTTTATTCTCATTATACTTTAAATTATTTTTTCCCTTTACTTCATCATACCTCAAGTATAAAAATTTATTTTCTCTTTTATAATAGATTATTTTAATGAAAACAGATTATTGTAACGATTTACTTTTAATGAATAAAAGTTCACTTCATATTATATTTTTTTCTGAGAAAAATATTGTGTAAAAAGTTTATCGTTTTAGTAGAACAGGCATAATATTTTTTTTAAGCTTGTTTTACTAATATCTGTACTAACCTCACTACTTGCGCATTACAACGTTTTATTATAACAACAGGCGCTATGCATTTCCATAAGGATTGATGTGAATCCCGAAAAAAGTGTAGCAATATACTTTAATCGGTCTTCTGTCAGAGCTGACCTCACTCGTCCTACCACACGTCCGTTCCAAAAAAACCGCCCATAATGCTCGATGTAGAGAAACACTCGGGCAATTGAACCTCTACGGCAAACCGATCCCCTGGGAGAAGAAAGCCAAATATTCAGGTGTTACTTTCGACAGTAACATGAGTTTCAAAAGCCACGTCAAAGAGGTTAGGAGAAAAGCCGCTTATGTCTCGCATCGTCTCCACTATCTCACCAACACAAATGGCAAAATGCCTCTTAATTACAAACTTTTATTATATAAAGCTTTCATACGGCCGATAATGACATATGCTTGCCAATCTTTTGCCCATATATCCTCCCACCACTTAAATCAACAACAGGTGGTACAAAATAAATTCTTAAGACGTGCCACTGGAGCAGAGTCTTATCAAAGAAATGTCGACTTGTACAGCGATTGCAAGATGCCGACATTACGCGCTCATTTTGAAAGCAATATCAAAAAATTCTATAAAAGAATAGAAACGCAAAAGAACCCTCTGATGGTAAGCGCTGCAAATTATCACGCAGACCCAGATGCCTCTAGTAGGAAACGTCGTCCCCGTTATATATTCTTAGACCCAGATGAAGAAGGGGGGTTAGGAATTCTGGACCCTCCAAGGGTCCCACCACACGATACTACACACACAAGTAGGGATAACACACACACACACTTTTAGGTCTACCTTGCTCAAGAGCACGGCGAGACCAACACACCGCGTACACGAGATACACCCGCGTTCCAGGGCGATTCTCACCGCCCCCAGCAAACGATTAAACAGTCGACCGAACATCGGCGCCTCGGTCCGTATACCGAGCGTCGATGATCCTTAAGCGACTTCTTCAAAATCAAACCACGCATCCTAAATGCTTGTGGGCATTTCTTTAAAGTTTTGGTCACCAAGTTCGAGGGATCTCGCAATCCTCCGAACTCAGGAATAGATGAAGCTTCACACAGACACAGGTCTAGTAGTATAACTTCGAATACATAACATAAGACAATATTTCCATAAAAAATGCTAAAAGTTAGAGGGTGTGAGCAAAACAACAGGATGGGTCTATCATTAAAGTAATTGAACATAAATCTGTAGTGAATGATGCAAGGTTCCTTTTCACTTCAGTAAGTAATAATACCGTACATAATTGAATGAATAATTATTTTTTAATATATGAATGTATTGTAGTATATCAGATAATGTTTTTGGAATATTATAAATGATTTTGAATAAGTCTCTTTGATTTAGGTGATGTTCTACTTGTGTTGTCATTTCATGAAATAGAAAAAAAATGTGTACATCAAATACATTATGATTTTTCAACTGATTCTCATTGTCACCTTATAAGAATTTTTATGTCACGTGACCACAAGTTAAATTGTCAAATATTATTTTACGAGTTGTTTTATTTTCAAATAATTATAATAGTACTATACTGAAAATCTAAGCATTTCGTCTATTTATCTACTCTCTCAACTCAATAGCAGTCTTCAAAAGTTATGAAAATTTTCAGTATTAAAAAACACTGTTATGTCGAACACGTTGATTGGCAATTAAAAACCAATTTATTTCAATCCCCGTCGCTAGATTTATTTTTATTCTTGTTTCGCAACTCCCTATTACGAAAATAGGCAACGTTTGTTGCGTGACAAAGAAAGTTCTGTGTTTCGTTATTAACTTGGAAACGTTTGAATGAGAAAAGATAATTTCAAGAAATGAATTTAGTTGAAACTTCAAATCAGTATTACAAAATATATATTTAAGTTTTAAAGTATAAAAGGATATTTTTCTTACCGACCCCATTAGCCGGTTACAATCTGATAAAACGACTTTCGGTAGGCGAGAGCTTACAATGCTTTACTTAAACTCCGACTTTTCCCAATATCGTTTCGTTTTGCGTTTGTCAAATGGCTTTCATATTGAAATTTCACCGGATTTTTGTAGCGGACTCGGATAAATGAGTCGACAGTTATTAAATCGTTTGTGATTTGCGTTCGTGCTTATCATGGCGAAGTTTTTGGAATAATGTGAGTAAAAAATATGAAACATATAAAGGGCATGTAAGATTAAGATAATCAACCTTTCGCTTATTTTGCTTACAATAAGCGATTATTTCTGCCCATAAACGCATTATGAGACCTTGCAAGTCCTATAATTGTCTTGACATATGGGCTGTAATTGATCCCTTAAGATTTGCCCCGAGTAAGATGCCTTTAAAACCAAAACTTATACATCGTGTCTGTACTTCCCTAGTCAATATATTTTAACAACGAAATCTTTACGAAATTCGACAGATTGTGAGACATTTTAAATTCTGTTATTCTTGCAGAAGATAATAATTATTACGTAAATTAATTTATTTCGACTTTACATCCAGACGTTTATTGTTCTTGGAAAAACGTGACAGTTAACAAAATGGTGATTGGAATACAATTCAATTTTGTTAATGACCATTTCTAATCACAAAGAGCAGTTAAACAGTTGGGCGTTCACACTATTGATTAAATTAATCGTTATTGACGGTGTACTCATAATATATTTATGACTCACAAAACAGGACTTCGGTTGCGGGTCAAGAGTAAATTTAAAAAACTATACATATATTGAACTAATTTGGTCAATATTGTTGTTGTCTTCATGTTCCAGAAATTAGGGTAAAAATAAAAGATTAATTTCTTATTTTTAATAATAATTTAAACCGAAGATTTATATTGTTAATCCCTTAGGTTTGTAATCGTCAGGTGCCAGTTGATGTTTGATAATTGGACCTATATTAATGGTTGAGAAGTATCCATTAGAAGAATCCGTTCTCTTCTAAACAGTCTCTTGATATTTTCAAAATCACTGACGGTACAATACTCGTGCTGTTTAAGCTACTGCCTTTGTGTAATCTGTCTTGCACTTCACTGCCTAATCGCTGATCAATCAATTTTAACAGATAAACCATTCGATTTTGAATGAATGGAGGATTTTGCAAAAGAATGCTAGCAGTATTGTTAGCGAGCCTCGTCTTTTGTTCGTCATCGTGTCAACACGTGATTATAGAAATAAGAAGCTTCTCTTAAATCAACAGCATTGCTCTCTATTATAAACAAACGTTGTTTGGGCCGACTCTTTTCAACATATGGAACTGGTCCACTAAAGGAATTCGGATAATAGTTTGGTGCATCTTTCATGTTATCATTAACGGGAGGTTGCCCGTTACGATTGTACACTTTTGCATATTTTGGGCAGTTTACATCGATTCTGTTATGATTTATGCCTAAACGATGATTTTGGGTATCCGGATATGACAAAGTCCTTGATTTGAATATATAATCATACGGACCAGGAATACCAGGAACCAAATTACCTGGATTAAATGCACTTTGTTCGGAAACTCTGAACATATTATCTGGGTTTTTGTTGAACACAAGTCTGCCAACTTCTACAGTATGGTACGTGCCCTTTTTCCATAGCACTGTCAGATCAAATGGATCGTAGTCTAAATTCAAAACATCATCAAAACTTATGACATCTATTTCCAGCTTCCAAACGGGGTAATCCTTTTTAGCAATAGCATTGTATAAGTCTCTGTTATAATAATCTGGATCTTCTCCACTTATTCTTCTTGCTTCGTCTGACGGAAGGTTTTCTATGCCTTGTTGTGTCCTCAAATTAAATTTCACGTAATATCTTTCACCCTCTTTGTTGATCAATTCATATGTGTGTATTGCAAATGAATCCATTTTTCGGTAACCATTGGGGATACCGTAATCAGAAAGAAGCCACAACATTGCATGCAATGTTTCAGCTCTTAGTGAAAAAAAGTCCATCTTGGCTGTATTATCGAACAAGTAAGTTTTTGGGTTTCGTTTTATAGCGTGGGCGAAGTAAGTAAAGTATTGGGATCCTTTAGGAAGAACACAGGAAAATTCAAACACAACAAATCCAGGTTGCCTTCCCGTGTATAAAATTTGACAGCAAGCCCCTTTGTCTCTCTAGCAAGATCGGTTCCACCTTTGTTTTGGGCTACAGATGAAAATCTTCCAAGAATTGGTGTAATTTTTCCAATTTTGTTGAATACATCAGCTTTCGTATATTTTGTTACATCGTTTGTAACTTCAAAATATCCCAACGCTGCGGTTCCTTTAGCATGCACGACTCGTTCAGGAACTCTTTCAGAATCCAGGTACAAGATAGAGTCCAGGAACAATGTATTTGAAAAGATATCAGTGTTTAGTGTGATAGTATCTCTTACGTCAACTGGATAACCTGAGCTAGTTGTAAACAAACCAATTGGCTCCTGTAAACAAATTGTGAAGTGAGTAACTTACCATATTTATGCAGTACAAGACTAAAATTTTAGTTCAGTTTATAAAGAATTTAGTTTATTTTCCATTTATATATCTGAATTTATGCTTTAAGGTTAGTCATTTAACTTACTTCACTTAAGGTTAGTTATTTACAATTAGTGATAAATGTTTAATCACAATTTCCAGTCATTTTCTTTATTTCAGAGTTTTATAAGATTATTCAGAAAATTTTGTACTCTTTAAATATTTTTTTTTAATTTGCAACGTTTTAAATTACAACGTACCGGATGATATTTTCTAAATTCGTAGAGCTGCTTAGTGGCAGGATCCGTGTTATTTTCATATTCGTAAGAGAGAAACTCCAATTTTTCACAAGTGACGTAAAACGTATGCAACTTTAAAACTATTGCTAACACACCAACAACTCTGTCCATCTTCGACACAGATATGTAAATATTTTTCTTTGAAGTATGCTTCAAACATTCTTATATTCAATGATTGCCTCAATTATAACAATCAACGTAATAGCACTATTTAGGAAACAAGCGATTGTGTTAATTGAAAGATTGATTCGTGCGTATTTTTGATAGAAAAATCCTTTTTTAGAACATCGTTTACTTTAATTAGAGCGCTGATAAACATTTTTTTATTGAATATATGTTACAATAAATTGCGCAACGAAAACCAAGCCCTTGTACAGATTTCTATTATATGTTTTCTTATTTGCTAATAGTATTGCAGTTACTGTTTATAAGTAGCAAACAGAAGGAAGAGAAAAAAATTGATCGTATGCGATTCAACTTGTTGAAAATTCCGTACTAATCCAACAAAATTGAAAGGCGATAGCCTTTAAACTTTATGAGCGCCCATGCTCGCATAACTACACAACCTATTTTAATGGCGATTAACCACGTTGTCTTTATTTTGACTTTGATTTTCTTAAAATTTTTTAATTCCAGGTTAACGAGACTATCAAAACATCATCATCTTCGTAAACAGCCTTTATCAATCCACTGCTGGACATAGGTTTTTTTTTTAAAGAACGGCAATACGGCCTATCCTGTGGGCGTCCATTCAAATAAGTTGCTCATAGTATCCACACTTAGCAGGCGGATTGGCAATAGACTAATTGAACTTGTACTGAGGATCTGTCTTACTCCCACGGTAAGGCAGATCCGCCGTCGAGGGGACGGTGGGGTCGTCACATCCCAACGCCGAATCACATTCCTTCGCCAAAACCTGCAAGGTTAACAATTAACTTTTAATATGAATTTTGGTTAAAACAAGGACGTAAAAGTCTGTAAATTTTTATTTTCCCTTACTAGGTTGGCTAAAATCTGTTTTTTTTTTGGTTGGTATGATTAAAGTACGGGACCCTTAAAAAAGAATACAAGCAAAAAATGTCCAAATAGATTTTTTGAATTAAGATTATGCAATCGCACAATTGATTAGATAACTACATTTAAAGCTAAATTGCCTTTAAAACCTGTTCGTTTTAAACAAGAAGAATAATCGACTCCACATTCAATGTAACAAATGACTGCTATTAAACATATGCAGAAGTCTTTTTAATTTATAGTTTATATTTTAATAAATATAGATAAAAAAATTTACCTACAAGAACAGTTAAAAAAAATAATTAATTAGTCACTTACTGCTTAATCTTGAATTGTAAAACGAGAAATGAACCTTGTCTACCAGATATTTGGTAGAACACACTGGCATCCTAATTATTTCACAGGCCAAGACAAGTTATAACCCATTACTTGGTCTAGCATAAGTAAACAATGTCCAACGAATCAATTTATCAGACCGCAGTCATAAATCTGAACTGCCTCCGTAGCCTAGTGGTATAGGCGTGTGGCTTATAAACCGGAGGTCGTGGGTTCGAATCCTGCGGGACTCAACAAATTTTCATTGTTGTTTCCTAGTTGGATAGGGCAATTTGGGCCGATCACCCAATTGTCTGAAAAGTAAGATGATCCATGCGTCGGATGGGCATGTAAAAGTCGGTCCACCCACCAACCGCATTGGACCAGCGTGGTGGATACGGTCCAAAACCCTCTAATGGATAGGGTGTATTAGGGAGGCCTATGTCCAGCAGTGGACTATCACAGGCTGATGATGAATGAATGAGTCATAAATCGGGTGATATTTATATATCGGGTGATCAGCCTTCATTGCTCTTACTGACCAGGAAACCCCCGCAGGATTCATACCTACGACCTCCGGTTTTTTAAAGCCCAACCCCAAATTACTAAGCCACGTAGGCGATTAACTGAATTATATTGCATTAAAACGGTTCATGTATTTACTTTTATTTGTGCCCCATGCCGTATTTTTTAAATCCTTTCTATTTGGATAAGGCAATTTGGTAATGTACGTTATAAATCTTCAAGGACTACGAAAGTTAATTAAAAAAAACAGTTACAAAAGAAAAATATTGCCAGTGTCTCTCAATAGATCAATTTGCAATTGGCTGTCGGCGTTTTGTGATTTATTCCAGTGACAGAAGAAAAAAATTGAATCCACATCGTTCGCGTTCCTTTTTCAGTATTGAAGAGTTTTCAGTTAATTCATTTGCAGTTCGCCGAGCACAATAGCTCGTAGTTTGCACAACGTTTATCTCGCCTGACCTATTTTCGATTCAACTCTATTAATGAAGTGTTAACCTTAACTAGTACCGTCTATGGTTTATTTTTGAATAAGCTTAATTTAGTGTGTTTGCGGATGTATTTTTAGAATGAAATATGCTTACGTTAAACTTCCTACTTAAAAAAAAAACGTATACTTGTTACTATAAATTAATTCTAACGTATTACAACATTAATATATATTATTTATTTCTTTAGATCGCAGTGGTCTTAATTAGTCCCCTGTAGAAAGGATCCTCAACCTTTAAATGAAAAACATCATGCTTAAAGAATCTAATAAAGCTTAAAGCTTAATATATAAACGTATTTTTTTCGATATTAAAGGAAAATTCACCACAAAATATTTATATTTGATCATATTCCATATCAGATTCAAAATAAATGGAATCTGATAATAATATCCAGGCCTACGCATCGTTTCAACACACCGCCCAAATAAAGGGACAATAAAAGAAAAGCAATAATACTACTCCATGCGTAGCATAATGGAATCAAGTGTGCAGAATAATAGAGTGAGGAACGGAACAGTGTTCGCCCTCTGCAATGAGTTTTCATGTACTGTATCCAATAACATTTAATGTGTTTGTTTTGTTCGCCGTTCGGTTTTTATTTTGGAGCTAAAATGAGTTAGCGGAGAGAATGCTGGCTGTTACTACAGTACTGTTTAAGATATTAAAAATGTGTTAACCACAAAAAGTTTTGTGTTTTACACACTCTTTACTTTAATATCTTTTTGAAATGAAGTGAATATCTAAAAAATAAACATTGCCAATATTTGGATAGTGTGGTAAATCTGGTACGACCATCTCCATGGCCCGGTAGCATTGGCCTTTGTTATTAAAATCGGATTTCAAGAGTTCTAATGCTGCAGGAAAACTTTATGTTATGGTTTTCCCTAGGTTATGGTAACGTAGGCGATCACCCTGATACCTCTCCTCTTTGTCCTAATAGTGGGATTCAGTACTTGTGGCTGGAAAAGTTAATTAGATCCAGGCCAGTCTTAGAATTCCAGCCCACCGTGGAGACTGTTTCAAGCTAATAAAGCCTACTTTGACCAAGAAGTATGCGTGGAAGCTGGAAGCAGGAAAAGAAGTGCAAATATTTTTTAGGTAGCTTCTAACTTCTACTGCGTCTTAGTGGGTCCAGTGCAGATGTGATATGAAGTGGACGTGGCAAGTGGGGAGATTTAGCAAGGTTTTCTCTTTCTCCTACGTTCGAAATGGGAATGGCGGATTATTCTAGCGTTATTCTTTGTTATTATTCTAGCAGAATTGACCGTCAGTTAGGTATGATATTCAGCTGCTAATTTAAGTTCTAAATAGAAAAACACTGGGTCACACAAAATTTATTACAATCCTACCGAATTCAGAGAAAATATTTATTTGATATGGAAAGTAAGTTTCATATCATCTAAATCTAGGTCAGCAATAAAACTAAACTGAATCGATCTTTACATTATTTCAGTATAACAGTAACTGTATACTCTGTTTTCGTACAATTCGTTAATCAAACAGGCTTAGACATAAAAATAGATTATATAATAGGCTCAAATATTGCCTGAGATATATCATATAGGTTAATATATTTTAGATTCTTTTGATTGCGCAAATATATTTATATATTGGAAGTACATACATTGTATATATATTCGAGCACCCTTCAAAATGAAGTTAGCTACAATAATATAATACATAGCACAATGTATCATGTTTTGTTAAAGCGCAAATTCTCAACGATCCTAAATACTGTGCTAGAGGCTATTGTTTCCATTCCTACCACAGAAAAAATATTGTGTAATAAACATATTGTTATTCTCGTGTCTGGGTGTTTGTATTAATATAATATATATTTATTTATGAAGTCAAAAAAAGTATATTTATTTTTCAATCATCTAGTCGCTATTGTACAGGCTTTGCTTATCTTAGGACTAGATGGTGTTGTTTTTAATCCTAGTTTATCTATTTATCAATCTATTATTCTATGAATTTTCAGTGTTAAGTAATAACCGGCCTGAATGTAAATACCAGATTTATAAATGAGACTGGGGGCGCTCGTAATCTTACTCAGCCGCCATTGACCGATTAAATCATAGAAGTTCAGACCTCAACCAACGCCCACGGCGCATTACGGCATAAGATCGCAAGGAATTAGGAATGCTGGAATGGACAAGAGCATTATATAAAATGTAGTTATTTTTCTTTGTATTAGAGCTATATCCTAACTTGAATTCATAGAAACGTTGTTAATTATACAACTAAAATCAAAAGCTTATCTAAAAATATAACATGTGCAATATTTGCAAATATTACCTACATACCGGTGGTAGGTCCCCTTTCTACTGAGGACCGTCTGGTTGGGTACCACCGCGGAGCCTATTTCTACCGCAAAGCAGTAGTGTGAAAACACTACTGTGTTCCAATTGGAAGGGCAACGAAGCCAGCGTATTTACTGGGTAAACGAGACTTAACATCTTATGTCTCACGGTAGGCAGCGCATTGTTCATACTAGTATTGCCAATGTCTATGGGCGTCGGTGACCACTTTCCATCAGGTGGCCCGACTGCTCGTCTGCCTGCGTATGCATTAAAAAAAATACTACCTGCTGGTCCCATCGCTTTTATTAAAAAGGTATTATTATTTGTTGTGAGCTTCAGGAGTAGGTACTGAGGTTGTACCTGTAAAAGAGAACCAGCCCACAATAAGAACGTATCCAATAGTGATATAATGACTAGAATATAGTTTTATTGCAAACATCACTGACCCATAGATATAAATAAAATACAGCATGGTTAAAATATAAGACAAAATGAAAAACAAAACCGTCTCCAATAACTTGGTATACATGCAAATAAAATTAAACTCATTGAATTAAATACGTTTCTAACTTATGACAATTTAAGCAAAGATAGGTTATATCTAAACTTAGTAGATATTATGTTACATAACATACATTTCGACAGTGACAACTACATGTTAATTATAAAGCTGAGTCTTATTGTTGTTAATAATATCGCTTATTTAAATTTTGCGTATTTACAAAAATTCCAATAAAACTAAATTATTGAACATGTTTAACTTCCTTTCGTATGAACAAGATATTTGAATTAGAAATTGGATTTCGTTGTACATAGATTTCGTAACATTTTTATTTAGAATAAATGTCTATATAAAAGTAAATTCACAATGACGCTAAAGGTTTTGTTATCATCATCAGCCTGTGATAGTCCACTGCTGGACATAGGCCTCCCCTAATACACCTCCATCCATTAGGGGATTTTGGACCGTATCCCACCACGCTGGTCCAATGCGGGTTGGTGGGTGGACCGACTTTTTACATGCCCATCCGACATGGATCATCTTCCTTTTCAGAACATTGGTGATTGGCCTCAAATTGCCCTAATCAACTAGGAAACAACAAGGAAAATTTGTTGAGTCCCCGCAGGATTCGAACCCACGACCTCCAGTTTCTAAGGCACACGCCTATACCACTAGGCTACGGAGGCAGTTTGTTATAAAATAATAAAAATCTACTCAAAACATCTAAAAAAATATTTTGACTACATTTAATATTATTAAATATAGTCAAAATTTACCTTTTTATGCGAGTAATAATACGAATTAATTTTTTACTTCTTCATCATCATCATTATCAGCTCCTGACTGTCCACTGCTGGACATAAGGCTTTTTTAATGATTGCCAACACGGCCGATCCCTGCTATACCCTCTTATATCCTTAAAAATAATAAAACGTGGCAAATCTAGAGATAAATCTATCCTAAGATAACATCTCGTCACCTCGGGTAATAACATGTCACATCTTGTTCATCGAGTAATTTCACTTGCTATATTGCACTTTAATCCAATTGACAACACCGACTGCATAAACTACTTTGATAGTTGTCTTGCATCGTGCAAGTTTCCAGTTTAAAGGACCTTATTTGTTTAACTAAAAAATATAAGATATTGACCACCTGACTCTGCAAACGTTGTTTTCTAATTAATAATTTAATATGATCAATAATTCAATATACCGATACACGCATGAGTTACTCACTTACCAGATGATAATTGATGTTGTCGAGCAGGATAAAAATGATAAGATCATTAAAAATACTATTCAAAAGCAAGTGTTGATTATGGAAAAGGGAAAATTTTAGGTTGTTTGTATTCTTCAATGCCACGTAATAATAAAATATGTAATAAAAGGGGGGTAGGAAAATGTGGCAATAAAATTTCATAAGAATTATTCAAGCTGCTTCGGAGGAGTATGGGAACGAACATCGTGACACGAGAATTTAATATATTAGATTAAAACTTCCAGATATTTTAATTCAATGGTGATTTACCCTTTGTAAGGTCAAAGTGCCTACAAATGCATTAGATGCACTTTTTGTCAGTTATAATTTGTGCGTTATTTTCTTTTTTATCCGAAAATTCTTCTTTTTCTCGTCTCGACTTCTTAGTGTTAATGTGTAAGATGATAGCTACATGAATAAAGTTTCATTAAAGTTATGGACTAACTGTAATAACTATGTTCTTTATTATAATAAAGTTTCAAGAGAATATGTAACTTCAGTTTATTCGACTCACTTTATTGGCATTACGCCAAATTATGTTTCAAATTGTTTTGATACTATGCATATAAATGTTTGAAATTTATTACATATTATAACCGCTCCTAGAAAGTAACAGAATTGATTTTAATAATGTAGCCTAGGAAAAAAGTAGCGTCATATATCAAGCGTTGTTTTAATACAATGTAACATAGGTTTCTCAGATATACAGACTAAATATACAACTAGTGAATATGTCTAGTATATAGTATATATATGTGGTCTAGGCTTTTCCTACCCAGTCTGTTGGAATTAATTATCATATGCCCCGCTTCCAGACAACGACTGGTGTTCATTTAAGCGGAAGGGAAAAGCTCAACATAACCATTTATACGGTTATAGCGCCGTCCTTATTATTAAAAAGGGGTTAAATTTAGCTTCTGTTATTCCAACATAATACTGTACTAAGCCCTTTTGTGTATATTTTGTTAAAAGTAGCAAGTAGCAGATAAATATACACTTTTTGAGGTAAAAAGATGAACAAAGTGTTAAAAAAACTCTGATTAAGCTAATACTTGATGCTATATTTCCTTTTGTAAATCGTCTAATTCAATTTTTAATACCGATGCATAAAACAAAAATGTGCAAACGAAAAAAGCTTAAATTCCCGTACCGGATAATCGAACCCGAGCCTCCTGGGTGAAAGCCAGGTATCCCAGCCACTAGACCATACGGGATATGGGAAAATTATTTGAAAGTGAAATTATGTTGTATACTCTTCAATGAAATGAAGTTAAAATTGGTTAAGTTTTGTTCTATTACATAGGAGTATGATCTAGTGCACTTATTGGTTGAGGATTATGTCAACTGTTTAGGGGCAGAAACTAAAACATAATTTATAGTACAGGATCAGTTTTAGGCGAGGCATTTTCAACTCAGCTTGGAGCAATTATATAAGTATCACGAAGCAACGATTGCACTAAAATGCATTGTGTACACATCCAAAATGAGTCTAGATTAGGCTAAACTAATCTACATATGAATATAAAACTAACAAATACTTATTTCAGTACCCTGCGTTTTTTATCCTAGGCTTTCCAATTAGATTTCTACGTGTCAATATACTGCTATATCTTTTCGCTTTTGCATTTTAGTTCATTTAATTAGTGCAGGGAATAGTGGGACATTAACGTTGTTCTAAAACTAAAGCGAAGGAAGATGTCACAGTCCGGTCATTGCCATGACACATGGTACCTTGCGTATTATTTAAGTATTATTTTATTATTTATAGTAACTACGCTATGTAAGGTGCCTTCCAAAGTAAAGGCACTAGTCTTTGGACCTTACTGCTTTGCGGAGGAATAGATAACATAGAAAATTTGAGACCCACATTTAAGATACAATGGTAAGCCTCAAAATCAAAATAATAATGTTCGCCTGGCGAAGTGGTTAGTATCCCTGACTGTTACGCCAGAGAGGGTGGGTTCAATGTTTACCCGAGGAAAAACATAGTGTTTTACTCGTGTCTGGGTGTTTGCATCTATATAATATGTATTTATTTACAAAAGACAAGTAAGTTTAGGCATTTATCAGTTATCTAGTTTTCATAAGCAAAGTTTGTACTTGCTTAGTTCGGGTCTAGATGATGTGGTGTTATTCGTACTGAGACATTATTATTATTTATTTATACTTTATAAATTATTATGACAGGCAACGCTCGATAATTTCGTATATTCCTTTGTACAAATAAGAATGAACTTTGACTTTGTTCGCAACTAGGTTAAACGGAAACTAGTGTAGCATGCTATCAATCTTGAAAAGTTTATAATGGAAGACACACTTAGTTACTCAATATGTGTTGCTTCTAAGAAGCTTTTTATCTGAATATAATAACTTAATATAATTTAAAAGAATTGAAGTTAACGAAAAAGTCTGATCTGATTTTGACTTAATCGACTGGTTATGTAATGAAATATTATAACCTGTATATTGAACGGCCTTTAGGTACTGAGTTTGTTACTTAAGTCTTTAAAAAATGGAGATAAAATATGTTAAGAGAAATATCCAAAGCATTTATTTTTTTCTACTAGTCGTTATATACAATATAAAATAATTTAATAATAATGTATTTTATTATTTCAGTAAGGGCTAGACCCGTAGCATTCAACAGTAAGAGGCATGCGTGGTCAATAAAAAATACATTGGCAATACGTAATATGGATTTTCCGGACCCTACAACGCATATTATATTACTGTGCAGAGAAACATAGGGCACATGCATACATAAGCAGGTTGGTCTTTAAATAAAACTTATTACAAAAAAATCGTTTGCATAAAAAAAAATATGAATAACTTTAAAGAGAACAAAACTGACTGACGCATAAATAATTATACGTCTATTTAATTATAGTGCCTTATCTAAGTCATTATTTTTTAATGTTGTAATTTGTTATGATTGTATTGTTACACCTAAAATAATGGTACTCATCATTTGAGGTTAGAATTACTACTGATTTCGAGACACACCAGCCGGTAGGACAAGCAGTTTTCCGACGGAGCTATCTACTGCTATAGATCACCTACTCTCTCTCAATCAGGTCACAGAAAACACCACGAATACCTACATTCTTCCTCTGTATACATGACAGTACAGTCAAGGCATTCGACAGTATTTCGCACACCGTATTATTTGCAGTACCACAAAACCAAGAGATAAAACCGGGTTGCATTTACTTCTTCGAAATATGTAGTCTAACAGCACCGCATCAATTAAATTGAACAAAACAGCAATAACTTTGAAAATTGAGAACCAGGGAGACCGGCTTTCAGCACCATAGAAGAAGTTTTAAAAAAACTAGCAACTACCTGGAGCAGACGATGCTTTGTCGTTAGTGGGAGACGACTAACAAGACGACATCGTCCTTTTTTCCTCTTCGGTATGAATATATGAACGACCAAGGCAATGACCAATCATAATGAATAGAATCATAGCGACATCAAACGTCTAATTTAGTCGGTTAAATTGTATCCTTTCAGCCGAGGCAGCAAAAAAGATCTCTCGCCGCATAGATAACGCCTGCAGGAGTTTGTGGTCCATGAAAGAGTTTATTAAAGGTAGTCTTCCCATAAAGTTTAAACGGAACGTTATGATATATCCGTTATTCCCGTTATAATATATGGCTCTCAGACTGCGTCTTTGACCAATAAGCAGAAGTCCGCTATAGTGATAAGCCAAAGAGCTATGGCCGTAGTATGTTAGGCATCAAGCTGACAGACCATATTGGCAAATTGCAGAGGTGAGTTAAAAATCTGTAATACTCAAATGGACTGGGCTGGCCACATCTGCCGCATATTATACTCTTTGGGCTAAGACATGCACCTTTTGTAACCCCAAAATAAAAGACGGCGTGGCAGGCCCAAGCAAAGATGTAGGGAACTGGACAAATTTGGTAAGGACTGGTTATCTAAGTCTTTAATGGGACAATGTATACGTTTTTACAACAAAATCCCAGTAAACGTTCAGAATTTAACTATTAATAAATTTAAAAAGGTAATCAAGGAACGTTTATGTGTTAAAGGTTATTACGATATTAATGAATTTTTAAATGATAGCACAGCCTGGTAATGGAATGCTCGCTCCAGGTCCTGTTTTAAAATTGCATAATATGTAATGTCGAATTATCAAATTGCTTGTTATTTTTAAAAGATGACAAAAAATAGCCGTCTGAGTTTCTTTCGCCGGTTCTTCTCAGGTCTGAGGCGTCCTTTTCCGAACCGGTGGTAGTGTGTTTGACAATCAATAAGCAAGTGTAAACTTCTATATTGAATAAAGATATTTGAATTTGAATATCAATGGCTATGCATTTGCCCAGCAGTAGGCACAAGAAGCTAAGGAAGAAAAAAAATCATATCACAATCATCAGATGTTTCGTAAATATATATCTTATTAGAAGAATATATTTACGGAGATATATATTTTCTAATAAAATATATATTAAGTGGATGGTGCATTAGTATTCAATTACTATTCAAAACTGCTTTCGTTCTGAAAATGTGTGAAAATACCAATAGCTTAAAATTTTCTTTTTATTATATTTAATGAAAGTTCCATACGGTTTTGTAAAATCTATTTGTTAAATTATTGGTATAGAACATAGTTTTTAAATCTTATCCAGATACTATAAGAGGAGACCTCAAATTATGTGCAATAAATATATTTTTAATTTTATTTGGAAAACGTACAGGCACGTTTTTTGGCTAAAAGTTACAAACGAGCTGAATATTCAACTGATGAAAAGTCGTTTACTCACTATAATACTCTATAATTTAAACAATTAAATGAATAAATGTAAACAAGTTTACACTTTTAGAGTCAAAAGCGAACTCGTCCTTATTGACTATGGTCTTGTTCAATCCCAAGTGATGTTTTCATCTATAGAATACAAAATTTTTGGCGAAAATTCCGTTTTGATTTCAATTTGTGTACGGTAATTCTATCTCTTTTGGCTAAGTAAGACTTCGTTGTTCTTAAAATTTATAAGATACAGAAGTAAGACAGTACTGCTTTGCAGCAGAAGTACACATAGAGATAGAATTTTCCTAGTTGATTTGCTAAGACACAGATTTTATTATCTTGATGTGTATGTTTATAAGTCTCTAAAAGATATATTTAAAACAATACCAAAACCTTATTGGCTTCTTATAAGTTACGGGTACTTTTGTCGACAGAAGTTACATCGCAAAGCTTCTCTATTGTTATTCTATTATGCGATGTCACGCCACTATTTTAAATTGTTGATAGATATAACCCCGTTAGAAGAAGACTTTAGATATAAATATCGTGAATAGTTAAAGTTGTGATTAGAAATTCACTGAACAACTTAAGATAACATATCAAATCCACTTTTTACGGTTTTCCATTATTTATATACATTTATTCCCTACCTTTTGGACTCTTTGCGGCATGGGCATCTCATCTCATCACGGGCAGACTAAGACGTCGGGAATAAATATACACAATTACCGCGAAAAAAGTGTATCTGTATAAAGTAAAAAGTGGATTTGACATGCATAACAATCGCGTAATTGGTGAAATTATTAAGATAACATAATAGGAAATACATTATATTTAAAAAAAAACATTTATTATTGATAGAGTATTTTTTCGTATCTAGTACGGCATAGGCTTTGAAGCCTGTGAGTGTAAAGATTGCTGTAACGTAATTCATTTTCCATTTTTTTATATTGTTGTATTCAAAAAACTGTTTTGAATATTAGAATCAAGCATTGTTATGCTAATATGAAACAAATACAAATTAATCAGACAAGTGACGAAAATAGAAAATTATAACTAATTTAAATAAAAGTTTCCCGTACCGGGAATCGAACCCGAGCCTCCTGGGTGAAAGCCAGGTATCCTAGCCACTAGACCATACGGGATGTGGTAGTAATATTCAAATTAATATTTAGTTTTTTATAAGTATTCAACGATATAATATTTATTATTTTTTAGAAATTGATATTTAATTTATATGATCTTTTTATGCCTTATCACCACAAGTAGAAATATTCTTATATAACATGTCTCTGAAATATTTCTTTGAAATAATTCCAAAACAACTGAAATGATAAAATATTTTACTTATGTGAGTTACATTACATGACTGTTTATGAGTTACATTACATACATAATAAGTATGCATGTAATGAAATAATCACGTTACCGTATATTTTGTTTTTAGTGACCTCTATCGCAAACAAAGTAAACCTAGAGCGTATTTTACGAGAAACACATCTAAAAACGAATTCGGCACAAAGTACGGTGTGGTAAAGTGGTTGGTTAGTATTCCAATAGATGTCGCTTTAATATAATAATTGTGTAGAAGTAAACTCGCGCAATTATTGTTTGCCAGTTGTTTTCGTCAAATATTTTCTAATTCGATTTAACTGTAATATACTTAATGTGTTATATACATAAAAATAAAACAGTTAATATATCAATACCACTTTTATTGTGTAATTTTTTAAAGATTAATTTCGGATCGTTTCCATTCTCAAGGAGCTCTACATTTGGCAAACTACTAAGACCATAAACAAAAAGGTTCTAAAATCGATCCTTGAGGACTCCCATCCGCCCCGGGGAATCCGATAACACAGAGCTATTTACTGTTACGTATTGCGAACGTAAAGCCAGAATGAGGATTTATCTCGAAATATTAAATTTACTGCCTACGTTGACAAGCCCTACCAATTTTTTTTTATTTTCTTAATTTATTAATTTTTTAAAGCTTTAATATATCTTATTATATTAACTAAACTAACTATTTACTTAAAAAATTGAAATTAAGGAACAGGATATTACAATATTTTTCTTGCATCATCGAGTTAATTAACTTAGATTATTGGTAGTTCAATAGATATATTTGTAAAGGAACTTTGAAACTCATTTGCTAACGCAGCACTTTCTTTCATAATTATACTATCTAAAGTATCTAAAGTTTATACTAAACCTTATAAACTTTATATAGAGAGATAAAGTTTCCATATTTATAAGTTGGCAGGCAGTCAACTTGTTCGGAGAAAATTTTGTTTCATATTTTGAAATAGCTGCCCTTACCATTAAACAAAGTGATTCAAATGTTTGTTTTTGTTAACTATGAAGTTATGCTTCTAGATAATTGTCTACAAGAGACGAGAGTCAAATATTTTGGTTACATTCTAGTATAGCTATGCAATTTTGTGTTTATGATTTTTGATCATAGTTATGTCGTACCTACCCAAATAATCGATTTTATTAAAAAGGGATAATTTTTTTGCATATAATTTTTGTCAAATATTTTCTGATTTAGAATGAAAAAGCAAATTTGCTCAAAGCCATTACAAACAAAAATTATATAACATTATTAAGAAAACAAGATGAACCAATGACTAACGCAATATAGCCTAATTGTTAAAGCATTGGCCTAAAAAAATAATTATGAATTATTATTATAGTGAGACGAAAATTTCTTTAATTTAATTACTATAATATTTTCTTCATTTATTTAATTTTCCGCTAAGAACCTAAATTTTGTCGAGAAAGGGCACCGGTTTTCGATACATACTAAGTCCACGCTTTTTCAGAAATCGGGGTTGCATTGTTACATGACACTAATGTTTTTTTTTGTCTGTGAAATAAAATTATGTTTCAATCTTTAATTTGTATTATTTAATCTATTTAATTTAGAATAAAATATTTTAATGTGTTTGATTAATAGATGTGCAATTATTTTCTATCTTTCTGTGTAAAAACATTATAGTTTTACTTTTTAGTAAAGGTTGTGGCTTGTTATTATTCATCATCATCATCATCATCAGCCTGTGTTAGTCCACTGCTGGACATAGGCCTCATAGGACATAGGTTATTATTCCCTTTATTTAAACTCCTGATAAAACACAATATTTGCTGTCTGATTCTGTTGCGTACGTCTTAATTGAGCTACACATTTAGTACAGGATTAAAATTGATTTTATCATACATTTTCCCTTTTTATGACTGGGTCTATTCTGTATGGATTTTATCAATACAAAAAAATTAAATTGGTGTCCGTTTGTAATAAAATAACAATTTTTTATGATTTTAAATTTATTTTATGATGAATTGACTTGTAATGAATATATATATTAATTATACTTACGTATTACAAAACATTTATTTTGTCTGTCTGCTTGTCTCTTGGTTCTGGCTAATCTCTGGGATGGCTGGTCTGATTGATCCGATTGTCCAGATGACGGATGTCATTTGCTACTTTTTAAATACATATTTTTTATATTTTACGCAGACAGAGTCGCGCAATATAAATACTAAACATTTTCTAATTATGTGAAGATTTATTTTATAGTCAGATAAATTCTTTTCATTTAATTTCATTTTATCTTACATTTATTCTACAAAGCGGTATGGTGATTACAGTTCGACCAATTTGGTCGTGGTATAAATGATAACAAAGTAAGTTATTTCAACGAAGTGGCATTATATTTACTTTCTTATTAGTCGACTCAGTGATTTATCAACAGTGACGCTTGTTCTATGACACCTCTTCGTTGCCATTGGTTACAGTGTTAACGTCTATTCCGATTCTAAATAAGCAAAACTATCCATACTAATATAATAATTGCTAAATTAGCTCTGTCTGTCTGTCCGCCTTTTCTGTCTAAACTATTGACTGATTATGATGAAATTCGGTACATACTTAGAGTGGATTCGTGGAATGGACATAGTGTTTAAATTATTAAAATAAAAGTGGTTAAAAAGGTGAAAATAGGGGATAAAATTTTCCCCCCAAAAAGGTTCTAGCTTTGTCGTAGCGGCGGGGTTCCTTACCTGCGGTCTTGTCAACCGTGGGGAAAGAGGAGTGTTGTTAGTTCGTAGGCTGCTCTCCCTATTCTTCACGACTCGGCAGGGTTGCACCGCTGATGCGGTGTGGAGGGGCCTTCGGGGTGGGGACATTCGGCATAATGTCGTCGATTTCTCCGCGGAAATGGTGCTATCGGCGGAGCCCATCACCCAGGCCACCGCTGAGGGCTGGGAGACTTGTCCCTGCATGGGTTGGGCTCGTTACAGACTCGGGGGAGCCTTTAACCTTTGTATAGGGGCCGCGACGAAGAGCATGTTAGTTCCGATGCGCCCAGAAGAAGGCACATGGCCGTATCGACCAGATGGGGCTGTTTTGGCGGCTAGCGCTGGTAGGGTCACAGAAGACTATCAATAAGTTCCTGTCACCGTACCTCAAAGGTGCTAAGAAGGAACGTCGTTTTAGTCGTTGCGAGTCCGACATAACCCATCTTTATCCTATCCTATCCCTGTGATGCCTATACCTGCAAGGACGTGTATGCGCCACGTCCTCGCGGAGATAGGCAATTCCCCACGTTAAAAGCAAAAGAAGGGGATGAAAATCTTAATGGAAATCATCGCCGTAAGTGGTGTTCTTCTACATACTTTTTTTACTTTAAAACTGTACGGGCCTGAACTAAGGGTTGGAAGTCAATACGGAAATTTGTCATCGTTAAAGCATAAGCCATAACGTTGTGTCTACGTTGGGTAAACAATAAAACACCTCATTTGTATTGTATCATACAGTATAATTGAATCCACCTAGCGGGCTTCTCTCCAATTTCACACGGACGAAGTCGCGGGTAACTGCTAGTTTTATATATTGTATGTTTACTTTATGATGGAAATTGGTTTTTAAAGTA
This sequence comes from Lamproptera curius, assembly GCA_029286875.1. Classification (NCBI taxonomy): domain Eukaryota; kingdom Metazoa; phylum Arthropoda; class Insecta; order Lepidoptera; family Papilionidae; genus Lamproptera; species Lamproptera curius. The sequence goes on along the minus strand of JAGSMT010000093.1, from coordinate 1,053,807 downwards.
AATATTTGTATTACCATTTTCTAACTGTACTAATTAAATGTTATTTTACTCCAGCTTAAATGTAAAAATATTGACCAAAGTAATGTTTAATTACAGGAGACATGATCAAGTGTATACGATATTATACATTTATGTAAACAATACTTAATGTTACTTCAAAATATAAATAACTGACAAATATTTATTTATGGTTTGAAAAAAGGAATTAATTCCTTTTTTTAAGTTTAACTATCGTTAAACACAATTAAATTAAAAGTTAAAATAAAATAATATGTGCTTTTATTTATAAAAAGTTAATATTTATGTCAATTACAATGTTGTATGTTTGTTGTAGCTTATTTAATTAAAAATAAATTTACGTTTAAGTGTTATTTATGTTATTTAGGTGTAAATATCGGATTTTATAAATGAATGAATAATTAAAACACACTTTTGTTAATATGAATATCTCTTTATTTTAACAATAAACTCTAGACAGGAGGTATTTATCACTCTCTTAAACTAGGATCTAGTAATCGCTACTACAGATAGGAATTGTGTCATTAAAAACGCTAAAGAACACCGGAAAAATTATAATCAAGATAAAAGTTACATTTAATTACCCCTATAAGTTTTAGATGAGTCAAAAGTTAAGCTACATTCAACATTTAATACTGACAGATTTCAAGATAGGAGAACACTAGAACGGATGAAACTTCAATAGTATTAACAACATATTTCATCTACAAGCTTAGTAATAAACAAAATCGAAGGAAGAAATCATGAAATATCTTTACAATATCTATCTTACGCTAACAGAGTACAGAATAGGCCATTACTATCTAATGAAACGACAAACTGTTATAACTGTTATCGAAGCCGTTGCAGGAAGCCGTTATAACGAACGTTAACGGTTAACTAAAGTACGGAAGTGTGCGGTTGCTGTTCGTTTAGTTGACGTCACGACGCCTCCTGCCTGGGCCGCCGGCGTAGTTGGCTGCGGCGAGGGCCATCAGGTGCTTGGCCTGGAGGGCGCCGGAGTATCCACGGCTCAGACCGAGGTCCAGGGCGCGTTTTTCGCTGGTGGAGAGAAAAGTGAGGTTATATCGTATTCTATCATAAAACAAACAAAAAATTGCACGTCATCATTAAAACAAGTGCCAAAATATTCGTTAATCTTTGTTTAAATTAAAACTTAATAAGAGAATATTAATTAATAAAGTTCTACCAAAAAGAACATCGTATGTTTGGTCACCATTTCTAACCGATAAAATGGCTTCCAATTAAAGCAAATATAGAACGATTTATAATATCATCCTTCATATCAAAGACAACTTTTACGTTTGAGCAAATACTCATATATGAGATATAGTTATTGTACGTTTCTTTAGGATTTCTATCGAACACGAACCAATTGTTGCTAAACGTTTCCTATCAAGGCAGTTAAGAAATATTTTTGCCAATATAGTACCATTTCGACGAAAGTGTGACACAAATTAGTGATTTATTGGTCTAATGAAACAAACTATGTCGTCAAACTAAAGAACAAACTCGGTCTATGATAGAAACGGAATGCATTCTAAAGCATTCTAGAATACTGTCATCTTTAATCATGTGTAAACGCGATGGAAAACACACAAGAATACTCTGTTTTTCGTGCCTTCAGAAATAGTATTCACTGAAATCTTTTACCGCCAAAGTTAATCTACATAATGCTTGTACATACATCAAATTATCATAAATCCGGCTTAGCACGTACCACTCAGTGTATTCTTCGTTTCATACATACTATGAGAGGCCAATCCCATTCAACATTCATACTACTGTGGGGATTTGTATGAATAAATTTGATTCGTTATAATAAATTTACATAACCCGTTAAATTTTAAAACGCTGCGCTTGTGATGTAAACGAATTTCTTATATGTGGTTATAAGAATAAACTGAAAAATTATTTGGTTGGTTTTAATATACTATTTGTGGTAATAACATATTTACTAAGGATTAGCCTTTATTATATCATAACTGCCTTCGTAGCCTAGTGGTATAGGCGTGTGCTTAAGAATCCGGAGGTCGTGGGTTCGAATCCTGCGGGGACTCAACAAATTTTCATTGTTGTTTTCTAGTTCATCATCAGCTGTGATAGTCCACTGCTGGACATAGGCCTCCCTATACATCTCCATCCATTAGGGATTTTGGACCGTATCCACCACGCTGGTCATCGTTGGTGGTGGACCGACTTACATGCCCATCGACGCATGGATCATCTTACTTTCAGACACTTGGTGATCGGCCCAAATTGCCTAACCAACCAGGAAACAACAATGAAAATTTGTTGAGTCCCCGCAGGATTCGAACCCACGACCTCCAGTTTCTAAGGCACACGCCTATACCACTATGCTACGGAGGCAGTTAGTCAGTTGGTAGGGCAATTTGGGCCCATTTGTCTGAAAAGTAAGATGATCCATGCGTCGGATGGGCATGTAAAAAGTCGGTCCACCCACCAACCCGTATTGGACCAGCGTGGTGGGATATGGTCCAAAAACCCCCTAATGGATAGGGGTGTATTAGGTGAGGCCCATGTCCAGCAGTGGACTATCAAAGGCTGATGATGATGATGATAATGATATCATTGGGCCCATTGTGAGATTCAGACAACGGCCAAAAATGCAAAACCGAAAGTTTCAATTCATGAATATTTTTTTTAATTAATTTAAAGTATAGGAGATTTAATACAGCATAAAGAAGCGAACGAAAGTAATAACTTTATTTCCATTGACCTCGTAAGTTAGATTATCTTCTGTCATAGGAAATATATGTACACTTTAAGTAATATTTCAAAAAGTTAATTAATATAGAATAACACACAAACTTTACTGGCAACGTTACAATAAAGCATTTCTGCGTAATATGCAGTCATGCAATAAATTCGCTCGCGGTATGAGAGCAAATGACATTTCTATACACACACACAATTCGGAATACCTTCGTTTGTACTAATTACATATTTCGGTCCACTATTGCCGGTATGAATTGGAATATTCGCGGTTAAAAGTTATTTAGTAACAACGCGACGTTTCAACTGAAATGTTCATTAATTTTACGTCAACCAAAGCTGCGGACTCGCAAATAAATACAGTTGATAAATTAACCGCCTCCGTGGCCTAATGCTATCGGCTTTTGCTCTACAAACTAAATGTCGTGGGTATGTTTAATCCTGCAAGTAAAATAACTGTGTGATATTATTGTAATTTGTTTTCTTAGGACAATATCCCTTCACACAATTGTCTAAAAAGTATGATGATCCATAGGCGTATAAAAATCGGTCCAAATTGTCAAGAATATTCAAATTCACTGCATCCATCGAATACAGTTTTCACTATCATTCAATGTTTGATTTAAACGTTTTATTACAACTGTGACAATAACTCTGTCGTTGAATAAAATAAAAAACAACTATAAACTAGCCTAAATTAATCTTTAATTTACAAAAGCTTGTAAAAATTGTTAGTAAGTTATTGAACTTTTAGTAAAGTGAAGATTACCGTAATGAAAATATAAACAAAAATTTGTACATACCTAGTGATGCCGTCTTTGAAGCTGAAATAGAAAAAACATATTATAGTGCGTTATTTAAACAACGTTTAATATGATTTCGCATGAAAACAAAATGAAGACGTATCAAAGAACATAGCGTATTCAAATGAAAATTCGAAATGGCAAATCTGTTTAACGTCCAAACGGAATTTTATTTATACCACTTGTCTCGACGCAATAAGCTTTGATGTGAAAAATTATGAAGTCTTTGAGATAAATAAAAGTCCTATTTATATTTATGAAAAGGAGACAGAATGTTGACGCAATCATAAATAAATTAAAGAAACAAGTGGTCACTTGTCTTACTTTGCCAACATAATTGAACATGGGAATGTTTCTTGTACAATTAAATAATTTAAAGTTATAAACTTCAATGTTGGATAAAAGAACTTTGTACATGAGACGTTTAAGCGTTACGTCTTGTTCACCCAGTTAATATGCTAGATACGCCCTTCAAACCGGAACATGATTTTACACTACTGCTTTCTGACAGAAATGGCCGATGGCTCCCAGACGGCCCCCCATAAAAAGGGGACCTAAAAAGTGTAAGTTACGTAATATACAATAGTGTTTAACATTTTTATGCGCCATACATACGTAGGTATGTATGACGGATAAAAATGATTTTAATTAATATATTAAATTTATGTGAAAAGTATAAAATCCCACCAAATTTGCATCAAAATGCTTTAGGTTTTTGCGGGAAGACTTTGATGTTAAATGCCTATTTATGAAATTTAGTTTTTTTTGGCCCTGATGTTGATACTAAAGATGGGTAATATACGTACGATTCCATTTTGCGTTCAATCTGCATGAGATTTTGGATGCGGTTAAGCATTTCCATTATCTCTTCTGGGTCGTATTGGACTTCCTCGTGGGAGAAGTTGTTGGGGCTGGAATAATATGTATTTTTAAATCCATCGAGAAATTCAAGATTCAAATCTAAATATATATAAATTCTAAACGAGATACAAATTGAGATAAATATAAATTAATTAAGGTTTTACTCAGTATTTTCAAAAAAATGTTCGTTCTAAGTTCATAAAATTAAGGTACATCATAAATAGGTGTAAATTTAAGTATTCTAAAAACTAAGGTTAAAATAAGGCATCAATTTTCTAAGTATTTCTGAATTAAAACCTTTACGATATCCATTTATGTTCTGAAAGGGTAGTGTTTAATAAATTAGTACATATGTTATATTTAATATTATTTGTACTTCTAATAAATTATCATCCTACAGCTCTGGAGAATCGTTAAGATAGCCCTGTTAATGGGGCAATAAGTTTGCGTATCGGTTTATTCGTCCCCTACGGATTGTTATCTTTGACAAATAACGGTTTTCAGTTCTACTAACATCAATGAATGGACAGTGAAAACGAAATTGTTGTCAGAACGCCTTCGAAGTAAGTAAATATTACTGCGGAAAATTAGGTTAACTAGAATTTGCTTTTAGTTAAAGCCGTAATGATTATTGCAACTTTTACTGTTAAATAAACTTTTTATTTCAGTAAGTATGCGACCACCTTAACCTGCGGCAAGATGGAGTGACGACATTCGCAAAGTGGCCGGTGTGGGCTAGATGAGAACAGCCGAAGATCGGAAGCGGTGGCATGCGTTAGCGGAGGCCTTTGTCCAGCAGTGGACTGACCACAGATGATGATGATGATGATGATGATAAAGTATACGAGATATTTAAATGTATTAAATACACGTAAAGTAATCAGTTGACCCCTTGAACACATTGTATATATTACAGGACTCTTTAGGGTAATACTTATTTTTTGAGATATGACTAAAATGGAAAACATGTTATACCCTAAGTACATGGGTAAGTTATGAATGTTTTCGTAACCTAGGATTTTATGTATTGATTATTAAAGGTACATTGTACTACTACCTGGGGTAGGCAAATGCAGGCACGATCAGCAGAAGTGCTCCGAGGAGGCAGCAGGAAAGGATGCAGCTTGGGCGGACCATTCTGGAAGAAAAAGAGAAAATATTCAATTAAGTTTACCATATCTGTCCCCTAAACATTACTAGGCGATGCATTAACTACATTTCTATTGCATATTTGAATTGTTTCGTATCTCAAATCGGTGACAAATGTATCAACGAGACGGCCTTATCAACTATATACTCTTTTAAAATAAATTACGATTTATTTGAACGTACTATTACTATGACTCCATATGTACACTATATATCCATGTGAAACAAACTAATGAAATCCAATTAAAACTGTTAACAGACAAATAAAATATAAATAACTTAACACGTACGCGTTAATTATTTTAAAAATTGTAAAAATATGTGACGTCGTCTAAATTGCTAGTGGTGTTCGTGTATGCCGTCTGTATGACTTTAAATAAGCTCTAGGAACAAGGTCAATGCTAATGCTAACAGAAAATAGCTTATATGACAGTTGACATACATATCACTATGATTTCCAATGGCTGAGTTCACATGAGTACGCATTATCTAGAGCTTGAAAGTCCCTAGCACAAAGAGATGTATTTGCGATTCAACTGCAATTATTTTTCTCGGTCTCATTACAGTGAGCTGCTGAGCTATGGTAATGTTTGAGGTTATTAAAGGGGAATTACTGCATTTTTACGTATTACATTCAGTAGTCGTAGCATCTGATACTGGCTCTTGAATTTCAGGGTTTAAAACTTATAATAGAGGAAAGAAATCGAATGCCTTTCGTTTGTCAGTATCAGTATTGTGGAAAATTTCAAAATTGTAGATAATCAACATATTGTACATTTTGATTATAAGTATTTTAAAAAACGTTGTACTGTATTCTAAGTTAGTTAGTTTTTTTTTATTCTTTATTTCGTATACATATTTATGAATACGTAATTTTAATGCATAAGGCCATTAGTGTTTTTGTATTTTAGTAGTACAATTAAAAAATATTTATTTACCAAATATTTTACAAATTACTGTTACCTGTAATATAGATAGAAATATTTTCTTACTTTTATTTAGAGGAGTAAGTATTTGTGATGTTCTTTATTAAGAAGTGCTAAATTGTAATATTCTATTCACATCACGGTTGCATTTATATCAAATACATGCATGTTATGAATGTATCGTGTCAAAACTTAAGTAATGTTATGGAGGTAAGTTTAAAACATAGTTGGAAGTTGGAATGTGTGTTGAAAATAACTTCTGAAGGGTCTTACTATGATGTATGTACTAGATTGTGTATTAAACTTAGGATATTATAATATCAGTGATAATATAGTAAGTGTATATTTACTACAAGCGTACGTCACGCTCCTAGAGCTCAGACTTTTATCGGTCCTTTTTTAAATTATGAGTATTAGCTGTCATATCGTCTCATTTTTTAAATAAATTTTGTTTAAGAGATATTTAAGAAATAAAAAAAAGCTGCGTCAATTATTACAACCTTATGCAATTAAATTGCATCTGCTAGCTTTGAAAATATACACTGCAGTCTAAAACCCCTAATGGAGAAGGCGTGCATTATGGAAGGTCGATGTCCAGCGATGGACTACGACAGGCTGATGATGACGGTGATAATTATGTATTCAACATGTAAAACTGTACTTCTTGAATCGTTCTAGAATGAAGTTCGTTGAAAAAATTACCTTGACCGTATAAATTTTAAATTATAATATATACGGCCAAATTGTAGCAGTTTTTTTTAATATCGACTCCTATTGCACATGTCTAACCAAGCGCGATGTTGACAAAGTACTTTAAATGTACTTATTATACGTGTAATCGAATGGACACATAACATGAAAAAATGTTAGCCCACATTAATATATGCGAAAATGTTTAGTCGGTTTGTTTAGGCCTCAAAATAAAAACGTTCTGCTTGAACTTTGACATTATGTTGTACGTTAATAAGGTTCAAGTATGGGATTTGTTTACTTAATGCTTTATAGCTTTTTCTCATCGACCTGGCTGACCTGATTCCTTCATCTTGCTCTACTTATAGTCATACATGTTTCCAAATACTTAATTATAATTAAAGGAAAAAAATATTCTGCTCTAAATGCCATATTTATAATGGTTAATGTTAACGTTTAATTTAAATTGAACTACGCATTTTGCCGGAAAACGAAACAATTTTTGTTAGGGTTAAAAAGAGGTTGAATGTAGTCTTTATTTATTTAATCTTTGTATATATTGAGGTGGATGTAGCTCGGTTAAGCTGCCCTATTAAGAAGCTTTACGAAGTGACCCAACAAAGGTTATTATAATGGAATTAAATCGCTTTATAATTTATCTAAAATTATAATACGGCTGTGTCGTTTCTGTTAGAGAAGGTAATAAATAATGGTGTAACATTATTTATACATAGAGACTAATTGTTAAAACTGGTAAATAAAGTTAATCATTGTTATATGAAAATAAACCCTTTCTTCAAGTAATCTCCAACGATTGTTATTTGTTATTATACAACATGTTTAACTTTAAATATTTTAATTTTTTAAGGCATGCGTTTTACTTATTAAAGCTTTTGAGTCACTAATCGGAAACCGAATAACCTATCACGGTGAACACGTGGCAAACATAGTGCTGTCTTATGTCATAGACGTTGCATGCTGCATACTATAGTATGTACTATATTTTGCAGGATGTAAAACTTAAAAATTCCATAGTATTAGCCTTGGTATATTTATTGAAATATATCCATTAAATATTTCTTATGTTTGTAATACCGTGCAGGAATGATAAACAATTTTACTCTACAAAATGTTTTCAACACCGAACCAAACGGAAGACTTGTTTTTGAATGTCATTTGAACTTATCTTAAGTAATAAGCGAATAATAGCAAAGGGGAGGCCTTTGTACGAAAATAAATTGGTGCTCTAGATAACTAACAGATAATGCGGGGAGAGCGATTCAAAATGAGCATCGCGACTCTACAAGATTTTGTAAGAAAATCAAAATAGATTTTTATTCTTGATTAAAATGAAGTTAATGTACTACGAGTTTATTGTGATGCAAACAGTCCGTTTACGGCTCTGTCCGTGTTATTTTTAGATTTTTGGAATGGTTCTTTTCTGGTAAAAAGTAACCTATCTAACTCAAGGATAATTTAGCTTTCTAGCAGTGATTTCGAATCAACAGAGTATTTCGAATCGCTTCAGAAACTTGGAGCCTATTCGAAACAAACTAACAATAAAATTTTTTCTCTTTATAATATTTTATAGTTACATATTTAACAATATTGGTATATTAATAAGTGTGCTTTTAGTCTTGAAAGTTGAACCAAATATTTATGGTTATATGTGAAATCGCCAAAATCATAATCTTGGTAAATCGGTTAAAATAACAATGATTCAAATTTCAATTGTCTGGTTACTTTAATGTGCGCTAATAAAGAAACTAGAAGATTTAAGTATCTATCATGAAATATTAAAAAATTATACAAAAGCTTCCTGTCTTTGTTGTGCAATATTTAACACTAATATTCAATATTTAAATTCTTTGTTGTTTTGTGTATTGTTGTGAGCTGTTTGATTTTGCTTAGTCAAGATATAAATGGCATTATCCTTCATTATTATTGATCGAATGCTCATTCTGCTGAAACAAATTATTAATTTATGGACCCCCATGAATCTTGAATGACGGAAAAACTGTTTAAGACGAACAAAAGAAGGGAAGTGAAGGCGATAAATAATGTCATCTTGATAGTACAATGATCATTTTAAACGTTATAAAAGCATAAATAACTATTAATCTTATTTAAATATATAAGCAAATTATCGAATAAATAACTTTTACTTTACTTAATATTAATTTGAACGACAATGTTTACTATACGTGTTTTTTTTAAATGTTAACATTTTCAAAACATTACTTTAATATAATAGACAATACTGCATGCCTGTTCGTTACGAAGTACTATAAAGTTCGAATTTAATAAACATCTGAACAACCATTATTATTATAGTTCGGTAAGGTCAGCATTTGTTGAAATATTTTAATGTACCAAAATTACACGTTAGACATTTATACGTAAACATTGCAGCACTAATTTCTGAAAAAGCATTAGCTGAATTTAAGAATGCACTTCCTTCCCCTTTAAATTATAATATTGCCTATACATATATAAGATATGAGCCTTAATACATGAAACTTAAAATCTCAACAACGTAGACATTCTACATGTTTTACAGGCCATGAAATTATTCACGAACAAGCTTCCCATCATGTTAATGAACGTTTACAGAAGTGGCAACATTATTCTCGCAAAATAAGGCCGCGTGTACACATCATTAACCTTAAAGAACATGTGGGTATGCCTTATCGTGCTTAGCGTTTAACTTTGTGTCCTAACCATAAGAGAACCGTAAAATAGTTGGAATTCCTGTGTTTGCCGGCGAGTGCTTCAGTTAATCTTTGGACATATTGTTAAATATGGGAGAAGGTTTGCTCTGAATATACACAGATATTGCACAGATATTGTAATAAATATTTAAGGGAAACGAACTAAATTCATTTAGTATATATAGTTATCATGCCATGCTATAATTATCAATGTAATGTCAGTAAAAGTAGACCCAAATTGATTAAAATTTATTTCTAAAAATATAATTATTGTGAAAGTTTGTCTATGTTACAATGCAAGCGATTGCTAGCATTTTAATAAGCTTTTATGTATCAGACGGGCTTGTCTAATCGTGAAAATTTCATAGGAATATTATTGTTTAGTATTTTCTATCTAACATATTATATCCTTGAAATAAAATGCTTAAATAAAGAGAAATATTTTATAACAATAATTACTATAGTTTAGTCAAATTAGACTCGGAGTTGACATAAAAAGGTAACTGATAGCAACTAAACGTCAGTAAGAAAGTGTCGTACTGATGTTATTATTGACTGTCAATCAGTGATTGACATCTTGGTGACAACTCATCAATAACAACGCTACACCGTTGCCATAGGTTACAACAACAACAATTCCTAGTCTTAATAGGTCCAGGTATATATTGTGCACCATAAATGGACTTCAATCCGTTATAAAACACCGTCCGTTTCATATTGTGGCACGGCGCGAAACGTTGTCGACCTAATGGGGCTGAAACGTGGTGTATTACGTTACCACTCTTTTCAGGGGTACGTCGCCACTAATGGCCCCTTTTCACGTTAACATAACCGTTTTTAGTGCTGACGTGTGCTGTAAATGTAACGCTCAACGAACAATGTATCACGTGACAGGTTCGATGGAAATGCAGTTTACTTGGATATGGCATAGAAAGAAGTGTATATAGTACATACTTTTCGTATTATACATGTTTTCATCACTTGTCTTAATTCCGTTGGTTATTTTTAAAGGGCTTAAAACGTCGGAAATAAATTTTAATATAAACGCAGTGATTCGTAAAATTATTTTAATTAACTAAAGGGTCAGGCTATTTAATTTTCATCGCTTTGAATTAATTGCTGTTATTAAGGTTTGAATAACATATAAATTGAAATGTTTTAGCCATTTGCCCTCCTTCTTTAGGTTATGTGAGTAAGAAATTCAATTAATGGATATATTCATCTATTACGTAAATAACAACAATGTCAATGTTTATTCTACCAAAACTGCCCTATAAAGATAATAATAATATAAAAAGTACGCACTAGCGATCCAAAATAACTTAATTTCTATTATATGTACATATACATTTCTTATAGATATAATTACTTTTTTTTAAAACGTAACTTATTGATACTTTTATACATTACAACAATGTCTTTTAAGACTAAAAGCTGCCTCGAGCCTAGTGGCATTGGCGTGTGGCTTAGGAACCAGAGGTCGTGGGTTCGAATCCTGCGGGACTCAACAAATTTTCATTGTTGTTTCCTAATTGGTTAGGGCAATTTGGGCCGATCACCCAATTGTCTGAAAAGTAAGATGATCCATGCGTCGGATGGGCATGTAAAAGTCGGTCCACCCACTAACCCGCATTGGACCAGCGTAGTGGATACGGTCCAAAACTCTCTAATGGATAGGGTGTATTAGGGAGGCCTATGTCCAGCTGTGGACTATCACAGGCTGATGATGATGATGATGATGATGATGATGATGATGATGACTAAAAAGCTTTTATGATGAGATACATTACCGTATAAGTGTAAAGAGTGGTCTAGTTGTTTCTGAAATAAGCAAAAAGACACACAGGGTCTTTAAAAAAGTGCAAATAAGTAAATATATCGCTCGTTTGATTAATACAACACCAAGTTAATCAAAGTTAATGAGAACCAACATCAATGTTGGTTTGACATCACAATTTAAAGTTGAAATCGACGCTAATACAAAATCGTCGAGTCCAGTACACTCTAGAAGGTTTAATTGCAAATTACGCTTAAAGAAAGTTACGCAAGTCGTTTTCGCAATTGGCTTCCGTTGAATTAAGTTTAAATTACGAGCGAACGTTGAGCATAATCAAGCTTCTCACGTGGTTTATGTGCAACATGCACTTATTTATGTTGATTTCCTTCACCTATGTTGGTTAATTATACTACTAATAACACTTACGATTCTCAACTTATTAAACTTATAGCAAGCTTATATAAAGATTTAATAATTAATTGATTTATAGCAATGTTTATTAGTTGTGTAACTCGATGATTGATCTTTTTAGTTATACATGTTTAGTTTAATATGACTGAATGGTCTTTAATTTACAATTAGAGGCTGTGGGCTCTAATTCTATATAGCTTTCGATTTTCTTTGAACAGTAAGGGATTTTCTTCATAGTAAGGGCAATGTCGACTTATTGCCTGGAAAATTAGGATACCCGTGATTAAAATATATTCTTTTAAATGAGCATGTAAAAGGTTGGTCCTAATGGTCAACCATATTTGGCAATGGTTAGACTGTGCCTTCAAATTTAATGAAATCTAATCAACAAAAAAAAACAATTTTGATGCATAAAAATATATTTTAGGTTACTGAACGAATTAAGGGCCAACATCATAATAACTCAATTCGAGAAACGAATATCTACATCATAAAAATTTAATTTCCCACTTCGATATAACTATTATTTTGTTATTAAGCAAATGATTTTCGGCATCCTATCTGTTATTTAATAAACACCCTTAACGTACAAAAAAGTATTTAATTACTTTCTACTATAGTACAACAGCATTACTCAAATTATATAAAAATAAATAAATGCTGATAAATACGAACAAAAACGTAAATAAAAGAATGTGACGTTGATTAGCTAACAAATAAACACCGAACTGATGAAAATTAAGTTTGTCCCGTTTAATAGAATCAATAATAAAGTTAACTTTGGAGACCAAACTAAGACAATGTCACAAGGGGCTCACGTTAAAAGGAAAGACAAAGATATCGGATAGTTGGAACCTCCTTAAGTTAATTATGGCGTGGTAAACATTATCTGCGATTTTATTAAGTTTTCTGTCCCAGGGATGGTAAAGCAACCAATATATTTAAGAAGATGCGTACTATATATGTACAATATCATTATTTTTTGGGTCTAGGTTATAGAGTACTTTAGTAAATGTCCAGATAAACCTAACGTGGTGAGCATATAGAAGTGTTTTATGCTGCGTCTCTTTTTAGTACGCTATATATTATCATATAAGATCGATAGTACACCTTGGTATTTTGTAGGATATGGAAGTAGATAATTTAGCATATAATTTTGTAGATTTAGTAGATGTTTTTACTTTGTATATTTGTAGGGCCAGATGTAACATTATAACAAGTTGTAACACAATTTAACGATGTTAATTTCTTCAATTTAATTAAGACGGAATTTCAACGATATTAAGAGAAATACTTCAGCACATGGAGCTATGTAGGCTACAATTAGAAATAAGCTAGTGGAAATTTCGTGTAAACGTTAACTTAAGACGGGCAAAATACTCAGTCGTGTTATTCTCTGATAACATTTTGAGAATAATTCCGGGAAATTTCGGTTGGTAATAATAAAGTTTATATTACATATCTATGTATATTTGGACAAATTCTAAGCCCTCATAATAAGATGATAATTCTTATTTAGTAAGTAAAGAAGTAAATTTTTAATGGTCCGATATAATAAATACTGTACACTCTAACAAAACACCGGTGGTAGGTCCTCTGTTTACAGGAGATCGTCTGGGTGGGTACCACCTCGGTGCCTATTTGTGCCGCGAAGCAGTAGTGTGAAAACACTACTGTGTTTCGGTTTGAAGGGCACCGTAGCCAGCGTATTTACTGGGTAAACGAGACTTAACACCCTATGTCTCACGGTAGGCAGCGCGTTGGCGATACCACTGGTATTGCTAATGTCTATGGGCGTCGGTGATCACTTCCCATCAGGTGGCCCGACTGCTCGTCTGCCTGCGTATGCCATAAAAAAAACATTAAATGTAGGGAGAGGTAAGAATGTATCTTGGTTCTTTTTTTATAAAGCGTTTGAATAAGACAATCATAAACTGTAGCTTATCTATCATATTATATGTTGTATTATTATTTAAAGTACAAACACGTTTAGTATAAGTGTATTATCGGGCATAACCAGATAATATTTTCCGTAATTTTATGCAACAATCACTCATTTAACATCTTTTAATGAGAATATATCAGTAATTATAAGACATTGCACGTAGTAGCTTGTCTAAATACGAGGAATAAAGAGTGGCTTAGTATATCTTCTACTTTTCAATAAGGTTTACCCATTAATGCAAAAACGCTTTCAAAAACTATTTGTTATCAGATTTTAACATTATAGGTTTTAATAAAAGAGACACGTGTTTTCCGATCGTATCGGTTGTATAATAGATCAGCTTTCTAAGCATTACACAACTAACCTCTTATATATATTTGTGTACAAGTGTACACGCAAAAAGGTGGAGTGCATTTCTTCCTACAAACTCATAGACTGGTAAATTTCATACGGCACTGACCGTTTGAATGGTTAAATGACGCAACTCTTACTTTGTTGATGATCAAGTGATTAGATCACATTGTCCTAACCACCTAGAAAACAATAACGAATAATTTGAATTGTTGAGCCCTCGCCGGATTCGAACCCAGGACTTCTGATTTATAAAACGCAAGAACTTACCGTATAATTATTTTAAATAAAAGAGCGCTTAACAGGTATTAATAATTTATGTAAGTTCCGGTTGGTACTGTCTAATATTTAGTTGTCTTCATTTTACACGTCCAATACATTTGTTTTGTTTTTGTGTTGAACATTTAAGATGCGAGAAAGCAGCGACGGCTGACAAGTACCGATGAGTTCTATCTCGATGAGGCATTCACTTTAGAAATATCACACCCTTTTGTCGGAATTCTCTTATTGGCTTTTCGTCTCCAAATCAGTTCGTATCTCCTACAGCGTCACAATCCTTATAATTTGTCTATGAAAACTTATGGCATATACTTAAAAACCGGATTAGACAATGGAATTATTCAAATGTCTAGAAATTATTCTTGGTCAAGATTAATTATACTGCCCTGATAAATCGTAATAGCCTTATCTAAATATATAGTAATTCTTATTATTTCTTTTATGTACCATTATAAATAGATCGATACGTTGTAACTAGACATATATATGTTATAACTGCTGTATTATACATACATATATATATAATATACATACTACAGCCTTGTAATACTTTTACACTGATAGAATTATAGACGGCTATTTCTCACCCTACACTTGTAGATTCCCTTTTGAATAGTGTTTCTATTTAGTAAATATTTGCACGTATGAACGTATTCAGAAGGGGACTAAGAAGTGGGTATACCTGGGAAGCAATATTTGCCTACGTGTGCGGTGCAAAAATGGGTTACAGATGTTTATCTGTACGCACAAGCGTGACGGTTTCTCGCGAAGGATTTACAATATGCGTCGCGGTCTGATGGATGAATTTTATTCGTCAAGTTTATCGTGTTGGAAATATTTTGGCGTGTTTCTTTTTATTGCCGATTTATGTCACGCACTACGTATTTATGTTTTTATTATTTCAGTTACTACAGTGACATAATACGGTCAAAAGGACAAACAGATAATTAGGCAATAGTGTTTTTTGGCCGTAAATTTACTAATTACAAGAGAAGCCAAGAGGCATGGTATAGACGTTTCACAATTAAATATTTACGTTAGTTGTGAATCGGTATCCAATCTAATTATCCATCTAATTCGGTTCGCTTTTAGCGAATGAGTTTTGCCATAGCAACTTACTCTAATATCACCCCTGATAAATAAAACAAAAACTCTCAGGTAACAGGTATTAACTACGCAGAAAATCAACATTTTTAATAACAAGAAGGGAAAACGAATATTAATGTTTGTTTGAAAACTTAATTTTCTCTTGATTATACACGAATCTCTAGTGACGTGGAAGAAATTGAAATCGAAAAGTTTAGAAGAAAGAGCACATTTCCAACGTACAATTTGTTAGAACAATGGCTGAATACTGCGGTTGGGAAAAACATCATGGGGCGTGGAAAAGGCATTGATCGTTGTTTTCCTTTTGAAATTAAAAATGTATCTGAAATAAGTTTACAATGTATTTAGCAAGTTAAATAAACATATTTATCCTATATAATATTGATTAAACAGGTATACAACAGTATACCTGTTTAATAAATGTTATATAGCAAGCTTACATAACTAAACTTAATTATGGGATTATCACGCCTTTTATTTAACTCAAAGACGAAAGTTTTAATCAGATTTTATGTGATCCATATAATTGGTTTTATTTTAAGTTTACTGAGATTATTTCAAATCTTTTAAAGGGTGTTTAAACCTAATTTTTTATGAGTTCTTGATTATTATAAAAATAGTGGTTTATATGAAACTGTGTACTTAATTTAAAGTCCATGTAAGTGTAAATAATCAATATTTTTGTACAAACAAATTCGTTCGTTGATTGGAGGATGAATGTAATAATTTGTAACATTGGTCGAACAATTAATTTGCAGTACTGAGGTTCAAAATTTAAAAATGTTATTTGTATCGTATCTGGCTCAGGAGCAATACGAGTTACATATTTTAGCCAAGTTATATATTTGTTGACACACACAGAGTTATTATTTCTCTATTATTCTCGTTTCTTCGAATTCATAATTATTTCACGTAAACTTTGCCTTTTGATAAGACATGTTTTCCGCTCTTTCTTAATAACCGGTGGCAAAAGCCGACACAAAGGACAAAGGTAGATCTGCACGTGACAGGCGTATTGTGATTGGGAGTCTGTTTGTTCTGAGGTAGGTATTTTTTAACATTAAAAGTGGAGCGTTTAGTTATTCCTTTGCTAAAGTTATATCCTTCACGGTGACATTTTCACTCCGAATAGTTGTTAAAACGATTAAATGGAATTAGGAATATGTCATACCACCGTATTTTTTATTAATTTAAACTAAATAAGTTTAATCCATTTGTTTTAAACATCAGTTCGTCAAATAATTGTTTAAATGTAAAACATTGTAATATAAATTAATTAAAAATATATTAATGAGGCAAATAAGTGTATGTACATTACTTAGTATATTCACGTTTTTTAATATAAAAGCTTATAATTTAATACTTTAAATGAAAATACGGTTAAAGTAGGTCACATGAAATATATAAAATTGAAAACTTCTCAATAATTTTAAGACTTGAGACACTTTAATGCCAAAAAGTCTTTGAACGAGAACTTTAGCAATAGTTTATACTCTTTGTGTGTTAAACTAAGACGTAGAACGAGAAATGTTATTTCAACCTGGAAGGCGGAGAGGGTAAACTTTTATGTTCCAACTACTTTATATTAAGTCGTCATAAAAGAGAGTCAAATATTTGAGAAGCCATCATATACTGAGGTCAATATTGAACATTGTTTTAGTGCCACGTGCCAAGCTTTTCTTAGTAGTAATTCTTTACTAATAAAAGACATCAAATAATAGTAATAAATGACATTGACATGGTATTACGGTTCTCGATTCTTGGTTAGGTTTTATTATATATTCTCGCTGTTACCCGCGACTTAGTCTAATAATATTTATTATATAAACATTATTAGATATAAATGTTTATGGTTTCGACGATGACCAATTTACATATTGACTTTCATTCCAGTAAGGTTTGAAACTACAAAATTGATAGAATACACCACTTATGGCTCATGTCGATCATTTCGACACAAAATTTCAACAGAGACGATCTTCACAAAATTTTTTATCTCCTATTTCAGACCTAATTTTAGCCTGTATCCCTACACCAACATACAGACAGAGATACTGAGACTGAGATTATGAGGAAAGATTTGTTTGTTTCAAAAGATACTTTCACTACAAGAAAGCTATATTATTCTTAATGTAAAAAGAGAAAGTTGGTTAGGGCAATATGGACCGATCACCCAATTGTCTGAAAAGAAAGATGATCCATGCCTCGGATGGGCATGTAAAAAGTCGGTCCACCCACCAACCCGCATTGGACCAGCGCGGTGGGATACGGTCCAAAACCCCCTAATGGATAGGGGTGTATTAGGGGACGCCTATGTCCAGCAGAGGACTATCAAAGGCTGATGATGAATGAATGAATGAAAAAGAAAGTATATTGTTAAGTAAATAAAAATCATAAAGGCTTGAAAGAGTGAAATAAGTATGGAGGTAACTTGATTTCTCACGCAACTCCGTGCCAGAATTAAGTCTGAAACTTTCTTATCCCTTTTACACAAACTTCCTCGAAGTTTCACTCATTTGTATGTAAATTGCACAAGTTAAATTTACCGAAATGTATGATATTCGAATACATGTACTGTCCTAATGTGATATATTTGATTTGACTCAAATGAAATATAAAACTAGAGGAATGCTGATCATGTCCATCTAATATTTGGTTTCTCACACAAACGGTTTAATATTTGAATTGTTGAAACCTTTTTCTCGTAGCGTTAAATATAAGTCTTGATAAACTATTTCTTTAAAGGGAAGAGTTTTAGATAAAATATGCAGTATACATCATCAGCCTTTGTTAGTCCACTGCTGGACATAGGCCTCCCCTAATACACCCCTATCCATTAGGGGGTATGGACCGTATCCCACTACGCTGGTCCAATGCGGGTTGGTGGGTGGACCGACTTTTTTACATGCCCATCCGACGCATGGATCATCTTACTTTTCAGACAATTGGGTGATCGGCCCAAATTGCCCTAACCAACTAGGAAACAACAATGAAAATTTGTTGCGTCCCCGCAGGATTCGAACCCACGACCTCCGGTTTTTAAAGCACACGCCCATACCACTAGGCTACGGAGGCAGTTAAATATGCAGTATAAAGATACTATAAACAAAAAGCAAATAAAGTAATTTAGTGTTTCGGATTGGTGGCCGCCGTTAAACGTATATCACAACGCGAAATTTGACTAAGAGCAAAGTTTATATCAGTTTTACATTATGAACTAAAACTCCCTATGTCTTTTATGTCAATACTTTGAATAGTTTTTATTCACTAAGCGACAAATGCAGAAATCTTTAGAGCTATAACTGAAGCCTTCATAAATAAATTCCTTACTACCTTTTAACTACCAATGACAACTTAAATAAAAAAAGAATAAGCTTTACCGAAGTTTTTAATAATTTGAACGCCGTAAAAGGCTTAAGAGGTATATATGTTCTATTTTTATCTTTGTATTATAAATTTGCATTAAACTGAGAAAGACGTCCATGCAAGAACTGAGAACCGCCTAAAATGATTTTTACCATTAGTTAACCGACAAGCTTGCCTTAGCCAAAATTAATTTTATTACTTTTTTCATGTTACATATTTTTTTAATATTAACGTATATGGTATTAATATTAACGTATGTACTATTTAATATACTCATGGACTCGTATAACGGAATTTTGCAACATTCCCTTGAAGCGTTATAACAGGAAAACATTATAAACGAATCACCCAGAGCATGCTCCGAATTGTTGCTTTCACAGCGTCAGAGGATAACGCGCTTAAATAAATATTTGTCAAGCCTTTGTCGCATAGATTCAGTTGTAAACAGAGAACCCATTTGTGGAATATCTTTTTGATATGGAAATATATAATGACGTATTCAACCGAATGAGTTGCGAAAATGAGATTTTGTCATCATATGAGATGGGTTTTTATCATTTTATTATGAGTACTCATCGCTTTGTTTATTTTTGAACTCTAAATAGTCGTGAGTTTACTTAAAGATCAAAGTCAGTTTAAATTATTTTATTTAAATTAGCATTTGTTATCAATCTCTTATTACAGGCTTTAAATTTCAAAAACGAAGACGTCTTCAAAACTTTGCTCTGAAATATTTAATATGAATGTAGTACAATAGATTGATTATTTTAAGGTATCCGAAAAATACTTAAACTAAATAAAAAATAATTAACGTGCTTTAAAAGAAAGAAAACTAATGTTTCAATACTCGAAATTTGCAACGGTTCAATTAGTAATTACTAATTAATATAACAACCATTGACAAACATAAATCAAACAGTTTCTCCGATATTATCAGTAAGTTAATATTTTATACAGCAAAGGTATCGCCACAATGAAGTTACTATCAATAAAATGCCAAATACCGAGAAGTATTTTCCCCCGAATAAACTCGGACCTCAGATAATTTGTCGGTCCGCGTGGAAATTCGTTTTGGTAACGTCCATAACGCGGATGTATTGTTACGATAAATAAATAACTCAATTGATATTGGTCGGGGCAATAAATCAAATGTACGATTATTTCGACATTCGGCGAGTCGGAAACCTGGGCTATCGTTTTCGACTCAATGCTCAGTGCTGTGTTGATGTTAAGTTTTACTAAATAAAAGTAATGATGTGCTTAGAACTTTTATTTAATACACTTTCATCACATTCTTTTTGCGTATAAATATATGATGAAAGTATTACATTATTTTGAGTAATAAAGGGTGTTAGACAGGTTTAATTATTATAAAAAATATATATTTAAAACATTAATTTCCATAAGAAAATTTCTTCTATGGTATTAATAATTGTAATAAATATTTTTAACCTTTAAACGTATTGTATATGCCACCGGGGACTTATTTAACTTACGTAAGATAGGATGAATTATAGACAATTATCTTACTTCGTTAAGCCGTGTTCTCTTAAAAATCAGTTGTTTACTTTAAAGGCCGTATGTCTGTAACTTAACTATACATAGTTATGGGCATAGGTAAATAGTTTTTTAATCTTATTTCTATATCAAAGCGCTCCAATAAGTTTTCATCTGTTAAAATCATTTATAAATAAATATATAATGGACATAAAAACGACGCGTCATAACAACTTTTAACAGGAAATATATTTATTTTGAACAAAAACGTATGCATCATGCAGCTAGAGGGCTTATTCAATTAGTACAATCGGTATTTGATTAAATGGACGATATTTTTGTACAAACATTTCAAAGGGCTTAATTTTTTTTTTAAATTAATCAAAATTTTCAAAATTGAAGTGAGATTTATTTTTAACAGTATAGTCTGATTCTGATTTTATAAATTTTTATAGATTTGAATTTTAAGTGTTTTAATCGTAATAATAAATATAGTATTATTTAGAACTGGATTATGCTTGCTCGACTTTTGCATATAAAGTGTTGTTGGTTATAAAACATAAAAGAATTATTATTATTATATTCGATTTATTTTTGCGTTTATTGGTAACAAATTATCTATGCTCAACTATTTTCGCAGTTTTTTATATTAATAGTATATATGGCAGTAAATGTTTAAAAATAATATTTTTTCTATGTAAATAATAAAAATGTAAAGCTAAACATGTTTTAAGAATATTGCCTTATTTTTCAAAAAGTTTATGTATTAAATTAAGATTACACAAAAATTGTTTACGCGCAAGGCATACACCAAATGGCCGATAACTATAGTAAATTTCTCTTATGGTCGCTAATAATTATATTTTAATATAAATGCCACTATCTCAAAATTATTAACAGCATAACCATAACGGTTATCTTAGCACCGCTCTCTAGATGCAAATTTAATTTTGCCGTGGCCGTAATAATGGTAATTGTTAGCCCGTTCGGCGAAGAAATTTCGTCCTGCTATTAAATGTCGCAGTTTTTGTTTCATCTTTATAGTTTATTTGCTTAAAAATATCTTTGTTACCGATTTTTTTTTGTAAAAAGTGTATTAGCAAAATATATATTTAGGTTTAGTTACGTTTATATCAGTATAAAAATAGGTATGGCTAATGTATAACACACACTTTTTTAGTTGTAAAAACTAAGAAAATTTTCTCTCTCGCCACATTTTAAAAGAAAAATATAAAATTGATGGATTTAAATCACTACATAGTATAAAACAAAATCGCTTTCTCTGTCTCCATATCCATATGTATAGTTAAATCTTTTAAACTACGCAGCGGATTTTGATGCGGTATTTTCAAAAGATACAGTGATTGAAGAGGAAAGTTCATATACATGCTCAATAATTCAGGTATATTTTCTATCAGCATGGCTCCCAAGCGTAGCAGGGCCGGGTCCCTAGCCTATTATATTACGAATAATTCTTAATGTCTAATTACACTACTGTAAAATCTGCCACAATTTTAATTGCATTCAACTATCGAAAAGGAGCTGTGCAGGTGCAAAAGGAATACGGATAAAATAACAAGTCTTAAATGGGAAAAGTTCACGAAAAGAATTTAACTCGAGTGTTTAGTCTGGAAATGTAATATTCAAGAATCGTTTACGAGTAAAAAGTTTCTCTTCAGAACGAACGAAAGGAAATGTAAGAATGGAAAATTATTCAGCACTTAAAACTTTCAACGATTCAGGACGGGAAAGATATTGTGAAATAATTATTGTTGGTGGTTATGAATAGACGAATATGAACGGAAGGCGAAAACAAAAAACATATGTGACAGACGGATGCAACATAATAATAATAAAACATTTAATTGTAGACATAAGTTATATAGTTGTTAAATTCATTTTAAATAAATCAAATGTTCTCTATTCTGAGCTATTCTACAATGTCATCAGCTACGTGTAACAAACTTAGAAATAATATAAGAGAGATAAAATAGAGTTATCATTGTTAAAGAATAAGGTCCATTTTGTATTAGAATACGAAATAAACTATGCTTATTTTAATATGTTATATTTAGAAAGCTTTATTTATTAAGTGATATTACATTATTACAATTACAATTTTTTATCAATAAAAAAAATTGAGTATCAATAAACTTTTATAACAGTTTGAACGTTCTTCTTTTTAGTTTTTAAATATAAATTTATTCATCGAGCGCAGTGATCATAGACAACAACATTTAAAAAAGATGTAAAATCTTTATTCCATCTTTTACTTTTTATTGAACACGTTTACAGCCCACAAAACAGACTTTGAACGATCAAGTTTCCAATCAATATACGCGTTATAACACACATTTTAAAAATCTATAGAACGCAATACATCGTAAGTACGCCATTGACAAGCAATGGAGTAGACTTGAGTGTTGTGCGTTCGCTGAATTCAAATATAAGCATAAAGGGCAATTTGCCGTAAACGAAATGAGCAATGACATTGACCGATTTGGTACGAGCTACGTTCATTTGGTGGATTCCGTTTGATGTTGCCACTTGAAGTGCTGTTGCCCTTTATTGGTTTCAGTGGACTTGCTTCAGTAAATGAGGGTAACAAATTGCTTTTCACGCTCAGGTTTACAGTGACATTTGGGTTTTCACGGACTTTGTTGTAATGAGTTTTATTGGTTACGATATTTTTAATTTCAACTACTTAAACACAATACAAGTGGTGTACAAGCATTGGCTCTTAAACCGTCTAAGTGAAAGGATGTGTTGGTAAAATAATAATTGTATGTTTGTTAATATATCATTAATATGTAACGAATTAAAGATAGCGATGGAACATGTTTTCGTAATGTTAAAATTTATATTTTCCTGACACATATTTCTTTGAACTAGTCTTTTTGCTTTTGTGCTATAAAAATGCATGACATTATCCATTATCTTTATAGTGAACGCATATATAGTCAAGGTGTCACAGGAGCTAATTATATCTGAACTACGCAATAGCGACGTCCTTGCGCGGGAAAACAGGATCACCCGCCTATCAGAGCACGCACCACTGGGCAAAAGGACTATACGTTGTGACACGTCGTTATCCGTCTGTGATATTTTTTTATTATTGTATCATAAAAGGCAAAGGTGCTGGACATTGAGCCAAATGTTATGTGACCTCGAATTATTAAAGAACTAATATTAGATATGTATTATTATTTTTCGTTATACTCTGCACGGAGAAAGAAAAGTAAGTCTACATACACATGAATATTTTGGTAAGGTATGTATAATAATTACATTATCTCTTGTAAAAATATTTAATATTAAATTTCATAATAGCGTGGTATATTATAACATCTTTTTCATTAGCATAAAATGTGTTCACACTTTACTTTCAGTCTATTTAAATTTTGGCACATATATTATGTAATCTTATATGAAATTTAAATTGCATCAATTTGACAGTCGTTTAACATCATAATTAATTTCATATTCCGGTCGGTTACTGATATATTGGTTATTAGTAATCTCAGTTGGTTAATTAATCATTTTGTTTGCATATTATTAATTATGCTGTCACATTTGCTTATTGATAATGAGGAATGATAATTTGTATGTATGGATATTTTCACGTACAGTCAGTAATTATATGAGATAGGAATATCTAACGATAGCAATTGCTGAGTGACATTTAAAATCTATTTTCTTTAACTCCTTCCATGAAAGGTTTACAAAATATAGCCTAGGGCGAGAAAGTTCATTTAATTTAAAAACTCGAAAAAAAGGGTATGAATTAGCTTTCCGTATTGTATAATGTAAACTTGTTTTATGTGTTACCAGATGAAAGGTCAGTTTTATGAGTAATGTATACTTTTAGACCTTTTTACGTACCTCGAAATTGCCACAATTTTACTGTTTCATTGTCCTGCGTAAAAACAACTTTGCTCGAGAATTGCATACAAGTTTAATGACGTAGAAAAAGTAAAGTTCACTATTCCGTAATTGGATGGTTTTATTTATAAAGCCTTGTTTATTTTTTTTATACAATTTATTAATACATTTTAATACCTTTTAGCTTTTTGTATGTATCAACGCTTGGTAATTTTTATATTATAATGTGACAGATTTTTTTAACCCAAATTACTTTGTGTGGCAGAGTCCACACAAAGTGATTTGGGTTAAAAAGAGAGTTAGGAAAGAAAATATGTAAGGCAATTTTGATATTTTTTTTATCCATGTGATTATTATACATATCAAATCCCCTTATTTACTATTTAATTGGGCATATGTCACAGATTGTGATCGTGGATGCTGGAAAGAGTCCGAAACGTCGGGATTAAATATTTATGACTTACACGAAAATTCCGTAAATTTAAGGATTTGATAAATGTAAATATATCTAAAGTTTAGAGCTAGTTGTTAATGAATATAATATTATATATTAAGACATGTCAATGATTTTAAGAGGAAATAAAAAGGTATGTGCTGTAATGCCAAGTAATGCCAACTTTATGAGGTGTTCTTAAACCAGCAAAGTAAAGCAAGTTTATATTGACCGTTAAAGCGTTAAGGGTGTTTCAAATGACAGTTTAAAATGCCAAGCGTGCAATATTGACCTAACTATGAGCCTCAAAGCCTGTTTTCATTACAATAACAGCGTGATTATGTCTTACGGTATGCAAAATGGTATATTTAATCTAGGCGAATACAACAATTTTTCAAACATTGTGTGCTAAACTAATTTGGCAGATTTAACGAAGTATTTGGATACGATCGCTAAGAAGGAAGTCATTTAAATCTTTAGAAATTGAAACAGAAATACTAAAAAAATTATATAATATATAAATTTCTTTAACAAAAGTTTATATTTTTTACGAATTTCAAATAGTCCAGAAGGTTCTAAATAATGTTTTAGAAACCATAAGTTTTATTGGTGTGGACATTTTGGGTGATTTCAGATGCTAGTGATCCGATTTTTATCCGATATTAAATGAACGTAGATATTAAATTAATAACTTTACTTTACTTAGCGGTGTCATTTAAGGTAGTTGTTTTTTGAATGTATCGATCACGAAATTATCTAGAATATAATTGACGTAATATTAGACAAGACTAATATTACGTCAATTATACGGCATGCGAATCGGAAATTTGAAAACTTATGTGCCGTCAGAGTATTCTTGAATAAAGGCATATTAAAAGAGGATAAACTAAAAATAAAATGACATTTTATAAAGGAACTTTTGTAGAACAAAATATAACTGGACATAAAAACCCAGCGCGTTCGCTATCATATGCTGTGGACGTTCACTTTACGCTCATTAGCAACGTGACATTTTATAAACGGCAAGCTTCTAGTGTCGTGCAAGTTTTTATGAGAAGGTTACAACAACATGCATTTTAGTACCACAAGAAGACTGCAAAATGTATCAAGGAAATTTTGATGTATCTACATACATACGGGTAATCTGGAAGCATTTGACTATCAATAAGCTATTTTGAATGAAGATATTTTAAATTGAATTGAATTTACTAGGTTTATACTTCCGATGGTAGTATTTTATTTAACAAACAATGAGAAAGTCTAATGCTTCTATATTGAATAAAGATATTTGACTTTGACTTTATCGCAATTTTGTTGATCTTCAATTACTTTGATGATCTGATTGGCATTTTGATTAGTGGTTGCTTTATCACATCGTTCACCACTATGGGAAAAATGTTAGGTGATAAACATAGTGTTTACTTATGTCTGTATGTATTTATATTATACGTATTATTATATTAAGCTTATATATTTGTTAGTCTTAAGTTTCGATCGTGCAAGATTGCTTTGCTTAAAACTAGATTGTGTTGTGTTGACGTTCCGAAACATTTATTTATTATTTCTTTTGTTCGCTCAACATAGAAGAGTAACGCAATAGTTGCATACCGATATTTATAACTATTTAAAGATCTCTTTTAGTATGACTAAAGAGGCGCCTTACACTTCATAAGATCATATTATGAGATTCTTATGACTGAAGAAGACAACCGATTTTTTCACTTTTGATTTTTAATGCAATGTTTTTATTTCATTTCTGACTTATCGTTAGTTTAATATTTTAACTTTGAAACGAATAACTGACAGCGCCGCAATCGATTGTGTAGTTTCTCTAACCGAGTGCTAATTGCTTCTATAATTGTCTTCCGTCTGAGTGCTTTCGTAACTGGACTGTGTCATTTAAAACTGCAAAGGCGAGCCGTTAATGAACCTCTTGTCCGGGACAGTCGGCAACGGAAAGAAAACACACGAGTATGACTTCTTTTAAATGCAACGCAATACAGCAGTTTGTAACTCGGACATTTTCATTATAAATGACTTCAAAGGCAAGCTATAAGGTGATGTTTATGTTTCATATCAGACATACCAATGAATAAAATACGAAAAAAACAGAAATATTTTCGAAAAAAAAACAAGACAAATTGCAATATTAATAAAAATTGGTACACAATTTGGTTTCGTAAGCTGAATTAAATAATTATGATAACTTCTTTACCATGTTGATAAAGACAAAAGCATTGTAAGCACTTTTTAGAATTATATCATGCCAAATACTTTTGCCATGATAAAATACAATGATTGGAATATTTATCGTTTTTTATTTACATTTCTATAAACTTTATTGCAAACATAGTAGGATAACAAGCAAAAACGTAACAGAATTCATCATAACATTATTAATGACTCTTAGAGATATTAATTATTTGAAAAAAATTGTAGCCGTATATAGTCTCGATCGTATACCTAAGCTTTAAGCTGCACATCAGTGTAGTAAGTATTAATAAACGAGGTCTTTGATCAAATGTCAGCACCTACAGAAGTATAAACATAAATGTTCAATTTGAATTTAATTTTGCATTTACTATATTTAGGGTAATCACAAAAACAAATACAGAGCTCAGGTAATTAATAAATCCTTCGGAAAAGGACTTAAAATTTTATGTTTACAAATCTGACATTACATCCAGTTTAATCTTTCAGAAGTATTTTTATTTGAGGATACTTTTAAATGTTATTTAGCACAAAGATAATGTATTATTGATCAATGAAGACGAACATCAACGCTCAGTTTGCTCTCAAATTTTCGCTTTTTTCGGATCATTTGTCTTGAAGGATCTAGCAACTCTGTTCACTTAACTATTTCTGTATTAAATTTTTCATAGGAACGTGTTTAGTTTTGTTTGCCAGATATAAATAAAGCAGTTAATTACATAAGTATTAAATAACTTTATATTACTCTTTTGATCGTGTTTTAATTGAATAAATTGACAGTTACCTAGTTCTTTTGATGGTGAATAATTAGCCCTACCCGTAGGAAATACAGCTAAGACGCTCAAAGTATTAGTTCCTTAGATAGTCTCCTTTAGTAAAAACGAACAACCTTATAACCAGAAGGTTGAAGAATTAAATTATAAGTAATACATATCAGTATTACTTATATATTGATTCTTTTTCAGTAAATTGATACTGTTACACAATCTTTGTAAAACTCAACTTCTTTTTAGGTTGTTGTCTTTAATTACTTCTACGTGACGTTTTGTTTTTAAGCGTCTTAAAAGCAAAACTTCACCTTACTAATTAAAAAGGTTATTTCAGTAAAGAGATGAATGATTGATGATTTGTCTTAATACGTAAGTTAATGTTATAAATGTAAGGCAGAGTTTTGTAAGTATTTTGTTGTAAGTTACCTAAGATGCTTTTCCAAAACAAATAGCCTTTTTTTACTATGCAAAATATTTCATGATTTATTGTTAAATATTAGTGATTCATAATAAAAAGTATAAAGAACATGTCATAACCTCAAAAACCAAGAATTAATTTTTTATTCCATATTATACTTAGGTACGGATGAATACTTTCGAACCAATACTAGATTTAGCATTCAAATTAGCTCTGCTGAATTGTATAAAGAACTCTCGATACAGAGCCACAAATTTGAGATCAACCGTTGATGGAATAGGTTCTTATAATAACGATGATCAGAAATATAAGGTGCGTGTTACTTTGTAAGAGTTCTCCCGTCGATCCATCAACGTATAAAGTGATTGATTAAGTCCATACATGATTATTTATGTCCTTTGTTGTATCTTACGGCGGTTCAACGAAGAAATTAAAATAACAATAACAGATAATGCGTTATGTGTCTAACTCGTATATTACTCTATGCTTTAAATCTCAATACAATTACTTAAGTTCATTATCGATACTAACGTTACAAAGAAGAAAGATTGGTTCGTATTTAATAGGCGCCGCTACTATTAAACCGATTTAAAATATTATTATACTACTTTAAAGATTTATTGTCCTTGAGTAATATGAGGTTACCATAGGCAATCCATTATTTAAAATTATTAATAAAACACGGGCAGAGTTGTGGATAAACTGCTAGTATTATATAAAGTTTTGTGACAAAACATATATAGAAAATACAAAGCAAATAAATAACAAAATTCTAAATAGTTTTAGTTTTCTGTTCGTTTAATATTGACATATTTCCTGGCTTTTAAATTTTAAAATTAATAAATTAAATTTTATTACTCAAAATTTGTACTTTACCCATATAAAAAACTTCAAGGAAGAGTTTATCTTTCACCTATCATTCTATAGTTATAATTAAATTCAATTTATCGATAAGGGATTATTGTCTTTGCACATTGTGACCAACATTACACTGGCTAAATTAACATTAAAGAACGTAAAGAACATTACGAGGAACGTTAAAAATATTGGGCGAATCATAATAACATGGATTCTGTTTTATAACTTAGTCGTAAACATTTTTATAAAGACGATAAAACATTTGCTCTACCAATGAAACAAATAAAAATAGACTGTCCTATATAAACAACCATTGTTTTTCTTTCAAGAATCGATTTTTCTTAACGTATTGCATATTCGAATAAATGATAACATGTATCGTTAAAAATCATCTTTTAATCAAAATATATTTATTCGTAATTTGATTAAATCCTAACACTTTATTAGAGAATAATATAAACTGAATTATATTTGAACGGTCTAAGGTCTTTCTACTGTATTATATTATTCGTACGCGTGAGAAACAACTCGCAAATTAACAAATTTATGCATCGTTTGCCCATAACTTAGTTCCATTAATGACGGACCTCGTCAAACTAGAATGTATGAACAATATTTACAAAAGCAATTTCGCCGTGGACAAACAACAGACAAGTACGTAAAATAATTACGGGAGGAAACAAAGGTTGCCTACGAAAACTTTTTCGGCGTAGCACACACGCTTCGGAGCTACGAGTGCGCTACGAGACGTAATGAAATTCTCACAATCGAATCTGCTGGTCCTAAGCTAACATGCGGCTTGTCCAAGCCACAGCCATACAGGTGTAGCGGGTGCCGAAATACTGTGTTTAACTAGAATATAAAATTAATAGGCCCCTAACTATACGGATTATGAAGTACCTGAAATAACTTTTGTTAGAATTTTGCTTAATATTTTTTCTTCAGATTGTAGCTTTGAGTTTTCCTTATGTTAAAGCGCTATTTGAACACCGTTGTTACATAAAACTCTATACATTTGTCCCCTTTTTGAATAGGGATAAAACTAGTAAAAAAAAGATCTGTTATCATATTATATTCCTAAACGAGTACCTGGAAAATTTCACCAAATCATATCTTTAATATTAAAACAGACCAAATATTTTAAAGCAACATCGTAAAACGAGTAAAAGAATTAAATATTTTAATTCCTCCCGTTTTACACACCCATAATTCTTTAGATCGCGTCATATTTTTTATATCAAAACTTTTCTTGCAAAATGGCGGGAATGGCCCCCATTTTGCACATTCAGACAGGAACCGTGTCAATAAAGGCTTCGAGATTAATTCGTCCATAGCTCCAGCCGCCTAACTGCTTTCGGAGACGGCGCCTCACCTCATAAAACGACGCATCACGTATTCCACTCATATTGGGCGGAATATTCGGCCAACATTGCCATTTGTCAACACCGGTTATGACGTCATAGATGACGTTAGCGGTGTCAACATGACATTTAATATCTTTGTAGGAAAGCTATATTTGACTTAATATACACTTTTGATCGGACTGGATATTTTTAATTTAGTGAAAATTAACGTAATATCGAATGTATAAGTGAAGAAATAAATAACGATGTAATTTAAAAAACCTTATGTTCACTGTTAAACTTTTGAAGGCATTACTTTATCAGTTATATTTATTGTGAGGTAAAAATTTCCTTTAACAGAAGCAGAAGTTTCTCGCGCAAAATTATCGTACGTTTCAAATTAATTCAAAGTTAAAACGGAGATATTTTGCATAATGTTATATCTTACTTAATTTAGTTTCTGTCGAGCTTTAAGATAAAACTCAAGTATAGTTATATATTAGTGACAGTTTCAATTAAGAGATATCTTCAATATTCTTATGTGCATAATTCAAAATTTAATTTTTTTTTAAGATAAAATATCAGTTACGTAACAAAGTTACACAGTAAAAATATATTTACTGACAACATACAGAGATATACTATACAAAAGACTACCTCCCCATAAAAATGAGATATGAACACCATTACGCCTTTCCTTAAATTCGTTAATTAATAGAGTTGAATTCGACACCAGCCAACCTTTTACACTAACTACCAACGCCCGGCAATTTATCCTTTCGAACAGTGTCATGTTATCATTTTGTTCCGCACAAATTTCACATACAACTTTAAGTATCCATACATTAATACGCTGAAAGTTTTTCAGTTATACTAAATAAAAGTTCGTAGTCTTTGCGAGATTTTTAATATCAATATATCTTTATAATCAATATTATATATATGGGTCAAAATCAGAGAGGTGAGAATCGTGCTTCTGACAAAGTTTTTTTTTATAAAATAACGTGATATCGCTAAAATGTTTATTTCAAAATGAAGATTTTATTCATAATTACACGAAACGTATAGTAGTTATTTTTCTACGATTATATTTTATTTGATTTTTAACGAAACAAGTCTAAATAATCATTCCGGGAATGCGTTCTTATAGCAAGATTCATATTTGAAACAAGTCAAAAATGTTTACAATAAATAATTAAAATTGCCACTTATTAGTATTAGCTCTAAAATCATTACATTGCGATTATACGTACAAATTAAATGTAAAAAAATAATTTCTTATTTTTCTATTCAAATGCTGACTGACGTTTATTGAATCATTCAGTGAGCGAGGTCAATATAGGCCGATGTAATTAAAACAAAACGCGATAGTTGGCATTAGCGAACACCAGTGTGAAGTTCACGAGTCAAAGCTATAGGTGTGTATCGTGTTTACGGAAATAAAATAATTGATTTTGTTGGTAAGTACCTTTTAATTTCGTATGAGTGAAGCGTACTTAAATTCCTTGTCACTACGGGAACGTGGTTTGGTGATTAGTTTTTCGACAATTTGCACACTTTTTGCTAAATTTTTATAAATATTACAGTTCACTTGTTCCTAACCTATAAAACTAATATCTAACATGACGGTGTCAAGCGTGATAGAAAAATATTAGTTGGATAGTCATTTCGGGAACGGTCATTTCGGCAACGTTCCCATACGTGACTGGCGTTCTCGAAATGACATTTTTTGGGTGAAATAACATTCTAATGCCTTTAAAAACATATAACCATACAAAATTTTGGTTTTAGAGAACTACTCAGTACGCGTAACATGGAATGTGATAAAAATTATGAGAAAAAGAAGTCGAAAAAACTATCAAAACTGGATAGTGTAGCTTATAAAAACACCGTGAAAAGGCTAATGCAAGGAAACGCAAGTTTTTAGACAAAATGACACCTGAACAAAGAGAGATGAAGAGACTGAAAGATAGAAAATGATACCAAAGAAAAAGGTTGAAAACAAAGAAAGTTGTGGAGAAAAAATTCTCACAAGTATAGACAGAAAAAAAAGATGATGGCAAATATTTTAGCTAACAGGCCGCCAGAATCTAAAAATGAGATAGAAAACGACAATTGTGTGTCAAAGAAGAAATTAGGAAGAAAAGAGGTTAAAAACGATAAATCACAGGCTTACAGAACTGTTAAAAAAAAGAAAGATAAAATATAGAAAATGTAAAGAATCATTGATCGATTGCGGAAAAGAGTACAAAGAAATAGAAGACGTGAAGAAAAGGCATCGTAAAAGAATCCTGATACGCCTACTCGCAAAGTTGATGAATTAACAAAAGGACGATTCAACTAAAAGACACCGTTGATAAATAACCAAACAATTCTAAACAGCGAGAGGTTTTTCAAAAATGCGTCAGTGGCAACCGCATAAAAAACATCGATTACTAAACAATACATCCGCTTCACTCCATGAAGTCATTGAAGATGAGGTAGTTGCTATCAAAAACCTTATTATCTGAAAAGATAGATGCAGTCCCCGGAACCATAGAATGTAACTAAGATTATCTGGCAGAAAGCTTCGATGTCACTCATACTTCTGTATCAGTTTTAAAATTGTTGTGAAAAATTAAACTGCAGGCATTTCGAGATGAAGATAGAGTCGAAGATAACGAAAGTCGAGTGCCATTAGAAATGACACATTTAAACAAAGAAAAAAATTATGAGTTGCTGAGTTCTCTCCACATGAGTAGGAAAAGTATTTACGATGCCATATACGGAGCAGATAGTTCAGATGATGAGAATCTCCAAAAAGTTTCAGATCGACTTCATGGAAAGAATGACGATAATTGTGCTGGTACATCGTACGGAAATGATACGACAAAAGACAGAAAGACATTTTTGTTAGTAAATGTACCAACTAAAAATAAAAATATGAACACAGATACGTCCAGAAGCTGACACCTCAGTTGATGAAGATGATGAAATAAAGGTTAGCTGTTCTTCGTTGTCAGCGAAAATCAGCAAAGATATTTAAACATGAACAAAATGATGTTGCATATATCCCTTGTGGACAAGTTGTTAAGTTTGTTAATTTTACCCTCCCCGAAATGACAGAAAAAAAGCGGTCGTACCTATTACTGTTTTCATGAGAATATGGACATATTTTAAAAGTAGCTTATTGCTAAAGTTTAAGTTCAATGTTTGATACTCAATTTATGTTGTGATTAATATAATTATACTTATAATATGATTATGCTTATAATGATCCTAATTCTTAAAGAGCGTTAGTTTTTAAACTACAATTTTATAGATGATAGTGATAACAATGATAGTGTGCAATTACTATTTGTTCCTAATATCTTATGTTTGTTAACTGAAACTACAAAGTTTATTATTAGATTTTAAGTTTAACTGTTGATACTTGCGTTGCTCATTCTTTAAGTACAAATAAAGGTATAATACTGTAAATGTCTATTATTTTCATGTATAAAATATGCATAAACCAGACGTTTCAGTCATTTAGGATCACAATGTCATTAAGGGAACTTCACGGTCATTTTGGGAACATTCCCATCATTTTCGGGAACATCAGAAAAACGGTAAATTTATCACTAAAGAGTAATGCAACAGTTAAATCATGCATATACAAACTAAAATGACCTTTTAACATTTGTATTTATATAATTAATTTAAAACGTACCGCACTAATGTATAAAATATATAAATAAATTTCGTTTCATAATTTAAACTAATTGAAATTCTATAGAGAATAATTTGAAAAACAAATATTTTTATTATGAAAATATACAAAATAACAGCATTCACCGATAGAGGGACAGATTATTTACAATTTCTTGTAGGTGATTATTAAAGACAATGGTTATATTATTATTTAAAATATTTAAAAGTGTTCGAAATGATCTAAAGCTCTGGCATTTTTCTTGATAACAGGTGTAATTTCTAAAATACATATTTGTGTGCGTGCCTCTTTACAGGAATGGTTCTTGACAAATGACACAACCGATTCCATTAGTTCATTTTCTTCAAAAGACAACTTAATTTCTAGACATTACAAAACTTAAAATGCTCACCTCTCGATTTTGGACCCATATATCTTTATAAATAATCTGCATGTTATTAAAGGTGGATGACAAGATAACATATTATGAATGTATAGTCATATCTATATTCAGTATTAAGGCCATTAATTCGGCTTACAAAAGCCTCTTTCTTTTGTCCGCGAAACCGTTTTGATATCGCAATATAGAAATGCTTCTATCTAGATTGTTTTCATATAAAGCTTTTGATTCTCGCGAATTAGGGAATTTCTCATTTGTTTTCGGGATAGAATATGCGATTCCTGTCTAGATTTGTAGATAACTTCGTATGAGAGTTAATATTCCGTTTTACTTGGGCGAGTTTTAAATTGACTTTAAAATTAAAAAAATATATACGATATGGATTCTAGATATTGTGTGAGTCAAATGCGTTTATGATGCTAAAAAAATTCTAAATGTTGTATGTTGAATGATTGCATAACTTTGACTGATTCATATAATTATATATATTTTTTGGTTCATAATCCCGCGATAGCAGAAATATACAAGTTTGGCGTTTGATTCATAATTACGATGACCATAAAAACTTTATGATATCATTAAGTTGAGGCTGTGCAACGTATTTTTTTAAATTTGAACCCGCTTACAGAACAATTTATCAGACCGCCAACACGATATTTACTCAGAGGGTCCCGTTACCAAAGTTAATTGCCACGATAAACATTTTCCGAAATCATTTCCCGACGACCTTCTTCAAACCGTCTGGCGTCTAAATTCCATAAAAAACGGACGAAATGGTATATTAATGCAATAATCCAAAGTGTGTCTGTACGTAAGAGTGTTTAAAATAACCTGGGTTTAATGCAAGCTAAAGTGATACCAAACTGTAAAGGTATAAGAAGTGAATTGATTTATTTGAAGAGAGCGTCTTCTAAAGCAATTTGCACCTTCGCTTCACTAGACAGATCGGTATTCTATCTCCAAGGGGATTGATGGACATTCTATGTTTCACTGTCACTTGTCTTATGTAATTAGTTTCAGTGACGGCATTTAAATTATTCTAATGTGCGTATATAATTAGGCACGTTGTACACAAATGTCGAAACAGCCTCATCTGTTTAAAGCTAAAAGTTTGCGATAGCTAAATTTACGGCACTTTTATTAACCTGAAAGGCTTATCTCTAGCTAACATATCGAGCTGCTTAGTATTAAGTAGTAGATCGTTTGTTAAAGGTGCATTTAGTCGTGGCATATAACTGCAGGCTTTGATTCACAACTACGCGAATTGCCTGTTAAAAGCCTCGCGTAGCGTTGATCTAATAAGATGAATTGAGGCTCGTTTACTGACGCTAACGGCAGCACTCAGACGCCCCTCCGTTGGGATAATTAAAAATTATCGACACGCGTTAATAACGGGCAACTTGTGAGAATATTAGCCTGGAGTTTGTCGTATGTACTCTCTGTATTTTCTGGGAGTAAATGAAATATTATGGTCGTTGGGAACTTAAAGACTTAAATAAGTGCAATCGTTTATAAGTTTAATTTGTTTATGGATTGGTCTATGATTTTTTTTAATATTTGTTAGATTGAGAGATGACCAAAGTATTGTATTTTACAATATTAATGAAGCTACTATCAATGGTAAATGTTGTATTAACTGACACAGAACAGGTTTGAGGTTAAGAACTCGGGGTCATTCTGCACACCTTATTGCCAAAATTTCAAAAGTAGAAAAAATTATGCAACTAGTAAAAATGACATCACTATGTGTTCGCGTTTAGGCTATAAGAATAAAGAAAACGGGCCGTTTACTTTATTTTCTTCCATCTGAACACACCAAGGTACTTGAGAACATGACGAAAGTCTAGTTTTAATCGCCTATGAGGACTTAATTAAATTGTAGTTGTTATATTTAATAAATGTTTTTACTAGTCAGTAACCAAATCCAGGCAATCCCCACTACGAATCAAAGCATACAAAATAAAATGCTAGTGTCTCCTTTCAAAAATTTCTTAATAAAAAAATTAGAGAAAGTTATAAAAAATAATACTAAGTAATTTATCATTTGCTGCAAGAGTTATTTATCATTTATAAAAAAATACACGTACCCATTCTTCCGAACACCTGAACAAGGGGACAAAGACAATTTTACTTTTGAACGTTACTCGGTAATTTTCGAGACAAAATTGTATAAATTCGATTTACACACGGCATTACGTGAGAAATGACGAGAACGCGCGTAAAAATGTTCAGCGTAAGGGTATTAGACTAAACGCGATGGATTTTGCAAAGGCGATTATTTTCCTATACAGATTTTACAACTCCCTAAATAATATAGTCAACGTATTCAGGTACAAATATTTAACTTTACTGCGGATACGAAAAGGTTTTTTAATATCAAATATACAATAATGAAGATTTTAAGATTTTTTTGTTTGATTATCATAAAATACTTGCTTTTAAATATTTTTCATGTAACTAATAAATAATCATTTACGGGACATTACTGCATACAAAAACTGCAGAGCAGTGGTTCATGCAACGTGAAAGTTCAGGGACTATTTAAGAAGAATTAGTGACGTTAAAGTTATTAAACTATCTATAAATTATGAAAATTATATAATTCATATCTGAAAACAATTGATATTTACAATAAAGAAAATATATTTGCACCCTTAATCCTCTATAACGTATCAACGTAACAATTTAAGTTTGTATTATAAAATTCTTAACTTAGATCTTAGTATCATGAGCTACTTAGAGGTTTAAAACATTAAAAAATCATCATGTACATTCACATAACTATATTATTGCTACATTATTGAGATAAACTTTAACATAAAAATAATTTACCAAGAAGTTCATTAATAACCTCTAAAATGAATGCGGTGAAGGTTGAAATAGAATAAGATAGCAAAAGTCGACGATGTCCAATTCTCTCATTGAATTATTACACATTATCTCACTTGCAAGTAGATTATTCCTTTCGTATCTCAGATAACATATTTATGTCACGGCAATTTTCCTTTTGAGCAAGTGACGACGCTTTATCAAATCTCAAGGAATTAACGAAGGAAATGCGAATTACATTGAAATAAATATATGAGGGTAAGTGATCAATGCTCTCTTGTAGGATAATAAATGAGCGTTAATTTCTTACCATAA
This sequence comes from Lamproptera curius, assembly GCA_029286875.1. Lineage (NCBI taxonomy): Eukaryota > Metazoa > Arthropoda > Insecta > Lepidoptera > Papilionidae > Lamproptera > Lamproptera curius. The sequence continues at coordinate 1,016,051 of JAGSMT010000093.1, read as the reverse complement.
ATCTATACACCCCAATATTGTGAAAATATTGCTAGTAATCTATAACAGGATATAATTTCTGTACGTAGTGAAGGAATACAGTAAAAGTTAATAGTAAAATAATTTTCTAATGTGATTGAATAATTTAATTGTTAACCCATGGTGCGTTTTAAAATAAAAAAGCTAAATAAAATTGGTTTAAAAGACAAGATAGAACTAGCGAAATAAAAGCTGGAAGGAATATAGGGATATTCCTAGGGATATCGTAATAATTACCTTGATTATATAATTTAATGGAATAGAGAATAATAAATAATAAACTTTGCATAAATTTAGTTGCTTTGTTAAGAAATTTACTCCAGTAGCTTCAAATTTTTTAGCCGAAATTTTGTTTCAGGAAAAAACATTGCATTGAACGATAGTTTAAAATTACGAAACAAACGTTTTTTCGATACGAGTCATAATTATAATAATTCGATTAAAACAAATCAAAATCGAATATATGATTAATATTCTTCAATAATATGAGAGTTAATAAAAATATTGAACGTAGGACTGACGTGGTTTCTCCAAATATTATTAGAATTCCCCACGGGCGAACGTTGTTTTAAATTAGAAAAAGGTTCTAGAAACCATTGCCTTCAATTCCTTAGGGTTGAACGCATGTTAACTTATATCAAATGTCAATGATATTTGTCAACCTTTGATTGTTATTACTTTTTGTGTCACCAAATTCAACTGATAGCAGTACATTGTTTTTTTAAATTATAAGGGTGGTAATGACATTGTAGTAGATTAGTAGTGTTAAACAGTTTTAGAGGTGGTAGGTACACTTTTACAGGAAACTGGAGAAATGCCACCGCATTGCCTATTTTTGCCTAAAAGTACTACTGTACCAGACCAGCAAACAAACCAGTAAAATTATTCTTTTCCTATAAGTAGGGCATATCAATTACCATAAATATTTATTCAATAAATAAGTAACAAATTTCAAAACAATATTTAGAAAATCATAGCGCGTCATATGTGGATGACACGAATAACTCTTTTCGTACTCCAAAAATTTTTCCTTTATGTTTGTAACATCAAACTTGCTTTACGTAAATATAAAAGAGAAAGCGCAAATTCTAAGTTATCTCATGCCTAGTTAGGTAACTGTCGCCTTTCACCTTTTTTCGTGAAAATTTTTGCATTACCCAAAAAGAGCATTTCACGATCCACTGAAATTCTTTGTATCTCGTATTCTTTACACGGTTTTCGCTGCTAATAACGGAACGCGAAACAACCGCCCGCATTATATTTTCCGAATGTTTAATTTTCTTTTTGTTTCCCACGTAATGCTCGGCGAATTTTAATGCTAGTTACCCCGTGCGTATATTATGTTGTCATCAAAAAACACTTCCGTTGCAAACACATTCTGCAGAATTCGGGCTTGTGGCAGTTTCAAAAACGCTTTGTTACACCATTTATGAAACATGCATGCAAGGGGAAAGTCTTTGCACAATTTGCGCTGCTTTTATGAAAAAAAATTTCTAATAAAGACTGAAAAATGGGCGCATTTTTACATTTTTAAATTCAATAATTTAGTCTTTGTCTATTTCTTTTTAGCATCAATCTGACACTAGTTCTGAAGTTATGGCTTATCCAGAGAAGAGAGAAAACTGTACTTATTTTTATATAAATAAATAATTAATATTAAGAACATGTTTATTACAAAATTCAAACAGTTGCCAGAGAATATGCCGGTTAAATTATTTTCACGAAGGTTATTAAATAACATGTACAGTTAATTAGTTACGAGTACAGATAATGCGAATTATTTGGAGTTATATAATACGAGCACATACAGTAAATATATTAGCGTATTCCACTAAAACTTTGACCACTATTATAGTGTAACGGAAATTGAAATTTAAACTGACAGAAGCAGATTATGTACTGAATGGGGTCGACTAGTAAACGTGAACTAGAATAGACTTTACTTTATAGTTTACAACATAACGTTCATCGTATAAAGGGTCTTCAGGGTTTTGACGCCCCAGCCCCGTAAATTTAAGGATTCTGCAAATGTCTTTTACAAAAACTTTTCAGTAAGTTACCCTAAATTTCAGTCAGAAAACTTATAATGTTTGACTCTTACTGCAGCAATTAGTTATCATTATGACAGTTAATAATATAATACAACTGTATGATAAGACGGTAGTTTTTATTGAAATAAATATATACACGTTTTTGAACGTGATGTTCTCTCAACAGACTTCATACTCAAACAAAAAAACTTGGTACCCTATATTAAGTACTAAACATGCAGACAATTTTTCATCAAAATAATATATAAAATTCATAAGAGGATAATCTTTTCTCATATTTCTTATTTCTGTATACTGCTCTGTGTTTTTGTAACCATAAAACGTATAAAAAATGCACGAAAACTAAAAACTATTAAACGATTGTATAACTGTAGGATATACAAAGTACAATGTAACCGGGAAAAATATAAAAAATATAAACCAATCAATTATGATTAAAAAATTGCACTCGGATATTCTATAGACCGTTTGCGTACACATTCACCTATCAATTAACGGTGCACCGGATGCAATTCAACTGCAGCTTCCTTTGTTCCCGTATACAAATCTGGCGCACATGGGACACGGGACGTCAATTTCACGCTTCCGATATTTCAGCACTTTCGTCATTCAAACTATCAGATTCACGAAATACAATACCGTATAAATTTAAATTACATATAATTGAATGAAAAGAGTTTTGACGGATTTTATAGCGTTAATTTATATTTTAATTCTTGACATTTCAAACAATTTTCAGCGACCAGACGGAATAGACTGAAATGCCGTACGGTGAAAGTAAACTGCCTCCAGAGCCTAGTAGCATGGGCGTGTGCTTTAGAAACCGGAGGTCGTGGGTTCGAAACCTGCGGTCCTCAAAAAATTTTAATTGTTGTTTCCTAGTTGTTTAGGGCAATTTGAGCGGATCATCCAATTGTCTGAAAAGTAAAATGATCCATGCGTCAGACGGTCATGTAAAATAGTGGTCCACCCACCAACCCGCATTGGACCAGCGTGGTGGGATACGGTCCAAACCCTAATGGATAGGGTGTATTAGGGGAGGCCTATGTTCAGCAGTGGACTAACAAAGGCTGATGATGTGTGATGATGTGAAAAGTAAATCTATTCAATAATGTGTAGAATTCGCATAAACAAAATAAATAATATTTTATATACAAATGAATACGACAAGTGTTGAGGATACTAAGTATTCAAATGAAAGGAGGTCGGTATCTATATAATAGGCTACCCACTGGGTAAGTACCACCGCCTTGTTTAACTTCGCAAACCAGTGGTAAAGAACGCGTGTTGCGGTTTGAACGAAATCAAAACCTACATAATTACTAGATAAAGAGACGTAGCATCTAAAAGTATAAGGTGCCGAGATTAATTGCATTTTATACTGTATTTACAATTGAAGGGACTGATTAGATTCCTATTTATTTCATAAAAGAGGAATAGATGATAGGAAGTTGCCTAGATTGTACAGCAGCGTCAACTCCTAACGTATAAGGAATTACAGGTAAAACAAGAAAAACGATCCACCAAAGTTTGATTGTTCAGTTAAACATCACAACTTGTTACTTTACACTAACACGAAAATTCTTATTCAAATGTAAATAATTCGATATCCATCTAAGCAAATCCTTTTTAAACTCACGACCCCAAGGATCAAAACCAATTTCGATAACATTACCCTTGAAAGACCTCCAGGATTGATCCTCCTTTCATTCTGAAGATCTGTATTACATTATATTCTTGCAAATAACTCAGATGGAAAACTAAATACAACCTTTCCCTACCGTTATTGATCAATTTTCAGTTCTATTGGAATGAATATCGGAAATACAGTTTATTTAAAAAACATATCAATAGTCTTGTTTGTAATAATGATAAAAAACTTTTGATAATAAATGCAGATATAATTATAAAAATATGTTATTATAATTAATAATATATGATAGGTAAAATGCATACAAATTGAAATAATTTGAACTAATAAATCATAACTTTCAGTCATTTAAATCCAATCAGCTTTGGATTTTTGATTTAATTGAGATTGTAATCCATTATAACGTTCTACAGTGCCTTGTTCATTAATCATTAGTCAGTGTAGCGCAATATCTGTAATCCGTGTAAGTTTGATATTTATCAAAGCTGTCAAAATTATTTAATTTTGACAGCTTTACGGAGTCATTATAGTAAAGGATTGTTGAAACTAAAACAGTTGAAGGCAACAGCTAATTAACAGGTTAAAATATTTTAGTGATACATTACTTTATTATATTATTATAATATTGGCAGGTTTTGTATATTTTTTTTCAAAGAGTTATTAAGTAAGAACTTGGTATCATCAGTCTATGTAAAATGTGACTAGTTACACAAAAAAATCTTTTCTGAAATAAAACCGTTTACACACAATTATTATACTTTTTAATTGGTCACTCAGTGTATTACTCTTTTGACATAAATACCGATATCTCTATTTATAACAACAGATATCAGTTTTGAAGTTTTCTAATCAAATTTTTTTAAAGCATTTAATGACAGTAAAATTTTACTATTCGGTTAGCTTACGTTTTTAAAGTTTATTGTCTAAATACGTTTACTCAGTGATCGCGTTAGTTTTACAGCTACCATGCAGAGCAACTGGTATCTTCAAATTCCAAAAACAAACCGCACTCAAACATTCGACAAGATTTGAATAACACAAAGGCTTTAGCATTCATTTTTCATTTCATCTTAAATGTCTAGAATTTTATCTAGCATCTTGTTCTATCACATAATAAATATAAAACAATAAATCTTAAACAAGCGTCTATTACATTCGTCTATAAATGGTCAAAACAATTGTATCAAATACGTTACGTAGAAAATGATGGCCGCAATAACATAAATTGGGGGTTCAACCGCAATGCTGCCCAATTTACTAACCTTACTGCTATATTATACCTATTACCTCAACACATAATCGTTACACTAACGTTGGTAACTAACAAGATATACTTGAACTGTGTAACCACTAAATGATTCAATAGACCAAGGTAGAGCTTTCTTAATAGCAGAGCTTTTTCACAAGCGCAACTAATATTCGTTAAAGGAATTCGTTTGTTGGCTGATGAAAGTTGGAACTGTGCGAAAAAAAAATATTTTAGTATATTTTATTTGAGTAACCATTCAGTAAAATAATCGTCTTTTCACATTTATATTTAAAAATGGTAATTAAAGGTTTTAAAAATAGTAGTAGTAAAGTAAAGTCTCTAAGAGTAAATTAAAAGATTATTATATAAGACATATAATGGCTGAGCCAATTGTAACAGTGTTATATTAAAGATGAATATCGCTCTTTGTATTCAATCCTTTAAGACACTTCATATTAAGAGATTATATTTCAAACACGAAGGTAAGCTGATGAAAAGTTGAAGCACTAATAACAAAGTAGAATGCCTTGTTTCTTAAGTTGAATCTTGTACGCCAATAATTCGTAGCCTGCTTTGTTATTTTAAAATAATAAAAATACTACTATTTTCTTTATCAATCATTAGTAATAAACCAACAAGCGAAGTTAGACGAAATAAACATCAGGGAATCAATAACTGTTACACTCAATTTATCGCTTAAATTTTTGTGAAATTATTTTATGTTATCATTTAAAATATTAGCTAGCGATTTAGAATAAGTTGCCTCGGTCCTTCTGTGGAGACGCCCAAACGACATTATCTCGTATAAAACCCTTTAAAAAGGCAAAAAACAAAAATACATTGAACGTGATATCCGAATTTTAAAACCAAATAGCGGTCAGTCCGCGGGAAGTCCATTAAAGACCTAATTTTATGGTGACCCCCATCAGGTCATGTCGTAATATCCATCAAGCGCCGAATTTATGGTCACCTTCAGAGGCCATTTTCCCGTAGGATAGGTTGTTAATTTAATTTCGCACATTTACATTTTATAATTTACATTTCATCCGTGGAAGCTTAGCTGAAGGCTTTCGCCCCGAAAATGTTATTTGTCACTCGAAACGGACGTCGTCTTTAAATCTTTGTATTATTCAGTGGGAAAGAAGATATAAACTATTAACATAAATGTATAATATTATCTTCGAAATGTATACGAAATGGGACAAATTCGATGAGTGTAATAAAATTTGCAAATTATATCGTTACATTGCCTTTAATATTTATTCAAGAGAATGCTTATAATCATTTCAAAAAATTATAATAAAAGTTATCATCAGATGCGTTATGCCGTGAAATTAAATAATTTCAAAGTTAAATGCGATTTAAAGTCGGCTCAACTTTAAACGTCGGAAAGCACACCAGTTAAAGTTATCAAGGTAGCTATTAAGAGCCAAGATTAAACTCCTTCAAAAGAAGCTCTACGAGTTCCGCATACAATTTATACGACTATAAATTATAGGACGCAACTTCAATTATTCGTGAATTATATTTCTGCATATATTTATATATATTTTTATATAAGTGGCACTAGGATCTTAATTATATACATTTTAGTCATAACAACTCTACCTCGAGTAATAGTTGTATAGAAGTTACGTTATGAAATATAAAAATTGAATAAAAAATCCTTTCAATATAAAGTACAATTAAGACCAAAGCCCGAAAACTATTGGTCATTTGTTATTCATCGTTATGAATATAATCATAATATTAATTTAAAATTGAAATGTTAATTCGCTTAGTCCATTTTCAAGCACGCCTAAGCCCTAAATCCCTCGTTTTATGTATAAGCAGCGTTAATAATATTTGGACCAAGAATACTTCAGTGTTATTTGAAAATGCAATGTATTTTAAATTAGAATACACTGAGAGCGGAGTTCTTAACTTGTATATTTCTTTCATATTTGTCTGTCTCATTGCAATCTTGAGTTCTTATAAATTTAAATCTCTTTCTCTTCTAACATTTTAATTTTAAATTTAATTTAATGATTATAAACAGTAATAAATATGCTTAAACAGAAAATTGTATTATACTATAAATACTGAATTAGATTACAGACAAACAAAAAACATTAAATTCGATAAATATTCAAATGCTTTGAAATGTGATTCTATTATACAATTATATTACGAATTCTATTACATATTATATAAAGCAATTTTTGGTAAGCTCTAATAATTGTACTTTTATGAAATTGTGTAAAAACAATATTGAATTTGATAAAAAATATATTTCATTTGTTCTTAATTTACGCATTTATGCACATTATTTCTTTGTTATGAACTTCGTTAAGACATTACAAGATTTTTACACGTAATACCTTTTTATAATAACAGAAACTAAGTTTTTAATAAACTGATAGACTGATTGACACAAAAACGTATTAAATCTTATTTGAAAAAAATAGAGTAATCATTTCGAAAGAAATAGATCATCAAAGATCTAGAAAATTAATAAATAATGAACAAAATTTTATGCGTAGTCGATTCTCTTTACGAAAATATCAAAACAACATAAATTTTTCGATAACTTAAATATAATTCATAATGAGCGTAGAGTAAAGAGATTACTATTAAGTTTTAAGTCTTTATGTCTACTTGATAAGAAATTTGTAATAAAAGATTATGAAATATCCTATATTGTATTCATAAACCGAAAATATTAGGTATTTGACTTTAATAATTAACTAATTAATAATGATTTTATAACGAATTGCATATTAAATTTTACAATGTTTGCCACAGCTTGTTGCTTCGTTTGCAATAATTTTGTGTTACTGAATAAAATTCCAAACAAAAAAAATGTAAAACAAACTATTTAATAAAAATCTACATCTAATGCTTCCCAATTTGTAAAACGACTTTCCAAACTTGAATTTAAAAATATTTGTATAATACTGTTTAATACACTATTTTTATTACCTTTCAATTAAAAAATCTCAACCCTACGTAAAGAAATTATCTCGAATTTACTGTTTTAAAACGCTGTGGAACGTCGCCCAAAATACTTTGCAAATTTTTACGTAAATACGAATCTACTAATTCATTATAAAATAAGAAAAACAGATTCCTATTTTCCACAAATAAAAAAAACACAAAACATGTTCTAAATGAGATTATCCATATACCAATAACTTAAGACGTATATCCTACGTTTTCCTGACACATATAAAATCCACTTACCTGAAACGAGTTAGGCTGAGATTCCTTGAGACTTAGGAGACCAGACGATGCCGTTCGCAACAAGTGATGTGCCGCATTCTGCCCCAGCCTTCGCTTATATAGCGGACGCCGATGCCGCCCTACGCCGCCCACCGCCCAGCGGGTGCTAACACACTTAGGCGGTTTGCATTTCAATTTGTGTGAATCAAAATTAGCAAACGTTTTCACATCGCTAAAGCTGCACGTGTCTTGATTTTGCGTTGTCTTCACGGACGGTTGAAGGTCGGTTGATTGCGAAATGTCATCACTTTGTTTGGTTTGAATGATTTAGATGCAAATATATATAGTGAGTATTCTTTTCTTTCGGTATGTTATTTTAGTTTAACTATCTTTATGAATCTAATTTACATTTTCCCTAGGAAAATTTTGATGTATAACATATTTCTTAATATTTTACACTGGATCGATAGGCAAAATTTAAATATAGAAATTTATATCTTATCTCTTTTATAAACATTTTGTCATTATAAGTAAATATTGTATTCAAGTTTCATCATCTTTTGTTCATTACACTTTTCGGTTAGACTATAAATGAATAATCAGGAAATTTCTCGTAATGCATTGCTAAGTGCCCACCTTTTTGGTGCATCCATTGTCCAATTTAAATAAGTGTATTGTATTTTTACGACAAAACATTTATTTTAGGTACTAAATAAATTTTTCTGTCTTTTTTATTAATTTAAATAATAACATCCATTTTGGAATAAAATATATTAAAATAAAATCCTCTTCTGTATGCTTAAGTAACACATAAGCACCAGAATACAAAATTTCTAAAGCTTAAACAGCACATTATCTCTGTACTCGGAAAGGTATTTACGGTAACTAATTGCAACGTTGTTATTTTCTCTTTCGTGTTTTTATAAAAGGGGTCACATTTTGAGGATGCGAAGAGCTCGTTCACAAAGACCACTCTCATATTAAAATTACATCCGATTTTCATAAGCACGAAATTTAGCTTATGCATTATGCACAGCATCATATTATGTGCAGCAAGCGTAGGAGTTCTGCAGTAAATGTGTTTATAACGAAAATTATCGTGAGGTAAAATAACACTAAAAGAAGAAAGTAATAAAATAGCTAATTGATTCTTTCTTCGAATCAGATTGGATCAAAATTGACTAGTAAAAAACGTAGTTTGTTTAATTGAATACTTTAAATCATATGCTTTGACTATGTTAGTGCCAAATAAATCATATAATAATTTAATTCGACAAGCAATCTTATCGATTTTATCGAAATTTCACGCAATACATAATCTTTACAGGATTACTGTTTTAAATACATACTTATGAGCCATCTTGTTATGATGGGTAAGATTGTTTACAAAACCCATTTTTTATTCAGCTCTGGTGTAGCAAATAAAGTTTTAGTTTAGTGGATACCTGTCAAAAGTTTGATGATTAACAATTTAGTTAGCTATTGTGACTCCGTTAAGCCTATGCAGGTTTTTTTATTTGATTTAGAAAATTAACTGTAATGTAATACGTAGCCAAGGATGCCCTATAGTGGAAAACCGCAATCAATAGTGGGTGAGTAATGTTAAATAACCACAATATAAACTAGCCAAAACTTTTTGCTATGCAATCGGAATACCCATTGCTGTATCTGTGCATAAAATCTTTATTATCGTTTTATATTAGCTACGTTGTCCTCTAAACTAGGATTTATAGCTATGTGCCCAACTGACAAAGTAAAATACCTCATTTTAAAATTTCCAAACTTATCATAAATAAATATTAAACACTGTTAAACATTCTAAATAATTCTGAAAGTGACTTCATTCAACCTTAACATAATAATCTTCTTTGTTTGTTTCCAAATAGAATAAAGCAACGTCTATATCGTTTTTAATTTTCAAAGAGTCAAATTAAATTTGATAACGACTCAAAGCCTTTTGCAAGATTTTCCCGCTAAATAAGGAATCATCGTGAAGATACATTATCTGCCATTTCATGTTGATCAGTATAAAACTATGAATAATTAAAAAAATCTATAGGTGCATAAAAGGTAGATGTGGAAGTATGTGTTATTAATAATTGAAGTTCCAGAGCAAATGGGCAATCCAAAACTAGAACGGTTGCGGTCAAAACGCATACTAACTGATTTGCGGCTGAGCTCACCCCTATCGCTCGAGTAAATATTTCGCAAATCACACCCGTATGCAATGTTTAATGAAACAGTGCCTCTGTTTCCGTAAAAAAGCTCATTGCGAACTTTGAGTTTTTACAAAAATCGTATTTTAGCCTTTGTTAATTTAATGTACCTTGTAATGTAGGAAATTACGTTTCAACAATTTTTTCATTTAATATGAACGAGACGTACAAGGCATCTCTGATGATCTCTTCATCTTATGATAAGTGCCTTGTCTTTAAGTTAAATAGTGTGATGACATAATTTCCCTTCCTTCCACGGATTCTCTTTAGACCGGAATGAAGAATTTTGTATTTAATGTGTTCTTTTATCTATACCTGTTGAACTGTGCTGTACTTTGCCATTATGTTTACATACTTTATTATCGTGTTCTATTGTTTAGAACTATTTTTATACTACAAATATAAGTTTTAAAATAATTCTTTTGTAAAATGAATTTTAATCCTCTGCTGTTATAAAATTCCTGTTAGTAGTAGTCACGTATATATATATATATATATATGTCATAAATAACTTTTTTTGAGCTTAAGTATAAATATTAACAATCCGTACTTTATTATAAATAACATAAAGCAACGTCTACACCCCAAGAACGATTTTGATGAAACTTGGTATATACTAGAACAGATTCCAAGAAAGGACGTTGGCTTATTATTGCAAAAAAAGTGGGTGAAAGGGTTACAATAGCGGAAGAAAGTTTATATGAAAATTCATCATTGTTAAAGAAGAAGTTTTGTGGCTAAACCCTAGTTTCTCATGTACATTACGGAGCATAAAAGTTATCAATTTAAAAATTGAAATTCACTATTAATTTAACTAAATATTTACAAGCCTATTTTTATTTCAGTCTATATGTTTTACTGTTATTTATACCTTTAAGATATTCTTTGTTTCTAAATAAATATTTCAATCACCCAAATAAATCGAAATATCTAAATTTAGTAAGCGTGTATTTAAAATCCACACTACCCACTCAACGCAATCCTTTCTGATATGAGGCTAAAGACATATATAACAAACACAAACAATTTCAGCTACTTTGAAATATTAGCTAACAAGATGGATTCGTTCAGGCATTAAAAAAAGGTGCTCAAAAAAGTAAATCCTACTTTATTTCTGACCTAACCTTCACTGGCATCATTTGAGAATACTTTTAGAATTAGATGAACGTATATTTATATATTTCCATTATTTATTACTTTGTATTGACAAAAATGTCATATGAATTATGATCTTCACTAAAATATTTAAAAACTATTGACTTATATTAAAGGCTCATATATCGATATATATTATATTTTAATATGAAATGCTGTATCTAAGAAATTAAAACAAAGAAATAACTTAATCATCTCTTCATGAATATGTCATGGTTTATTTTTCAATTTTTCGTACGTATCTCTAAACGATTACATTCATTGTTTACTTAAATATAATTGTTATATCGATATAATGCAAATAATAAATTTTACAGAGCATTGCTACTGGTCAGATTTAAATTGAATATGTAAAACACCTCAAAAATAACTAATATAGACATTCCATCAATATATGTAGTATTCGCGTATCATTACATATCTGTAATGATACGCAAATACTAAAGGCCTGAAGAATTAAAAACTGAAAGTGAAGACGAAAATTAAATTAAATAACGCAACGGCTGACCTGACAGCCCTGTATACGTTTTCTTTTTCAGAAAACAAAGGCGTCCGACAACAAGGAGACTGGGCAAACAAAGGGGAAAAGAAATATGATTGGGGCACAACCGATAGTCGCCTACGTTGAGAAGGCTACACGGTGTCGTATAACCAAGCCACTGGAGCACCGTATTCGGGCCATCTTATTGTGTGCCCAAGAAGATTTGGCGCTAATTGGCGAGTAACGTAAACGTATCTTTGCCTTTTAGTATCTTAACGGATCGTAAAAATCGATGCTGTATTTCGGCGCTTAGAAAAACATTTGGTATGACGTACTAAATAATAATCATGATAATATTTCTGGATGTTTAACACAACATCATCTTATCCCAAACTAAGCAAAGCTAGTACTATGCAAACTTAATAACTAATACTAACATACGAAATAATAAACATTAATATATTTATGTTATGGTATAACTTATTTAAAATTATATCTGACCTTCATATTTAAATTGAACAATTTGTATTTTTCTATAATATAGGTAATGTACACAAGCTAGATGTTCGAATCCTTTTGCTTTAAATTCTAATTTCTTGACGAAATATTCGTTTAAACACTTAATTGTCTATAATTACAACTCTTCTCCGATTTCTCTTTGTACATTTTTCACTGAGGTAACCGGATAACTTTGTATTAAGATGGGGACAACCTAAAAAGATTCTGTTTTCTCAGTAAATTAAAATTTACAAGAGCGCTTGGCTAAAACATATTTTATGTTAATTGCATGAGTAACAGTTATTATTATGTGACTGTTTATTGAAATTCGTAAGACATTAGTAATTTAAAAATTATCAATCAGTATACTCGAGCTAAATAAATGAAAATAATAAAAGAACGAAATGATGTGATCCGTCAGAGAACCAGAGTCTATATAGCCTACCGGATTAATAAACTGAAATGGCAGTGGGCCGAACTGACTACCGCTGGTGTCATAAAATACTGGAGTGGAGACCAAGGCTTGGCAATTGTAGCAAGATGGAGTGACGAGTAGAGTGGCTGGTGTGGGTTGGATGAGAATAGCCGAAAATTGGAAGCGGTGGCGTGCACTAGGGGTGGCACGTGTCCAGCAGTGGACTTACACCGGCTGATGATGATGATGATGATAAGTTACTATCTTCAAATTTACTTGTGAGTAGATTCACTTTATTTTTAAATACAATAACACATGTTTAAATGCGGTTTCAAATTATATTATCAGTATTGTTAAAAATGTAATAGGTAATAAATAGTTAACAATGCTTGTTACATATTTATTTACAAGAAGCAAAATTTATTCGCAATAAATTTGCCCGTTGCATCAGCAGGCGCTTTTTTAATAACTTTCTATTCCTAACCAATCTAAGTCTAAATCATAAGATTATCAGTTGTTTGTATTTAAGTTAATACTGTTGTTCGATACAATTAGTTTTTAAACATTCATATCCGAAATTAAAGTTTTAATTAAATCGTTTTTAACTTACAATTTGCTCTAATGAGTTCCTTATGGAGTGATAAAACTCGTTACGCGGTCAATAAACACCAACGGGCCGTCACAAACTTTACCGACCACTTACAGTATTATTAGATTCGTCATCGTATTACAAAATACATAAAACACACTCAAATTAAATGGTTATAAAGAGATATAAGACAGTTTACTGTCTACTACGATACTTTTCACTAAAGTCAACTTTTGACTAAAGTCAAAAGTATCGTAAAAAATCTAATTCACATTGGTATGTAACTTTAATCAGGATGAAAACAAAAGTGTTTTTACCCATACATAATAACCTTTAAATAGAGATTTATAAAATATTTTTTTAACGACTGTTAAGAAAACGGCATTTTTCCAGCACAAATAATTGAAAAGTGAGCATTTTTATTAAATATCTATGTTATAAAATAGGTTTGATTGACATAACTATATTTTTTATCCCGAAAAAAAAACGGTTTACTTTTAAACTTTTCCAAAATAGAAAGTGTAAGAAAGTCGTTACGTTTTATAAAAAAGTTGTAATTCTTTCTGTGAATAGGTAATAACGAAGAAAATGGAACTCGTTAAATACCCAACAAATTTTTAAACCGTTTATTTTATTCTAGAAAAAATATACATTTAAACTAAAGGTGTAATACGTATAAAATTTTATAAAAATTAGGGGTTTTAGTGGTTTTGCATAATGTTATTTAGATAAAAGGCAAAATACAAACACTATAATGGTAGTAGTAAAGCAAAAGGATTAAGTTTGGCTCAATAAACTGCAGAATTTATTAATTATAAGTAGTTAACTGATAACGTCCTCGAATTTTTAATAGACAAATCATAGATGACGTGTTGCTATTCCATTTCATTATTGATCTACTTGATGAAATCACGCAAGCAAATAGATGTAGATAAGCTATTGGCTGTAAATAAGATGGCTTCGACAAATAGTAGTAAAAAGCTAGACGAGCCGTCAACGGACGTCACAGAGCTCGCAAATAATTTGGGCGACGATAAACCAAGGTCACCCCGGGATTTGCTTTTACAATTTCTCACAATAACGTCTGGTCGACTGCAGTACGTCTTATCTTACATTTTTAAAATGGCACGTTTAAATAATAAATCTACAAGATGCATTCTGTTATATATAATCTTTTTTGAAGGCATATGTTTGACACAACATTACATTACAAATATTTGTGATATTTCAAACATATATAACACATATTTTTACATTTATATTTTTAGGCTCAACTACTGAACGCTCTTAAAGATACATTTTGATGGTTATATAAAGGTACACTTTTGTCTGTCATGTTTTATTTAGAAAATATATTTTTGGGGACTTCCAATAGGACCAAAACATCAATCATCGATAAGATGTGAGTTCAGATGTTTTTACGATATTTAAAATGTGTACAAATTGGAATTGCTCTATATATTTTTGTTTAGAGAACACTTTTTTCTTAAGACTTAACTGTTTAGAAATATTAAAGGGATGGTATAATTTGAAGCCACTATTTTGTCCCGAGTCTGGGGCAACCCTCACGTCCGATTAATTTTTAATTGTTTTTCATCACTCCATAGTAGCAGGTCACGTCTAAAATGCGTTATATTGTACATAGCGCGCAGCCTATTACAAAAAATTATTACCTTAAAACTTATTCAACGATGATAATATTTAACCACACAGCTGTGAAATAAACGAATATGTTAGCAAGGAATATTCAGTATTTATTGTTAGGTATATATATTTTATGCAGCATTTTGCAATAGGTGAAGCGGGTCGTGGATCTGGCGTTGAAATATACCAGGTGTTGTAAGTCGACGCCTGCACCTCGCTAGGGAATTCAGAAGTTCGCTTCGGACTGAACTGAATTTATTTTCAATTCCCACCTCTGCAAGGGAATATCTTAGAGTTTTAAATTAACACTTTCCACTCACTTCACCTTTCGTTTTTTTCTTATTCTTAAGATATTTTAACACTTTTGTTATGGGTTACAATGTAAATAAAATTAGGATGAATTTTAAATATTTGTTTGTTGCTGAAAAATTTTATAGGCAGTTAGTTCACAATTTTTTCTCACAAATGTTTTTTATCCTAGATATCTTAATTATTATTTCAATAAATAGCATACAAAAAGTACATACAATTTAGAAACCGTTACTTGTGGGTTTGTAGCTTAAACGAAAACTACTTTGTGTTCCTGACTAAACCATAAATCAAATAGCGTTTATTTGTTTATGATGGGAGATCAGTTCATGATGGTTGCACTTGTTAAAATCATTACGTTTAAAAAACAAGACTACATATTGTTATAAAAAAATCCCAAATGCGATTAATTCTTAAGTTCTTTTATGAACACAAATTAATCGTATATATTAACATGTAAGTCAATATGTTTGCTTTTTCATAATTCGTATTAAGTACAGTTTCATTTTGTAGTTTCCTAAAGCTATTAGGAGTAAGTAAATACTAATAGCATTAGAAATGTAAATTATTTAAAAACTAGACATGTTTTATCGTATACACTTAAAATTATACACGGGTTTTATTAAAACTATTTTGGAATATAATTTCTACTCTGTAATTCAATATATTACAAAAAATTTAAAACGAAAGTTTCTACAATCGGAACTATGTTTGTAGCCCTTTCAGGCAAAATCTTGTTAATAGTTTTCAACAAAACTTTTGAATAACATACCTTACATATCAGCATAAGTTATGGCCTATATTTTATAAATTATTTAAAATAGTTATGTAAGTGAAAAAAATTGCTCACTGCAAATTTTGAGCGAACAAATATTTTTATGTATAAACATCATTATCACTATTTACCATCACCATACAGGTAACATCGCGAAACAAAAATAGAGGATTATAATAATTATGTTTTCATATATAAATTTGTTAAGCCGGAAGTACTACTTATAATATTAAGTGATATAACATATTCCAAAACTTTTGCTCATATGTTTTTTGTATATCTATTTGTTATATGTTAAAATAGATATGATAGGACAAATAATCTGTCTGTCCGTCGTCACTGGGACCGTTTAGTTACGGTTACGGTCGTTTTACGACGCATAAATCGAATGCGTGCAGTGCCAATCTGTAATCACTTTGAATCTTGCGTATTCTGTATAAAGATGTAAACGATCAGTACTAGTAATAAGGCTGTGGTTATTTTAGCGTTAGATTTTTTTTAATTGTTTGTCTGTGACGCGTCTATGACTTTCGCAAATATATTTTTAATCTATATCGTGATTCAGTTCTAGTAAAATGATTAAAATGAAATAATAATAGAAATACTTTTTTGTTTTTTTTATATTTTATATTGCTTTTATTTTTGGAATTTTGTCTTTTGGAAAGGTTATCATTAACAATTTTTTTTTAAATTTTATCAAAAAGAATTAAGCTTACGTAACACATATATTAAATAGCAAAATATAACATTAATTATTTATGTTATATTTTGTTAATTTTATTATTATTTATTTTCATTATTATTATTTTCGCTTACATTAGTCAACTGTTAGCGAAAATGCTAAAGATATTAATTTAATTTATTAATGTACAAATAGAATGGTTTGAGAGACCAAGTGAAGACATTAAAAATCATCTAATAACTTCATGAAAAATGAGGTTTCAAACTTATAAAAAACATTGCAGTGTTTTTTCACTAGCGAAGTAAAAGCCGCCTTTGCACTTACCGCTTTACTTTATAATAAGGAGAGTAAACGTCATTCAAGAATGAAGGCATTTTCATAATAAAATCTCAATTGAAATTCTACTTTAAAGCTAGTTTGGATTTTTAAATTGAATCATAACTAAGTCAAACTGTGTTTGTCATCTCTTGCTTCTGTACAGTAGATTCATTTTTGAGTCATTACATTTCGTAAAGCAAAGATATGAGACGTTTTTTGTAGTATTTTTGACACTAATATTTTAAACAACATGCAATTTTTATTTATTATTTGATTTACATATCATTCATTATTTAAATTTTGTTGAACGTAAGTTTATTTATATTAACTTACACTATGCTATCTGTGTTATTGCTGCTAATGTAAAAAAAACGTCTTTGCAGACTACAGTTGATTATCATTTAGGGTCATCATACTATAAACCACCCACCAACCTGCATTGGACCAGCGTGGTGGGATACAGTCCAAAAAAACCTCCTAATGTAGAGGGCGTGCATTAGAGGAGGCCTATGTCTAACAGTAGACTAACACAGGCTGATGATGATGACGATGATGATACAATTAACTACGTATTCTTATAAAACTGAAAACAAATTTTATTGCGACAAAAATTATTTCCTCTTCATTTTTTTTATTGTACCTCTTGGAGATACTTATAATTAAATTTGAGTCACTTCAATGCATCAAGGCGGGAAAAGTCGAAGTTATATTTTATAGTTTCCTGTTTAAAGTTTCATAACTTTTTCTCAGGAGCTAGGCGATACTCAGCAGAATACGCCATGTGGTTACAGGAAGTCGCCAACTCATAAACGACTAAGACACCATCGAACTGGTGAAAGTGCTCTTCTTAATAAAACATGTATAAATGAGATGAATAAAAAACTAATATTGCTTAAATTATGGTCGTAAAAACTCCGTTTAAGTTCCCCGATGGCACATTATAAGTACGGTTATGGAATGACAATTGTTCCATTATACTTATCGGTGTCATAAACTGTACGAACTTTGCCATGATTAAACCAATGGTGTATTACGGATCTAATAATCCATCTCCCATCAATAGTATAGTCCCATCCGTATTAAAACACTATTGCACTATAACCAAAACGTGTTCGAAGTTGGAAGAGCAAATTCGGTCTATATCAAGTGCTAAGGATAACAGTCAAACCGAATTACTTTCATAATAACTAGGAACTATCTCCCTCTCTTTCTCGTGGCTTTGATATTTGCTATATTACGATAATGTATTTATAAAATATTTTACATTCACATTGCATTGATATCACAATTCTTCAATTTTATTCAGCTTTAACATCGTTGTTGACAATTGGTATTTTTATATTTTTTTAGTTTTGAAATCTGTCTGAAACAATGAAATATACATAGCAAATGTGAATATAATATTAAAATGTACCTATACATGAGTCTTATAAAATATAAAAATTTTAAACATGTTGACTACTCAATCCAATAACAATATGATAACGCAATTTATTGACAAGAAGAGTTTTAGATATTCATTTTACAGGGGACTATATTCAGAAGTACCGCCGAAGTGGCTATTTCTGACGATAAATTGTATAGCTAAGTAGTATAAGCATTGTTGTCTTCCGGTTTGAACGACACCGTAGACAGTGTAATAACTGAGTAAACGAGACATCTCACGTCTTGTGGCGTCTTACGCTGGTCAACCACATACCACCACATACGATCTTCCCGTCTGGTCTTTTAGTTCTATACAACAAAAAGTTGGAGTCTCTGTTTCTAACATAAAAATAACCATTTTAAAAGACTACATTGTGATGCGAGATGTGACCAGTACATATAAAACAACATTTTTCAACTGTCTGTCTGTCGGTCAGTCTAGTTGTTCTGGCTAATCTCTGGATTAGCTTGTCCGATGTTGACGGCACTTCCCAGTAAAAGATAGGTGATATTACTAGCAGTTATTTAGCGCACTTACATTTTATGCAAATAAAATGTAACAGATTTTTTTTAATCTATCCTCGCAACGTCGAGAACAACTGATAGTTACTAAATAAATACATAGGAAATTAAATACTTTCTCGTCTACCAAGTGCACAACCTTAGTTGCGATCCAATGTAATGTAGGTCCTTCGCTCGCCCTAGATTAAAACCTTTATCGATCGGAGGCAAAACACAACTGATTCTAGTGAAGTGCGCATAATGGTTAATTGACTGTGCGCTATCTAAGTCAAATTACACGGTACCAAATTTTCCGAGATCGTATATCAAATACATTGTTCTCGGAGTACATCTCGTGTCCTCGAAGCGAAGTGGAATTTGGGGCGAAATATTGCCGTGTCATGTGTTTAAATATTATCCTTATCTATTGTACGATTTGTAGAATATTTATTTATATAGAAATATATTTAACCTTATATTTAGTTTGGCAAATTTGGATATAAAATTTACGTAAACAAACTATAATGTCACACACGATTTGCGCTAAGAAGTCGGGTACTCTTATATGTTAATAATCGCGTGAAATTGAAAATGGACGTGATTCACCAATAAATCCGCTTTCTCTTCGTACGCCAGTAGTGTATTCTTTAAAATAAATTACAGAAAATATTGATAAATTGTAATTATATGCTGTTTTAACAGCATAGCTATGTTACTATGAATTGTTGTTAAAATACGTTTTGAATACAAAATATCTTTATGACGTGAAAAGTAATAAAGGTCCATCCGTCTTCATAAACTTTCAGACTTACAACATCGGATGAATGCGGGCGTGTAAACAATATGAGATGGTTTATACATCAGAATAATTTCAATTCTATGTGCCAGTAAGTTCATTTAGTTATTTATTTACAAGTTATTTTGAAGAGATTTTATTGTAGTTAACGATTCTTATTCCCTGTAACAGTCTTATTTTTAATTTACGAGTAGATACCTAAATCTAGATCATGAAATATTTAGTATTAGCCCTTTACCTAATTAATGTTAAAGTTAAATTTTTCATGCATTAAAAAACAATTTTCATATTTTATGGGAATTAGTAAGCATTTCTTCATTTCTATTAATAGAACACTGCAAAAGTAAACAGATTTTATAACAAATTTACATATTATTTTACAGATAATTAAGTTTTTGTATTATATAATTTTCTTGACTTTTAATTTTTTCAATAGTTAAAAATTAATAAATTGAAATTCATAAAGCTTCATTATTTAGAAACTTAAATTTTGCTGTTTATAATCAATCAAATAAAAAATCAATGATAATTAATAACTAAACCAAAACAGCTAATTTTAATACTATCTTATATTGTGTTAAAATTAAAATAACTGAAGCGACAAAGAATTACCCAAGTTTGGTACAAAATTATTAAAAGATCATGTTGTGATTGGGTAAAAGTTTAATTGTTAACATGTTGTGATTGGGAATTGGGAAACTTTGTTTTAATCAGAAACTTGATGTATCATTTTAAGTTTTAATTAACTTTGTTTTATTTACGTTAAAAGATATACTAAGAATATTATTAAAAATAAAAAAGGGCAGCAAAGATTTGAACGAAAAGCAGGTTATCATACTAATTAGTACAAGTGCTGAGAAGGATCCACCCTTAGAATGTACTAAAGAGCATCAATTCTATTGATACATGGCTAGGAAACAAAGGAATACTATATTATGTGTTATTTTGTTCGTAGTATTTTTTGCACGATGTTAGGTTAGTAGACAATTACTCAAATAAACCGTTTAAACGGCTGCAGTATTGAATCATGGTTGCTCATCTATGTTATGATCACATAGAAAATTTCCTTGTTCACTGATTGACTACGGCTATTTGTATTAATAAGATATAATTACATATAACATAACCTTCAAGGCAAATTCGTGATGTATTTTTAATTTCTTTTTTAATAAATTAATAATCGTAGTCGAGAACTTTTCATTTAGCCTCTTTCATAAAATATAACTTTTCAATTAAAACTAGAATAGTTCATTGTTGAGCTATAAAATAGGTTAAGCGTTGCAGTAATAAAATTTAAAGAAAGGTGTTTGAAAAGTGCTTTCTTTTCATAAGAAACCACTTAGCAAAGCACAATGCTTATGTATACGATTAAAATAAATTTCTATACTAAATGTGTTATGTATTCGTGGTATAAATTAATTTCTTAAAACTTCTGCTGTATAGCAGTGTAGCGGTGGTATCACCACAGTGATAAAATACGAAACAAATTGGTTACCGTAGACTTTAAGTATACTCCTTTATAAAATAAAATAAAGCAAAATTTAATAAAAGAAAGAAAAATACTCCAAATATAATATTTATTATTGTTGCACGATATTTTTTAATTAAACTTTAAAAAATATATTAAAAGAACTTTAAACAGGAGCAGCCATTTTTCAAACGGAATACACAAGCAAGTAATTTTCAACACGTTTGCTCTGCTTCGAGTAACGATTGAAGTGGTAAATTTATCACGGCGAAGGAAACCGCAGTGGTAATAAAGTGGTGAGATTAACGGTTGCTGGTAGGATTGGAAGGCGAATGAATTACAAGGCTGGTGCGAAACGAGAGAAAGCGGAAAATTTTATCTGTTGTTTTCTTTGTCTTGTGATTTTTTTAATTAATACATTGTTATGAGTCCTAGATTTAAAAAAAAGAAATGAATTTTATACATTTTAAAGATGTCGGAAAAACATTTTTTATGACACAGTGACAGATAGATGGGTCTTTTACCGTTTCAAGCGGCCTTCTTTCCAAGTGGACTTGCAGATTTTCAAAGGAGGTCCTAGGTTCTATACTTCAGAACACGAAACGACCGGGGCTAGCCGAAAGTCGGAAAAATAAGATTGCCGTGAATTGACAATGCTAACCATACTTATGTTATAAATGCAAAAATAACTCTGTCTTTAATTCAATGAACTGAAAAGTTCCTTGAATCGATTTCAATGAATTTGATCTGTACGTATAAAAGATCCCAAGAAATGACATATACTATAAAATTATAATCGCGATAAAAGTGTTTAAAATAGAGGGTTAAAAGATTAAATATAAATTTTCCATTGTTAAACATAAAGCGATGAAACTTGAAATGAGCCATCGGCATTTTTTTTTCTAGCAATGTTGTAGTTATTAACAAGGGATGAAATACAATTTGGCAATTTCCTCCTTTTGTTTTATTACGTAAATTTACGATAAAGTCAATGATTAATCTTTCTCTTATGAAGAACTATAAATTTTTTCTGCTATTATAATATACCGAGAACCGAGTTCAATATTCAGGTCACAGTTTGAACTTTAGTAACATCACATTGATAGATAGCGTTGTTTACTTAAGTTCAATTGCTGTCGGGTTTTGCCAGTTTTTAATTCGATTAAAAATATATATTTTTAAATTGTAAATGAAACTGTACTTTAGGACCTTGTTTTTACTTTTTAAAACAAAATATTGTTGGAACCAATTAAATTAAATTTCAATAAAATTATTGCTTAAGATGATCAAAGTCAATGAGAAATAACAAGGTGAACAATGAAGAAATATTGTTCAAATATGATCGGTGCCATATTATTTATACAAATGTTCAAAGTAACTAACTCACTTAACTTACTTTCCAACAACTAAAATATTTTCGACAGTGTCTGTCCATGTCGTATCGCGACCATAAACCTAGGAAAAGGTCTAAAACGTCCATTATAACTTTATTGCGATAAAATCTGCAAAGATGTTATTATTCATCCTGCATTGTCTTCAATTAAGTAACAGAAAGTATTAACTTCATACTTATCAACCATATCAACACTGCGATGCGGACAGACAAACCGTACATTTTATATACAGATCGAAAGTATTGTTTTGCGTTTATAAATATCTATTGTTTACATTTCTCACGACGAGTGCTTCATTTAATTTGCTGCGACAAACGTGCGGACCGTTATTGGAGAGAGACCAAGTGCAAAATGATTCGATTATTTGCGATCTCTTTGTTTGTATTGGTAAGTGCCTTTGAGGTAAGGTGAAGCGTATTTTCACTTATGTTTTACGATGTACGTGACGTGATATTTTCGAGAAGGACACGTGACGGACGAAGAAAGGTGCAGTTGATTATATCTTATTTTTATTTTGAACGCAACTGTGATTGAAATTGTAATATTGAAATTTATCATTGTTGTTTATTTTGCAGTTAGGTAGTACGGATGCACTACTTCAAATTCAAATTAAAATTCAAATATCTTTATTCAACATAGGAGCGATACACTCACTTATTGATTGTCAAAAATCTACCACTACTACTGTGTTCTGGTTTAAAGTGTCATACATACCATAGATGCTTAATTACTGTCTCAAGACGGCAAGCGGATTTTTTGCGTCTTATGCTGCAATTCATTTGTATCATATGCCGTTTAGTCCTTCGCTGTATTATTAAAAAAAGCGAGTTCAATAATTGAGTCCATAAAGCGGTTTTATTTAATTTATAGGTGATTATATAACTTTGCTACTGCAAGAAAGTAGTATGTTTGTTTAGTTAATTTTAATGAACGTATTGGTTTTGTTTTAATTGATCGAAAGTTATGCCTGATCAAGATTTTTGATATTTTTGTATTGATAATATTCGTAAAAATAGTCCAGTGATAATCACTGGAATATTTTGCAACAGTCATGAGCTGTACCGTAAATCTATGTAAAATGGCTCATATTTCATTGTAAGGTTTATGTGTTTTTTTCTTAACTTTTTTATTAAAATATTTCATAGCAAATATCCTACAAAATTATTATTATACATCAATTAATAAGGCCAAAATTATAACATTATTACGTAATATTTACATGTGATTTATGTAGCACATATTTTTTTTTAAATAGGTATATTACAGTTATAAAACATTACAAATTATTCATCATATACATTTCAGGTGTCACTTAAACATGTTCTCACACAAGAGCGGAATCGGGGAGCAACTCTAGTAAGTGATGATTTAATATTATGAAGCAATTAAAATATAAAAGTTCTGTTTTGGTGGAATTATTTATACAAATTCAATATGATACCAAATGCATTGTCAAACTATCTAAAGTTTCCTGATATAATTTTTTAAAACGCTTCAACTATTAGGCTCGCCATGATGCTAATACACTATTAATGCTCTTTAAAGACCCTTGCTGCTTGAAATTACTACCTCTATAATTGTGTAACTTATACTAATTACGTATTAACTTATATTAATTACGTATTAATTAATTTATAAATTAAAACAGTGACTTTACAACATTTTAAGCATTTAAAGTCAAATTGTTAATAAAATTTAAAAACAGCACCATCTTGCGGGGTTTTGATGCAATGTTTAACAACAAAACAACGATGGAAACAGCTTAACCCAGAAGATGAAAATACTGGCTACGTTGCAAAAGACTATACTTATTTTTTACGAATGCATCACGTCTGTGTTGCATTAGCAGAAAATTATATTTCAGGTTTTACTATTAATAATAATAGTAAAAACTAAAATTATAAAAACAGTTGATAACCTGTGGTGTGTGAAGTAACTTATACGTTCTTAAACAAGAATAATAATATTTTTGTTTCAAATTCTACAGAAGCCCATATCAGCATGTTGCGACATACCAGAAATGGGGGATCCTAAACATTTAAGCGCATGTTCCAATCCAAGGCCTACGGGACCAGTAAGATTCTAGAATTTATGTTTTTTTTATTTTAAAAATAGGAAATATTTTTTTTAAAATTAAGTATATTTGCGTATAGATTGAATAATTGAATTTTCTTTTGAATAAAGAAAGAACAAACGTGTTAAGAGCCTTTGTGTGTAGGAAAGAAATTCAGACCATTTAAGTTGCCTATTAGCAATGCACTCTGTGGAGCAGTTTTTCTTAAAGATTATTTACCTATACTCTCCTAACGAGTTGTGCAAATTATTGAAGTCTATAGAATATAATTGCTATTTACTTGAAGTGAAAGTTGTTTATGAATGATTTACATTGAAGTAAGGATTGAACCATTGAGTAACTCGAGTCTTTATGCTCATCTTTATAATTGATTTCATGGTATCTCAATTGTTAATTGAAAAAACTTAGATAAAGAGCTACTGCGCTAGTCGGAATGTTTACATTTCATAATTTTATTTCAGTGTGACGACATTCAATGTATTTTCGAGAAGTCTGGATTTCTTACGGATAAAAACACTTTAAACAAGGACGCGTATAAGAAACATCTGCAGCGATGGTCGGAGGACCACAAGGGTTGGAGCAAAGCCATTGAAAAAGCTATGAACGACTGTGTGGAAAAGGATCTGAGACAGTACCTCGATTACCCTTGTAAGGCTTACGACGTCTTTACATGTACTGGTATTGCGATGCTTAAGGTAATTTAAAAACTATTATTGAACCAAATTTTACAAATACTACTTATGAGACTAATATAATAAATTTAGTTCATAAAGCAAGTACTTTTAATGAACTGTATGCGTAAAAGATAGGAATGGGCTTATAATATAAGTTCTTTTATTTTGTATTAGTGCACATCATCAACCTGTGATAGTCCACTGCTGGACTTAGGTCGCGTCCCTTAATACACCCCTATCCATTAGGGGTTTTGGACCATATCCCAATACGCTGGTCCAATGCGGCATGGTAGGTGGACCGACTATTTACATGCCCATGCGGTGCATGGATCACGTTACTTTTCAGAAAATTGGGTCATCGGCCAAATTTGTCCTTACCAATTAGGAAACAACAATGAAAATTTTTTGAGTCCCCGCAGGATTCAAACCCTCGACCTCCGGTTTTTAAAGCACACGGCCATACCACTAAGCTACAGTATTTAATCAATTATCTAAAGCAAAAATAGAAAAAAAATACAGAATATAGTAATTATTATTTGCATTTACCGTGTGTATGTATAGTTTTTAACTCACCTAAACCCATTTCGCGTTAAAACATTAATTTGAAACGTAAAACGATTTATTTAGGCATAAACCCACAGTATTTATTATAATGTCAATATTTTCTTATTTATACATATGACATTGTAATAAGAACCAATTTTATTTTATATATATATTGTTGATCAATTCATTAAAGAAGAATCAATAAACATTTTCATACAACAATAGTATAATACTGAAACTACATCTAAACATTCTTAAAACAAATTGCATTGTTAGCTTTAACGAGTATTTAAACTGGTATATGAATTGGGTGCGCTAACTTAATTATAAATGCAGACACAATTATTAAAACAAATAAACACAATACGTATTCTAACAATTAAAAGCAAATGATCATTTTACATTAAAACGTTCGAGAATTCTTAAGAAAACATTGCTTTTAGATACTACATTAATAATGATATTTTAACTTTAATAAATGCAGATAAACGTAATTTATATATATTCATAAACAATTAAATAAAACATTATTCAGACATGCTGTTATGTAATGGCGAAACAAACAATAACATCTGATCGAAAAAATCTCATGTTTCAACTACTACAATAGGTAAAAATAAGCAGTTGTATCTTTATCTTCTGGAATTTAAATTAAACAAACGATTATTACAACGTATAATACTTAAGTACGTATAAAAAATAGTTTAAACTTTAAACATCGACGTTGCAATTTCACTAAAGTGTTTTTGATCATA
Organism: Lamproptera curius; assembly: GCA_029286875.1. Lineage (NCBI taxonomy): Eukaryota > Metazoa > Arthropoda > Insecta > Lepidoptera > Papilionidae > Lamproptera > Lamproptera curius. Next base: position 989,166 of record JAGSMT010000093.1, on the reverse strand, counting down.
CAAGGGTTCATAAAAAAAAATCTGTCTGGTGGAAAAATAAAAATAAGTCTGATTCTATGTTCAACCTGAAAAACACATAATTTATATATAACGTGTCCTAATTACAAACATTTCTTTCACATTTTCGTTGAAAGACCTGAAGCAAAGGATAATAGTGTGACGATTTTATTGTGTAATAATTAGTAACATTAATACATTGAAAGATACTGACCAAAAGTTTTTGATTGATAGAAACATGACGGCTCGAATGTTTCCGTATTGACTTTCGTTTTAACGTTAAATAAATTGACGAACAATAATGTAACGAACGTGAAAAAGGTTTTATAAAGCGCATTTTCCCGATTTTTATTATGATTACTATATATAAAGTGCTCATATTTTTATTTCAGAAATGCCCTAACGACGCATGGAAGTGCTGATGGACAAGTGTTTTAAGAATCTATATCTCTTTAAAATCATATATTGAATAATAAAGTCCTTTTGTATAATTACTTTGTTAAAAAAACCTTCATTAGCCTGTTGTCCTGTGCAACCTGGATTCTTTACCTATCTGTTAAACCGCCATTACAAAATTAGGACATTCTTAATGGTAGTTTTTTCTGAGAATGTCGTCCCAAAACCTATACCTCCTATAATAGACAACAAATAAAAAAGAATTAAAAATGTAGCTCAAATCATTTATTGAACAAAAACCTGAAAAGTAAGATGATCCATGCGGTGGATGGGCAAGTAAAATGTCGGTCCACCAACCAACCCGCATTGAACCAGCGTAGTGGGATTCGGTTCAAAAAGCCCCTATGGAGAAGGCGGTGCATTATGGAAGGCCAATGTCCAGCAGTGGACTAACACAGGCTGATGATGGTGATGATGAACCTTCTTTTGTGTCATTACTTTAAAAAAACGCTCAAGTGCCTGTCGATCTCACACTTCAAGGGTTCTCTACCTATCTCTTTCATCGATGTAATAAAATAAGGATATTTTTAATAGTAGCGTCTTTTCAGAATGTTGGCCCAAACCTATACGGGTCTAGACAATGATTTAATTTTACGCCTTGCTAATAAAAAATGTGACTTAAGAAATCACGATGCTTAAACATAGGATGTTACTCGTTAACAATATATTATAATTGTAACGAGTTTCTATTTCATTACTATGTAAATAATATTAATAAATCCACATGAAAGAAAATAACGGAAATAAATCAGATAAACATTGCATTTATCGTTTCGTAAAATTTGTGCTACAGATAAAATCGTACTTTATGGTGATAAAATGATGTAACAATATCAAATATCTTTAATCAACATAGGAGTGATACGTGTTTAAAACTGAAGGATAATAACATATACAAAGAATCTTGAATATAAAAAAGTTAAAAAGTTTAACATTAAGATGCTGATAGCAAGAACAACAGTAATGCGCTTTCAATAGTTAAATAAAAATATATCACTAGAGAAATCTATTTTTTTGTTCATTATTTTCATTTCAAGAGATTTAGGCACGTAAACGCGCAATTTGGTTAATATAGTTTTGTTGTTCACTGTCTTTATCTGTGATTAATATTTTTATTTTTTCAGTTCTTATTTCCTGTCCAATGAAGGTTAGAAACAAGGATGTTTTCATTATAATAGCAATTGAAACAAAGCATAAGGAAATAAAATTACCATTTTTAAATAAAGAAATATTTGTGCCAATTAAAAAGTCTATTGTTAACTTTAACGTCACTGGGAATATTCTTTGTTTGTTAAAGAAATATCGTCACAAAAATATAGACTGGTTTAATGATTATAAGTGACATTACTATAAAAAACTTGTTTTAAACAAGCGAAAAGCAAGCGATTAAGCTTGAAAATTAATAATGTTTGTTTCTATATAATGAGTATACCACAACCTTTCTTATTTTCTTAATTTACTATAGGTCTTCTAATATATCTGAATTAAACTGATTAACAGGTTTTACGCAGACAAACAGGCAGTTATTCTTTATAACCTGAAAAGCAAACTGTATTCGGTGGATGGATAAGTTATAAGTAAATTTAAAGGCATTGAATTCCCACGACTTTAAAAATGCCAACCGACGCACAAAAAATCTCCATTATTAAACCATTACCAAACCACCAAGATCGGCCCATATAATCATAACCAACAAGAAAACAGTGACAAAACTATGTTTTAAACCCGCTACAACAACCCTAGCAGGTTTTGAACCAACGAATTCCCGTTTATATCATCAATCTCTTCGTCATCCATCGCCTGTTTTAGTCCACTGCTGCACATAGGCCTCCTGTAATGCATCCGTTTTCTATTAGGAGGTATTTAGACCGTATCCCACTACGCTGGTCCAATGCGAGTAGGTGGGTGAACCGACTTTTACATGCCCATCCGACGCATATATCATCTTGCTTTTTAGACAATTGTGTGATCAGCCCAAATTGAAAATTGAAAATTTGTTGAGTCCCTGCGGGATTCGAACCCACGACCTCCCGTTCATAAAGCAAGGGTCAATACCGCTAGGCCACGGAGGCATAGCATATAGTATGGGACGATAACATTAGGCAAACAAGGCCGCAGTATGTATAACACAAGTATATGATAGATTTACTTCCGCGTGCAATTAAACATATACATAAATATTTAATCTCACATGCACACTGCTTTTTATGTAGTATAATTGTGCAAAAGTTAGCCGAGAGAAAGCGACCACATAGCTTGAATTAAAACAAAACAATATAACTAATCAACATTCAGTTCATCCATGTGATAAGAATTATTGGTTCATGAGAAGAACAAAAATGAGGGGAGTGAAAGTAAAAAAATAGTTGATTAGTAAAACTGATTCATTCTTTACAAATCTGACGTGCCAATTTTTTAACAATACACCGTGTTGTATATGAATAAAAACAACGAGCAAATAAACAATTACCCAAATTAGTTAAATCTTTATCGCCTTCTTATAATTTCACATTTATGACTCATGAATATGTACAATATTCGGTAATTATCAAAACGTACTCTCCGTGGGTAATTAAGCATGGTTCATTGTCCCTAACTATTACGCGGCGACCACAACTTCCAAGGCCTCTTGTTTCAACAGTACTTCAAACTGATTACTATGCCGCCACGATGACAATGCACCTTGAGGACATCCGATTAACTATTACAATCATCATTATATAAATGAGTGGTGGCGCTGTTGATTTAATATTATTGAATGATTTAATACATAGCTCGTATCTTATTTAACTCTAACAGGTATATGTGATGATGAAAAACAAAGGAAATTAAGTCTTTGTAGGAATCAAATAAAACTTGTTATGTTTCGAATACCGTATGTTAATTACGTGATATTTATTATTTAAAACACGTCGGTAACCACTTTTTTCCTGTTGTTTACTTCTAAGTTAGGCTGACCGACTACTAACTTAACTTAAAAATAATTTATTAATTTATTTTTGTTATCAGACCCTCTGTCTGTCAAGGTCCTTGATCTTAAGAAAGTGTTGAGGGATTGAGGATCGAAATAAAATAAAAAATTTTATGCGTAGGTCTACTATCCCTAAACTTTAATGTTACTAACTTTTTGTAAATGTAGTTTTAATTCTGCCTTGAAATTCCCCTCGTAAGTAAAAAAATATGTATTGGCAAAATGTAGTAAATGCTATTATTTAAAATTATTTATATAAAAGGCCCACCTTGACTCATCACGATATCTATGGAACCATAAGGGGTAGCGACTTGAAATTTGGTAGGAATATTCCTTTCGCCGAGTAAGATGTAAGTTAATTAGATTTTACGAAATTCCACCACGATAAGTTAGAAGGTTGTAAATATAATAACTAGAATACAGGTAACCAAAATTTAGTGCAGAAATAGTTATAAATATTTTTACAATGAATAATATCATAGAAAGATCTTAGAAGCTCATCCACACGTTTATCCCGTTGATTGGAAATATAATGTGTGAACTTAAATTCGTCAGAATATTCTATATCAAGCTTGAGAGGTTAATAGTGATAACCGTTTAGAAGATTCACCGCAATATGACGTTTGGTATTATATTGTAAATTAACACAATCTCAAATTAGCTTAGAGGTTTCCGATATATAAGTTTTAAGTAGCAGTAAATGGTTTATATAGATCTATTAGTATTTTCAGTAAAGGTGAATATCCTATTCAAATTGCTTTATATTATTTATAGTTAATAGTTACTGTAATCGAAAGTTTAGACACTTCTTTGATTAGCTAACATTTGATTCTTGAACTATTAAAATATGCATATTCTATTAATAAGTCACAACTAGGTTTATGAGATTGTCCATCAATTCTGATAGGCTCCTATGATTACCGCTAGCATTGATTTCTAGAACAATAGAATCTATATCTAATAGTATATAAGTTTTTCCGTAATAGATTTGGTGATCAGTATTTAGATATATTAAACGTATATTTAACAAATATAATAGCGTAGTATTTTTACAAAAGAATTAATATATTAATATAACGTAGATACATTTTTACAATGTAAAGAATTAACTAACTACTATAACATTGATGCTTAATATTAACATTTATCATAATTACATGATTTATTTGGCTTTATACTCGTTTCAAACTAATAGTCCATACATGGCTTTGCCGTTTTGTTTTAGTTTTCGGGTAATAATTAGTCTATCTTACACTAGAATAATATAGTATTAGTAGTGAATAATATTTCAAAACAGTCAATATTAGAGGATATTTTGTTATCTCCTAAAACAAATATTCAAATCGTGCGTCTTTATATACAGCAATGTGTTTAACAAAATAAATAAATCATCTCTGCCTTTTATTTTATTCAATACATCAATATCATATCATATTAATTATATCAATAACGCATATATATATATCATATCAATTATATCAATAACGCATAAACCAACGTCACGTTACAGGGAGACCGTCTGGTGGATACCACCGCGGTGCCTATTTTGCCGCGAAGCAGTAGTGTGAAAACACTGATGTGTTCCGGTTTGAAGGGCACCTAGCCAGCGTATTTACTGGGTAAACGAGACTTAACACCCTATGTCTCACGGTAGGCAGCGCGTTGGCGATACCATGGTATTGCTAATGTCTATGGGTGTCGTGACCACTTCCCATCAGGTGGCCCGACTGCTCGTCTGCTGTATGCCATAAAATATATTTATATATATATATAATTTAGTATAGTACATGTTGAAATATTCCATTGATATCTTTGAAACGGCTGTCACTTTAGTTTTTTAAATGTATTTTTAATGAAAAACCGAAGTACGCATCGAAGAAATCTATATTTCAATTTCATTACCAATTTTTAATTATTTATTATTGGAATAAAATAAAAGACAGAGATGATTTATTTATTTTGTTAAAACACATTGCTATATATAAAGACGCACGATTTGAATATTTGTTTTAGGAGATAACAAAATATCCTCTAACATTGACCGTTTTGAAATATTATTCACTACTACAATACTATATTATTCTAGTGTAAGATAGGCTAATTATTACCCGAAAAACTAAAAACAAAACGGGCAAAGCCATGTATGGACTATTAGTTTGAAACGAGTATAAAGCCAAATAAATCATGTAATTATGATAAAATGTAATATAACCATTTAATGTCACTTATTCTTAATTTGTAAAAAATGCGTAACATAGTTTATTATAAATTTTCTTTATTACAAAACACACCGGCGTAAATATTTGTTTTACATTTAATTATTGAATACATCACCTTAAATCTATTGCGGAAGAAATTAAATACAACTTAGATATAGCCTTCAATTGTTCTATGAATATGCAGCGGTGTCAATATTGAGCCCATCATGGAAGCTTGATGGACAATCTGTCATAAAACCTAACGTTGTGTGATTATTAATTAGAATATGCTATTTCTAATAGTTCAAGATATAAAATGCTAAGTAATAGAACAAAACCTGTCTAAAATTTCGAGTTACATGTGAATACCATTGAAATCCTATTAATAATATAAATGTGCAATTTTGTAATAATGGATATATATTCACTCTTTTACTCTAAAAATACTTAATAAATGCTAATAAACCTTTACGATCACTGACCTTATATATCGAAAAAACTTAAAGACTAATATATGAGGATATAGTGTAATTTACTTAAATATAATACAAAATGTCATGTATCTAGCGGGTAATCTACTAGCAGCGAGTTATCACGAATTGAACCCCAAAAGCCTTTTGACTTATGAATATGCGATGAATATTATTTATTACAATTATATTTATACCAATCAAAACGCGGATGAAACCGTGTGGCAATGCCAGTCTTACTATAAAATCTTTCTTCTGATATTATTCTATTGCTAAAAAAATTATTTCATAAACTTATTTTCTGCCCTACTTAAAAATGTTTGTGGTTCAACGCCGTGTAATTCTTAGTTTTTTAATTAATACTAGACCCCAACCCATTGTAACCAATGCACCACCCATTAACTGCCCATTGTAACGCATAAACCAACGTCACGTTTATATATACATATATATATCAATAACGATAAACCAACGTCTCACCTAAAATCGTTGTTTGATGATTTTACGTAAGACATACTGTTACTGTTTAAGATGGCAAAAAAGTAAACCCCTTTATGAAGAAACGTTATTGAAATCTAACTGTAAAACTATCTAAACTAATTACGCTTTTTAGTCATAAAGGTAAGAAGCAAAAGATAGTCAAGATGTTAAGGTTTATTTTTTTTTATCAATAAAAATATCAATGTTATGAATGAAATACAAAAATTTCAAATCTGATAGCGTTAGACAAACTTTTTGATATAGTTATATGTTTTGTGAATTCTAAACTGTTCTATTGAATTTCCAAAGGCTTATAATTATTTCATAGTATTTCTGTAGTTCAAAGTAATCTACAACCACCGTCTATCCTGTATATACCTAAACAAGTCCATTTAAAGTAAATATTATGGGACATTAGTAATATATGTTTATATCCATGCATTACACTTATAATTTGCGATACTCAGAACATTATAAACATTGTGTGACGCTAAAAAATGAACGGAAGTGAACACCATCATCATATATTTCATGGCTGCCACATCGTTATAATTTGCACAAATTTACATGTTTAAAGTGTTTGTAAGTAAAAATAATTTCAAGCGATCCAGGAAGCGTATCGGTTTGTCAATTTATATAAAATGGTGGCAAAGGTAATTTGGGATTTACCGAAAATTGTAAGCAGTTCAATTTATGTTATACTAGCGTCCCATCCTTGCTTACTGGGACTCCAACGGATTGTTTGAAAGATTTAAGCAGAGACAGGACAGAGAAAGCTACTTTGTTTTATAATATGTAGTGATACTTGGAACGTTCTACATATTTCAGGATTTAAAGTTATTTTCTTTTAGATATGTATATTTCAAGTTATCATGGGGTCGGCTTCTAATTTTACTATTACCTGGTTCTGAACTAGTAACTGAACTCTACAACCTAATGTGGTTTTTTGCATTCGACGAATGAATTAGTTATCTGTAAATTTGAAGACTTACATCCAATAAAATTACCAAATATCGTCCTGATCATAAAGGCCATATCGAAAAGACCCATCATGATATTATCATACTCTTCAGACCCTTATATTAATGGCTCATGTTGTTGTTATTTCCCCGCAGGATTTGAACCCATGACATCCGAATTGTAAAGCGAAGAAAGTGGTGTTACACGTAATTACGGACGGTGTTTAATTTAAAGCTATTCACAGTTTATTCGTACAAAATTTAGCGAAATGATAAGATTTCACCACGTTGTTTTTGGACCGCCTTGAGTCCAGGTTGTTCGTCAGTGTTATGTGCCAATCGATGTATGACGACATGTTGATTTCGTACAACAAACTTGTTTTTATCAAAACCGGGTCGTCTCTCTTATCATTTCGCTGCCAGCTGGTAGTTATTGTGAAACACTTTTATTTTTATTACTCTCTAGGTCTCGCTCGCAACTTAGGCTTTAAATTAATTGTATACGCGTTCGGTACTCACATTTTTAATAAACCGACGTAAGAGAGGTTGTTGCATCGTTTTATTGTGTTGATATGACGTCCAATTATAGATATGTCTGTAGAATAATAATCTTAAAAAATTAGTAACAAAAGTGAACGTCGTATCCTATAAAAGATTTAAATATATGTATGTACATAATGTTTGAATAAGTAATAAGCGTCTCAGTGGCCTAGCGGTACTGGCCCTTGCTTAATAAGCCGTAGGTCGTGGGTTCGAATCTCGTGGGAAAACCTCGTTAAAAATGTGTGAATTATTTAATTATTATCTAATATAATTGTTATCGTTGTTTTCTGGTTTGTTAGGACAATTTCGGCCGATCACCCAATTGTCTGAAGAATAAGATGATCCATACGTCGGATGGGCATGTAAAAAGTTGGTCTAACCACCAAACCGCATTGGACAAGCGTGGTTGATACGGTTCAGAAACGGAGAAAGCGTATATTAGAGGAGGTATATGTCCAGCAGTGGACTCACACACGCTGATCATGATGATGAAATAATTATGTAGACAACTACACAGAGCTAGTGTACTCATACCTTATAGTATATAATTTAAGATAGCCAACTCTAATTAGGTCAACGATTCGCAAATATCTTAAAAGTAATGATGTAGTGATATGTTTTAAATATAAATATATAAACAATAGAGTTTAAGTGTTTTATCTTTTAAGAATGATCACTTATAATAAATTTTTAATGAAGAAATTAAATCAAAGATATTAATAATAAGATAATGACAGTAAGTTAAATCGAAAAATCTAGTAAAATTATAATTTGCTTTATGTGTTACTAAATTGTTCCGCAATACGGCTCATCAGTTTCGATACATTACGATTATTGCATATATTATCGTTTGTTTAGCCAGAGCGAATGACATTTGATTGCAAGTTACATTCTACCGAAAAAGATAAACAAAGAGCAATAAAGATAAAGCTGAGAAGATAAAGCGGTTTATTTTTTACGTCTTCGATTACTTATAAGAGCACAAAAACTATTAAACATTTATAGTAATGTAAACAAAGCAACATGTAATCAGTAACAAAAGATTTATTTAACATTCACAAAACCATACACCATATTTAAAATTTGTACCTACTATAACTTGTTTTTATATTGTATCTTTATATAGTACTCGTAACTTTTCAGTAAAAGAAAACTATTTAACTATCATTACATGAAACACATAAAAATGTTATTCTGATAATGCAGCGACAGATTTGCGACTGGAAGAAATCTAATTAACAATTAGCGTTACTAATTGGAGTCGTTTCACAGTTTTTGGTGGAATTTTATGTCCTTTAACGGTTACGTCTCATCTAAACGTTGGCTAATCTGTGACGCGCACACTTGATTGTTTCCCGGCTCTCACAATGGTCAGGGTCGCGGTTGGCAGAGTATAAAACCTTTAGTGTCCTGTTGTCTGCAATCACTACGACACGGCGCGGTCGGAGAACACAAACATGCTCGCTCACGCCACTTTGTTAGTCCTTGTCGCCGCTTTCCAGGTAAAGTATATACACTACGGAACTCCGGAACATCAAAGCGAAAATAGAATTTAAATATTTGCCTGTTTTAAATAAGAAACGACAATTTTCTAGCTATCGAGTTGACAGGATGAATGATTAAATGGTTTTCATTTTTGGCGAAGACACTGACCCTGTTTGTGTTGCAAAGTTAATTTAAGTGTAAACATTACTGCGTTCCGGCTTCAAGGGCACTATGAAGAAACGACGCTTTTTATTACTCATGATGATACATTTTACAAAAACTTAATCTAAGGAAATAACACACCTTAATAACACGTCTTAAAAAGCTCACGGTACAAGAAAACCTAGATATAAAATGATTCCAGTGTTTTTTTTAATACGCTAGGGCGATATTGATAGCTATATATATTTTCAGATTTCCACATCTCAAGGGCCACCTCCGCTACCACCAAATCTACCTGAAGAATGTTTACATCCACCTCGCATTGTAAGTGAATATCTGATAAATATACAAATACATTTTAAAATGTTTATAGATAACATTAGACTGTGGAATATAATTATATGAGATTCATATTCGATTGCTGGAATTTTATCTATGTTAAAATGTTTTTGAAACAGGATAATCCAAGAAAATGTTGTGAAATACCACCAATCTTCTCAAAGCAAGATTTCGAGAGCTGCGGATTCAAAGAAAACAACGAAGAGAGGGCCAGACAAGGACCTCCTGATGTAAGTTCAGACGGATCATCATCATCAGCCTGTGATAGTCCACTGCTGGACATAGGCCTCCCCTCATACACCCCTATCCATTAGAGGGTTTTTGGACCTCAAGTTCAGACGGATACGATGATCTTTTATCGATTGCATATTATCCACTTATTTATGAAATTATTACGAGCCTTTCTGGAAAGAGTCCATAGTCACATGTGATGGAAAAGGATGGGATATGGAAAGGTCCGAATCGTCGGGGAAAAATATAAGAACTTACGCGAAAAATCCGGAAATAAGTAGACTTAATATGCATTGCATATTATTTAAAATATATTTCTTAATTTTTCTACTGTGAAGAACGCAGGTATACTAAATTGGTTAAATGTTATATTATTTAGTACGCTTCCTAATGTACAAGTTATCGAAATGAATATTAAGGATTTAGCATTTTTTTAAACGCACAAATGGTTCGATAATCTGTACGCTTAGAATCAAACAAATTTCGGTTATTAAATTTATTAATAAATGTTGCCTGCTAGATCACCTACGCTAGTTTAAAAGCGAATTTACTGAACTTTTTAAAAATTGCTTGAAAATATAACATTGTTTTGCTTAAAGGTACAATGTTAGTATATTATTTGATGATATCATTTCATGCGATTACATTATTAATACAACTGAAGGACCATTCTCTAAACATATCGGTTTTAAATAGGACAGCCGTAAATAAAAATGCTTAGGTAACATTATTCGTATAGTTTTTACAAAGGACATAGAATATCAGTCCTTTGCTAAAACAGTTATAGTATAAACTGTTTACAAAGCAAATAAACTGTATACTTTGCTTTAATTTTTATATTATTTCAGTAAGTTAATGGTTACTGGTCTTCCGAATGTCAACATTAAAGGTTAGGACAGCAACAGACTAGACCGGTTAGGACTGGATATTTCACAATTTTGTGTTTCGTTTTTAAGGGCAATGTGTAATACTATGCAAGGGAGACGTAACATTATTATCATCATTATGCCACCGATAATATCACCGTATAATCTTTCCATTTTCAGTGCTCTAAGCAAATATGCTTATTGAACACTCACAACTTGGCTCAAGACGAAGAGAATGTAGACAAAGAGGCGATGGTTGCCTTCATCGACAAATGGACCGATGCCAATCCCGATTTCAAGCCAACAGCCCAATTGGCGAAAGAGAGATGTTTAGAAAATGAGCTGCCGGGACCACCTGAAATTTGTAACGCTAACAAAGTTGTGTTCTGTATCAGCTCAACGCTGTTCACAGTAAGTAGAAATTTTGTATTAATTTTTATAATGAGACTTAAAGTATTTATAGTTCATAGTTTCGTCATCATTAAAGTATTTATAGTTCATAGTTTCGTCGCATGCTAAGTGATAAAATTCTAGGTATATATGTAAGTGTATTAAGACTAAACGACGGTTATTGCGTTACTTGTTTCGTCATTTCAAAATAACTATGAAATATCTAAGTGAGGATTTACTCAGAGTTGGTAAAATTTTGTTTTGCCATTGCTGTACAAACAGTAAGTGTGTTTATATATTAAAAAACAATTTTGGTACTTTATCATAGTCATAAATTACCCAGAGTATAATGTAGTAATGTATTCGCTGTATGGCTTACAATTTCGTGAAATTAGCACATCTATTCTATCGTCCCTTATTTTGGTACTAGATGGCGCTGTTATATATTTAAAAAAACCTGTTTATTTTTTATTTCCTGATTAGTTGACTATCTTTTGTTGCTATAAAAAAACCTTTTAAACACAAAAACTTTGTTACAGGAATGTCCCAAATGGAAAAATGAAATCGAAGAGTGTCATCAACTTAGAAGTCACATGGAAACCTGCTCCAAATTTTTTCCTCAGTAATATGAAAAATTTCGCGTAAAATAATTGGCAGTTGTGATATTTGTTTCATTCAATGTATTTATTTTGTTCGTTATAAACTTTAACTATTAAAAAATAAAGCCAATCTATTTTTTTATGTTACCTGGCATGCCGTACACGAAATAAAAAGTATTATATAATAAGTAGAAAAACCTTCCTATGTATAATAATGCAGATCTATTTCAGGACTGGATATACAAAAAATATCGTTGTATCTAAATGTAGAGTGGATGTCGTATAGCTATGTAATACTTGCCAACATACAACGGTACTTTTTCTTAACATGGTCTCAATTTTAATAAAATATAAACCAGATTCTAGCGCGAAGGATTTGTTAATAAATTCTTACAAGTTAGCCGTGTCTCTATTAACTTGTTACCCTTGTGCGAGATCCACTGATTCGAACCTGTATTGCACTCTTCTCAAAGCACCTAGTTTTAGCCAGGGTTCTTTAAGGCTCTGTACTATGTTCAGATCTGTCTACATCATTTATATATACTTTACTTGCACGTCGAGTATTAATCCAGACAATGCTAAGACAACTTTAATCCTCTCAAATTTAAAATCCTTTACTGCCAATATTGTAGTGGGTTATTTTTAGATATGGAGAATCGAAATAAACCCTCCAAAGACCGCGGTTCTCCTCTTTAAATACAATCAAAAAATCAGCAATAGCAGTCCTTAGGTAAATCAAACTAAATACGTTAGTCACCTTTGCTGTTTAACATAGAGCGGTATTTGTTCTGGGTCGACTATTATCCTCATTATTCCTTTACTCGTTTTATCGTGACAACTAGCTATTTTAACCAAAGCGGCACTTTCAACAATAATTGTCTTACGGCTCTTAATCATATAAAGTCTTAGATGTATAACAAACAAAAATCTATCCCAGGCCGAGTCCTGATTAGCAAATATTCACTGGATACATCACTTTAAAAGGCTATCACGCTATATTCTAGACCAAACTAATGACCTAACAATCCTAGTACAAAATTGTGTCATATTTTCGTATATTTCAAATGAAACGAAGGCTTAAAGAACCCCTGACGCGTTATTCTGAAAAAAATATTTTGCTTCAACTGCTTTAACTCTCGGCGACTTATTGCCATTGGCTTTAATAGACTGATATAAGGATAATAAAAATTATTTTAAAACAGGCTAACAACATAAAAAAAAAATAACTTAAGGATTTTTTTGTGTGTGGAGGTACACAATAAACTAAATAAAACGGTTATATTCTTACTATAAATAATCAGTCCATAGAAATGTATGGCGTTGTTATTTATATTATCGAGTAGATTATCGCAGAATTATTGGCGTAAACGTCATAGTATTTAAGAACAATAACTGTACGACGTTACTTGGATAATATTTTAAGAATATTGTTTATAAAAAATATTGTATAGATATACGTTAGAACAAGGAACGATATATTTTTAAAGAAATAGGTACTTATTCGGAGCGTGTTTTTTTTGGTGCTCCGATTTTGTACATTCTATTTTTCAAATTATATGTATTAGCTGTCATTTAATTCCGTTTTTTTTTTGTGATAAGTGGTTTAAAAGATATTTAAGAAATTAAGAAAATTACGGCGTCAAAAATCACAACCTTGTTCCATTATCTCTCAAGGCAGAATGATTAGAAATTTGGTTAGAAAATTTTCGGGTTTTCACGATATCCAGTCACGGCAACACGTGGAAACGTCTGCTTGTTTTCCATTACTCTCCAAAGTTTGTTTTTACTTCAACGTACATATAATACATTTGATATTATTACTTGGAACACGTTTGTTCAGCCAAGTTTTACCAAATTTCGGTAGCTTAAAGTGAAATAATATTAGTTCAACGATACATGCTTTTCTATCACTCGATATTATGAGAGTTTTTAACATTACATTTAGGTAGGCAAATTTAAATTTATATGATAAAAGTAATCTGAAAAATTAGCTAAACATTACCAAAACGATGAACGACATATAATTAAAACTACGCTTATCATTCTAATTGGTATAGAATGATAACCGTAGTTTTAGTTACATAGTTATTTCTTAGTGTATTTGAATATTAAAATATGTAGATCCAATTATTGCTTGGATCATTTGATATAATGAAGAGACTATAACCTTAGTTTGTAATTGTCTTCATTAATGGACCTTAGGTTTATATTTTGTATAAATAGTTTCTTCTACAACTTTCTACAGCTTCGGGGGTTCTTGACGTTAAGAATATTTATCAAAAATTAAAGAATCAGCAAAAAAAACTTAAGCCAATTGCTTAAAAATACGATACGATTTATTAACAATGATAATAAAAGAGTCTGAACTCTTCTATTAACTTTCACTACCTCTTTCTAGAACGAGGTAGTCAATGATTTGATTATGGCGGTATTACAATCTTTTAACAATAAATAAAAAAAAAATACATAAGAAAAGGCAAAACAAAAAATTTAATGCTAACTAATCCTATTTTACGATCGTAGGCATCTTGCCACTAACGCTAGTTCTTTACATATATATGTTTTAAATTACTCTTTTATTTAACTTTTAGCAAAGGCGAGCTTAATGCCTTAGGCATTAACGACCAGCTAATCTCAGGATGGTAGAGATAAACTTAGGAAGGTGCACTTTAAACTTGAATATATAAATGTAAATGAATCATAAATAATTTAGTTATAATAAACATATCATTCTATATTTATCATCATCATCATCAGCCTGCGCTAGTCCACTGCTGGACATGGGCCTCCCCTAATGCACGCCACCGCTTCCGATCTTTCTATATTTATAGACATATTCAAATAAATATACATACATATGTACACTAATATAAGGTAAAATATATTTATATGAGTCCATGAAATCTTAAAGAAATCAATAAATTGAATCCGTCGCAAGCAGATATTTTTGAGCCTTCCTTTTCACAATAATGTTTAGCCATCATGATTTCCAAGGGTTGCCCATTCCAAAGAACAATGGTTTGGATAAAAATTATTTGTGCTTAAAATCGGTACGGTGAGTTGGACGTAGAAAATACGGTCAAACTTAGAACAGAGATCTTGATTTCTGACGGTCCTAAGGTATTGAAATGCGAAGACAAATACGTCGGTGAAGAAGGAAAATAAGAAGATAATAAGGAGTGATTAGTGCTCTAAGCAATTGTCGTTGACGAATTGGACACCACCGAAGCTGTGGTGGATATGACGACCAATGATCGTATTTTTGAATATTGAAGACGAACTGAATGCATTTATTAAAAAGTTTAAGAAGCAGACGTCAACATAGTCGATTAAGGAAAAAATTAAGGGCTGCACGAGCATAAATTTTGTTTTAGTAGGAAAAAAATTTAAGCTGTTGTGGGACCACTATTGCTTCAAATTTTACCGCATCACATTAGTCATTTTCTGACAGACACAAGTTGATTTTTTAAACTGAATGTTGAGTCAAGAAATAAGAGAAGAAGAATTGCGGCTTATTGCTCTAAGTTAGAATAACATCCTTCCTGGAGATCTTTGATCATTGCTTGACATTTTGTTGGATTCACTGTTAGTCCGAATTAATGTGATCACTTGCTTATTCTGTTGAAGTCTTTGTTTACGTTGTCAGTTTTTTCAGCAACTTTATTTTCGGTTGTCTGAAAATATAATTGTAAATAATCGGCGTAAAAATGGTACGAACATTGAAGATCTTGAGTTTAGGTTTATAAAACATGTCAGTGCTTCGTCGGAAATCAGTAGGAATAAGAGAATGGCTAGCAGGATGACGTGACTGGCGGCATTAAAGGCGATTGGGAATTCAATTGGCAGTAAAACGGTGACTGGTTTCTTCCATACCTGCTAGAATGTCACCAGTAACTTTAAAAGAGCGTTAGGGGTGCTTTGCCTAGGTCTAAATCCAGATTGAAGATGATTAATTAAGTTATCAGAAATTAAAATGGGAGAACTGCTTTAGAACACCTTTGAAAGAAAAGGAAGTATTGAAATAGGTCTATACTCAGATGCTGAAATAGGGCTTTGTGCCACAAGATAGGAAAAGATTTAGTTGCTAAAGAGAAATTGATTACATCGGTAATAGCGGGAAGAAAATATCCTAGGATGGGGAGTACCATGCGATGTTTTATTTAGTCACAGCCAATAGTGTTAGATTTAATAGCAAAAATAGATTTTTTTATTAATTATTCTTGTGGTTATCATTTGTAACAAATTAATAAAAACATAATGAGGTGAAAATAAAACTCGCTTTTTAGTAAGTTAGGTAAAGTTAATATTTTAAAAAGAAATAGTTTGAACATTTTCCTTTTGAGTTAAAATGTTAGATTGTTTTGATTCTAAAAATCGACAGCCTTATTTTACTTCTTTTAATACTATCAGAGGTGTAAACCTGCAGCTGCAGCAGGATAGCCAGAAGAAACAGAGAAAAACTGTTATTTGAACCGGTTATATATGGTAATGTACTATGAGTAATTTATACTTTATTACTATTTTAAAATGTAATTCTGATGTAAGTAAGGATACACTAATCGGACATTATAAAAAATTTTTGGTAGACCAACTAAGACAGTAGAACGACAGTTCGCGACCCAAGTGCACATTTAAGTAATAATTATTTATTACATACTCCGTGTGCCTCACAATGTACAAGGTGTTCCTTATCGTTGCTGTTGGTAAGTTTCTATTCTGGCCTTATTTTTATCTATACCAAAATATACACGCTTTGCCTATGTTTTATAAAGTGCCTAATAGTTTGTTGTTTTAATTGTCTATTTCTACTTTTTAATTAAATGAAGTGACAAGGCGAACTAGAAGTTGAACAGATGGTATGCGATTCGTCTACATGTTGACTCCTGTATAACTCTAGTTATAATGCTTTTTAAGCAGAACATATTAGTTTATTCACACCAATGCCTTCGCATAGATTGACACCAACTAATTCTTCCATCGTTTATCCTTCGTTAAACCTAGCACCGCTACGATCATGTTTTTCTTTCTTAATGTAAGTTAATTTGTTTTATTAATACCAGTTCTGTTGATATACTATACAAAACTAATCATTTTCTAGACTTTAAGTAGTCCGACTAATCCAGGCCTCTCAGTGTTGTTTTTGTTGAATGACGTATACTAAATAATATGTACAACATAGTTTTTTATTGTACTTTTAATTCTAGCACTGCTGGCCAGTGACATCACGGGAGTCAAATCGAAACAACAAAATAGGAAAACGTAAGAATTTATGCATTTATGACTTGTATTCTTTTTAGCTAGTTCTCTGTTTATCTTCTGCTTCTATTCCACCTAGTAACTCATACCTTATGTTTTACCAGAACTCCGTGCGTTTGATATTGAAGTATGTATTATTAGTAATTGCATTGAAGTTGTATTACCCAGCAAATAAACTTACTTTTTAATCGTAGGCGGTCTAAGGTTTTTTAACAAGCTTAGAAAATTATACGTGTTTTGCCAGTCTAGAATATTACAAACGAATATCAAATATACAAAAACTAGCCGGGTCATAGAGCAGTTGAAGACAAATAAAACGTACACCGAAAATAAGAAACCACGTTCAGCTTCATAAGTTAAAATCGGCAAGAAATTAACGTTTAATGTTTTTTGTTAGCTATAATTGCTTGGAATTATACTATAATATTAATTAAATTTTAATAATAAAATGGTTCATCCTCCCGTCGGTCTAATATTACGCGAATTTTAAAGTTCGGCGGTGAAATACTGATGATTGTGATACAGAACTTGATTTATGTAAATTCTGAATCTTTTGCCGCTGGTACACGTTGGATTTCGTATTCTGCTACGATGACATAAGCCGCAAAATTCCTTAGTTGCAGTCGCAACCGACTACAGTAAATAGGGAATTTTGGAAGTAAATCTGCTCAAAGTATAAAAAAACTACTGCTAAGAAGTATGTTCTGATCAATAAAATTAGGATAATAAATTTGAATTGACATAACATAATTAAGCAATGCCTATAGTTATCGATGTGAAGTGGTTCAACTGTTTATACAGAATTAGTATTATTTGGTGTGTTAACGTGACACTTTTTACCCGTCTACGTACTTCTAATCAGGAGGTCTGTAAAAACTTTGTGGTAGTGACATTTTACTGGTGCATTAAAAATTTTACTGAACCCTTAAAAAAATACATGTTTTAAAGAGATAATTATTCTGAAAACAGCTACAAAATACCACCATAGTTACTTTTATTGTCACAAAGCAGCAGTGCAAACTTAAGTGATGGCCTTAAAATCAACAATTACCGTGATGTGGTTTTTAGGAAATTTTATGTAATGTAACTATTAGGTTAACGATTCACAACAATGTACGTCTCGACAAGACGAATATCTTAGTGGCGTCTTGTTTTACACTAGCTGTAGTCTGTGACATCGACAGCGTGGTTATCATCATCATCATCAGCCTGTGTTAGTTCACTGCTGGACATAGGTCTCCCCTGTTGCACGCCTTCTCCATTAGGGGGTTTCTAAACCGTATCCCACCATGCTAGTCCAATGCGGGTTGATGGGTAGACCGCCTTTTTACATGCCCATCCGATGAATGTAACATCTTACTTTTCAGACAATTGGTTTATCGGCCCTAATTGCCCAAAACCACCAACTAGGAAACAACAATGAAAATTAGTTGAGTCCCCACAAGGGTTCAAATCCTGCGGTTTCTAAAGCGCGCGCCCTTACCACTAGGCTACGGAGGCAGTCAAGAGCGTGGTTATGTGTTAAAGTATTTTTTTTTTCGAAAGAAAGGTAGCCTAAATTTTACCCAGTTATATTAGCTATATTTTAGAGAAAAGCCCATCAAAATCAGACCACCTATCCCAAAGACAAACCCATAGAATCCGTTTTGGTATATTTCAGAGAAAAAACGCCTTCCCGGGCTGAGTTGGAGAAGTGTATACGGAACTGCCCCACGACATTAGAATATAAGCCCGTTTGTGGATCTAATGATGTGACTTACTCAAACCCTGCAAAGCTTCTATGTGCTCAGGGATGCGGCGAAAGTAAGTCTTTGGTCTTAGCATTTTTACTAAACTATATTTGATTGTAGTCCACCCAGAAGCATCTGGTTTATAATTCAAAACCTCAAAATCCATTCGTGAAGCGATTAATATAACTGGCTGGGCTACAGAGACATTTTATAAAGAACCTTTTTTGTCATATAAAATATGTATATGTTACATATATAGAATACCATTAATATAAATTTTAATAACCTAAGCACATGTATTATACAAATAAATTTACCATACTGTAAATACCAATCTATTGTATTAATTGTAAGCATACATAACTTTAAAAACTACAGTCATTTTAACAATTATGTGACATTAAATTTATTTTTATTTGAATAATATTGTTTATGAACTCAAAAAAAAAATTATAGATTTAACAGGAAGCTTTAGGTAAGAAGTATATGCTAGAATTTGCTATAATTTCAGCCAGCCCTTATTTAGTTTATGTTATAATACCAACAACCAATTACCAAGAACTTTAAATGTAACATGATAGTGTAAAGTTTACATGTCATTTTAAATTATTATTAACTAACAGTAATTGTTTTTGTTTGCAGACGTTTACATGGTGAAACCCTCGCCGTGCTAAAAATAAAACTTCTACCATCTACTCATCAGACGGACATTATGAGTTGCCTCAAAAAGATTTATTATGTGTTGGACTATTAATGATATTTATCAGAGCTATCCAGACTTTCTTAGCTGGGAATAAAGACCTAAAGTAATATTTTATCACGTTAAATCCTACTTTGTCAGCTAGTTGATTTTATTCTGTTGGATTCTAAAACTGGCTCCTTTATTCCCGTATTTTCTCTAAATTACTTTTACCGTATACCGTATAAAATATTAAACAAAGTATAGTATATTTCTGATATATTTAAATAAACCATTATTGTAAAATTATTGTTTGTTGTTATTGATATAAAGTATCATAAAAATTAAAAAAATATCCCACTGAGTTCCTTACGCCAGTTTTTCTTAGGTAAGAGGCTTCTATTTCTGAACTAATGGTAAAATCGCCCGCCCTAAATCTTATAGCATGTGCGGCAAAGCTATCCTTAAGAGATTTATTTTCTCTCATTACACTCTTTACCTCTGAGGAAGTGGCTGCAAGGAGCTTTTTCGTTCATGTCGTCGTACTGTGTTCCTATGAACGCTACAGACTGTTAGTACTCCGAACATTGATTTCGTATTGCAGTAAGCTGTTCAGATAAGCCTATGAGACTAGATTGAATAACTGAGCTTATTTCTTGTCTTTCTAATTCTAAGAAGTGCTTTAACCTATCTTCCGTGAGAAAGTCATTTGTTATCTCAGACTTTTTCCACAATGATACGTTGCTTTGATTTAAATCATCTGTTTTTGGTACATTTAGATGAGCTGGAGGACGTATAGGTGTATTTGTGTTATCTTGTTTAGGTATTTTACTTTTACATTCCAGACATCTCCACGAACACCTACTTTCGTCATTAAGAGTCCTATACCTTTGAGGTGAGATGTTAGCACATTGTAGGTCGTATTTGTGCTTGCAGCCGAGATAACTCATGTACCTTCTATCGGTTATTGGTGTTCTACATGCTCCACAAATATTTTTTTCCATCTTAATTACAATATAATATGCAATCGAAAATGTTTAAGTAACAACAATTGTAATATTTTAGTTAAAGCAAATGCTCTGAGCTTTTTAGTAGGCGCTAAGAAGATATTATGAAGTAATACGATACAATGCATCACAGCGGGCTGACCGCGGGTTGTGGTAGGTCAGGGTGATGATCCCCCCGAACAGGTTCTCGCTTTGTCGTAGCGGTGGGGCTCAGTACCTGCGGCTTGGGTCAGCCGCGGAGAAGCTAAGAGGAACCTGGCCGGCCTGAGGAGTAGGCCGGCGTGGAGGAGGCTGCTCCAATCGGCTGCAGAGAGCTCGCTTTGGATGCGCCTTTGAGGTGCGTGGGACGGTTGCAGGAGGTAGACGTGCCGCCCTTCCTGTCCTTCGTAACCAAGGAGCAGTCGCGGGGAAGAGGAGTGTCGGTATCGTAGGCGCTCTCCCTATCCTCCGCGACTCGAGGGCCGCACCGCTGATGCGGGTGGAGGCCGTGGGAGGAGAGCATTCGGCATGGTGTCGTCGATCTCTCCTCCTCACGGCCGAAATGGAGCTAGCGGCGGAGCTTAACATCCAGGCCGCCGCTGGGGCTGGGAGTATCGTCCCTGTGTGGTTCGGGAACTCCTGGCTCATGGTTCTGAGTAACAGACTCGGGGGAGTCTGTTACCTAACTACAGGGGCCGAGACGAAGGGCGCGCTAGTTCCGACGCGCCCAGAGGGAGGCAGATGGCAGTATGGCTGAGATGGGGCTGCTTCGGCGGCCAGCGCTGGTGGGGTTGCAGATGAGTGCAAGACGTTCCTGTGACCCCACCCTAAAAGCGTCAGGAAGGAACAACGTGGTGGTTTTAGTCGGTGCGAGTCCGACATAACCCGTCTTTGCCCCCGCGAGGACGGGTATGCGTAGGCATTTCCCCACGGTAAAAAAAAAAAAAAAGGTCAGGGTGGTTGGCGTGTTGACGTTTAAATAAAATTTTAAATTGTTCTTACTCCTTTGGTTGAAGTTATTTCACAATCACAATGTTTGTTAAAGAAGCTTCACATACATGCAAAACAAAGGCAATTTTATGAGTGTTTTACTGTAGATATTGAAATTTTAATTCTCACACAAACAAGTTAATGTTCACTCTTACAGTGTCGCGGGTAGATGATTTATGGTAAATAAGTTGTCATCCGTTCTGTCTTGAGCTTTACTCTTTCGCTTTAGTATTTCGCTCCAAGTCATTCTAATGGATTTCGTTTCGAGATTTTATCGGGCCAGTACAGGCGAAGAATTATTCGAACAGATCGGTTGACCAAGACTTGGAGCTGGTGACTCCTTGGAGACCATCCACGTCTCGCACCTATACAGCAGGATGGTCTTCACATTGGAATATAATATCTAGAGCTTATCTCTCCACATCAGTTTCCGTGATTGTCAAATGGGCCGAACTGCGTGAAACTGCGCAAAGGATCGTCGAAGGACATTGGTTATGCCCCATTCTATGCCTCGGTGCTTGTTGTCAGTGGTCTTATGCAGTATACCATCTAGAACGACAAGTAAGAAAATAGATGATAGAAGACACCGTTATCGGACGCCACTTTACAAGAATAGTTCGTTAGGCTTATTTAGGCTTTTGTGATATTAATAGAGGCATTTCACGTCAAGCGGACAACCAAAAAATATGAATTTTGAAAATACAGTTTTGTAAGAACTTGTCATAATTACAGCCATTTGCCACATCGTATCACATCATCGTATTACACAATGTTCATTATATACAATTAAAAAAGTCATTAATTCTTAAATTTTGCAAGTGAGAATTAGAGGATAAAATATTAATACCAAGTATAAGTACTTCAGCAAGTATGCTCATAAATCGATAATTTTCTCAGGTACGCCAATTTTTGTTAAGCGGGACCATCTTCCATCTTAACGTTCCAAGGGCTTTTATAGAATTCTACAAAGGACAGATATCTCGTTGCCATTCTAATGCCTGTTCTCCGCAGGATTCGAACCCACGACGTCCGGTTTCTAAAGCACACGCCCTTACAACTAGGCTACGAAGGCAATTGGTAAATACACAGTTGGTGTCTAGTGATATATTGACGAACGTTGGGGTGAGGAAGGCTTAACGGACGCTGTTGGCAAAACAGTCCTCCTTGATAATTTTGAAACATGTTACGCTGTCTATTTGGTCGATATGTAAACCACTGAGGCACGTGGCCGCTTTAGGTGGATGCTCTCAATTCCACAGGCCACACGTGCATTGATTTAGCAAGGTACTTTGCTTTTTTTAGATTTATTTGGTTTAGATGGTAATATGGTGCTCTGACGATAATTTACATCCAACCACTGTAAACAATTGTTTACATATAGATCTTACAAAATTATATTGTATTGTATTAAAATTATTAAAATTTCAACGTATTCCACCAAGTTTTAATCAAATTTCATTAACCTGAGTTAGAATAGTACTAGTACATTGATATCTGCTTTCAAAAAGTTAATTAAGTAGTAGATACGTAACATTACCAAGACATTGCCAATTTCAATGATACGCATAGTTCTTTATTACATACTTATTTATTGGTCTATTTGAAAGTTAAAATATGCAGTCAAATCAATTTACATACTTTGAAGGGGCCATCATTTTATTTTCTATTTTTCTTATCAAGTCAAATTGTAATACTAATAAATACTAACGACGTAGTAACCGTGCAACAATTAATAACAAAGTAATTATTACTAGCAATTTCTTTTTTTCTTAGTTTAACTATATTAAGAATTAAAAAATATGACCGACGATGAATACGAACGCAATTAATCTATTGCCGGTTATTCTGTAATAAAACCAAAATTCAGTTACCAGTTAAAAAGGAAATTTTTACAAGAGTGAGCGAGCGAGGAACTTATTAAACATTTTTGACTTTAAAAGAAAATAAACACTATTTACACAACCGTTGGCAGTTGATGGCGACGACAATTATGTCAACGTCAGCATCCGCAGCGAATCGAATATGGAGGTCGAGGCGCTAATCAATCCTAAATCCGATGACAGCTTCAAAGCCGTCATATCAAAGAGAAAGCGCAACCTCTTCCCCTGCACCCGTCCTTCCCGTCAAGGCTGCAAAGCTGGACGCTCCCGCTACTTTCCCCCAGCAGGCTTCCAAACCGTCGACCTCCCAGTCAGCGAAACCTCCATCCATACCGCCAGTCCTAGGGGTCCCCCTTAGGATTTCTGGCTCCTCACCCCGCCCAGCTGTTCCAGACTTCCCAGGCACGACTCCCCGTAGGGAAACGCCCCACTCCGATTTATCTCCGCTAAAAGGAGAAGTGGGTCGAGATTAACTCAGCCCTATAACACAACATAAAGTTTGAGACCTCTGATAGCAATGACGGGATCAAATTACAGCTAGCCACACAGGTGACTTCTTTCCTAGGAAAAGGCATCAGGTTTACACATTCAGCTCCCGAATGAGTGCATACTAGGACAGTGGTATATACAGACATAGGTAGCCAGTATGATAGTTTCGCAGTCAGTTTTAGTCCACTGCTGGATATAATTCTACGCTATTGCACGCCCTCTCAATTAGCAGGTTTTGGACCGTATCCCACCACGCTGGTCCAATGCCAGTTAGTGGGTGGACCGACTTTTGACAGGCCCATCCGATGCATGGATCACGATGGTGATCACCAATGCCCTAACTTACTAGGAAACAACAATGAAATTTGTCCCCGCAGGATTGAACCCAGTCCTCCGGTTTTAAAGCACCGCCTTACTACTAGGCTAGCTAGATATTTGTAATATTTTGTAATATCATTTTCTTCCTATTTTGTTATTTCAATTTATCTTAGCTTCTATATTTTATTCATCTAATTTCCTATGTTTTATAACTACTTCTATACCATTCTGCGGCATTAAAAATTACTGACGTTTTTTTAATTTAAAAATTTAGAGACGATGAGGAGTTAAGAACAGTCCTGTCAAAATCATACCTTTGCTATTATAGAGATTAGCAAACAGACAGACTCAAAAATGTTAATTTGTTATATGTACCGAGTCAAATATATCAATGTTTCCACTTAAAACTCGGTTATTTTAATGTTACAAACAGATACACCAATTTTATTTAATTGTATATGAATAATGAATCTATATTGTTTTGTTTTGTACATGTAATTTAAGTATGTAAGGATTCATGAATCGGGCTTTATTAGAATACTTTCGTAGGCCTGCTTACCCAGTGGAATGACAGTTCGCTGTCCGAGAGTATATTCAAGTAATATTTAATTAATTATACAGTTCGTGTCTCTAATAATGTACAAGCTGTTCCTTATCGTTGTTGTTGGTAAGTTTCTATCCTGGCTATTCTATTTCTCTATACCAAAATATTTACGCAATATCGTTTTAGATAGCTTGATGTTTCGATCGTCTATCTGAATGCCTTAGTTATTTTCAAAGGTTGTTATAAACTCGTGTTATAAAGCCGAGATTTTTCAAGAACTATTTAATAACATTTTCTATATCATAATTGTAAAAAATGTTTATCATCCATAACTATATCTAAACCCTAAATTATTATTAACGTTTTAGGAGAGGCCCTTGAGACAGTAGCTATTCAAATGTCATTAGACGAATTACTAACATTAAGAGTTTAAATTTATCGTCACTACTGGAATTGGTCAGCAAAGCTAAATTGTAAATTACATTAACTTATTTTAAAGAAACTGAATATGTTTTATTATTTAGGCTTAAATAGATTTTCCGGACACATGAACTCGTTATCATCATCAGCCTGTAGGAGTCCACAGCCGGAGTACTTTACTTACTTGGACAGCATCGGTAGTCTGTTCTGCAGGCTAGTTTGATAAGCCTCACTGCCACTTTAGCTCACTAATCCGGTGACCTATGTCGGTGACTTCGGTTCTCTGACGGATCGTATAATTTCTGATGCTGGTGCATGTTCTGGTCCTTCAGGTAGAGAGGTACTCCGAACAATGCCCTCACCAAAGCACGCTGAGCGTTTAAATTTAAATTTGTGAACCAGTCGAACCGTAAGTGTCCAAGTTTTGGTACCCTAGGTCACGCACTGACCGAAGACTTTCGATTTTAGGCGCTGTGGGATGGATAACGTGAAAACTCTATGAAAAAACACGAACTATTTTATATAAATTTTGTTTATATTATACTACCAAAGTTGACTTTATACAACTTCAGATAAAGAGAAAGCCTTAATCACCTTTTATTACTTATGGCATATTTGTGTATTCTAGCACTGCTTGCCAGTGACATCATGGGGCTTAAAACGAAACATCAAAATGGCAACAACAAGAGCTCTACTCAAACGACGTAAGTAATTAAGTTTTAATGTTTTTCTTTCTAGCTAACTAACCGCTAGCTAACTGGCCGAGGAATTTCTAGCTAATTTATTATATGATAAAAAGTAATCATTGCGCTTTAGGTTTGTGAACCTTCACATTTTGTTACAGAACCTGGTTTATTTAAATTCAAGAAATCTAACGTCTTCCAGCGGTAAAAGGATATACTTTCACCGCTGGTAGGCGTTATATTTCTTATAAACCAACGACGACGTAAATCGCAACTACCCACATTTTGTTTTAACGTAAAGGTAATTTTCAATTAAATCAAGTCTCCCGAGTTTATTTATTACCGTTGTATTTACAACTTAACTAAACCGTTAAAACAGAAACGTCTGAAGTTGTTAATTATCCTAAAACCAGTTATAAAATACCACCACAGTGACTTTTACTGTCACAAAGTTACAGTATAAGCCTGAGTGATGGCCTTGAAACCAACAAGCTACTGTGGTCTAATTTGTAGGCTCTCTTTATATTCGATAGCCCAATAATTAAATGTGATGTAATAATTGTGTTAACGAATCACATTATGTTATGTGTCGGCGAGATTAACGACTCTGGGGCGGCAAATGTCACAAGTCTCATAAAGAGAGGGCAACAATTGCCGCAGTTTATCAAGTCAACCCACTAGAAAAAAAAGAAATATTTTTTTTATTCATTTCACTTGGCATTTTTCAGAGAAAAAACGCCTTCACCGGCAGAGTTTCAGGAGTGCGTCGAACAAGAATGCGTGATGTCATCATTATATACCCCCGTTTGTGGGTCTAACAACATAACTTACGCTAACCTTTCAAGTCTGGAATGTGCTCAGCACTGCGGCGAAAGTAAGTCTTTAGTCTTAGCCACTTTCCAAGTGATCATGGATTCTGGTCCAGCCAGAATCACCTTCAAAGCTTGTGCTGTACTGCTGGTGTCTGAACTTTATAACAAATCGATAGCAAAACTCGATGGATAACATTGCTCTTTTTATCCAGGCAATAAGTGCCTCGGCTCACTTTTGTTTTTTTTTACGAGGCTCGCGAAGGCTATGATGTCGGAATTGCTCCGACTAAAACTACAACGTTGTTCCTTCCTGAGACCTATAGAGTGGGGTCACGGGGACGCTTTTGCATTGTTCAGCAACCGTACCAGCGTTGGCCGCCAAGGCAACCCCGTCTGTGGCCCACCCTACCTCAGAGCGCTTCGGAACGCGTGATGCCTAGATATATGCTAGCATCGCGTATATCTGGGCAGTAGACTACCCAAATCTGATACCCAGGGGCCATGGGAGTCAGGAGATCTCAACCATTGCAGATGCAAGTCTCCTGGCCTACAGCGGTGGCCAAGGCGTTGGGCTTTGTTGCTAGCACCAATTTGGGCCCCTCACACCGCATCAGCGGTATGGTTCCACTGAATCGCGGAAATTAGGGAGAGCGGCCTACGAAATACTGATTCCCTCTCATCCCCCGCGACTCCACCTGCAAAGGACAGGGATGGCAGCACGTCAACCACCTTCTTCTTCGTCTGTTGCAACCACTTAGGCGCATCCGCATTTGTCTTCTCCAGCCAGCTTGCACCAGCCTCCTCCATGGCCGGCCTAACACCTTGGGCTAGCCAGGTTACTCTTAGCTTTTTCGCGGCCTACCACGCCGCTGGTACTGAGTCCCACCGTTGCGACAAAGCAAGGACCATTTTGGGCCTCGGCTTACTTTGCCCTTACTAATAACGATACTACAAAGTTGTTTAACCGCTGGATACGAATCCACAACCTCCATTTTTAAAATAATAACTATTACAACTAAGTAGGCTACGTAGGCTGCTTCTGAAAAAAAATTTAAATAACATATTAAATTTAGTATGTTGCTTATATAAATTTCATCATCATTATCATCAGCATGTGTTAGTCCACTGCTGGACATAGGCCTGATCTAATGCACCCCTAACCATTAGGGGGTTTTGCACCGTATTTGATCACGCTGGTCCAATACAAGTTGGTGGGTGGACCGACTTTTTACATGCCCATCCAACGCATGGATCATCTTACTTTTCAGACAATTGGGTGATCAGCCCGAATTGCTCTAATCAACTCGTGAATCAAACCCACAACCTCCACATACCCATCTGACTCCTATCTTTTACTAAACAACCAGTAAGCTCCTTCAAAACAAATTTATTTTCTAAAGGATTCATTGCATTGCATGCATTTTCGATTTCCGGTTTATACCGCAAGGCTACAATGGTGGTATACATACCTATTAAGTTATAAAAGCATTATCAGAGGCAGAAACTGGTAGTGTCAACAATCTCGATCTAGAAATAGAGGATATAGCAATATATTTTTTGATTTTGTTATTTTTATAAGGAACGTTTATGGATATTATATATATTATATAAATAACATTACAGCTGCAGTTCTGATATAGCCAAAAGAGTATGTGAATTATTACAAAAGAGTATCTGACCTAGAATCAATAGTTGTAAGGCCACCAAAACATTTGGCCTTATGTTTGGAACTGTAAACCAAAAATATATTACTACATTTAGAACCATTACAGTGTAAAACAAGTTTTTGATTTCTGATTTTATTGGGCTTTAGTGTAAGTTACGTAAATGTTACAACTATGGATATGACGCATGGATCATATTACTTTTTAACAATTGGGTGATCGGCCAATTGTCCTAACCAACTAGGAAACAACAATGAAAATTTCTCGAGTCCCCTACAGGATTTGAACTCACGACCTCCTAATCAAGAGCGTGGTTATAAAAGAAATTTATAAATTACCCTGGACTTAGCTATGTATTAGAGACAAAGCCCATCAAACAAATCAGACCCCCTAAAGTAAGTCTTTGGTCTTAGCCATTTTACTGAGTTATGTAAGAGTCCACGAGATTCACCTGATTTATGATTCCAATGATTAATCTCCATTCGTGAAGCAAATTACAATTATAACTACTAGGCTGACAGAGACATCTTCTTAAACAACTTTATATGTCACATTGAATATGTATTTGTAACATAATATAGAAAACCATTAATTTAAAATTTTATAACCCTAGCACATGTATGATAAAAATTAAATTACCATACTGTAAATTCCAATCTATTGCTTTAATTGTTACTTTATGTAACTTTAACAATTACAATTGTTTTGAAAGTTATGTGAAATTTTATTTATGTTTATTTAAATAATATTGCTGTTAATAATTAAACTCAAACACATTTTTAAATAGCTATAACAGGAAGCCTTAGGTAAGCAGAATGTGCTAGAATTTTTGTTTGCTATAATAATAGCGAGCCCTTATTTTATTTATGTTATTATACCAACAACCAATTACCAAGAACTTTAAAATGAAACATGTTAATGTACATGTTTAAATGTCATTTTAAATTCTAATCATCCTTAAGTATTTGTTTTTGTTTTCAGAAGTTTACATGGTGAAACCCTGGCCGTGCTAAAAATCAAGTCTCTACCATCTTCTTATCAGACGGACATTATGAGTTTACAAGTGGGATAGCTTCACGGTCGCTTCCCGTCTTGCACTGTGCCCGAAGTGACCGTGAAATTATCCTGATGAACACTCTCCGATTGGTCTGAAGCTAGTCGGCATATTTTGTGTCAGCTGCTTGATATTATTGTGTTGGATTTTCTTATTGTGGAATTTTTTATTGTGATGGATATTGTGTTGTAAATTAACCTCTTTAATTCGAGTCTTTTCTTAATATAATTGTAAATAAAAGAATGTATAAAAATTCCTGCTTGATTAAAATAAACACTTTTTGTAAAATTATTGTTTGTTGTCATTGATCCTAAACATCATCATCATCATCAACAACATCAAAAAGGAAAAAATGTCCTACTGAGTTCCTTACGCCAGTGCTTCAGGTCAGAGACTTTAATTTTAGAGCTGGCAGTACATGAATTAACGATCAATAAGAAAGAATATTATGGTTTAAAAAAAATGCTATATCACTTTATTGTACATAACAGAAAATCTAATTTTTATCACTGCAATATATGATTTAATAATAAACCAAACTTTTATATCTATGTTATTGCACCATTACACATACCATCACACAACCCATTTTAACAGAAAACTAAAAGGCTAACTGTAACCAACTTTATCTATATATATTATGCATTAGTTGACCAAGACTTAGAGCAAGTGAGTTCTTGGTGACCTTCCACGTCTCAAACCTATACAGCAGGATGGTCTTCACGTTGGACTACAATATTTAGAGTATAGCTCTCAATGTCAGTTTCCGTGATTGCCAAATGGGCCGAAACTGCGCAATGGATCATCGAAGGATATATGTCATGCCCCATCCTATGCCTCAGCCCTTGTTGTCAGTGGTCTTATGCAGTATTCCATCCAGAAAGACAAGGAAGAGAAGAGGTGATAGAAGACATCCTTATCGGACGCCACTTCACAAGAATAGTTCCTTTACAAGGCTTTTGTGATATTAATAGAGGCATTTCATGTCTAGCAGAAAAACAAAAAAATATGAACTTTGAAATAACTGTTTTATATGAACTTGCACACTATTATAGCCATTTTCTATATCGTATCTTTATGTTGTTGATTATTTATAATTAAAAAAAGTCATTAATTATTAAATTTTGCATGTGACAATTTAAGGATAAAATATTAATAGCGTAATATTTCAGCAAGTATGCTCATATATCGATAATTTTCTCAGGGACGCCAATTTTTGTTAAGCGGTACCAGATACTATTCCATCTTAACGTTCCAAGGGCTTTTTTAGAATTCTACAAAGGACAGATATCTTGTTACCATTCTAATGCCGTTCTCTTATGATACGTAGAATCTCTGGTCTGCGCACGATCGGTTTTAGTAAAAGCCTGCCTGTTCACTGCGAATCGTAAGCCGTTTTAATCTAAAGAAGAGATTTGTGTAGGACGGTATTTTTTGACACCTATAGTACGGTGTATCTGCCAAAGCCAATGCAACCTCGCATGCTGACAATCTTTCAGCTTTTAAAAATCAGGACATTGTTGCTGTACGGCAATAATACTTTCAGCATAGGTCGTAAACGTGTTAGATTGAATCATATCTAATAAATAAAAAAAAGTGGTGGTGCCGAGGTTAGATTTAATAGGGCCCTCCATGCAGCACTCCAACGGGAAATATCTGTAAAAGTAATGATCCTAGCAAAAATCACATTTAGGGGTAATTAAAAGAATGGTTGACGAACCCGGAATGTATTTTTATAATTATAATAGAATTATTTGTTTTTTCTACACTTCAGTCAGTTACGGAAGAGGCCTATGCTCGGCAGTGGGTGCTAACAGGCTGAGAAAATGATGATGAAAATTATTAACAAAGTTTTAAATAAGTTAATACCACACTTCTTTTAACAAAACTTACAGATTTGTTAGTGTCTAAATATATTATACACCTTAAAACTTTAGTTTGTATACTCGACCATGGATTTTCGTTGAATAATTTACGTTTCAGTAACTATTCTTTGTTAATAATATACTTGTACGATGAAGCTTTGATTATATTTTGACGTTTATATTCATGGCTTGCAGAGACAATGTTTACGATATACAAACCTCAAGTCTAGATTATCTTTAATTCATTAAAAATACATTTTGTCTATCATACAGCAGTACGTCCATCTAAATGAAAAAAAAATGTATATGAAATATAGCCTGAGACACTACCAATCTGAGCCATAGAACATGACATCTAGTTTACCCACTAGCAATATCTATGGTGCCCCTGCAACCAGAACACAGCTGTGCTTACTCGTTACTGATTTCCGACACAAAAGGGTAAACAATACCTCATCATCAACCTGTGTTAGTCCACTGCTCGACATAGGCCTCCCCTAACGCTCGCCCTCTTCTAAGGGGGTTTCACGACCGTATCCCACCACGCTGGTCAGTTGGTGTCCAATAATGTGTTGACGAACGTTGGGTTGAGGAAGGCTAAACGGACCCTGTTGGCAAAACGGTCCTCCTAGACAATTTTGAAACACGTAACGCTATCTATATGATCGTTATGTTAAAAATTTTGGAGGCACGTTGCTGCTTTAGGACAGTGTTCTCAATTCCACAGGCCGCACGTGCACTGATTTAGCAAGGTAGATTATGTTCTTTAGATTTGATGTAAAATTTGTGTTTTCTTTTAGTCATAACTTACATCCTACCTCTGTAAACATTTGTTTACATATAGATCTTAAAATATATTGTATTATATTAATGTTATTCAAATTTTAAATCGTTTCTCCAATATTTTATCAAACTTCATTAGCCTAAAATAAAATTGTAGCAGTAAATGATGCTATAAAATTTACTTTATATAGTAGATACGTAACATTACCAAGACAGATACCGATTTGAATGATACGCATAGTTCTTAATTACATACTTATTTATTAGTCTATTTGAATGTTAAAATATGCAGTCAAATCAATTTAGATACTTCAAGACGCCATCATTTTATTTTATATTTTTCTTATCAAGTCAAATTGTAATACTAATAAATACCAACGACGTAGTAACCGTGCAACAATTAATTACAAAGTAATTATTACCACCAATTTCTTTTTTTCTTAGTTTAACTATATTAAGAATAAAAAAATATGACTGACGATGATTACGAACGCAATTAATCTATTGCCAGTTATTCTGTAATAAAGCCAAAATTCAGATACCAGTTAAAAATTAAATTTTTACAAGAGTGAGCGAGCGAGGAACTTATTAAACGTTTTTGACTTTAAAAGAAAATAAACACTATTTACACAACCGTTGGCAGTTGATGGCGACGACAATTATGTCAACGTCAGCATCCGCAGCGAATCGATATAGAGGTCCAGGCGCTAATCAATCCTAAATCCGATGACAGCTTCAAAACCGTCTTATCAAAGAGAAAGCGCAACCTCTTCCCCTGCACCCGTCCTTCCCGTCAAGCTGAAAGCCGGACGTCCCGCTATCCCAGCAGGCTTCCAAACCGTCGACCTCCCAGTCAGCGAAACCTCATCATCCGCCAGTCCTAGGGTCCCCTAGGATTTTCTCCTCACCCCAGCTGTTCCAGACTTCCCGGCACATACTCCCTAGAAACGCCCATCGAGTTATCTCCGTACAAGGGAAGTCGAGATTAACTCAGCCCTATAACACAACATCAAAGTTTGAGACTTCTGAAGCAATGACGGATCAAATTGCAGCCACACAAGGTGACTTTCCTGTGGGAAAAGAGCATCAGGCATTCGCCCTCAATAAGTGCATACTTAGGACAGTGTATATACAGACATTGTAGCAGTATGATAGTTTCACAGTCAGTTTAGTCCTGCTGGATATAATTCTACGCTATTCACGCCCTCTCAATTAGCAGGTTTTGGACCGATCCCACCACGCTGGTCAATGCCATTAGTCGGTGGACCGACTGTTGACACGCCCATCCGATGCATGGATCAGATGAGATCAGCCCAAATTGCCTTAACTTATAGGAAACAACAATGAAATTTGTCCCGCAGATTGAACCACGTCCCGGTTTTAAAGCACTCGCCCTTACTACTAGGCTACGGCGGCAGTTATAATATTTGTAATATTTTGTAATATTATTTTCTTCGAATTCTTTACTTAGCTTCTATATTTTATTCATCTAATTTCCTATGTTTTATAACTACTTCTCTATACCATTCTGGGCGGCATTAAAAATTTCTGACGTTTTTTTTATTTAAAAATTTAGAGACGATGAGGAGTTAAGTGAAAGTCCGTCAAAATCATACCTCTATTATAGAGATTAGAAACAGACGACCAAAATGTTAATTTTTATATATACCGTTAAGTATATCAATGTTCCCATTTAAAACCGGTTATTTTAATGTTACAAACAGATACACCAATTTTATTTAATTGTATAGATAATTAATCTAATATTGTTTGTTTTGTAATGTAATTTGAAGTATGTAAGGATTCACGAATCGGGCTTTATTAGAATGTTTCGATGAGCCTGTTTACCCAGTGGAATGACAGTTCGCATTCGAGAGTATATTCAAGTAATATTTAATTAGTTTAAGTTCTGTCTATAATGCAAGCTGTTCCTTATCGTTGTTGTTGTAAGTTTCTATCCTGGCTATTCTATTGTTATACCAAAATATTTACAACTATCGTTTTAGATAGCTTGATGTTTCGATCGTCTATCTGAATGCCTTAGTTATATTCAAAGGTTGTTAAAACTCATGTTATAAAGCCGAGGATTTTTCCAGAACTATTTAGTAACATTTTCTATATCATAATTGTAAAAATGTTTATCTTCCATTACTATATCTAAACCCTAAATTATTTAAACGTTTTAATGAGAGGCACTTGAGAGACAGTAGCTATTTAAATGTCATTAGACGCAATTACTAACGTTAAGAGTTAAAATTTATCGTCACTACTGGAATTGGTCAGCAAAGCTAAATTTGCAATTACATTAACTTATTTTAAAGAAACTGAATATGTTTTATTATTTAGGCTTAAATAGATTTTTCCGGACACATGAACTCGTTATCACCGGAGTCCACAGCCGGAGTACTTACTTGCTGACAGCATCGGTAGCCTGTTCTGCTGCTAATTTGATAAGCCTACTGCCACTTTAGCTCACTAATCAGGTGACCTATGTCGATGACTTCGGTTCTCTGACGGATCGTATAATTTCTGATGCTGATGCATGTTCTGGTCCTTCAGGTAGAGAGGTACTCCGAACAATGCCCTCACGAAAGCAGCTGAGCGTTAAAATTTAAATTTGTGAACCAGTCGAACCGTAAGTGTCCAAGTCTCAATCCTAGGTCACGCACTGACCGAAGATTTTGATTCAAAGCGCTGTGGGATGGATAACTGTGAAAACTCTTGAAAAAGCACGAACTATTTTATATAAACTTTGTTTATATTATACTACCAAAGTTGACTTTATACAACTTTAGATAAAAAAGCTTCAATCACTTTATTACTTATGCATATTTGATTCTAGCACTGTGCCAGTGACATCATGGGCTAAAACGAAACATCAAAATGGCAACAACAAAGCTCTACCAAACGACGTAAGTAATTAAGTTTTAATGTTTTCTTTCTAGCTAACTAACCGCAGCTAACTGGAGAATTTCTAGCTAATTTATTATTTGATAAAGAGTAATTATTGCGCTTTAGGTTTGTGAAACTTCACATTTTGTTACAGAACCTGGTTTATTTAAATTCAAGAAATCTAACGTCTTCCAGCGGTAAAAGGATATACTTTCACCGCTGGTAGGCGTTATATTTCTTATAAACCAACGACAACGTAAATCGCGACTACCCACATTTTGTTTTAACGTAAAGGTAATTTTCAATTAAATCAAGTCTCCCGAGTTTATTTATTACCGTTGTATTTACAACTTAACTAAACCGTTAAAACAGAAACGTCTGAAGTTGTTAATTATCCTGAAACCAGTTATAAAATACCACCACGGTGACTTTTACTGTCACAAAGTTTCAGTATAAGCCTGAGTGATGGCCTTGAAACCAACAAGCTACTGTGGTCTAATTTGTAGGCTCTCTTTATATTCGTAACCCAATAATTAAATGTGATGTAAAATTGTGTTAACGAATCACATTATGTATGTGTCGATGGATTAACGACTCTGGGGGCAATGTCACAAGTCTCATAAAGAGAGGGCAACAATTGCCGCAGTTCATCAATCAACCCACTAGAAAAAAGAAATATTTTTTATTCATTTACTGGCATTTTCGAGAAAACAGCCTTTCACCGGCAGAGTTTCAGAGTGCATCGAACAAGAATGCGTGATGTCATCATTATATACCCTTTGTGGGTAAACAACATAACTTACGCTAACCTTTCAGTCTGAATGTGTCAGCACTGCGGCGAAAGTAAGTCTTTAGTCTTAGCCACTTTTCCAAGTGATCATGGATTCTGGTCCAGCCAGAATCACCTTCAAACTTGTGTGACTGCTGGTGTCTGAACTTTATAATCAAATCGATAGCAAAACTCGATGGATAACATTGCTCTTTTATCCAGCACAATATGCCTGGCTCACTTTTTGTTTTTTTACGAGGCTCCGAAGGCTGTGATGTCGGAATTGCTCGACTAAAACTACAACGTTGTTCTTCCTGAGACCATAGAGTGGGGTCACGGGACTTTTTGCATTGATTCAGCAACGTACCAGCGTTACGCCAAGGCAACCGGCTGTGGCCCACCTACTCAGAGCGCTTCGGAACGCGTGATGCCTAGATATGCTAGCATCGCGTATATCTGGTACAGTAGACTACAAATCTGATACCCAGGGCCATGGGAGTCAGGAGATCTCGAACCATTGCAGATGCGGTCTCCTGCACAGCGGTGCCTAAGGCGTTGAGCTTTGCTGCTAGCACCAATTGGGCCTCACACCGCTTCAGCGGTATGGATTCTACTGAATCGCGAAATTGGAGAGCGGCTCAGAAATATGATTCCTCTCATCCCCCGCGACTCCACCTGCAAAGGACAGGGATGGCAGCACGTGAACCGCCTTCTTCTTCGTCTGTTGCAACCACTTAGGCGCATCCGTATCTGTCTTCTCCAGCCAGCTTGCACCAGCCTCCTCCACGGCCGGCCTAACCCCTTGGGCTAGCCAGGTTATGTTAGCTTTTCCGCGGCCTACCACGCCGCAGGTACTGAATCCCACCGCTGCGACAAAGCAAGGACCATTTTGGGCCTCGGCTTACTTTGCCCAAACTAATAACGATACTACAAAGTTGTTTAACCGCTGGATACGATTCCACAACCTCCATTTTTAAAATAATAACTATTACAACTAAGTAGGCTACGTAGGCTGCTTCTGAAAGAACTTTTAAAACATATTAAATTTAGCATGTTGTTTATATAAATTTCATCATCATTATCATCAGCATGTGTTAGTCCACTGCTGGACATAGGCCTGATCTAATGCACCCCTAACCATTAGGGGTTTTGGACCATTTGATCACGCTGGTCCAATCAAGTTGATGGAACTGACTTTTACATGCTCCATCCAACAGATGACTCTTACTTTTCAGACAATTGGGTGATGCCTGAATTGCTCTAATCAACTCATGAATCAAACCAACCTCCACATACCCATCTACTCTATCTTTACTAAACGACCAGTGAGCTCTTTCAAAACAAATTTATTTTCTAAAGGATTCAAGCATTTTCGATTTCCGCAAGGCTACAATGGTGGTATACATACCTATTAAGTTATAAAGCATTATCAAAGGCAGAAACTAGTATTGTCAACAATCTTAATCTAGAAATAGAGGATATAGCAGTATATTTTTTGATTTGGTTATTTTTATAGGGAACGTTTATGGATATTATATAAATAACATAACAGCTGCAGTTCTGATATAGCCAAAGAAGAGTATGTGAATTATTACTTTAAGGATCCTAAAATGTGTCTGACCTAGAATCAATAATAACATAGTATAATTTTCAGTTTCATAGTTGTAAGGCCACCAAACCATTTGGCCTATGTTTGGAACTGTAAAACAAAAATATAATATAAATTTAGAACCATTAAGGTTTGTAAAACAAGTTTTTTGATTTCTGATTTTATTGGGCTTTAGTGCAGTTACGTAAATGTTACAACTATAGATATGACGCATGGATCATATTACTTTTTAGACAATTGGGTGATCAGGCCAAATTGTCCTAACCAACTAGAAACAACAATGAAAATTTCTGGGTCCCCAAGATTTAGAACTCCGACCTCCTAGTCAAGAACTGGTTATAAGTAAAAGAATTTATAAATTACCTTGACTTAGCTATGTATTAGAGACAAATCCCATCAAACAAATCAGACCACCTAAAAGTAAGTCTTTGGTCTTAGCCATTTTACTGAGTTATGTAAGAGTCCACCGAAATTCACCTGATTTATGATTCCAATGATTAATCTCCATTCTTGAAGCAATTACAATTATAACTACTAGGCTACAGAGAAATCTTCGAAACAACTTTTATGTCACATTGAATATGTATTTGTAACATAATATAGAAAACCATTAATTTAAAATTTTATAACCCTAGCACATGTATGATAAAAATTAATTTACATACTGTCAATTCAATCTATATATTAATTGTACTTTATATAACTTAAATTACAATTGTTTGAAAGTTATGAAATTTTATTTATGTCAATTTAAATAATTTTTATTAATTAAACTCAAACACATTTTAAATAGCTATACAGGAAGCCTTAGGTTGAGAGATGTGCTAGAATTTTTGTTGCTATAATAACAGCGAGCCCTTATTTTATTTATGTTATTATACAACAACCAATTACCAAGATTAATGTACATTTTAAATGTCATTTAAATTCTAATCATCCTAAGTATTTGTTTTGTTTCAGAAGTTTACATGTGAAACCCTAGCCTGCTAAAATCAAGTCTCTACCATCTTCTTATCAAACGGACATTATGGTTTGAGTGGGATAACTTCACGATCGCTTCCGTCTTGCACGGCAAACGGTGAAATTATCCTGATGAACACTCTCGATTGGTCTGAAGCTAGTCGGCATATTTTGTGTCAGCTTCTTGATATTATTGTGTTGGATTTTCTTATTGTGGAATTTTTTATTGTGATGGATATTATGTTGGAAATTCCCTCTTTAATTCGAGTCTTTTCTTAATATAATTGTAAATAAAATAATGTATAAAAAATCCTGCTTGATTAAAATAAACACTTTTTGTAAAATTATTGTTTGTTGTCATTGATCCTAAACATCATCATCATCATTAAGAACATCAAAAAGAAAAAAATGTCCTACTGAGTTCCTTACGCCAGTGCTTCAGGTCAGAGACTTCAATTTTAGAGCTGGCAGTACATGAATTAACGATCAATAAGAAAGAGTATTATGTTTAAATAAAGCTATATCATTTTATTGTACGTAACAGAAAATCTAATTTTTATCACTGCAATATATGATTTAATAATAAACCAAACTTTTATATCTATGTTATTGCACCATTACACATACCATCACACAACCCATTTTAACAGAAAACTAAAAGGCTAACTTAACCAACTTTATCTATATATATTATGCATTGTTGACCAAGACTTAGAGCAAGTTAGTTCTTTGTGACCTTCCACGTCTCACACCTATACAGCAGGATGGTCTTCAATATTTGAGACTATAGCTTCAATGTCGTTTCGTGATTGCCAAATGGGCGAAACTGCGCAATGGATCATCGAAGGACATATGTTATGCCCATCCTATGCCTCAGCCCTTTTGTTTTCGAGGTCTTATGCAGTATTCCATCAGAAAACAAGGAGAGAAGAGGTAATAGAAGACATCCTTATTGGACGCCACTTCACAAGAATAGTTCCTTTACAAGGCTTTGTGATATTAATAGAGTGCATTTCACGTCTAGCAGAAAAACAAAGAATATGAACTTTGAAATAACTGTTTATATGAACTTGCATATTATATAGCCATTTTCTATATCGTATCTTTATGTTGTTGAATATTTATAATTAAAAAGTCGTTAATTATTAAATTTTCTGTGACATTAGATAAAATATTAATAGCGTATATTTCAGCAAGTATGCTCTAAATCGATAATTTCGAGGACGCAAATTTTGTTAAGCGGTACCGATATATTCTCTTAACGTTCCAAGGGTTTTTTTTTAATTCTGAGATAGATATCTTGTTACCATTCTAATGCCTGTTCTCTTATGATACGTAGATCTCTGGTCTGCACGATCGGTTTTGAAAACTGCCTGTTCACCGCGAATCGTCGGTCAGTTTAATCTCAAAGAAGAGATTTGTAGAAGATTTTAGACAACTTAAGTGTATCTGCCAAAGCAATGCAACCTCGCTTGACAATCTTTCAGCTTTTAAAAATCAGGACATTGTTGCTGTACGCAATAATACTTTCACATAGGTCGTAAACGTGTTAGATTGAATCATATCTAATAAATAAAAGTGGTGGTGCGAGGTTAGATTTAATAGGCCCTCCATGCAGCACTCCAACGGAAATATCTGTAAAGTAATGATCCTAGTAAAATCACATTTAGGGTAATTAAAAGAACGTTGACGCACCGGAATGTATTTTATAATTATAATAAATTATTTTTTTCTACACTTCAGTCAGTTACGGAAAGGCCTATCTCGCAGTGGAACACAGGCTGAGAAATATGATGAAAATTATTAACAAAGTTTTAAATAAGTTAATACCACTTCTTTAACAAAACTTACAGATTTGTTAGTCAATTATTATACACTTAAAACTTTACTGTATACTGGACCATGATTTTCGTTGAATAATTTACGTTTCAGTAACTATTCTTTGTTAATAATGTACTTGTAAGATGAAACTTGATTATATTTGACGTTTATATTCAGGCTTGAGAGACAATGTTTACGATATACAAACCTCAAGTCTAGATTATCTTTAATTCATTAAAAATACATTTGTCTATCATACAGCAGTACGTCCATCTAAATGAAAAAAATGTATATGAAATATAGCCTGAGACACTACAATCTGAGCCATAGAACTAGCACATCTAGTTTACCCACTAGCATATCTATGGTGCCTGCAACCAGAACACAGCTGCTACTCGTTACTGATTTCCGACACAAAGGGTAAACAATACCTCATCATCAATGGTAGTCCACTGCTCCTGACATAGGCCTCCCAACTGCCTCTTCTAAGGGGTTTACGACCGTATCCCACCACGCTGGTCATTGTGTCCAATAATGTGTTGACGAACGTTGGGTTGAGGAAGGCTAAACGACCTGTTGGCAAAACGGTCCTCTAGATAATTTTGAAACACTACGCTATCTATGGATTGTTATGTTATTTTAAGGCACGTTGCTGCGTCATGATTTAGCAAGGTAGGTTATGTTTTAGATGTGATGTAAAATTTGTGTTTTTTTTAGTCATAACTTGTCCTACCATTGTAAACATTTGTTTACATATAGATCTTAAAATTATATTGTATTATATTAATGTTATTCATATTTTAACGTATTCCTCCAATATTTATCAAATTTCATTAGCCTAAAATAAAATTGTAGCAGTAAATGATATTAAAAATTTACTTATATAGTGATACGTAACATTACCAAGACAATGCCGATTTGAATGATACATAGTTCTTAATTACATACTTATTTATTAGTCTATTTAATGTTAAATATGCAGTCAACCAATTTAGATACTTCAAGACGCATCATTTTTATTTTAATTTTTCTTATCAAGTCAAATTGTAATACCAATAAATACTAACGACGTAGTAACCGTGCAACAATTAATTACAAAGTAATTATTACTACCAATTTCTTTTTTTCTTAGTTTAACTATATTAATAATAAAAAAATATTATACTGACGATGAATACGAACGCAATTAATCTATTGCCGGTTATTCTGTAATAAAGCCAAAAGTCAGTTACCAGCAAAAAAAGAAATTTTTACAAGAGCGAGCGAGTTACTGCGAGCGAGAACTTATTAAACATTTTTGACTTTAAAAGAAATTAAACACTATTTACACAACCGTTGGCAGTTGATGGCGACGACATTTCAACGTCGCATCCGCAGCAATCGGATATGGAGGTCGAGGCGCTAATCAATCCTAAATCCGATGACAGCTTCAAAACCGTCATATCAAAAAGAAAGCGCAACCTCTTCCCCTGCACCCGTCCTTCCCGTCAAGGCTACAAAGCCGGACGCTCCCACTACCTGCCCCCAGCAGGCTTCCAAACCGTCGACCGAAAGTCAGCGAAACCTCCATCCATCCCGCCAATCCTAGGGGTCCCCCCTAGGATTCCCGGCTCCTCACCCCGCCCAGCGGTTCCAGACTTCCCAGGCACGGCTCCCCGTAGGGAAACGCCCCACTCCGATTTATCTCCGCTAAAAGGAGAAGTGGGTCGAGATTAACTCAGCCCTATAACACAACATAAAATTTGAGACCTCTGATAGCAATGACGGGATCAAATTACAGCTAGCCACACAAGGTGACTTCTTTCCTTAGGGAAAAGGAGCATCAGGCACATTCGCGCTCCCGAATAAGTGCATACTTAGGACAGTGGTATATACAGACATAGGTAGCCAGTATGATAGTTTCGCAGTCAGTTTTAGTCCACTGCTGGATATAATTCTACGCTATTGCACGCCCTCTCAATTAGCAGGTTTTGGACCGTATCCCACCACGCTGGTCCAATGCCAGTTAGTGGGTGGACCGACTTTTGACACGCCCATCCGATGCATGGATCACGATGGTGATCAGCCCAAATTGCCCTAACTTACTAGGAAACAACAATGAAAATTTGTCCCCGCAGGATTGAACCCACGACCTCCGGTTTTTAAAGCACACGCCCTTACTACTAGGCTACGGCGGCAGTTATAGATATTTGTAATATTTTGTAATATCATTTTCTTCGAATTCTTTACTTAGCTTCTATATTTTATTCATCCAATTTCCTATGTTTTATAACTACTTCTCTATACCATTCTGGGCGGCATTAAAAATTACTGACGTTTTTTATTTAAAAATTTAGAGACGATGAGGAGTTAAGTGAAAGTCCCGTCAAAATCATACCTGCTATTATAGAGATTAGCAAACAGACAGACCAAAAATATATCAATGTTTCCATTTAAAACCGGTTATTTTAATGTTACAAACAGATACACCAATTTTATTTAATTGTATAGATAATGAATCTATATTGTTTTGTTTTGTAATGTAATTCTGAAGTATGTAAGGATTCACGAATCGGGCTTTATTAGAATACTTTCGTAGGCCTGTTTACCCAGTGGAATGACAGTTCGCTGTCCGAGAGTATATTCAAGTAATATTTAATTAGTTTACAGTTCGTGTCTCTAATAATGTACAAGCTGTTCCTTATCGTTGTTGTTGGTAAGTTTCTATCCTGGCTATTCTATTTGTCTATACCAAAATATTTACGCAATATCGTTTTAGATAGCTTGATGTTCGATCGTCTATCTGAATGCCTTAGTTATATTCAAAGGTTGTTAAAAACTCATGTTATAAAGCCGAGATTTTTCAAGAACTATTTAGTAACATTTTCTATATCATAATTGTAAAAATGTTTATCATCCATAACTATATCTAAACCCCCTAAATTATTTAAACGTTTTAAGGAGAGGCCCTTGAGACAGTAGCTATTTAAATGTCATTAGACCCAATTTATTTATTTATTTATTTTTTCTTCTTGCACAAATAGTACAAAGGCGGACTTAATGCCATTGGCATTTTCTACCAGTCAACATTAAGAGATAAAAATTTATCGTCACTACTGGAATTGGTCAGCAAAGCTAAATTTGCAATTACATTAACTTATTTTAAAGAAACTGAATATGTTTTATTATTTAGGCTTAAATAGATTTTTCCGGACACATGAACTCGTTATCATCATCAGCCTGTGCGAGTCCACAGCCGGAGTACTTACTTGCTGACTTCATCGGTAGTCTGCTCTGCGGCTAATTTGATAAGCCTACTGCCACTTTAGCTCACTAATCCGGTGACCTATGTCGGTGACTTCGGTTCTCTGACGGATCATATAATTTCTGATGCTGATGCATATTCTGGTCCTTCAGAGGTACTCCAGACAATGCCCTCTCCATAGCACGCTGAGCGTTTAAATTTAAATTTGTGAACCAGTCGAACCGTAAGTGTCCAAGTTTTGGTACCCTAGGTCACGCACTGACCGAAGACTTTCGATTTTAGGCGCTGTGGGATGGATAACGTGAAAACTCTATGAAAAAACACGAACTATTTTATATAAATTTTGTTTATATTATACTACCAAAGTTGACTTTATACAACTTCAGATAAAGAGAAAGCCTTAATCACCTTTTATTACTTATGGCATATTTGTGTATTCTAGCACTGCTTGCCAGTGACATCATGGGGCTTAAAACGAAACATCAAAATGGCAACAACAAGAGCTCTACTC
Organism: Lamproptera curius; assembly: GCA_029286875.1. Classification (NCBI taxonomy): domain Eukaryota; kingdom Metazoa; phylum Arthropoda; class Insecta; order Lepidoptera; family Papilionidae; genus Lamproptera; species Lamproptera curius. Next base: position 945,061 of record JAGSMT010000093.1, on the reverse strand, counting down.
AAACGACGTAAGTAATTAAGTTTTAATGTTTTTCTTTCTAGCTAACTAACCGCTAGCTCACTGGCCGAGGAATTTCTAGCTAATTTATTATTTGATAAAGAGTAATTATTGCGCTTTAGGTTTGTGAAACTTCACATTTTGTTACAGAACCTGGTTTATTTAAATTCAAGAAATCTAACGTCTTCCAGCGGTAAAAGGATATACTTTCACCGCTGGTAGGCGTTATATTTCTTATAAACCAACGACGACGTAAATCGCAACTACCCACATTTTGTTTTAACGTAAAGGTAATTTTCAATTAAATCAAGTCTCCGAGTCTATTTATCCGTTGTATTTACAACAACTAAACCGTTAAACAGAAACGTCTAGTTGTTAATATCCTGAAACCAGTTATAAAATACCACCACAGTGACTTTTACTGTCACAAAGTTACAGTATAAGCCTGAGTGATGGCCTTGAAACCAACAAGCTACTGTGGTCTAATTTGTAGGCTCTCTTTATATTCGTTAACCCAATAATTAAATGTGATGTATAATGGTTAACGAATCACATTATGTTATGTGTCGGCGAGATTAACGACTCTGGGGCGGCAAATGTCACAAGTCTCATAAAGAGAGGGCAACAATTGCCGCAGTTCATCAAGTCAACCCACTAGAAAAAAAAGAAATATTTTTTTTATTCATTTTACTTGGCATTTTTCAGAGAAAAAACGCCTTCACCGGCAGAGTTTCAGGAGTGCGTCGAACAAGAATGCGTGATGTCACATTATATACCCCCGTTTGTGGGTCTAACAACATAACTTACGCTAACCTTTCAAGTCTGGAATGTGCTCAGCACTGCGGCGAAAGTAAGTCTTTAGTCTTAGCCACTTTCCAAGTGATCATGGATTCTGGTCCAGCCAGAATCACCTTCAAAGCTTGTGCTGTACTGCTGGTGTCTGAACTTTATAACAAATCGATAGCAAAACTCGATGGATAACATTGCACTTTTTATCCAGGCAATAAGTGCCTCGGCTCACTTTTGTTTTTTTTTACGAGGCTCGCGAAGGCTGTGATGTCGGAATTGCTCCGACTAAAACTACAACGTTGTTCCTTCCTGAGACCTATAGAGTGGGGTCACGGGGACGCTTTTGCATTGTTCAGCAACCGTACCAGCGTTGGCCGCCAAGGCAACCCCGTCTGTGGCCCACCTTACCTCAGAGCGCTTCGGAACGCGTGATGCCTAGATATATGCTAGCATCGCGTATATCTGGGCAGTAGACTACGCAAATCTGATACCAGGGCCAGGGAGTCAGGAGATCTCAACCATTGCAGATGCAGGTCTCTGGCCTACAGCGGTGGCCAAGGCGTTGGGCTTTGTTGCTAGCACCAATTTGGGCCCCTCACACCGCATCAGCGGTATGGTTCCACTGAATCGCGGAAATTAGGGAGAGCGGCCTACGAAATACTGATTCCCTCTCATCCCCCGCGACTCCACCTGCAAAGGACAGGGATGGCAGCACGTCAACCACCTTCTTCTTCGTCTGTTGCAACCACTTAGGCGCATCCGCATTTGTCTTCTCCAGCCAGCTTGCACCAGCCTCCTCCATGGCCGGCCTAACACCTTGGGCTAGCCAGGTTACTCTTAGCTTTTTCGCGGCCTACCACGCCGCTGGTACTGAGTCCCACCGTTGCGACAAAGCAAGGACCATTTTGGCCTCGGCACTTTGCCCAAACTAATAACGATACTACAAAGTTGTTTAACCGCTGGATACGATTCCACAACCTCCATTTTAAAATAATAACTATATACAACTAAGTAGCTACATAGGTGCTTCTGAAAAACTTTTAAAACATATTAAATTTAGATGTTGTTTATATAAATTTCATCATCATTATCATCAGCATGTGTTAGTCCACTGCTGGACATAGCTCGATCTAATGCACCCTAACTATTAGGGGTTTTGGACCGTATTGATCACGCTGGTCCAATACAAGTTGGTGGGTGACGACTTTACATGCCCATCCAACGCATGGATCATCTTTACTGAACAATTGGGTATCAGCCCGAATTGCCTAATCAACTCATGAATCAAACACAACCTCCACATACCCATCTGACTTATCTTTACTAAACGACCAGAGTCCTTCAAAACAAATTTATTTTCTAAAGGATCATTGCATTGCATGCATTTTCGATTTCAGTTTATATCCAAGGCTACTATGGTGGTATACATACCTATTAGTTATAAAAGCATTATCAGAGGCAGAAACTGGTGATGTCAACAATCTGATCTAGAAATGAGGATATAGCAACATATTTTTGATTTGGTTATTTTTATAAGGAACGTTTATGGATATTATATATATTATATAAATAACATAACAGCTGCAGTTCTGATATAGCCAAAAAGAGTATGTGAATTATTACAAAAAGAGTATCTGACCTAGAATCAATAGTTGTAAGGCCACCCAAAACATTTTGGCCTATGTTTGGAACTGTAAACCAAAAATATAATAGACATTTAGAACCATTACAGTGTAAAACAAGTTTTTGATTTCTGATTTTATTGGGCTAGTTACGTGCAAATGTTACAACTATAGATATGACGCATGGATCATATTACTTTTTAGACAATTGGGTGATCGGGCCAAATTGTCCTAACCAACTAGGAAACAACAATGAAAATTTCTGGAGTCCCCACAGGATTTGAACTCACGACCTCCTAGTCAAGAACGTGGTTATATGTAAAAGAAATTTATAAATCACCCTTGACTTAGCTATGTATTAGAGACAAAGCCCATCAAACCACCTAAAAGTAAGTCTTTGGTCTTAGCCATTTTTCTGAGTTATGTAAGAGTCCACCGAGATTCACCTGATTTATGATTCCAATGATTAATCTCCATTCGTGAAGCAATTACAATTATAACTACTAGGCTACAGAGACATCTTCTGAAACAACTTTTATGTCACATTGAATATGTATATGTAACATAATATAGAATAACATTAATATAAAATTTTATAACCCTAGCACATGTATGATAAAAATTAAATTACCATACTGTAAATTCCAATCTATTGCTTTAATTGTTACTTTATGTAACTTTAACAATTACAATTGTTTTGAAAGTTATGTGAAATTTTATTTATGTTTATTTAAATAATATCCTGTTATATAATTAAACTCAAACATTTTAAATAGCTATAACAGGAAGCCTTAGGTAAGCAGAATGTGCTAGAATTTTTGTTTGCTATAATAATAGCGAGCCCTTATTTTATTTATGTTATTATACCAACAACCAATTACCAAGAACTTTAAAATGAAACATGTTAATGTACATGTTTAAATGTCATTTTAAATTCTAATCATCCTTAAGTATTTGTTTTGTTTTGAAGTTTACATGATCAAACCCTGGCCGTGCTAAAATCAAGTCTCTACCATCTTCTTATCAAACGGACATTATGAGTTTACGAGTGGATAACTTCACGGTCGCTCCGTCTTGCACGTGCCTGAACCGACCGTGAAATTATCCTGATGAACTACTCGATTGGTCTGAGCTAGTCGGCATATTTTGTGTCAGCTCTTGATATTATTGTATTGGATTTTCTTATGTGGAATTTTTTATTGTGATGGATATTGTGTTGTAAATTACCTCTTTAATTCGAGTCTTTTCTTAATATAATTGTAAATAAAAGAATGTATAAAAATTCCTGCTTGATTAAAATAAACACTTTTGTAAAATTATTGTTTGTGCCATTGATCCTAAGCATCATAAAAAGAAAAAATGTCCTACTGAGTTCCTTACGCCAGTGCTTCAGGTCAGAGACTTTAATTTTAGAGCTGGCAGTACATGAATTAACGATCAATAAGAAAGAATATTATGGTTTAAAAAAAATGCTATATCACTTTATTGTACATAACAGAAAATCTAATTTTTATCACTGCAATATATGATTTAATAATAAACCAAACTTTTATATCTATGTTATTGCACCATTACGCATACCATCACACAACCCATTTTAACAGAAAACTAAAAGGCTAACTGTAACCAACTTTATCTATATACATTATGCATTAGTTGACCAAGACTTAGAGCAAGTGAGTTCTTGGTGACCTTCCACGTCTCAAACCTATACAGCAGGATGGTCTTCACAATATTTAGACTATAGCTATCAATGTCAGTTTCCGTGATTGCAAATGGGCCGAAACTGCGCAATGGATCGTCGAAGGATATATGTCATGCCCCATCCTATGCCTCAGCCTTGTTGTCAGAGGTCTTATAGTATTCCATCCAGAAAGACAGGAGAGAAGAGGGTATAGAAGACATCTTATCGGACCCACTTCACAAGAATAGTTCCTTTACAAGGCTTTAGGATATTAATAGAGGCATTCACGTCTAGCAGAAAACAAAAAATGTGAACTTTGAATATGTCTTTATAGGAACTTGCCCTATTAAGCTTACTCATGTTCGCATATCTTTATGTTGTTGATAATTTATTTAAAATTAATTATTACAAATTTCATGACATTTGTAAAATATTATAGTATATTTCAGTATCTTCAAATGAATCCCATTTGTTTACCAGAACTTTACTAGTTCATAGGCTTTTGAATTATTACATTAAGTATTCAGATATCTTTACCATCAATCTATTTTATGATACAAATCTGTACATAATGTTTCTATAAAGTCGTTAAATGTGTTATTTAATAATAGAAGAGCATATTGTTTAGACATTTTCAATCAATTGCCATATGAATTTACTAAGTATATCTTAGTTTACTTAATATTATGTTAAATTTGAATTCTTACATCTTAATCAATTTATTGTAATAAGAAATTCAATATTTAATTATAATTAATGCATCAAATTATTAAGTAATTAAGCACTAAAATTTACAAAGAGAGTGATACTTCAACATACTTTATTGAATGACTAATTACTACTTAACAATGCGTTCAACTAGCATTAGGCAATACAAAGTCATGAAAAAATCATGACAGTCATTAAACTTCTACTTACTCAGCGAAACGCAATTCCATAATTCCTACCAGTCAAACTCACTTAATTTCAGACTTCCAGCTGACTCCTAGAAATATCTCCATTTTCTCTAGACTTAACTATTCAGACAGCAAACAACTAATAATTAGACGTACTCTAAGAATATTACGCTTACAAATGACAATACCAGACAAATACAGATGGACACAGGCATAATAGTGCTCCCAGAAATAATCGAGTTCATGAACAGCGTCAATCATTTAAGAAGTTCACTCAGTCAAAGCGACCGTATAAAGCAAGCGGCATTCGACCTCTCTGCTGCCTCATGCCCCAGGCTTTCCGGATGCCTCTCCTGCCCAGACTTGGCACACCTGAATGCTCAGTCGATTGTCGACCTCCATGTGCAATCACATCCTTAATCCAGGATTGAATTCCTCCCAGGTTAACCGCCTAGTACTAGAGCTATGCAGTACGAAGATGTAATTTTAACATTTCTAAGAATTCTCTAGGACTTAACTTCCTATTTAACCATTATAACTTCCCTATGTTTATAATCTATTTACGATTCACTGGTTATTTCTTGGTTAATTAGACAACATGTTAAACCTGATCAATGCAATGGAAATGTATACGAGATTATTTAAATAGTATCAAGTTCATTATAAACCGTTAATTTCAACATCTAAATAGTATAACACACGACCGTTTAGAATTGATTATATTGTAGTTAATTCAATTCATTAACGATTTCCAATAGGCTTAGATATTTAGAATATTTATCATGTATATCATATCATGAGTATTATCATATGTTTTCTTATTATTGTAGTATATCAAACATACATTGTAAATGTTTACCTATGATTTGTTAACGTTTTAATGTCTTTAAACCATTCTTGTTATTAAACATTGTACAATTTTATTTTAGAAATTTTACATTTTTATGCTTATTATTTAATTTTAATTCCTATTTTAAAGTTTTAATTTAATAAATTTTCAAAAATTTAAAATTTTATTTTTTTAAAAATTTTAAACCCAAATTAAATCCCCTAACGCTCGCCCTCTTCTAAGGGGGTTTCACGACCGTATCCCACCACGCTGGTCAGTTGGTGTCCAATAATGTGTTGACGAACGTTGGGTTGAGGAAGGCTAAACGGACCCTGTTGGCAAAACGGTCCTCCTAGATAATTTTGAAACACGTAACGCTATCTATAGGATTGTTATGTTAAAATTTTAGGAGGCACGTTGCTGCGTGCACTGATTTAGCAAGGTAGGTTATGTTTTTTAGATGTGATGTAAAATTTGTGTTTTTTTTTTTAGTCATAACTTACATCCTACCACTGTAAACATTTGTTTACATATAGATCTTAAAAATTATATTGTATTATATTAATGTTATTCATATTTTAACGTATTCCTCCAATATTTTATCAAATTTCATTAGCCTAAAATAAAATTGTAGCAGTAAAATGATACTATAAAAATTTACTTATATAGTAGATACGTAACATTACCAAGACAATGCCGATTTGAATGATACGCATAGTTCTTAATTACATACTTATTTATTAGTCTATTTGAATGTTAAAATATGCAGTCAAATCAATTTAGATACTTTCAAGACGCCATCATTTTATTTTATATTTTTCTTATCAAGTCAAATTGTAATACTAATAAATACTAACGACGTAGTAACCGTGCAACAATTAATAACAAAGTAATTATTACCACCAATTTCTTTTTTTCTTAGTTTAACTATATTAAGAATAAAAAAATATGACTGACGATGAATGCGAACGCAATTAATCTATTGCCAGTTATTCTGTAATAAAGCCAAAATTCAGTTACCAGTTAAAAATTAAATTCTTACAACAGCGAGCGAGGAACTTATTAAACGTTTTTGACTTTAAAAGAAAATAAACACTATTTACACAACCGTTGGCAGTTGATGGCGACGATAAATCGAAATCGAATCGAATCGAATCGGATATAGAGGTCGAGGCGCTAATCAATCCTAAATCCGATGACAGCTTCAAAACCGTCATATCAAAGAGAAAGCGCAACCTCTTCCCCTGCACCCGACCTTCCCGTCAAGGCTGCAAAGCCGGACGCTCCCAGTACTGGCGGAACCTCCATCCATCCCGCTAATCCTAGGGGCTCCTCATCCCGCCCAGCCGTTCCAGACTTCCCAGGCTCGGCTCCCCGTAGGGAAACGAGCCACTCCAATTTATCTCCGCGAAAAGGAGAAGTGGGTCGAGATTCGCTTGGCCCTATCACACAACATAAAATTAGAGGCTTCTGATAGCAATGACGGGATCAAATTGCAGCTAGCCACACAAGGTGACTTCTTTCCTTAGGGAAAAGGAGCATCAGTTTTACATATTCGCGCATACTTAGGACAGTGGTTAAAGGACTGCCTAAGGAAATCCCTTGCTCCGAGATAGCCACTGTTATCAAAGAATTAGATATTGCCCTTTCGGTACAACGTATGTACCACCCACGCTCGTACTCTCAAGCGCTCCAAGGAAGGCAAGCGCATTTATGACATTCAACAACTCTGCGGCCGCATCCTAGCGGACTCCAAGGGCAGTGTCATAACTGCCAGCTACATGGTCCCGCTTCGCGGAACTGTTTCACCCGCCCCCGTTCCGATAAATGCCTCGGGAATCACGGCACTACCGATTGCCCCAGACACAAGCACAAAGAAGTCCTTGAGTGTGTTAACTGCCGCAATCCCGGCTTCACGGCCAACTACCTCGACTGCCCCAAGGCTCCAAATGTCCAAAAGATAATGGGGTGTTTAGCCCGAATCATCTCGAATTGCCCTAACCAACTCTACATACCCATCTGACTCCTATCTTTTACTAAACGTAAGTAAGCTCTTTCAAAACAAATTTATTTTCTAAAGGATTCAAGCATTTTCGATTTCCGGTTAATAACGCAAGGCTACAATGGTGGTATTATACATAGCTATTAAGTTATAAAAGCATTATCAGAGGCAAAAACTAGCAGTGTCAATAATCTCAATCTAGAAATAGACGATATTTTTTGATTTTGTTATTTTTTTATAGGGAACATTAATGGATATTATATATATTACATAAATAACATAACAGCTGCAGTTTTGATATAGCCAAAAAAAGAGTATGTGAATTATTACTTTAAGGATTCTAAAACGTGTCTGACCTAGAATCAATAATAAGATAGTATAATCTTCAGTTTTATAGTTGTAAGGCCACCAAAGCATTTGGCCTATGTTTGGAACCGTAAACCAAAAATATAATATACATTTAGAACCACACAAGTTTTTTGATTCCTGATTTTATTGGGCTTTGGTGCAGTTACATAAATGTTACAATTTTAGATATAGTAATATACATAAGGTGACATTCATAACAACCGCTTATAATATAGCGTATAGAAGACCTAATTTTGTCTAGGTTGAAAAATCTGTAATTACCTTCAATTATGAGCAACTACCAGCAGCTACAACAAGGAGTTTTTAAGGTTGACAAAGTACCGCAATACTTTAAAACATTAAAAAAATAATGCTATTTACGTATAGTAGATTTTATTTTAAAATGGAATGTCTAATAATGACAATGATATTGAAATGACATGGCTCTTTATAGTTTATAATTACACTAAAAATATTATTGTTATCCATAGCATATCCTTATTTCTTCATTGATAATCCCACCGCATGCAGGGGTGTACAATTTATAATGTACAGTGATGTGGCATACAAACACACTAATAATTAATACTGTCACGTAAATGCTCATTGAATAATAAATTTTAATTATCACACGCGTAAGCGTGATATATCTTATCACTTTCCTTAGAGGAATATTATTAACTACACTACACTAGCAGTCTTTGCTGGGGCTCTATGGCAAAAGCCTTGGATTGTATCGGCCGACGTACAATAACATACCCGAGAGATTGTGCCTGACAAAGAACAGGAAGGGTCGGTCGAATTTTAATCTCGCAGGTTGAGCATTTCTTGATGGGAGACGAGCTTGCCTAGGTCTTAGATGTAAAGGCAAATGCATAGCTTCACCTACGTCATGAGGATCATGGAAAGCCCTCTGGTAGTCCCTTGGCTCATCCCAACCCGTAATCCATCTGGCGGATCGACGCTTTTCCAGCTCTGGATATTGTTCTTTGTGATGCTGTTCAGCAACAACACTTTCACCACATGTCGCGAACGTGTTAGACTGAATCATATCTGATAAGTAAAGATCTTTTGATGGGCCATTCATACCACCTAAATCAGCATGTTCGGGATCAAAAATGTCTTTGAGACCCATTCTTTTCAATGTGGACGAAACGTTAAACACCGATTCATGGAAAAATCTCGGAATCTGTAGTTCTAGACCCACACGTGGCAATAGGGTACGCAGTAGGCGATTCCATGCAGGAGTTGTTGGGTTTGATTCTAATAACCTTTTTTCCAAGTCTTCCAAGTCTTCAGCGTGAACAATGTTACCTTGTTGTCCCGGCATTACGAATATAGTACTAACAATCGAATTTGTATTTCCCAAAGCTGCAGCGGTTACATCTAATACTGGATCGTATCCTGCCAAAAAGTTATTTTTATATACAACAGCTGGTACTGGCACAAGTCTTCTTTGACGCACATTTGGTGACACGACGAAATACATTTCTCCATCTCTTCCATCAACCGAAGTTCCGGTACAGTCAGTCTGTAAATACCAATAATTGTTTTTTATTACCCACTCATAAAAACATTATACAACATTTTTGCAAATAGCTATGAATTAAGGATAAAAACAATTTGAAATTGGAGACTCTCGTAACTTTAAGATGATATTTTACAAAATAAAAACTAAAACTCTGTTACAAATATCAAAGTGGAAAATAGATTATTAAATATGATTATTCTTTAACTAAACCCTTTAACTAAATACCAATGCTACTTACATAAAATATGTTTGCTGAAAACGCTGCTAATGGGGCCTGCATAACAATTGTATTAGTTTTTATATATTCTAATAGCTTTCCCCAAGTATACCTCTTGACAAGTAAATTTGTTCGCCTGCGCACAATATCGCTTATAAGTTTAAAGTTGACTTCTTCAACATGACCGTTGTAAAAATGTTGAGCTCTTTCTTTGTAAAAAGTCAAAATTTTACCTTTTGCTCTGTCACTGTATAATTCTCTTATAAACGCCGAAACGGCAACACCCGAAGCTGGGTTAATTTCGATAGAATCAGAGATATTTTTTAATGTAAAATGTGGATTAAAAGTCACCATGTCATCTAGCTTTAATATATCATTCATTTCGCCTGACGTCGCACCTCTAGCGCCCATAAACATCATAGCTAACATAGATGTAATTGCGTACGGAGAGAAAACAAAACTTCTCTTTTTGTCAACATTTTCAATGATATCATTCCAATAACGGAATGCTAATTCGTTACATAATTCAGCAAATTGTGCAATATCTTCACCCAAATCCTTTGAAGTTAACTCTAAGCCTTGATTTTCTTTAGAAAAATCTAACACGATTTTTTTATCACTATTTATTTCTTGATAATTATACGTATCTGTTTGTTGTTGGTCTTTAGTAATTTTTGTATTATCGTAGGTTTTGGGAGGTGATACTGTAGGTATCAATTTCCATGAATTATTACGATCACTTCCTAACTCTTTGTCATCAATATTCACTTTTTGAATTTTTTTCTTGAACTCCTCTACCTTGGGCAAAATATTTTGTTCTTTTTCTATATGTTCCTCGTTTTCAGTAAGTTTTATTTGTTGATTGGTGTAAGCATTTTCCTCCAACGAATTAGAATCATTTAAATGAATTTCCGACTTATATGAAGGTAAGGTAGAATTAACACTTTTACTATTTTCGTTATCCAAATCTACAGCGTGCTGAATACTAGATGGAGTTTTTACTATTTTATTAAGACCAGTGAACTTCAAGTTTTCTTTAAAATCCGCAGTTGATTCTGTAGTAGTAATTGTTAGTAAATCTTCTTCTTTAAAAATGACTGAGGCTATTGTTGAAGTTTTTAAAGTATTATCCTCGTTGTTTTTCGAAGGAACTTCCATTAAATTGTTTTGATTTATGTAATTGTTTTCTTTTTTATTCGATGCGATAGGATTGATATCATTTGATGTTAAAATATCCTCTTTTAACAATGTTTCTGTGGTTACTTCACTATATTCCTCAGTATTTTCCACTTCAGTAGTTAAAACTGTTGTAAAGGTTTTAACTTCGTTTTGTAATAAAGGTTCATTGTCAACATTATTGCCAGGAGTTTCATTAACAACTTGAGATAGTAAATCCCCCATGGATTCTGATAAAACGGGATCCAAAGTAGTAACTATTTCAGAAAATTTGGTAGTTGATGCTTGTGTATTAGTTCCATTTGCCTTTGTATTTATTTCATTGCTTGTTTTCGGAATTGTTGTTGAGTTAACTGTTGTATCTTGAGGGTCTAAAGTGGATACTTTAACATAATTATCAGCGTTATTAGTATCATCATTCTCAGCGGGTATGTCCATTTCCACATTTTCTTTACTTTCTAAATCCACACTGTTTTGTGTTGCATTATTAGAGGATTTATCTGAGGTAGTCACAGAGGTATGGGAATCTCCTAAGTCTGAAGCAATTTGACTTATACTCTGAGCAACATCAAACAAAGGTAGTTTCGGATTCAGTCTCCTTTAGATCAATAGAGTCATTATCTGCATTTAATTTGTGATCTTGTGTATTTGCACCATTTTGAGATATCGCATTATCGAAAGGCATACTTTGAGTATAGGTTGTAGTAGTTGAAGGTGATACTGATTGCGTGGTAATAGTTGTGGAATTATTTATTTCATTATTTTCATATACAGATAAATCCGCAATTTGTGAGGTGAGTTTCGGAAGAGATGTTGTGACTTGCATTTTAGGAGGTTTGCTAGGTGCCGGTGATCGGGTAGTGCTATAAGTAGAGTAAACATAGTCTTTAGTAGTAACACCAAAGTTTGAGGAAGTTTTGGTTTCTTCCGTTGGTTTCCGAGTTGATCTTTCAGGTAAACTGGATACTGTTGATATAGGTATAATAGTACTAACTCTTTCGTATTGAATGTCTCCTCTTTCCGTCGATTCTTCCGAATTCATTAGAATTTGTTGACTGTTATCTTTTGAAACTGGTATAATACCTGAATTTTTGGTTGTTACAATGTATCCATTTGTTGTTGTAGTTGGTGTTTTTGTGGGCAAAGATTGTGGCAAGGTAGTCTTATTTATAGTTGGTAACACTGGGTTTTTGTTGTTTATTTTTATCTGTCTTCTTTTAGAGTTGGTTTTGAGGTTGGTCTCTTAGTTGTTGTGGTACTGACAGCTATTTTTGGTTTAGTGGTAGAAGAAATAACTTTTTTGACTGTAGTCAATGTTGGCTTTGAGATACGTGTAGTAGTTGCTGGTTTATTTGTCGTGGATATTGTTGGTTTTGGAGTACTTGTTGTTGTGATTACAGTACTTGATACATCTAGTTTCACTACTGCTGTTTGTGTCGAGCTACTAAGTAACTGATTGTTGCCTTCTTTACCTAATACATTATCGTCATCCATCGGGCGATCAATGTCAATTGTTTCAGTTTCTGGGGTTATGTACGATCCAGTCGTTTTATCAGGAGTTATATCCAAACCAGTGTTTCCAAATATCGATGGTAAAATCATACTCCATGAGTCCGATACATCAGGTGTATCTAAAGTAGGTTGCATGTTAGGTTTATTTTTATGAGCTTCCATTTGAGCTTTTAGTACATTTTGAACATTTGTTACGACACTGTGAACTTTTGTATGTGGCGGTTGGCTAAAATTGAAAGCCATTGTTGGTTGGTTGTCATTCGCAAATGTCACCAAACCTCCTTCAGTTTCTTCACCAGCAGCTACGATTGCTTGTATCTCTTCAAGTGTCATTAGTCTTTTAACAAGTTCCCCGGATTCATCGAATGTATAGAACTCATATCTATCGGGGGTCAGTAAGTTCACTGGACTACCAACAGATGCGGGCACATTCGAAGGGGGTGGTATAGTATTCCCGAGAGCATCAGCCACGTAGGGTAGTTTGGATCGTCTGAAAATTGTTAAAAAATTACATTATTTGTGGTATTAAACACTACGTCGTTAAAACTGAATCTATTTAATGAAATACATTTTAAAGCGTTTATGTATTTGCGAATAACATTTTTTGTGAATTTAAACAGTTTGTAGGATTTTAGTTAGGTAAAATCATAAATGTTTGAATAAAAATATGTTTAATACGTTCTTGATACGTTTTTGCACCAAAGAATTATTTTAAAATACATTCAAAAGCTACAGAAATGCGTGGTGCATCTTTCCAATTTTTACACAGTTTGAGTTGAAATGAAATGTCAGTGAAAAGAAAGCCAAGACATAAGACATCAAGAAGTAGTAAGTTAGACTACCCTCAAATATGAGAAATTATCGTTACGTTGACCTAATTTTATCTAAGCTATGTTTTTATTCCAACCATTTCCCCCTTCTTTGCGGCAGAAAGAGCCAGCGGTAGTACTCTTAAACTCCTTGTAAACATCTCACCGTAAAGAGGAGCTTATTGTGGTCTAAAAATCTTATTAAATAAAACCAACACACCTTTCTTGACTTTCATTTGCGTTCACCACTGCAGCAGTGAGAAGGACCCACAGCGTCAATTGCATTTTGGACGCCCATAGACTTCTTTTCGCACCTGGAACTGTATTAAAAAAACTAAATTAGATACTATTAATTGTTAGAATTCCTAAAAACTAAATTGTAAATGTATTAAAGATTCAGTGATCTTCAAATTGATGACACCCCAAATAAGGTAACAGTTCTTTTAATTAGTCCTAATTATCCCTTCTCTAGTTATTAATTCATCGGCTAACAGTTCGCTCGCCAAATAAATTAAACAAAGTGATTAACATTGATCTAAAAACCTTCATTGTAACCATCTTCAGGATAAAACAACATATTAAGAAGCATTGACCATCGAACGGCTGTGTGACTAATCACAAGTTTTTTGCATTAAGGACCGTCTTTTTTGTTTCGAAGTCAAAGTCAAAGTCAATATTATTTATTTAATTTAGGCTACTACTGAGCACTTATGAACATCAAGGTGACGTCAAGTTGAAGTTGAGTTTACCTTTTTATTTTTCTAGCTCATTGACCATCGTTACTAATTCTCTAATATTAATATGTTTCCGACTCAACTACTTTCCAAAATACAAAGATTTCCACGCTGCTTCCAAACTCATGACCCGTAGCGGTATTAACGGTCAATGTACGGTTTTAAGTATTCTCCTTACAATCTCGAGAAATTACCACAGGTAACTTATTAACCCGCATGTTATTATAACGCTTCATTAAAGGATGTAGTCCACGAAAGTGGGGTAAACCAAACAACGGTAATGTACAATAACGCTTGAACGTCAGCCGCTACTTGTAACAGACGGAATACGACTAAGTCACGATCTCGTACAAAGGGATAAGTCGTTCAACGTTCAACACTTTGTGGGGTTAATTTCATGCTGTAAATATAAAACTTATATATAAATTCTTTTTTTTTTCTTAACTACCTTTTTCGTGTTCATGTGTTTTTATCGCTGTAAAAATTAATGTTGTTGCAAAATTAATGTATAATACAATAATTTTCAACGCGCTGTTATCTCGTTTGTTTAAACATGAAATTTTTGCACATTGATTTAATTATTTGTAAGTACTAGCTCACTGTTCCTTTATTAAATCAGCAGGGCTGTCCATTTTGTTATTCAGCATTTACCTATGCTATTATTATAAATCGTTATTATCAAACAACTTTTAGATAAGTATTATTTAAGACAAACAGATTTTTGAAACGATCTATCATAATTCAAAATGCAATTTAAACTTACTTGAACAATTCTATTCATATATTTGAATTACATTTTTATATTTAACCTGGCCTGAAACAATTCTAGGTTTTATAATGATCTATGCACGAAAACATTTGCCTAAGTCTTAAATGATAAATAATCAAGTAACCCCTTAACGTTTATTTGTCGTAAGGAATAAGGTATTATGGTAGACGAAAACTTTATGTACGATCTGCAAACGTATAAATAACAACTTATTCATTTTATATCTTTAACATCGCTCCCTAATACATTTTAAAACTTTATGTATTAGGGTCTTGTTATAACATCATCACATTTGGTTCTCTCTTCATTGTAATTATAATAAAATACAAATTTAAAATTACAATTGTAAAAAGCACGCGGTTAATCACAATTACGTATTACAGCCTTGTTTGTAAAAGTTATTCAATTTCATTAACATTAATGCTTGAGAGTATTACATTACGAGAATAAAAACGGCCGACCGTGAACGGTAAAACAGTAATAAACCCGCTAAACTGGTAAAGTGGCGGTCATTGTCACTAGAACATGGACTTATCGGAGGCGATGTTGCGGACGATCACTTTTATTTGCAATCTCCGTTTAAGATATGATACCCTGGAATTTAACTGTTCACTTAACGTATTATATCATTATATATTATAAATATAGTAATACATTGTATCCATATTTATTGCAAGGTGATGATTGAATTGACAGACAGTTAAATTGAATTAATAACAAAAAAACTTTCTTTGACTTTTTAAACCAATTCGTGGCAAGGAATAGGCATCCTTGCAAGCCAGGACTGATGGGGGATATCTGCCAAGCAATAAGAAAGTAAATGTTCTACTATAAATACATTATTACATTTTTAGTCGCAGATGTAAATTACTTATAACTGTTAATGATATTGTGCGAAATATTCATAACAATTAACTGGCTATGTGACTATTATAATGATCTTTTTTTTAAATTTAATAAACTTTTTCCCACAGTTACTCGAACATTTATTTTAAATATGCTTTCCAGTGGCTTGTATGCACTTAAACGCGTATGATAATTTTAGTAACGTACAACCACATCATTACTCAACTATTAGGCAATTTAACAGATGTTGTCTTATTTTCGGATATTTTAAACTCCTATCTAAATATATTGATGGACATAACCCTATTTATCAGTCAAAAATAAATTGAAATCTGACTCTAGAGGTTCAGGAGGACTCAGGTTTTCATAATCCAAACTTTGTTCAGTGATTCAAGTAGGTACACAATTGCCCTCCCAATAAAAATAATGTATGCACGTTAATCAAACATAATTTGTTATTTAATTTAATACAATAATATACACTTACACACAAAGGTAAAACAACACCGCTCCATTAGCAATGACTAACACAATTATACTCCAGACAAATATATTCAGTCAAGAATCATTGTCTAAGCCATTCATATGACGTGACACAAATTGCTCGAAAATATTACCATTGAACCGTTTTATGCTAAGTGTGTGAATAAACATTTCTTTGACCTCCAGCCTCCATAGCAAGGAGTTCCGTTGTGTTTGGACAAGATGTTTGAGGCAGTCATTTATGTTGAACCTACAATACAAACGCATAACCTACTGTTTAATGGTCACTTTACATAGTAGGATATTTCTGCAGGTACAGCATTGTTTAATCTGTGTTACAGACCCAGTCTGTATTTAATGTATTATATTTGACAGAAGAAATGCCTATACGTAAGAAATACTTTGAGATTCGGTACTATTGTGGTCAATAATAAGGGTAAAGATAAAATGGCTCGTATTTTTATTACTTCTTTTGCTGATTTTGAGTTATGTGATATTATTATATGTGTTGTTATTTTTAAATTAGATAAATGATCAACTGTCGATCACAGATATTATAATTTGGAAAAGGTGTCTTTTTATGAGAAGTGTTATCGCAAATAAATGCACTCTGCTTTTCTGTCACAAAATAGTAACATGCAAACATTGATTGGTTCCCGTTTTTAGAGCGCTATATCTGGAACTATTACTTAAACAAGTCCAACTATGCGATAAGTTAAGGAACGGATCACTAGTGTCTCACTATACATTTCTCTAGGGGCATAAGTTTTATTTACGCAACAATTTCTCCAATTGAGGGGTTTGGAGGTTTTGCGAGGTAATTTTTTTTTTTTATAGCTTACGCAGGCGACGAGCAGTCAGGCCACCTGATGGAAAGTGGTCACCGACACCCATAGACATTGCAATACCAGTGGTATCGCCAACGCGCTGCCTACCGTGAGACATAGGGTGTTAAGTCTCGTTTACCCAGTAAATGCGCTGGCTACGGTGCCCTTCAAACGGAACACAGCAGTGTTTTCACACTACTGTTCTGCGGCAGAAATAGGCACCGTGGTGGTATCACCAGACGGTCTCCTGTAAACAGGGACCTACCACCGTAATAGATGTTATAGATATATATATATTTATTATAGATTCTAATAACTATTTTATTGATCGAGATAATGTGGTCAATGTATATAATGTAAATTCATTGTTCAATAATTTTTACTATACTTATTGAATTACCTTCGAAAGCGATTCGATAAAAATTATGAAGGGCACCTTAGCGTAGTATTTATTTATGTATCAATCGTAGACAGGTGAAGAAAATACCTTGAGCAATTTCTACCAGATAATCTTCTTCATTAGAAGGTTGCCTTAAGTAGAAATTTGCAAATAAGGAAAGGTATCATAAGCGCACGAAGAGTTAAAAAATATAAATCTGCATCCACATCAAGTTACGTAAAACATCCATGGCTCGTTTTAAGCGTCTAATTTCTAGCAGAGGGAACATTGCACACAGCGAGCTTAACCCAGACAATCTTCACATAACCACTGATAGCTATCAACGCAGCACGATATCAAAAGCCAAGTCGTGGCTCAAGAGTTCAGATACCTGGCAAACGTGTTGACGTTACATAACAGTACTTACTAAAAGGATGACGTTGTTGTCTAATTATTTTTGCTACATCGTCTGATGCTACTCTAACTTTAAATTTAAAGGAACGAACTGCTTATGCAAATAGATTCTCAACAGTGATCAAACGTGTTTTGAATCTCGATTAGTAAACTAAAACAATACAAATACATACTATTATCAAGAGATTCACAGTTATCTTTTGAATTTGAAGTTTATCTAAGCCAGGTCCGTTTTTACTGCTTCATTTTTACATTATTAATAATTAACATAGGTAGCAAATAAAGTGATTAAGGAAATATAATATTTAACATAGAACACAAATTTAATTAGTCCTTACTGGCTCTGTCTTATATATATTATAAATACATAATACTACTATTTCATAGCAATGTTTATTAACGATTTAAAATCAATACATACTCACACAAATTATATCCAACGGTCCATTATGACATATGAAGTAATTTCAATTGAATTAAATTTGTACCGTTAACGAAAATACTCAAATAAACATTTCACTTTTCTACTCTTTTTCAAATCATTAGAGTATTAAAACAAACATTTGTGTACATTGTACATTATACATGTATTGTACATTTTACATGTACTGTGATACAATTCAACACAAATAAAAGACGCGCTTTATGACGCGCATCTTATAAGAGTTTTCACCATCGTAAATTCTAATTGAAGCAATAGGTTCCGTATAATAAAACTTGAATGGTTATTGACCAACAGGATTTGTATATTCCATGGAAGTTTTTGGGTCTTGATAATGCACAGCCTTTTTAAGGTCCGTTTATTTGACAATGTTTAGCGATTTTTTTTATTTAGATGCTTAATCGCTTTGTTATGTTTTTATTTCTTAATAATAGTAATCGATTCTTTGGTTTACGCGAATAAAACAAATTAGTTATTAAAAGGATTTTTTACTCGAAACGTGATGTGCAGCAATATAAATCTAAAGAATTATTTGAAAACACAACCTGCAATTTAATTTACTTGTTTTATCATAAATTTAAAATACCGATATTTAATTTATCGTTTCAATTTCGATATAAAATACAGTCGTCAAGTTTTCACGTAATATTTGTATTACATAAAGTTATTAGCAGCTAGCTGCCTCCGTAGCCTAGTGGTATGGGCGTGTGCTTTAGAAACCGGAGGTCGTGAGTCCGAATCCTGCGGGGACTCAACAAATTTTAATTGTTGTTTAAGGCAATGTGGGCCGATCACCCAATTGTCTGAAAAGTAAGATGATTCATGCGTTGGATGGGCATGTAAAAAGTCGATCCACCCACCAACCCGCTTTGGACCAGCGTGGTGAGATACGGTCCAAAAACCCCCTAATGGACAGGGGTGTATTAGAGGAGGCCTGTGTCCAGCAGTGGACTATCACAGGCAGCTGAGTATCGTTTTATTTTATTTATTTATAATAGTTATTACACTAAAATTATGCAATATTACCATTCTATATCCCACAAAACCAATTTATTAGTGGTTTTAAATTAATGAATGGTAAGTCTTTTCACCGCCTTTATAATAATGTTATGAATAAATCAAAAATAAATAATTCAATTTTTACGAATTTTGTGGAGTTTAATTTCTTTAAAAATATTTTAAATTATTCCGGACGTTTCAAACACTTCCCAAGGTCAATTTCAGATCACGGGACCGACTATGACTAAGGACCGAGCATGGACCCTGGGAAGGTTTAAAACGTCAGGCAGAATTTTAAATAATTGTAAAGTAATTAAACGCGATAAAATCCATAAACATTTTATCATTTCTCACGTATAGTACTAGCGTAAGCGACATAAAGTATATTATATCTAAGATTATGGATACGTGCAGATTAAATATTCCCGTAAAGGTGTACACAGCGTGATATTATAAAGCGATCAAGTCTTAAGCGCTGGACCGTTAGCGAAGGCACTGCGGTATGCCGGTGTAGGACCCGCCAGGCGACATCAAAGTGACATTTACTTAATACCGTTACCATAATAATAAAGCGTGAACGCCAAGTTTACCGGAATCCAAGTTATTAATAATAATAATATTTTATGGACGAATAGCATAACATAATTTAGTCCCATACTAAGCAAAGCTTGTACTAGCGAAACTAGACGATGATAAATGCATAGACTTTTTTTGTAAATAAATACATATTAAAGATACAAACACCCAGACACAAGAAAACGCTATGTTCGCACAATATTTTTACCGTGGTAGGAATCGAACCCAGACCCAGAGGCGTAACTGTCAGGATTACTAACCACTACACTAAGCGGGTCGTCACTCATAGTAAAATTAAAAAAACATTAAAGTCTAGTTTAGTATATACTTCATTTTTATTATCACTTAGTAACATAAATAATATACAAGATAAAATAATAATAATAACAAAGCTTTATTTAAATCCATATACATGTTTGCTAATATAAACAACTTTAATTAAGTAACTAGTTACAACACAATAAAAGGAAAAGAAAAATTAAAAATTTTTAAATTTTAGTATTTATTGGCCCCTAGTGGATAATGGCCCCTTCCAAAGAATTTAACTTTTCTATGCCTTTTCCTAGACGACGAACCACACACATTCCTGAGATCTCCTAATTAATGGTTTTGAAATTTCCTGAAATGTAATAAATTTTAGGTTCGTTTATATGGATATCTCGTTTAGATTACATATTTATAGTGTTCAGAGTTATCTCTAATTACTCTTGGAGGGTGATGATGAGCTACACGAAAATAATTTTGGATAGACGGACAGAGCACTTACGCTGTTGTATAAGGAGATCTATTATTCATGTTCTCTCATACACAATTTGGCCCAAAATATGCAAAATATGTATTTTCGCGTGAGATTAACTGTTGTAAAAATTTACTATTAAATAATTAAATACATTTTGAGTTATTGTTTACTCTATGAAGAGATAAGGCATTTTTTTTCATGTTAATATAAATAGAGACCGCGGGTTTCTAAATCTTTTATGAAATTCCTACTTGGGTACCTTTCTAAACAAAAGCTTAATAAATGCGTAGGATGTCATGAACTCCAAAGAAAGTCCTTGCTTGTCAGAATCTCGTTTATAATTCCTTCAAAAATCTTGAAATAAATATAATTCTTCTATCGGGCTTTTGTGTCCAAGACGTTCTACGTAAAACTGTTATTCACAGCATAATTATATATTTAAATGTTGTAACTCCGAGCTATATGAGAAATGGCTAGAAGAAAATTATCA
Source organism: Lamproptera curius (assembly GCA_029286875.1). Classification (NCBI taxonomy): domain Eukaryota; kingdom Metazoa; phylum Arthropoda; class Insecta; order Lepidoptera; family Papilionidae; genus Lamproptera; species Lamproptera curius. The sequence continues at coordinate 923,951 of JAGSMT010000093.1, read as the reverse complement.
TAAATGATAATACATATAAAAGTAAAAAGTATATTACACTAGATCCCTAAATAATGTATTCTTAATAGCTTAAGATTTTTTACAAATTCTGTTCGCATCACAAAGAAGCAAATTTTAGCAATCAAAGAAACTCAACGTTTACAAGTTGTAAAAGTTTAAGGTGGCTCGCAAATAATTCATTCAGAGTTTTTCTTGTACTGGATATTCTACGAGCGTCCCTAAGGTAACTTCCCATCTTAATTGTCAAAGCTTTGCAGCCGACGTTAATTCCAGAGATTTTATGTTGAAAATAAACCAACCTACCGAGCAACAAATTGTTTCTTACAAAAAGAGATATAAACGAGCATAATATTTTATAATAAAATATGAAAGATCTTGTAAAGTTCATTAACCACTTTAATTAATTAGTGGCTTAGTATTGGTTCGTGCTTTACAAATCGGACACCGTGAGTTTGAATCCTAAAGAAAAACGTTGTGTTTTAAATGTTCCATATTAGTATGGATCGATCAACTAGTTACCCAAAAAAAAAACAAAATTCATTCGCTTATGTGTATGTAAACAGTAACTCCTGGTCATCGAAAATATCTTTGACTTTCGCAAAGAATGTCAGTTCCTTTAATTTACTGAGTAACTAGTTTTGATGATTAATATCGAAAGTTAGTCGCCCTTTCGCTTTTAGCGATCAGATATCAATCTCAATGTGTTACAATTATAATTAATGCTAAACCGATCACCGAATAAATGCGAACAAAAATATTTATAATATTATAACCCATAATGATTCTCAAACACGCACCATTGAAAGAGATTATAGACTTAGCGAGAAGACAAAGTATCTTTAATTCATTCGGCGATTCGCTAGAAAGGCTTAAGTTATTACTACATATATCTACGAGACAGAAAACTTTATACGCATACTAGCGGTACAGCCTAGGAATAGTAATATGAAAAGGAACATTTAATATTAAAACGGTCAATTGTTTATTAATTTATTACCAATATGTCCCAGTCGTATCTCACTAAAGTTTTACTCGTTTAATTTTGAACATTATGAATATTCCAAAGAGGGGACGTAAAGTGAGCTGTTTGGTCTTAAAATTTTAATAAGACACATAAAACTCGGTGCCTGTTTGGAAGACAATACTTCAGTTTTATACCTTCAGTGTCATTTCAGTGGACGGGAAAGTTGTGCGTTTTATGACCATCCTCCGTTGGCTAATGAAAATGGGCCGTTGCCTACGCTGAAATTGTGCCGAATAAATAATTACAAAAGTAACCCGCCAGCGTTTAACGTGTGCGAGTTAATTGAATTGTATTTTTGTTATTATGCAAAACTGGGTTATATCTTTTGTAAGAGCAGCGGCCATTTTTGTTTATTTACGATGTTGTTTCAGATGTAAAATTTTGTGTTACTGTATTATACATTAAAAAGTTAATGGTATAATAATATAATCGTTACTGAAAATGTAAAAACTATACAAAATAAATGTTTACTTTTCGGTAAATATTACTGCTAAATTGCCGCGATTATTGCTTAAACCTTTAAACGTTTTATTAACGACAGACAACTAATCTAAATAGAAATATATATTAAGATTACTCTAGGTACGTTTAAATAACTTTAAATGATTAAATACTAATGGTATTAATAAAATCTAGCAACATCCACGCATAAACGGTTCCAGAAAATAGTTAAATATTTGCATATTGCCAGTATCCCGAACACCACAAATGCTTTTGATCGCGTACCGCTTTCGAGTCACTGAAAAGGGGAAACGGTAGTGTGAATAGGTTGAATTTTGTGTAAGTCCTTAAGTAACCGGCTCAGGAGGGCCTATACAAAACAACCGATGGAAGCCCAGCCTCTGTTTATATTAGTATTAGATATTTAAGCCCAAAATCGTATTAAGCCTGTGACAATATAACATAGAATATCATTATTTAAACTCAAATATTACGAAATAAGCGTAACTGATTAAATATAGTTAATATTAAATATTGTACTGGCCGATACGTTATTGACTTACTATTTAAGGTCTAGTAATTTTTTTATAGGTTCACCATTTTACGTTCAAATAATTAATTTTTCGGATATGTTAAAAATGGAAACAAATAGCACATAAATATAATAAACCAATCAAAGACAAAGTCCATACTTGCTAATAGCGAATTTGTATAAATGTTATTGAATAATTAATTGTTCAAAAAATAAATCCATCCAACTGTGAAATAACTGCCCCCGTAGCCTAGTGGTAAGGGCAAAAGGTCCGGCTTTAGAAACCGGAGGTCGTGGGTAGGAATCCTGCGGGGACTCAACAAATTTTCGTTATTGTTTCTTAGTGACAGGACAATTTGGGCCAATCACCCAATTTTCTGAAAAGTAAGATGATCCATGTATCGGATGGGCCTGTAAAAAGTCGGTCCACCAAACTAACCCGCATTGTCGACCGTAGTGGGATAGGGTCCAAAAACCCCTAATGGGGAGAGCGTGCATTAGGGAAGGCCTATGTCCAACGGTGGACTAACAGAGGCTGATGATGATCTAAAGTAAAAAATATATAAAACTCAAAAATTATAAACAAAATATACTAATATGGAATTGTTGTAAGCATCTTAGTATAACTCTCTAATAGATTTTATATTTCTAAATGAAAGAGCGATTTATTACTTGTTTCATCCATGGGCAGCTTTTGCCTCCTGTTCTATTAAAATAAATATAAACAAATATAAACTCAGAAACCATCTAATATATAGATATTAGGGAGGCCTTATGTCCAGCAGTGGACCCTTACAAGCTGATGACGAATGAATGAATAGATTAAAGGTAGTGCTACATTTTCTCTTACGTTCTAGTAACGTAGTAGTTTAGGTCGTCATCTATGCTTTCCACCTATAATGATAACATTTTCTATGTTTTATTCTAAAGATGAACTTAATGTCTACACGATAAGTAATTATCATGATGATAGATGATGACGTGAAACATCGATCAATCCCCTTTTCCCTAATATATGAAGGCAAAAACACTTGGCACTTATGTACGTATGTGCGTGTAATTCTTTCATCATCATTACAACATCACCTCGTAAATAATAAAAACAATATTCTATAAAATTTCAATAATAACAAATTTAAATAAAGAATTCGATTCGAACAAATGTTCATTTTAAATAACATTAATTTTATTTATTTAAATGAAACGAAAAAGTCGGAGTTTTAACCGCGAGAAGGCGAAGATTAAAAATTATTTCTCGTCAGTTATTAAATTATATTCAAGCAGCAGATTTCGATGTGAACTGTGGAAGGAAAATAAAAGTAGCGATATTAATTTAAAGTTTTAAAACCATGCCAATTATTTCAGAACAGCATAAAACTTTTAATAGATTTAATTATTATTTAATAATGTCTACTACATTACTTTTAACTCCTTTTAACCTCACATAAAATAACGACACGCGTATAATACACGCGTGTAATTTAAAGATGGCGGAGTTACGCAACGTGACAAATTGTAACATTCATGATCACGTACAGAACTCTTGCAGATGTCGCGTGACGCGTTTAGTAAGAACGTAATGTCAGGAACGGAGTTGAGTAATCGCCTCAAGAAGATTTCAGCGGGATATCTCGCTCAAAACTAAACGGCTATGTGACACGCACTAGATTAATCTCTAATGCTGTAAACGAACCAGTGAAAACGTATTCATAACTGTGTGTTGACATTGCACCACAGAGGAGAACCGATTTAAATGAATTTTTTGCTGTGTTCGACTTGATATTTGAAAATAAGTCGGTATACAGGTTATTTATCTATACTGCAAGTAAACTGCTGAATCGACTATCCTAATCGTTTGGTATATCATGCAAAAAAACGCCTGTCGGGTCCGCTAGTGTAACTATAATTAATTTAATTACATATAAAATATATAAATAAGCAGGTCGTTAAGTGAGAGTAAGTAGTACGCCATCTTTGACGAAATCCGGTCGTAGTGTTTTGATATCAGATGCTACGTCTGATTTATCATTTATCTCTTTACACTACTGAACCACTATTTTAACCGATATAGGTCCCATAGGGTCCCTTACAAAACTACGAAAAGTCCACCTTCAAAATGTTCTTATGAGATATGATCCTGAAAGCCTTTTAGTGAACAATTAACTATAGTTTTGTTCTATAAACTACCTCAGTAGCCTAGTGGTAAGGGCCATGTTCTTTAGAAACCAGAACTCGTGGGTTCGAATCCTGCGGAAATCAACAAATTTTAAATGTTGTTTCCTGGTTGGTTAGGGCAATTTGGGCCGATCATCCAATTGTCTGATAAGTAAGATGATCAATGCGTCGGATGGGCATGCAAAAGTCGGTCCACCCACCAACCCGTATGGGACTAGCTGGTGGGATACGGTCCAAAAACCCTCTAATGGAGAAGGCGTGCATTAGGGGAGGCCTATGTCCAGCAGTGGACTAACAAAGGCTGATGATATATAAATATAAATGCTTAATATTTAGTACATCTGCATCGAATTTACATTTATATTTAAGTTACCTATATTTTGCTGTAACGACTTCGTTTATATTAGAAAAATATGTCTAATTTATCTTTCGTTCCCAAAATATTCTTATAATTAATGACAATAAAACTCAAGATATAGTTACACTCCTAGTAAGAAATTAATTGAACTGTACCAAATACAGTGTCATACGAAACAAGAGCTTCCTTTTGACCGTAAATAAATGTGAAACTTCAAATGCAGACTTCATGTGATAAACTCAGATGCATTTCCTAGATCTGTTGATACGCTATCCTAAAGCTTCGTGACAACTGAACGTGAAGCGAGATTGATAACAGTTACGGCATGCTTACACGAGAGAGCTTACGTACTATGTCTTCAAGATCTACACGGCGTAATATTTTATGCAATATATACATATAAATACAGAAAGTTCCATTACATATTCTGTTATTAAATAATAATGTAATCATACAAATATTGTGAACATTATACTTGAAGTAAATAAGATCCAAACTCTTTGTGGAAGATTAAACAAAATGGGGTCGTTTTTGACGTTTTTTTTACGCCTTATAGATTTTTTTTATTTTGTAAAATTTTTATCACATTTTCTATTCATACCTAACCAATATTTGGTATTTCTTTACGCAACATAAAATCATAACAATTGGTTCAAGTACAGTATTTTACTGCCTCCGTAGCCTAGTGGTATAGGCGTGTGCTTTGTAAATCAGAGGTCGTTCGTAGGTTCGAATCCTGCGGGGACTCAACAAATTTTCATTGTTGTTTCCTAGTTGGTTAGAGCAATTTGGGCCGATCACCCAATTGTCAGAGAAGTAAGATGATGCAAAAAAAAAAGTAAAAAGTTGGACCAGCGTGGTGGGGTACGGTCATCATCATCAGCCTTTGTTAGTCCACTGCTGGACATAGGCCTCCCCTAATACACCCCATATCCATTAGGGGGTTTGGACCGTATCCCACCACGCTGGTCCAATGCGGGTTGGTGGGTGGACCGACTTTTACATGCCCATCCGACGCATGGATCATCTTGCTTTCGAAATGGATGCCATCGCAACCAACTAGGAAACAACAATGAAAATTTGTTACGTCCCCGCAGGATTCGAACCCACGACCTCCGGTTTCTAAAGCACACGCCCATACCACTAGGCTACGGAGGCAGTTTCGTCAGCAGGCAGGTACGGTCATAAACCCCCTAAAGGATAGGAGTGTATTAGGGAAGGCCTATATCCAGCAGTGGACTATCAAAGGCTGATGATGAAGATGATGACAGTATTTTATTCTGCTTACCGACGTCAATCGTTTTTATTCTGCCAAATATTAAATGTAATTTCAACTCCACCTCAATAGTTGAGATTGACAAAACAATGCAGCTTCATAATATTGGAATAAAGAGTGTGTGTCTTCTTTCAAAATGACTCTTATCTGTATTGCAAAAATTTGCGTTTATGTATTTAATAATATTCAAAAATTATTAAACTCACAATTAAAACCGACGTAGTGAACAAAAATAGCAATCTTGGTCAAACCTTTAAAAATATATATCGTATCTTTATTCGCACAGATGTCTATGTATATATATTACTATATTACTACAAACGCATTTATCGTTCGCTATTATCTCATCCTTTAGTTAAAAGTACAATGCTCATTATCTCAAATCGAAAAGTAAGTTCAATTATAATGTTACAATTTAAAGCAAAAGGCCTTTATAATTCTACCGACTACTGCGATCTGCGAGCAAAACAAGGTTTTAGAAGTTAACTGCTTAGAAATGATATAAATTCAAACAAATACTATAATGTTTTGACCCTAAAGACAAACACTAAAGACCCAAGTCACTGTTGCGGTTTAATAACAAACTACATAATTGTAAAAGCTTTATTTTCTCAAATATAAAACCATAATCACCGTTAATTACCCTAGTAATTTTTCCGTATATATTACTTTGCGAATAATAATTTTTCAAAAAAAAATGGTTAAAAAGACTAATAATATCACATGGGCATTTTCGCAATTTTACATGAATCAAAAGTAAAACAACAAAGCAAAAATTTAATTTTAAAAAGTGCTAGAAAGCCATACATTTTGATATATTAATTAATTGTTTTATAAGTATTAATTTTTAGTATTAAATATTAATTAATTTTGATTAGTAGTGTATAGGGCAGTTATAGTGGTCTGGTTGCCTTAATAGATTAATTGTATAAAAAAAATAAACTGTGAGTCGCATAATTTTCAAACGGTTGATAGAGCCAAATAGTCAGAATTACTGGCACATAAACTGTAAACACGAAAAAAGGTAAAAAAAAAAAAAAAATACTTATCCGTTACAGCGATCGACAAAACGACAATACGAAAAATTCCCAAAGCGAAGTCTAGTTGAAAGTAAACGCAAAACTCTCGTAACGGTACACGTAGAGCGACGTCTTAGCGTCTCGGGGTCGACGACCGCAGCGCTCTCCGTTTTTACGGAAAAATGATAATTGCCCGTTACGCCTTTTTGCAGTGACGCAGTTTGACGATTCCTCGAATTAGATGAACTGGACTTATCTCATACCTATTTTGAACTAATTTTTGGACGTCACAGTTTATATCTTTCATTACTAATGTGAATTTAAGGTTCAACTTATCTGTAAACACTTAATTCAAATAATACACCGGATGAAAAAATACTTCTTTCAAAAAATTAAACGTCACCGATAACATAAGTAAGACAGTTTTAACGACATAATCCATCTATAGAAACTTACCTGAGGTGTAAACACACAGAATTCGCATATTGCCATAAAGATAAAAAGTCCTTCTAATATTTTACCAACAAAAGCGTTTGATACTTAGTATTTTCATCATCATCATCATCAGCCTGTTCAGCCCACTGCGGGACATAGGCCTCCCCTAATGCACGCCACCGCTTCCGATCTTCGGCTATTCTCATCCAGCTCACACCGGCCATTATTTTATTAACCTAATTCTCTTAGTAGATTAGGGATATCTATTACTTCTTTAATCACCGTAAAAGATGAATAGTCAGCACAATTGTATTTAATTATTTAAAGAGTAATATAAGTAAATAAATAATAAGCCGTTTACTTTTCAATCTGATGTTGGCATCTACCTATAGTAGTTAGTATCTTTTGCTATCAAAAAAATAACAAAACAGCAGCATTAAAATAAATAATAATAAACAAAATGAAGAATGTAAATTCACTTTGCTGGAATAAAACAAAAAGATAATAATGTTTTTTAACGAAGATAAGTCGTAAAAGTAGTTGATTTGTAAAATCAACAACTGTAATTATTTGCTTTACGGATTTAGTGAAGAGTTCGATGGCCTGTTTTAAATTCATTGATGCAATAAAACTACCTATTGCTAATAGATAACTGCACTAGGCGGATAACAGTAGAAACAGATTACCTATTCTATTTTCTTCTAATAAGTTTTGGCAATGATCAATCTTCACAACATTTTAAAGCCTTAATAGCTACATAGCTTTTTCGGATGCAACTCAATAAAATAGGTAGGACTTATAAGAGTTTTGACCTAAAGTGTAAGAATTTTCTTTTCATATAGTGGTATTGGCTCGCTCTTTAGAAACCGAGGCCCGTGGGTTCAAATCCTGTGGGAGAACCTATGAATTTTGTTTTTACATATCTCGTTAAGGATTTTGCGATACATAATCGCATTGCGAATAAACAATAAATTTTATTATACTTCTAAAAACGTACAAGGTAAAAGATTTGCTTGTTTACTACTAGTTTTCTGTAAATCTAAACAGACCATGTAATACAGGAAGATTAATAACATTATAAATAAGATGCGAACAAAATAAAAAGCATCTTAGGCCAACGACAAAGCGAACACTTTGAAAACATAAATTTGAAAAGTTATTATAAACTCAATTCAACTTAATAAAACTTCGAAGCACTTTCGTGTTTAAAGAATTCGATGACCAAGTTATTTATTCCGTCGCTTCATTCGCCGCTACAAAATAACAGGCGAGTCCTGAGACACTTTCAAAGTGAAATCGAAGCTTTCAACTTCAATCGGATCCTTACAAAGAGCTAAGTACTGTCATAATTCGTAAGGATTCCGATAAATGCCTTTCAATGGCGGCAAGTAACTGTACAAGTTGGTACGAAAGAGAAAATGTGGTGATAAATTGCGGTCTGCGCCTTATTATAAAGGGCCTGGGAATATCTGTTTAGCGTTGTTTGAAGATGTTTATAATAATGTACTCAAGTTTACGCATCAGTAACAGTTATTAAATCTAAACACTAAATCGTTAAACGAAATAGCTAAATTAAAACATTTTTATTAAACGGATATTTACTCAAATAGTTATAACGACAATTTATGATCTTCTATTGTACGAATAATTAATAGTCATTAGCAATTTGCTTTAGATACTAAACTTAACTGTAAAATATTATAATTACAATATAATAGACATATACCAACTTAGTCTGCCCGTGATCATGGATGCTGAAAAGAATCCGAAACGTCGAGAATAAATATATTTAAGTAACGCGAAAAATCCGTAAATTAGTGGATTTGATATGTAAAATATTGTTTAAGTAATTATTTTTAATGTTATTTAATGTAATACAGTTTTATTACTTATTTACGACCGACTACTTCAACTATTCATGGACGATAATGTCAACCGTATATGAGGTTTAAAAATAAAAACTAAGTAAAATATATTTTTGCTTATATACAAATGCTATAAAATAGCGAATAAATAAAGTTTTAATATCCTATCTTGTCTTTCGAATCAAAATATTTAAATCAAACGTATCGTCTTTGCATGAACTCACAATAGACAATTTATTTGTGTTAAGAAACTCGTGAGTAATAGCGCAAACAAACAGCGAGATGAGCTTCAAGTACCGTTTATCAACTTTGTTCGCTGCAACTTCGAATAGTTCATCTTGTAAACTTTATTACACTACACGTTTATACTTTAAAGTACATCAAATAAATCGAATATTCAAATAAAATACTATAAGTTGCCCTTGAGTTTTATTAAGTTTTACAATATAACAATCGTTTTAGGCTTATTGTTGCTAATAGTTTGCAGTCAATCTGTCTGTTTCCTGATTAAATTGTACTATCGGTGATAGGTTATTTAAACTTTTTACACACTGTGTATTTCTGTTTCAGTTTAACAATAAAAATATAGATTTTACAAAGATCTATATTAAGGCATCTTGGAATGAAGACCAAGGCTCTGCTAATGTAGTGTGGGACGCCTTGCGGCAAGATGGAGTGACGATTTTCGCAAAGTAGCCGGTGTGACTGAGAATAGCCTGAAATCGAATTAGGAGAGGCCTATTTGCAGCAGTGGACTGACACTGATGATGATGAAAGCATCTTTGGGATGTTTTGGTTTATTTGCAAAATAAATATGCCCAGTTTGTAGGCACTTTACGTACAATATACTTGTATTATATATGACTAGGCGTAAAGTTTCCAGTAAGATTGTAAACCATAGTAAAATTGACAATGACAACGCGTACTACACATAGCCTTGGCATTGGTTCATCTATTACACTTACTGACAGTTGGAGCTATGTTTGTCTTTTTACTTTCCAACGAAGGCAGACTGAAGGAGAGACAGTCTGAAGGAAAGTGGTCACCGACATCAGAGGTATCACCATTTCACTGCCGACGTCAGACATAGGATATTACGTCTCGTTTACAAACTAAATACGCTGGCTTCATATGTATCGTAAATGTACTGATAGAAGAATAAGAATGCGTTATTATCTCTTTTCCAAAGGATAACATTTCTAACAAGTAATTGCTAGTTTTCTAAGATATAGCTCCACCAGCTCGAAGCTCGCTTAATAAAAGAAATTTCACCAATAACAATGTCGATGGATTACAAACTTCATAACTTAGAGCTATGCGTTCGTATAACAATGTTGGGGAGGATGAAATATTATGAACTTTCACACGTGACTTTCAGTCTCGCATTCGATGCGGGATTTGCGAGGTGGGTGTTCGTCGGGAAACTAATACTTAAAGATTTGCAATTTCCGCGTCCTAGATTGCCACGAGCCAATACTATTTATTCGCACGTTTACCTATGTTGTTCAACGGCGCGACTAAGTTGATTTAGTTGACTTTAGACACAATCGGAAGTAATCGTATTTTTTATTAGTTGTGTTGTATTTACGTATACATAATTATGTGTAGATATTTTAATTATGTTATATATTTATTATTTCGAAATTAATTCATCAAATTTGTATATTAAGTAAACTGCAACTCATGGAACGAAAATTAATTACAAATCCATTTTAATACATACTTGCGGTTACATTTTTATGTTTACGTCTAAATTTAATAAAAGTTTTAGTTATAGCATCTACGTGATAGGCTATCTATATTTTAGTAAAATTTTCGTTTTCATCAAGTTTTCCAATTTAAAAATAATTTAAAATACATAGCACAATAAATATTTAAAGTTTTCATTACTTTTTACATTTAAAAATATTCATCATCAGCCTGTGTTAGTCCACTGCTGGACATAGGCGGGAGGCCTAATGCACGCCTAATGCCATATTATAACGTTATATTTAAATAGATATGTCATTAAAGATACATGTTTCTAGGCAAAATCACGGTCAGAATGCTTCGTAATATTTGAGTGACTAAAAGCGTGCTTCACCTTGTAAGGTCGTTCCCTGTACAGGAGAGCTCTTCACATTGAAGATGCTAGAGATATTCTATAGTAGAGGTATATTATCATATCAATTGAGATACCCGTCCCTTTCAAAAGCTGCTTATAAATACTAAAGGAATACAACGATACAAAATAATACATAGTTATTCAGTTTATGTTACAGATATACATTAAATTTAAGTGTTAATTTTGCTGTCTGAATTAATTTCATATTATAATTATTATTTTGGTTAAAAGTTAGACGACCCGCTTGGCGTAGTGGTTAGCCTAGATGTGGGTTCAATTCCCGTTAGAGACATAATATTATGTGATGTTTTTGTATCTGTATATTATGTATTTATTTATAAAAGAAAAGTAAGTCTATGTATTTATCAGTCGCCTAGTTTACAATCTTTACATAATTTGGGAGTCGTCCAAAAATTATATTATTATAAGTATTTAAAATATTTTTTTACTAGGGTAAAGAATATATAGAAAATGACTAATTTATATCCAGATTACTTAAAATTAGGCTAAACGTACAATAAAAAAATCTTTACTTTTTGACATAATGCTACAAGTGTTATAGTCTCGATAAAACAGAATGAAATAAAATTGTAATACAATATTAATAAAAAACCAAAAAGCACTTATTTAAATAGCTGTAAATAAGTTTATAAACACATTTAAAAGCAACGATAAAAGTCAATTATTGATCCTTTCACCGTTTTATTTCTCATGCCAATTATCCTATATTCGAGACACCTTAAAAAGGTGTTATTGCTGAACAATAAAACACCTTTTAAGTAAAAGAATGTTCGGACATTATTAAAAGTAAATAAATGATTGATTATGAAAGTAATCTTAATAAAAGCAATAAACTAAAAACAATCCCATTAATTTTAATCTGTCTTTAAAACATTATAAATAGAGATAAAGGCGTAGTGTATAGCTAAAAAATATTAGCTTACCTAAAAAGAAACTAGATATAGATACAATTATCTTTAGTCTGTACTTACAATACCTTAGTAATAAACAAAAGATAATTACAATTGCTCTATATTCAAAAGAAATTAGATACTCTTATTAACAATTATTTAAATATAAAGTACGACCGTAAATAAATATCAGAGAACCCATTTTATTATGTATTATACTTTTTATTTGTGTTAGATACACAAATAAATAACGAATTAGGGAATTATAATGTCATGCATTACATTGACACAAATGAATAATTCAGATTACCTAGTGCTGCTAGCAATCTGCTTGAAACCATTACCTCGTAATAAATATGGAAATAGCATGAAGATAGCCATCGAGAGAGACCAGGATGAGAACGCTACTAATTGATTTGATTACCGTATCGATATTAAGGGTTAAATGATTCAATCAACAATAAGAATAATAATGACGGCAATAAGTAATAAAGTCGATTATTAAATCGATTATTTACTATATACGTACATAAAATTTACGAATATTAATCATTAATCTTTATGAGGAAACTAATTTTAAAGTCAGCATTTTAGGTGGCAGAATAACATGATGATTAATATTTTTTCATTGTGTTTGTATGCTTCAATAATCCATGACTTACAATTTACTCGTTTATTGTACTAATCTATCGTCATTATTATATTTAAAAGCATGTAATGGATGGGTCGTTAAACGAAACCCATGCCCTAAAACGAGGCAGCATTAAAGCCATCAATTCATATTAACTTTAAAAAGGCTATTGGATAATGTAAACGGTGTATCCAGGCCAACTTTGTAAATCCCGTAGGGAAAAATGGAGGTGTGAGAACCATTAATGTTTATTAAATTCGCTTACACTGACATATATTACAGACGATATATGATAGACGCTGGCTGGCTGTGTATGGGTATTATTAGATAATCGATTTTATTTTAAGGATTTTATCGAGTTTATTATGAGGGAGTTTCAAACTCTTTCAATCCCTAGTCACAGATTCATAGCCAATAAAATTCGTTAAAAGTCTCTTTATGCGAATATTACACATTATTTTGTTCGCATTAGTAAAAGAGTGAATCAATTTTCATTTCCAACGATTATATAACTCGCGTTTAAATCAATTTTCATAATTATCAATACGAAGGATGAAAAATCTTAACATAGTATATTTGCCAAATGGATGAATAAACGGTGAAGAATATTGATTTTTATATAGTAGATTATTTTTAATTAACCTCATATCTACTTGTAGGCTAAGCTGATAACGTTAAAGCAGGCATATATATTTTTTCCTCATTTTAATACAGGCGGTGAACGTAATTTCTACGGCTTTGAAGGCGAATAAAAAATTATTGTTCGATAAAATTGAATCTTTATTACCTTCCCCTCTCATATAGCCAGCGGGATGGAAATTTTCTAGATTTATTCATGGGCAATTTTTCTCATGTATTTGGATGCATGTCAAAAGTACAAGAACCGTATATGAAAAACATTTTTAAGATAGTAATATACCCTATTTTTACTTTTAAAAATTTTACGCTTGCCAGATCATCTAAAAACTGTTATTTATTCATAAATTTTAATAAAACAATTTAAAGACCATTTTAGATGTTCCATAAATATCAAAATATTAGGATGTGTGATATTTTTGAACTTATTCAATTAAATAAAGTTTAAAATATATTTTAAATAAACTACATTTAAATATAAAATAAGTTAAATCTTTATAATATAGTTTTATAAAATTCATACAGTCAATAAAACAACTTACTGATAATTTACGTAAATAAAAACGAAAAGAATTAACTTCATTCCTCTTGATTGAAAAAAAATTCATCCAGATATATCGCTAACAATCTTTCCTTTTACGATCTGTAGGCTTAAGCTAAACTCACTTTCGACCTATTGTATATTCTCTACAAAAAGTAATTTTCAAAGGCCATGTACAATGGTCACTTGTATATTTATTACATTTACAAATTTTACAATTCCATCAAGTTGAAAATAAAATCACGTAACATATAAACTGTTAAAACAATAGAATCCCATACCTCGTAATCGTTGGCGAATAGGCAAGAAGACTTTAATGACCGAATCTATAATCTAATATAAATCTATCTAAATACAATATAACGTTGGTACAGTTTACATCGTTCATGCAGCCAGAAGAACTGGTGGACGATCGGCCAATAAGGTTCTTGAGTGGAGCCCGCGTTTGGAAAGACGGTCGACCTCCGACCAGGTAGGATGGCAATCTCCGTGCAGGATCGGCCATCTTGGCACTTATTGATAAAGGACTATGTCCAGCAGTGGGCTATACAGAGCTGTTTATTATGATGAAAACATAAAGTAGAAAGTGAGTTTAGCTTATGCCGACGGGCGTAAGATTAAAGATGGATTGTGATATATCTTTTTTTTTTTATGGCATACGCAGGCAGACGAGCAGTCGGGCCACCTGATGGGAAGTGGTCACCGACACCCATAGACGTTGACAATACCAGTGGTATCGCCGACGCGCTGCCTACCGTGAGACGTAGGGTGTTAAGTCTTGTTTACCCAGTAAATACGCTGGCTACGGTGCCCAAACCGGAACGCAGCAGTGTTTTCACACTACTGCTTCGTGGCAGAAATAGGCACCGCGGTGGTACCCACCCAGACGGTCTCCTGTAAACAGGGGACTATCTGGATATATTTTTAAAAACTGCCGAAAAACATTTATCATTTTCGTATTTACTTATCTCTGTTTAAGATGATGATGAAATATCATCATCATCATCATCGTCATCAAGCAACAGCCTTTAGCCAATGATGATGATCATTTACATTATTTAAATATATTCTTTATCTTAATCTGGTCAAGTTTACGTATGCCATATTATTATTATATATGCTATGTTAGGATTGTGTCTTTAGATATGCTCTTGTATATCTAAAGTCACAATCCTAGGAGACGCTTCGTACTGCATCTAAAAATGTACCTAAATTTAACTCATATACACAAAAAAAAAAAGCATACAAAACTTCAGCGGACTATTCACGACGATGTCAAGTGTCCCGCATTCGGAACAAAAAGTCGACTTCTGTCGGCACTAATTTCCTTCAGTTTGTCTCATCTTTGGCGACGTTCCACACCTTTCATACTCTGACCCTAATAAGATTCTCAAAACGAGCGTACAATCATTAGGAATGAGGTTATTGCGTAAAAAAATATTGTACGAAGTGATTTTACACACGACAAGGAATACCGTTTATAAGGACGTATTAATGAACGATGCAAAAAAGAAAACAAATTAAAATAAAAGCGATCAGATAGCTAATATTATTAATAATATCGAAAAATATAAGATGAAAAACAAAACAACAAATTACATAATACAGTATTTCTGCACGAATACATATATACATCCACTGAAAGCTAAGCAAACCTTGTTCTATGGAAGGTGACTGATAAATAAATGACAGACGTACTTTTCTTTATCAAATGAATTTCATGTTATAAAGATACAAACAAACATAAAGAGAAAAACATCATCACACAATATTTATCCCGTGGTTGGAAATCGAACCCACACCCCAAAACCCTCTACCACTAATCCCTACGCCTAACGGGTCGTCATAAAAACGCTTTATTTATCTCGTTTACTTGCAAAAAGCCTTTCCGCGAATAGTAACTCAAAACGCCATCCACAAAACAGCGACCCAACCATTATTTGGACAGTGACAAACAATTTTAAAAACGTTCATTGTGTCCTTTGACGTTTTTTTTTTTGGTATCGTACAATAGAGCGGTCCAGAGCGGAGTTATAAACATTTCCACCGGAAATTGTGTCGCCGCGAGATAGCACCGCTTGATCCCCGTCAAAGCCTCGAAAGCTCGCAGTTGCTGATACCGAACTGTGGATTGCACAAAACCGACACTGCACGATGTATTGTAGTTCGACAAACGTACTCTTCATATAGAGTTCGCTGTGAGTGTAACGTTAAAAATATAGAGTTTCAACTATTATTATTTGCTTTTCATCTATCGGCCGGCCTGTATTCGCAGATGTCTATTATGTTTTGGTGATTGATGTGAAACGTTGGGTTTTTTTTTATTTGTTTAAAAGAGTAAACTTAGTATAGAAATATAGGTATTGCTCTACTAGCTATATTTAAAATAAACGTTAACTGAAAAGTCTGTAAATATAGTCGGACTTAAGTTCTTTTAGACCAACCATATCATAATATATATTAGAAAGAAGATCTATAATTATGAACTTTATTATGTGTTCAACTCGTTAGGACGCATTTAATAAAATTTTAAAGTGTTTTTTAATATTTACTTTTGAAATAAGGAGGTTTAGGATATCGCATATAGTCATCGTTTCCTGTCCTCATATCTTCCATTTCGTGTACTATTTCGTGCTTAACTCCGTAAGTTTTTGACAAATATGGAAAAATACATTTTATTACATTATTTAGGCTATCTATAAACAATGAGTTCTCGATAGTACGTTGCAAATAAAATAACAGGAATATAATATTATTAATTTGTTATTTGTTATAACTAATCTATGAGTTTCACTTTAAAATATATATCATTATAAATATATATATATATATAAATCTATTATTGATAATTATCAATGATTTATTTAATTATAAATATATATAAATAAATCATTAGATAGAGCTATCAATAATGGAGTTTATTGTTTGAAAAATGTTTCGTATCCAATATTCTAAGAAAATCGAACAATGCTTCAGTGTTTATAGGAAACGATCAAAGAGAAAATAATCTCAACTGTGCCATCACGATATCGCTTAGATTTATATTTTAGATCAGAGCTTGCAACAATGAAAAATGGAGCCACTGTAAATGTTGTGATAAAATTAACAATGAACTAAAAAACTAACAAAGCAACAATAACCATATTTACAATTTTGTTTATCGAAAAATTTAGAGTACACTTCATAAATATATATTTTGTCTATTTTATTAAATGGAGAATCAATGAAACAAGGTCGTAAATATTTCAAGGTCCCATTATTGCATGTTAGTACTGCTTCGGTGCCAACATCTCGCGCAAAGTAGTGTTAAACACTGCTGTGTTCCGGTTTAAGGCTTAACTTTAATCGTCACAAGGATAGTGACGCTAGGATTTTGATAACCTTTGGTGCTTTACTCACGGGCCCTGTATATAAGCAATTTATACAAGGCACGACAACTTCTACAAGAACGCGAACCTAAGCGACGAGATACGTTAAATAATAAAATATGTTTTATTGATAGATAACTTATTTAGATCAAATTTCATTGAGTAAATAATGTAAAAAATATGTATTTTAGTAGTACCGAACCAATATATGAAATAAAGGTTTACAAATTCTTATATCACAGAAAAAAGCACTAAAACCTTTATTTAACTGGAAGACCAATAAGAAACGTATAGATTTACGATAAAATATAATTTAATTTTAAACTGTTTGTGAAAATTTTCCTATCATATTCAGTAAGTGCAGTAACATAAGATTATAATGTGATTATTTTATCAATGTCGTAATAAATATGTAAATATAGGACACGGGTAATATGACACGAGATTGTTTCAACAACAACAGTGGCTCGGAGAGGTTAGTCTAAAATTTGACCTAAATAGAAAACGCATTAACTCACAATGGAGTAATCTATATGCAGATGAACTTACCATATAATTATTGCATTGTATTTTTAAACGCTTTACTCATTTAATTATTAGTTCAGAAGTAAATATTTAGCTAACTTATGAAGTGTTTATTTTATGAGATGGAGTCAAGAATTAGACGATATAGTGTGTACTTTTGAATTAAATACCAAAAGCTAAATTGTATTTGGCTTTTTGTGTATGGTAATAAATTTTTACTTCAACTCCAAGTAATTTTCGGATCTGGTATAGTTAGATTGAGACAAATGTATGTTCTTTTGTGTTTTCATAGTTGGACGCTATAAAATGGTAATTATATAGTGACAACTACCGTCCTCATAAATTACATCCAAATATATATTATTTATGCAAATGGGCATCTACTTTATGCGGTTTATAAAAATAAGACATTCAACAAAGAATTTCATCAAATGAATACGTATTTCGAAACGCTGTAGACTACGTTACTTATAGTTTGACTATATTAATTATTGTTATAAAACAAAAGTTCGTTATAAACACTTTTTGAAACGGTAAATTAAATAATGAAGTCACCCGTAAAAGCACTTGGGCTTCATGAAATAATCAAGATTTAGCGCTTTTAAACTACCGTTGGAGACATTTTTAGCTAAGTAGCCGGTTTTATAAGGACTTATCTCACATTTAACGGGTTTTGAACGTTCGAAGATTGTACAAAATTGTTCGTTTATATCTGTTACAAACCCATTTACTTGGAGAATCTTTAGTCACATTGTAATTGGGTGAATTACTATCAAAAATTACAATATCATTGAAATTTATTAAAAAAAGTTAAACTATATTCATTTATTTAAAGTGTGTCTAAGCTATGCTGTTTCCAACTGTTTTATTTTACACAACAGACAAGATATCAACTAAGCATAAAACAGATAAACACCAAAATTCAAAAATGAGACCTTAATATCTCTAAAAACTTGACAACCAGTCAAAATTGGCTGTCAACTGTTATCTATTAACAGATATAAAAGTTGGAAAGATATCAAATGACATCATTCAAATAACGTACACAGTAATGTACATAAACTTGAAATTTTTATGTAAAGGCTTTTTGTAAAATGTGTTTTGTTTTTGCTTGCACCTACATCTAAACGGACACTTTTGCACTATAATATCTCCTGCGTAGTTGGCCGATCTCTAATATAGATCGGCTGCCGTAGTCTAAATCGCCTTGAAGAACATTACGATTATGATCACCCGTAACTTTGACACTGAAAGACACAGCTAAACATTTTATTTAAGAAATGATTATGTAATTACATTATCGTTCAAAAGTTTAGAGCACATCATGTGTTGGGGTAATTATTCGAACGTTTGCATAAAACATGAAGAACGTTGTACAAGTTCTGAATAAATTAAGAAGCCGCTCGATGTAATTAAAATGAGATAAATAAATACATAATGAATGCATGTTTTTTATAATATTTCGTATTATTGCATATTTCGTATAACTATGTGCCTTCTTTTTTCTATTAGCTCTAAACCATTCTTATATAACAAAACTTTTAAGACTGGCCCCGAAATCTGCTTCTGTTCATAGTGCATCTGAACTAAGGAACTTACGTCGCAAAGCACAAGTTTTTTTTTATTGGAAGTGATCACCAACGCGCTGCCTACCGTGGGACTTAGGGTGGCTAGCTACGGTGCCCTTCAAGACAGCAGTGTTTTCACACTACTGCTTTGCGGCAGAAATAGGCACCGGGGTGGTACCTACCTAAACGGTCTCCTGTAAAAAAGGGACCTACCACCAGTAATGTGTGGAGCCAATAATTTTACAGCTTACTAGATGTAAAAAAGGTTTCTTATTGATCTATGGTTTTTGAGGCGTCAGTCAATGAGTGATAGCCGTCCAATAACACACCGTATGTGCAAAGCCACTTTATTGCCATGGGTTATCTCATTTAGTTTTTTCTTAATTGATTAAGGCGATGAAGCGAGCAGTATGTTCACCTGGTAAGTTATACCTAACCTGCCCATTAGAAAAACAGCGCATGCCGCTGCAAATCCATTCACCGCCTTGGGATATGTGCTAGTCCCCACGTCATAGTCTCACGTAATATCTAATATAACATATTAAAGGGCAGAATTGCTATCGTAACTGATGAATTACGATGGCAACTTTGCCCTTTAAATAGGAAGACAGTAGTGTCTACACACAACTGATTTGCGACCGCAGAGGTACTACTCCAAATGGTAATGGTGTAAAAGAGACCTACTCCTCTAATTTTTTTTGCCGTCGCAGGCAGACGTCCAGTCCGGCCACCTGATGGGAAGTGGTCACCGTCGCTAATAGACATCGACAATATTAGTGGTTTCACCAACGCGCTGCCTACCGTGATACATATGGTGTTAAGTCATGTTTACCCAGTAAACATGCTAGCTACGGTGCCCTTAAAACCAGATCACACTAGTGTTTTCACGATACTGCTTTGCGGCAGAAATAGGCACCGCGATGGTACCAGCCGAGGCGGTCCCCTGTAAATATTTCGTATATGAATACTAATATACTAGTATATTTCAGGAAAAAATTTGAATATCTTAGCTCTATCGCACTATGGAATAATCCCAAGATTACGTTGAAGCTTCGTCGCGTTCAAATATCCTGGAGTATTCATAATTAGCATGCACTTCCACATAGCTAGTTAATAACTAAGCATGCTAGTTCTAACGCTCACCGGCACTACTCAAACTTTAATTAACACGAACTTACACAATGTACTGGCACCAACATTTACTGTAGCAGGAATAGACGCTGAGCACACTCCGTACAAGCTGGATTTAATCCATTCATGTTTCACGTTACGTTATGATAATAATTTGAGCACTAAAATACCTCACAAAGTTGTCATAAAAATATGTTAAGTGCTAGCTCCAGATATAATTTAATATTTATACGCTTAAAATTTGTAAGAAATCAACGAAATAGTTATCTTTTTTTATACTAGTGGTCTGTCTCGACTTCGCCAAGGTCGGAATTATGGTATAGAATGAAATCAAGTTAACTTTTACGTTTTTTGTTAGTTTAATTGAATTTTGTAGAGCTTTTGTTCCAATAAATGCAGTCTACGTCACTCAGCGATAATGTAGATAGGTAAAATAATTTTTAAATCGATTATTTGTTTTTGAGTTTACAACCAAATGTTAATACAATAGCAGTCGTCGATATCTTGTATTCAACTATGCCATGAAAAAAATACGACACCGGAATCAGACGAATTCAAGTCAACTAAATTGAATTCAATCGACATGAGCAATTTAATGGTGAGCGAACACCGCTATTAATCTTCAGATATTCGTGCGGTGTTCCTTTGGTGTGGCGAATTGGTTCACGGCGACCGCAAAGCAATTTTGGTCATATCTCGAACGTAATGCGCCCATTCAAGCGGGACCACCGGCATGGTTTGACTTTTGCATTGCCTCTTTTAAATAAACGCATGTTACATCTTTGAAAATCATAATCATCATCATCATACGCCTGTGTTAGTCCACTGCTGGACATAG
The DNA here is from genome assembly GCA_029286875.1 of Lamproptera curius. Taxonomy (NCBI): domain Eukaryota; kingdom Metazoa; phylum Arthropoda; class Insecta; order Lepidoptera; family Papilionidae; genus Lamproptera; species Lamproptera curius. The sequence goes on along the minus strand of JAGSMT010000093.1, from coordinate 902,573 downwards.
GTCTCCCCTAATGCACTCCTTCTCCATTAGGTTTTTTGAACCGTATCCCATTGGTCTAAAGCGGGTTGGTGGGTGGACCGACTTTTTATATGCCGATCCGAAGCGTGGATCATTTTATTTTTCAGACAATTGGTTTGATCAGCCCAAAATATTCTTCCCAACCAGGAAACAACGATAACCCTGCGGGATTCGAACCAACGACTTCCGGTTTATAAAACAAGGGCCATTACCGCCAGACCACGGAGGCGATTTAAAAATAGTTAAAAGATATTTCGTCCCAATTTATTACACCTTTAGACGGCTTTAGTAAAGGTTTATTACTATTTTCAGCTTTTCTTGACATAATTGTTGCCTGGGTCACTTAAATTGATATTAGTGAAATCAATCAAATTTTTGAGTTTATTGAAAAATTATAAAAAGTCTTACCTCTTTATAAGATGAGTATATATAGATTATTTAGCTTTCGGCATATAATTTGTAAGTTTCGTAATACTATATAAGGTTAATTTAGTTCAAAAGAATTCTTTGAAGAGTGAGACTGGACCGAAACTTTCAACTTTTTGATTATAAGTTACGACAAGAAATGCTGGAATTATAGTAGCAAAAGAGATCTCTCAGCCAACGTTGCAAAAACAAAAAATTGCTATCATGAAGAAAATGTGGTATTTTTATTTGGTATAGGTAAAACTTTTTGCGCTTTACATATTTAATCATAAGTCATTTATTTGTGAATTGCAATGAGTATAAGTAATTCATTGTTTAAATTCACCGGTTCCTTTTTTTAAAATTATCATTAAAAATTTAGTCAGTAATTGTCAAATTATCTACATAAAGTATGATAACTTTATATAGAGATATCGTTATTAATTTGACAAAATCAAAGTTAAAATTATTGTTTTATAATTAAATATTAAGACGAACGTCACATTGATCAAACAAACATCATTACTAACAGATCAAAGCACAATGCTGTGATCTGTTTTGTCATTCAACATCATTACTAAACAAAAAGCGACAATCCTGGTGATACGGACAAAACTCTAAAACTCTTGAATGTCAACTTCAAAAGCGCGGAACAAATTTATTACTAAATTGATCGATTTAGTGATAAATTTAAAAGTACACTGACTATTAAATATATGCATTAAGAATCCATTTTATAAAGAGAAAATAACTACAGTTATACTTTGTTATAATACATATAAAAATGATTTCACTTTAGTAGGGTCTACGCCAAATATAATAAAAGTCGGGAAATAAGGGCCCTTTTATTGTGAGTTACGAACTTCCCTTGACGATAATATGAACTGTAGGGAAAGAGGTAAGGTTTACAAGTGTCGTGTAGAAATGGATGTGAATAATAAAATACAAAGTAGTGCGAACATTTTCAACAGGGTAAAACAGTAAAACTTGTTGGAATTTGTGATCAAAAATTATTTATTTCTTTTATTTGGCAAGAAACGGCAAAAGTTCGTTATATGGTAAGTAATTAATTCTCCTTTATAAAAAAAAGCCACGTCAGACGCAACAATCAGTAAAAGGTTCAGTTAAGTAAATATCTAAAGAAAATTTTACTAACATTCATATAGATCATTTCAGATAGATTTCGTAAAACTTTTAAGTGTGTTCTAATAATTTATACCTATAAAAATATCATAATACGGTAAACTGTTACGTTTTATTTCCAACATTTAAATATAAAAAAATAAAATCACAAGTACCAAGATCGTCTGGATTTCTTACAGAAAAACGTGTACAACACAACAAAGCTTGCCATTTTCTACAGAGTCCTGATTACATTTACGCGCGTACATACGTTTACACAAACGTTTATAGCGCCCGTACGTTCTAACAAACCATTGCCTCCTGATGCTCACGCGATAGCGGAATAACGTGAGCAGAGCTATATCTGTATTACGTTTCTTATTGCTTACTGCAGTCGTTACTCTCAACGTTTCTGTTATCCTGGTACGCTACTCGAAGATTTTTGTATGAAAGTATAAGAAAACAAAAGTTGTTAGAGTCAAAAAATAAAGATAGAGCAGTGTTCTTATGCGTATGTTTATTTTTCGTAAAAAAAATTTAGTTAGTTTTAGTTGAAAATTGTTTACAGGCGAATAGTGATATAACTAAGCAAATAAGTAGTGTTAGTGTAAATACACTACGCTGTTCTTTGAAAGACACTTTATCTGCTGTAAATACTTGGTAAATAAGAACTGATATGTCAAATCTCGGCATAAAAAGGGATTTTGGGAGTTTTACGCTGCATTACTCATGTGTAAAGCTGGTGTCTAAACTTCAGGTAAATGTCATGTATTTTTCATTTGTCCCTATATTTAATAAAAAAAATTTGCGAATTAATTCAGGGTGTTATAAACAATCCAAGATATCCCAAGCGATAAAATCCTGACAATCATTTATTTATACACTCCCTTCACTGAATAAAAGGACTTTATACGGATTTTCTCGCGATTATTTTACATTTTAAATTCCCGACGTCTCAAACACTTTTCAGCGGCCGTGGTCACGGCGTCAGTCTACCTTTTATTCAATAATGTGTAGTATTCGCGTTAGCAAAAGAATTAATAACACTCCCTTTACATAAAAGGGTCGTTCATAGATGTATGTATAATACATACATTCATATTACAAAATAACATAATATATATAGATTCTATTACTCTATTATGCTGTCAATACAATTATATGATTGTTTGATTCGATCATAACATCACTGACATGCGATGAAATGTACACTTTGGCAAAAGCCCTGTCAACCGTCATCCAAGATGTCAACTGATTAGACAAGTTGAAACGCCACTTCGCTTGCACAACTCTGTTTTAGACAATACACACAACACAATACGTCGTGAAATATTCGTCATATTAAACGACGCCATTTGATATCTGGGGCTTGTTCAAATTACATGTCAGAGTTCTTTACATTGATGCAATTTATCTTACTGATGTTTCGAATACGTCTGTATTCGTCTACACAACTTGAAGTAAAAAAGCATTTGATATTGAAGTCTGGAAAGGAAAAGAAATTTACTTGTTTGTTATATATTCTTCGTTTATATGAAAAATTTAAAAATCTAAGAAAACACCGCCTCCGTGGCCTAGCGGTATTGGCACTTGCTTAATAAACTGGAGGACGTGGGTTTGAATTCCGCGGGGAAACAACATTGTGTTTTCGTTGTTTTTTGGTTGGTTACAATAATTTGGGCTGATAACCCAATTGTCTGAAAAGCTAGATGATCCATGCGTCGAATGGTTATGTAAAAAGTTGGTCGACCCACCAACCCGCATTGGACCAGCGTGGTGAGATACGGCCCAAAATCCCACTAATGGAGAAGGCGTGCACTAGAGGAGGCCTATGTCCAGCAGTGGACTAACATAGGCTGATGATGAATAACATAAAACACCACGGACTTGTAAAGCACGTATTGTATATTTACCCATTGCACTATTGTTTTGTAGAAATACCTTATTGTTTTCCTGTGACAAGAACAACGAAATGAATGTACAAATATTGGAGCTGGCAAGTTGATGCCTTATTATACTTTTTAGTGACGGAATAAGTTTGCGTCCTTTACGATTCACAAATAAAACGAAAGCGAAAATTATTCCAACGCTTTAATGCCAACTTTAAGCGAAAGAAATATGCTTATTATTCATGGCTCATGGACATTTGCTGAAATTAAATTTTTAAATTTATTCCGCTTAAGTCACCGACAGCGCCCGAAGGCAGAACTTCAGTTGCGTCGTAGATTATTAATTTTCGGAAAAAGTTATATAACAATAAAAGATCCAGTTATATGATTGTTCTTTAATTAATTATTGACAACCATACATTGCATACTAATATTATAAACGCGAAAGTAACTCTGTCTGTCCGTCTTTACCCTCTAAACCATTGAACTGATTTCGATGAAATTAGTACATATATTAAATTGATTTGAACAAAGGACTTAAGTTAATTTACAAAAAAAAGCGTTAAAAGGGTTGAAATAGCGTATGAAAGTTTATATGGAAAATTTTCATTTTTTAATATAAAATGATTTATATTACTATAAAGAGTATACTTGAATGCACTTCCTCTTATTCCACGCGATTGAAGTCTCAGGCGAGAGCGTGTAACCCAAAAACTAAACAAATGAATAATTTTTACGCCCCATTCCTTGTCCGGCAAAAGAAATAGCAAGTAAAGTTATTAGAAGTTATTTTAAGTTTATTCGGTTCGCAAGACAAGGACAAATGCAAAAGTGCGAGTATCTATTTTGTGATTCGTTCTTCGTGAGCTATGTGACTATGCCACGATAAAAATGTGTTGCGCTGGAAACGTCGAAATTGGTTGTTTGCAGTCTTGAATTATGTATGGCATTACGTTTGTGTCGCAGTTGAAAAATCACACTTGCTTCACCTTATCTGGAGATGTATTGACTATTTTCGGAAGATAAAATAGCACGTTTGAAGTTGACTTTGCACTTGTTAAGTTAAGTGCTAAATCACTTCGCATAAATTACTCTATAACAATAGCTAAGGTTATATACTACAACATGAAAATTAAATAATTGAACTAGTAGTAAATAGTTCATTATAGATATAGAAGTGCATCAAGAGATCTTTGAATTTATTTATAAAATGTTACTTTTCGAACTGACGACATTGTAAGGATGTTTTAATGTTGTTATATATGCAACGGATACTGAGTAGACCACTATAACTTTAAAATTTGTTGAGTCCCTGCAGGATTCGAACCCACGACCTCCAGTTTCTAAAGCACACGCCCTTACTACTAGGCTACGGAGATAGTTCGGCAGGAGCATGACTTGTATTAAAATAAAGTTTAAATTTGGACAGAATTAGTCAAAATTACCTTCCGACTAATAAACAACTAACTTTTCCACTTTATAATATTAGTATAGTGTAGATTTTTAAAACCATAGCTCATCAATAAAATGGTGCAGTCAACGTCAGTTCGCTGTACGGAACAAAAGGGATTTGATTTATATTACCAACTTTGGCAGCAAGAACTTCACCCCGTTCTAACTTAACACCAACACTCATTACGACAATATTTTTGTTACTTGATATTAACGAAAATCGTAAAGTTAAATGTATGATGCGCTTTCGCTTTATTAACGGCTAAGATGGCTTAAAAAAGTCAGTAAGCAAGTGTTTAAAAATCATCGCGTTCCTTGCGTATGTCATCCTCTATTTTAATAATGTGAAAGCCAGAGAAACCGGTGTCAACATCCTCGACCGGAGAAATGGCAGTTGCCCGGTATTTATAAACCAGGAACATAATCCTGTTTTCCACTATATTTTTCTCAGCAGTGGCCACCGGTAATGACACCGCGGGTTATTAAATTTTCACCTCTATTACCGTTTTAGGTCACTATATAATAATTATGCGGAATTGTAAGTACGTATGCCTTATCCAAAGTTAAGTATAATAATATTTACAGCATTGTGAATGTAATTCTCATGCTTTATCGTTATACTGGACCACAATCCAGAGTTAAAAGTGAATAAAACTCAAGGATGGATATGTTGAACGTAAATGTGGAAGTTCTAACATCCAGTCAACTGTCACTCAGGTGTAGATAAGAAATTTTAAAAAACATATAGTATTTCACTGCCTCCGTAGCCTAGTGGTGTGCCTTGCGCTTTAGAAACCGGAGGTCATGGGTTCGAATCCCGCGGGGGAACATGTTCGATCACCCAATTGTCTTAAAAGTAAGATGGTTCATGCGTCGGATGTGCATGTAAAAAGTCACTTCAACCACCAAATCCATATTGGATCAGCGTGGTGGGAAAACGGTTCATAAACTCCTAATGGATATTGCGTGCATTAGGAGAGGCCTATGTCCAGCAGTGGACTAACACAGGCTGATATATATGATGATGATGATAGAATTTCATTACATTTTCATTCATACCCTATTAACGACTTAGTGGTAATGCGCCACGCCGTTGTTATGGGTTGCTTCTTAACCCAATGTTATTAACACAATATTATTCCTCTTCTTGTTATTAACCCTTCGCAATCAATCATAGCGTCGGCTTCTAAATTACAATTATTAAAAAAATAACAGTCTGTACAGTGAGCGACTGAAATCTGATCTGCATATACCAACAAAGCGACATTGCATTCGATGGGTGGGTTGAACATTAATAATACTGCAGTTGTCATGACAACCAGAACCGACCTATTGAATACCGATGCAAAGTATGAATCATCTTAGTTTTTAGGGAATTATAACCTAATATCAGGCTTTATCGGCTCAACCAACAGACTTACACTAAATTGTGTCTTGATAAAATTTGAACCTACTTCTACTGGTTAGAAAAGGAAAGGACAATATCACTAGACCACTAGGACAACTAGAACTCTTACGAGAAGTCTCCGTTTTTATTCTCATCAAATTAGCGACTTTCTTATTAATATGCTGTTAAGCCGTCATTATGTTAAATATATATATAAAAAAAATTAACACATCAGGAAAACGTAAACCAGAGTAGCGTCGACAGTTCAAAGGGAATCTAGAGCGCATTAAAAGATGCAGCCGCAGTTTACTTGACCCGCTATTTAATGCGACAGTCGTTATCATACTGCACGATCCGGTTTGACGGACCTTGTTATGGTTTAATAATCATACTTACAGCGAGTCGTATGAACACGATATAAGTAATGTCAAATTTATTATGAGTTATCTAATAAAAGTGCACTAAACCTTAATATTGAAGCAATATTAATATTGAATTGACATTGCTTATTCCTTTACGAGAACACTGACTGTTTATATACATATAAAAGAGTAAATTGTATAAAGGATTGTTGTATTACTGGATTTGAATATGGAATTAATATTTCCAGACTAGTATTAAGATTGTGTATACGAAAATATTAAATCTTATGGCTATATCTGCATTGAAAAGAAATATCTTTCAAAACTATGAAGAAAATTTAATTTATATGAAGTTCCTGCTTAAAATTTTATCGGTGTAATAAAATATAAAAATTACGGCATATGTTAAAAATAGCTATAAAGCAAATACTTAATTATATATGAGATAATAAAATAACAATAATAAATGTATAATACAATAGTAATTGTAAAACAATAATATTATTATCCTTTAATGTGTGGTAGCTGCAGTTAATTTAATCGGTTGTCATTGTCAATTTATACAAACCCCAGATAATGTTTCCAACTTTCTATGAAGGATTATGAATACAATTTACTATGTTTTAGATTTATAGTGACAGGAATAAATCTCACCCTTTTCATATTAATGTGCAATAAAACAACAAACAACAACGATTAAAACTATCGAAATAAAACAAAGTTGGTACTAACATCGATAGTTTATTTTATGTAATTATGGCTATATAATACTGTAGTATTCAATTTATTCTTTTAATGGTATTAAACTAAAATACCGACAGATAACTTAAAAATGATTTCTAAGTTAAATTACGCACTCTTTGATAATTGGTTAAAATTAATTTTACTCTTAGATATCCCTGTAACTATTAGTAACTATTCTAATATCTGTGACAAAAATTTTTAACTTCATAGAAAAGCGTTCTACTGTTGTCTTTAATTGCAATTAATTCAATATATTTACATCTCGTCAACGTAAATATAACATCTCCGTTTTGTAGATGATATTATTCGAGCGTTGTTTACATTCTACAACTTACAGTCTGGAGGCGGAGCTTGTTTATATTACACAAATATCTTGCTAGATGTTCTTGGAGGAAATTTTGTAATGCTTAATGCACTGTTCAACTGAACAGATTTTAAATTAATTGAGCTTTCCGTATTTCATTCTTCTGGGAAACCTGCTTTGCAGTAACATATGAAGTGAGTATCCCAGTTAATATTTTCTTTGATTTCAGTTATATTTTTTTAACTATAATTTAGATTTTATGCCACAATCTAATATAAGTCCTCGTGTTAAAAGATTCAGAATTATTGATAATTAACTAATTTTAAACTAAAAAGACTAACTTAAGAATGACTTAGCACCATATCTATTCTAAACTACGCGAACGATTTTAATGTATCAATTTGATCTATACATTATTTTACTATTTAGGCAATCGCGTCATCAGTTTGTATTGTTGTTGCACACTAAACTGTTTACAAGCAGAATTTGAAATCCAAATTGTATACCGACCATTTCTTAATCGAGTGCATATGCTGCCAGGCTACGTAGACAGTTGTACAGAGTAATAATACATTGTAGAACAAAAATTCATATTGATATTTATTAATTTTTTCATCAAAAATTCACATTTTTCTTTATAACATTTTTGTAGTTATTTAAGGTTATTTTACACTTATTTTTTACACAATAAAGATACATTAATTGAAATTTGCTATTTGATATAATATCCATAACGAACATTCTTTAATGAGTTAAAAATGACAGAAGCTGAACTATTTATGTATATAGCAAAGAGAAAATAAAAGTAATATAACATAAAGAAAGAATAATCACAAGTCAATACTTAATAAACTGGTATAAAATTAGTTACAAGTAACAAAAAAAAGAAAAGGTATTAAACTAATAAAAGTTAGTATGTATTAGAAAGCATATAAAAAGCTCATTGATAAGAATAATATGTTTTGAAAAAACAGAACGAAAATCAAACGACTTTGAAGTACAAAGATCGAAGAAAACATAGAAAAGGGGGGCGTAACTCAATAATGTACCATTCCTCTATCTCTATCACATCTCTCTTAAGGGCCCATGGGAAATATAAATTTCGAATGGCCGACCTTTTTATCTAACGGGTTTTGCTATCTCCTTTACGACGGATATAACTGTTTTATTATATATACATATATATAATATATATATATATATATAATATATATATATATATATATATATATATATATATATATATATATATATATATTTATTACATCCCGATGTTTTGACCACATATGTAGAAAGATTTTTAATCTCACTTAGTCAATAGATTACAAAATTCACATATAAACATGATACATATATACAGATAAATAATAATATGAAGTTATTTTAATATTATTTTGATTACAAACTCGACTTTTATGGTACAGTACATACAATATCAGGAGACCAATAACTCAGTTTATATCCTAAAACTATAACGACTCGTGTCCCTTACAATGTCGTATCACTAAGTCGTAAAACGCCCTATGCCGAAACCACAAAACAACAATCGTCGCCGCACATTACTCGGAAACGCTTAAGCCAACAATGTTAACGTTTATTGGAAAATAAAATGGGTAAGTCGTAAACGTTAAGAGCGGAACCTGCAGGACTGTGGAACACAAGTTGTGGTTAAGAGCTGTTTGGTTCCTGGAGGTTTTCTTTCAAATGGTCTTGTAAGGAGACAAACCACTTCCGTAGTTAATTAAAGAAGCTATGACGTTGATTCATATCAATAATTCTTATTATCTTACGCCGTAGCTTCAATCACAAATATGGTTAATCCTCTATATTGATTAAGTGTTATGCTTATTTTGCACTTGTTTGTCGTTAAATTTCTGAACGTGACTCTACCAGTCTGATGTTTATAATTTTAAGGTCTAGAATGACGATATTTAACAAAATTTGGTTACTTTGCGACCGATAAGTATCAATAACAAATAAATAATGTATTATTTACTAATTCCTATCCGTTTACAACCGTAAGATACTAAATTTTTTAGTTAAAGTCAAGCGCCACTAGCAACATCGTATTGTTCCATTGAACATCACCACAAATTATGTGTATATTTAACCGTAATCAGATGTTAATAAAGGAAGTACAACTACAAAATAAACCAAATCAATTAAGCCCAAATGGTAGCAACATAAGCGTAAAAACAAAACCTAATTGTGACCAATTCTACGACCCTCTAAAGGGTTGTAAAACCGGCCGAGAAACCTTCGTGTCCTGGCAATTAACGTGCTTCTTTGCATGGAGTGGTAAGTGATACCAGCCATTTCGTTTAAACCCAATCTCAGGGGACTCATTGTAAATTAAACCACAGTAATAATATGACGTTGTTGGGGTATTTTTAAAAAGGAAGTTTCATACACAAAGTGACCTTTCCCTTGTAATATATCACTGCAGATAAAAGAGATTTTTTCTTGATTAATAAGTTTAAAGAACACACATGAATAGATCCTCATGAAATGTTTTAGTAAAATATTGAACAGGGGTAAAATACATACAAGGAATACGATTTATATTTTCTTAATATTTCAATACAATCATTAAATTATGATCTTTATCGCAATTTAATATAATAACAAATTAAGTTTATACCAATAAATATAACACCATTACAAAATTATAATTTTGATGGAACTCTTGATGTTTTTACAAATAAAACATAACCTATTATAAAACCACACACATCTATAAAAACATCATCCATCAATTTTCCTGTCTGTACCTACGATAACAAATCAAATTTGAACAAGGCTTTGTACTATAATCGAAAATTTCGCTTTTGATTATGTTACCTACGAAATGCGATGTGAAGAAAAACAGACAGAAGTGATCTGCAAACAAGTTATATGTTTTGTTTGTGTGTCTCGCTTTGTTTGTATCTAATCATATAAATGTTTGCATATTAATAAATCTTTCTCCTATAACTGAAACTATAACAGACGCTATAAAACTACATTTATTCAAACAAATAAAAGACAATGCACAATGTATATATTGGCATATGAGCTGTAAATCATTAAAAAACATAAAAGAAGTATACGTCAAAGTAATAAACAGAAAAAATGTTAAATAAATATATATTCTTGAATAGTAAGAGTTTCCTTGCATCTCTATTTCATCAAAGAAGTCGCGAAAGTCAGGATGGCGAATGTAAACTAGAAACAAACTTCTATAACTTTACTGAGCATACTTACGGTAACTTGAACATCTCCAATACAAATATCCAGAAAGTTACTAACTCACTGACCCCGTGGGGCGGAGGTCGTGGCATTCAATAAGGCCTCGGGCAGGGATTGAAAAAAGGTTTCCAATTTTCAATAGACACCGGCGCTTTATAACTTTTACGGTTTTGCGTCTTACACAAAGATTTATCTTTTGTTATATATTAAAACGTACCTGCATATATTTATGTTTAACAAAACGTGTTAGAATACAGCGTTCCCTATATTACATTTCACATTTATTAATAAAACTTCAACAATTTTAATATTGGATGAATATGAATGTATAAATAACAATTTTTGCGTAAAATTTAGCAAATTTATGATTATTATAATAGGTAACTAGGCCAAAAAGGATTCGGATTTTTGTAATCAAAGTATTTTAAGTTTCATTGTGCAAATAAGTAAAATTCTTGTTTATAATCATATATAAAAACACCTTAAATAATTATTGAATTAATAAGAAGTTAACCAACACTACTCTAAAAATTTTAAAAATATTTTTTTGATAAACAAACACCATCCTGCAAAAACGAAAAAATTCATACAAATCTTATTAACCAAAATCCAATATATTACCACTTTAAAAGAGACACAATTCCCTCGAAAAACAAAAACAGAATTTGAATCGTAAAAAAGGCGGCAAACAGTGCAATAAGTGAAACAGAACAACCGTTACCTAAACGGAGGAAAGCACTTCGCGTTGATATTTTCGTCACTTGTTATCTCAATGATGCATGGGATCTGGGCCAAGTGGAGTGAATTAAATTATCGAATAACAGTTACCGTTTCACACATAACTGTATATGACCATAATGCGCACAATAATGGGCGTTGCAGGGCATTTCCCATGACCAATCAGCAATTTAGATAAAAAAAAGTAAGCTCTACGTGAGAATGCCTCTCTTATGTTCTCGAACGTTCGTTAATAACCCCCCAATTTGTTTCGATAATAATTACCATCTCCCTCCGATTGTTCCGTTCGATTGAAATTTCGAAAACTATTATAGTTGCATACGATGGAATGAGTAAAAACTTTCGTGTTTGTGAAATATATAACAGTCGTCTTATTTTCACTTATATTATACTAATAAATACTGGTCTGAAAAATAAATTTAATTATAATGCACAAATAAAACCATTCGCCTAAGTTATTTTAAAAATAATATAGTTATACAAAAATTTTATTGTGTTGAAATTGTGATTAAAAAATCTTTTTAAATATAATACCCTAATGATAGTATTATTAAATTTATTACTATTTTATTTATTTAAATTGATATATTTTCACAATATTTATTTTGAATTTGATGCACCGAATGAATAAAACAATATTTTAGATATGGATAAACGAACAAAGTTACCTACGATTACGAAAAATATTGAAGTAAATTTATTTAGGGCTATACCGTCAAGTGTCATTATTTACTGTTTTTAAACATTTAAGTACGGAAACATTTAAATAAATAATGTTCTAGACATTCACAGAAAACATAAAACGAAATATTGACTGTGTTTTATAAATAAATGTATGATAGTTGTTTAAAGCCATTTCCATGATCGATGAAACGAACATTTTCAAATTTAAAATGGACGATAAAGCAAACGTATATCTTTATTCACGATAAAACAAAACAATAAGAAGCAGAAGCTCATTAAAGCTGTGCTAATCTAAACAGCACTCTCCAAGCGCAAATCGATTATCCGACCGCATAATGTTCGTATGTCCTCAGCTCTGCAATTGCATTTGAATCCCCATCTGAATGAACTATTCAACGACTGTATTATTGCCGTACGTACTTAATTAAGCCAGAGGCATTTTATTGACTTACGTGTACATTTTTCCATTCGAGTACACAATTTCGCAATGCATTATTCATAATTTTGCATTTTAATCAGACTTATGACAACTTTTTATATGAAGTTTATTAAATAATTATCGTATAAGTATAATTAGCATCCATCATCACAAATGACAGTGGTTACTTTTTGAGTCTGGAGATAAAACGAAAAAAATTATATTACAAATGAGTTTATTGATCAAATTACTTTTAAGAGTAAAGTGGAATAATATTTAGGCCATGACGGAAACCCTGCGTATAATCTTTTTCTTAAGTATATTACAGATTTCAAAATCATAAAACAGTTCAAAAAAATACGCGACACCGTGATCCAAATCGCGTTTAGATTACATCTTAATTGGTGTAATCTCACCGACAGTGATTACGGTAATTATTCCGATTTCGGTGTAAAATATGTCACATGTAAATTTCATTGTTCAAATGTCACAGTCGTTCCAGCCTTTTGCATGTCGCAGCCCAGATCTGTAATGGGACATGGTAAATTCACCATTTCGCAAGGACACGCTTGTGTAATGGCTGCTAAGCCATGCTAAGTATGATCGATGCTTATTGCTTAAAGGAATACGTGCGTGGGTTACAACTCGCGGGATTCATTATAGACACAGGAGTAATATATTTTCAGCATTAATATAAAAATATGGGTTCATGTGTAATACACTTTTTTACCATAAATTCATTTATTGTACTTGTATATATATATTTTTTTCAATTTATCGGACTCTTTTAGTGTCACAAGGCCGACTAAAATAGTCACATCTAATCCGTAAATACAAAATTCACTCGTACATTTATCCATTTTATTAGCTTTTTTTTTGCCTACGCAGACGGACGAGCAGTCGGGCCACCTGATGGGAAGTGGTAACCGACGCCCATAGACATTGGAAATACTAGTGGTATCACCAACGCGCTGCCTACCGAGACATAAGGTGTTAATTCTCGTTTACCCAGTAAATTACGCACAGGGTGTTTACTACTGTGCAGATAGCACAGTGAACTTTGAGTCCTGTAAAGGGACACCACAGTAAAACCAGCAGTAAGTGAACTACTTCTGCAAATTATTTATTTTATAGTCCTGTTAAGGTCCTACTACTTTGCGTGACAAATAGGTGCTGGTACTTCAGTCTGATTTACCGAAATCAAATCACTTACGAATCTTTCCCTATGTAGCCATAAGTTTTGGCAAGTTTTCGGTAAAAATAAACTAACATATTGGTTTATTAAACATATAAAATCAGTTATTGAATAGTTTGAGTAAAAGTTTTAATGTAGATTAATAATAAATCATGATTAATAGAAATAATTATTACTTATCTGTGACTCTTTGAACGAAACATTGTTACTATTTCAATTTCTCATGCATATTTTATTCCTGACTCGAACTAAAACCAGTCTGAAAGGGTCGTATATTCAGAGATTGCCATCTTTGTTTGTCGAAGTTTTCGCATATCTGTGTTACCCTTTCCCTTATTCGGAATATAAATATTCACTAAGTAAAAGGAGAGATGAATATCATTGCGTGCCAAACTCAAAAAGCTAGGTCACAAGTATTTTATTATAACTATTATTTATATATATAGTTATAACAAAATGTGATATAAATATAGCAACAAATATAAGAAAAATTGGGTAGAGTTTTGTTTCAAAATTTCTCAAGACTTATATATCTGAACTTCATAAGAACTAAGAACCTAAATAAATATGCCTAGACTATACATATAACTTTAGTTAACTTAATGTAATGAGTATAATAGGTAATGTTCTCCAAGTCGATGGTGACGGATCTCCATTACAGATCCGCCATCGACGCTTTTGCCATGCTCATTCGACACGTGGCTAATAAAATTACACAAATAATCAACCAACCAACCAACTAAAAAACAACAATAGGTAATTGTTAAGTCCCCACGGGATTTCAACCTAAGGCCTAAAAACTGAAAATCGTGGGTTTGATTCCTGTAGCGAACAAAATCTTCGAATGTTATAATTAAATATGTTCGAAGCGCAAGCTAGTACGCTACGAAAGCAGATAATCAATGAAGTGCTAAAGCATAAACCACTAATTTGCCATCGTCATAACTAATGATTCATCGACGTCTTGCAAATAAATATTTGTCCGCTAAACCGCCCTGACTAAAAATATTGAGCAAGCTAAACGCCAGTTTAAGTATAGAGCTGCACGTAATGGCTTGTTGAGATGCTAAAAGCTTTGCTCCTTCCCGAAGTATCTTGATTTAGTGCAGCAATATAAGTTTAGTGCGCGTGCTTTATCGTCAGTTCGCGAGTTCGCTCCTATCATAGTTAGTTGGGTCACGTTGCTCTTAGCTTGTTTTATCACTTGAGATATATTTTAACAGTGATCGTTATCATATTCTTTATGTTTTGCATAATATTCGGGTTTAAGTGCAATTTTATTTGTTGTATGCTATCTTTGACGTTGTTCGTTTTGTTCTAGCCCCAGACGCATTTTATTATACAACTAGTGACCTGCCCCAGCTCCGCAGGAGCGCAATACTGACATCTGTAAAATTTATGGAAAAATAAATAAATTTATTAATGAATTATACATATAAACCTTTCTTTTCAATCACTCTATCTATTAAAAAACCGTATCAAAATCCGTTGAGTAGTTTTAAAGATTTAAGCATACAGGGACAGAGAACCTTTCTCTGTCCTGTATCTAAACTACTGTTTATACTATGTATTGATAAATAAATTGCTATCCTCGAGTAATAAAATTTGTAAGCACTAATTAGCATTAAACTGAATTTTCACCAAGATATTATGTAGATTACATATTTTCTCTGTTCTAAACTTGTTCACTTTTATTTGTTGTATCACGTAAGGTATATCTTAACAGTGATCGTTTTGCATTATATTCATGTTCAAGTATTTTTTTTTATTATAAGATACTATTTTTATTGTCGTTCTAACGCCTTTACCAAGGAAGCACTAAGTTATACAATATTTAAATTGCGATCCTTGAGTAATAAAAGTAAAATGCACTAATTAGCATTAAACTAGCTTCTAACTAAGATATCATGAAGGTCACGTATTCTTTCTTCTATAAACTTGTTTACTTTAATTTGTTTTATCACCTAAGACAATATCTATACCGCTGGTAGGTCCCCTTTTTACAGGAGACCGTCTGGGTGGGTACCACCGCGGTGTCTATCTCTAACGCGAAGCAGTAGTGTGAAAACACTGATGTGTTCCGGTATGAAGGGCATCGTAGCCAGCGTATTTACTGGGTAAACGAGACTTAACACCCTATGTCTCACGGTAGGCAGCGCGAACGTCCATGGGCGTCGGTGACCACTTTCCATCAGGTAGCCCGACTGCTCGTCTGCCTGGCGTATGCCTTAAAAAAAAAAAAATCTCAATAGTGATTGTTATGATATTCTTTATGTTTCGCGTAGAATTTGTTTTTAAGTATAAAGTTGTGTTGTGGAATACTATTTTTGATGCGGCTCGTGACGTCTTTCCCTAGAAAGCAGTTTCATCATCATCATCATCATCAGCCTGTTTTTAGTCCACTGCTGGACATAGGCCTCCCCTAATATCCCCTATCCATTGGGGTTTGGACCGTATCCACCACGCTGGTCCAATGCGGGTTGGTGGGTGGACCGACTTTTACATGCCCATCCGACGCATGGATCATCTTACTTTTCAGACAATTGGGTGATCGGCCCAAATTGCCCTAACCAACTAGGAAACAACAATGAAAATTTGTTGCTCCCTGCAGGATTCGAGCCCCGACCTCCGGTTTCTAAAGCACACGCCCATACCACTAGGCTACGGAGGCAGTTTATTATACAATATATAAATAGTGGTCCACAAGTAAAAAGAGTAAAAACTACTAATCTGAAATAAGCTACGCTTTAAGGTATAATTAAATGTAAAGATTAAAGCAAACCAATCTCCATTGTTAGCCTTAAAAATATTGTTACAATATTAAATGACCTTATTGTCAGAGTATTATGGAAAATCTTGAGAACTGAATGTAAGCGTTATTGCTCTGTAAGGGTATCTATCAAATAGTTTATATGAAAAACCTAACCACTATCTAGAATTTCTAGTTTTTCATTTTAATTGTTGCAAAAGCAATTTGGAGCCGTTATGTTTATAACTCAGTTTTTTATATAAAGACAAAAGAAAAATGTCAACGCAATAGATATATAAAATATAAATATATATATAAAAATGTCAATAATTATTTTTTTTTAGGAAAAATATAAATATATTTGTCACCTCAGATCTTATACCGTACCGGGATATTCCCTGCATGGGGCTGGTCCTATTATGTTCTTTGCCCATAACATTTTATAGATCTGGTAACATATAGTAAAGACTTCTGTGTGTTTCTTTGAAGCATTTATTATGTAAATCATGTCATGTGTGTAATTAAAAAAAGTCTAGCAGTTGATACTAAGTTTTGATAAAAGCAAATTTTAATTGTAGAATCAATTTTGTGATGTGCACAACTATTTTTATTTTCTTTTGAATTCTACTACAAACATCTTAAAATCATATAAGTAACACGGAAGGTACTAACAATGTTTAGCTTTTCGAGATGTCAATATTGTTTTAAAATGTTATGTGATGCAAAAAATATATGCAGAACAAATTTTACGGACTATATATCCTTTATTATAGCTTTAAACTATTGGTCCTGGGTTCAACAATTTCTCGACACAAATTCAATATTTCTTTTTACAGTACCTGCAATAGAATTAAGAGTAGGTACAACATTTAAGACTTAGTACTGTCATGAAATTCCATTTTATGTAACTCCTTTGTAAGAATATTTATCGAGCTTATATATTATTCACCTTTGGAGTAAAGATTTTGACACTAATTTATTAAGTCACAAACTAAGAAAATGGGCACTGAAAATTTAACGCTTTGGAACATCTTAATAGCTTAAAATTAAAGATTTCAGCGCTAAACTTTAGACCTAAAATGTACGTCACAATCCTTGAGCCTTATTGCTTAAATTGTTTCTCAAACTACTAATTTATCCTTATTTAGAAAGCCTACAAAACGTCAGAAACAAAGTCATCAACTAAGAAAACACCAGAGAAATCTTCTTGAAATAAAACAATACGTCATGTAATAACAACTATAACCTTAGCGCAATTTACTTCAAATTAGAAAAAAAAAACATTGACAGCTATATGTTTTTTTTTTCAATTTGAAAGGCTAAACTAGAAATTGTCGATTCGTATTCGTTTTAAAATAACGAACGTTTACATTTCATCCGGAGTTTTATCGCACTACATCGAATGGCGTGCATCCTGTGTGTATTATTCAAATTCACACACACACAACACACCCAGCTCCAAAAATCTCCTACGGCAGACACGTGTATGTTTGCCGAATCTAAATTTCGTACGTTTGCAGTGCACCAGTTTACATACTGTTAGTTTACGATAAATATTTGATGTAGCAACTATTCGTTGTAAAAGAGAAATTATCAATATCATCCAAAATGCGTTTAACGTTATGTACGTTAATATGAATTATATTTTAAATTTTCGCTTTATTTAGTAACTCGGACCCTTTCCAGCATCCTTGCGTATATTATCATACTCTCTTATATACATTTATATAGCATCTTAGGTTGCCCGTAATCATAGACAGAGTATGGAAAAAGTAAACAACGTCGGAAATAAATATATTTAATTGACTCTCAAATTCCGCAAAATAGTGGATTTTATATAATTATTTCTTATTTGTATTTGTAAATATATATGAATATTATTCGAAGTTTAAACATAATGATTATAGATGATTCATTCATTCAAATTTATGGGTTTTATGGATTCAATATATTATACTTGTTATTTGTCGCTTAACTTTAAATTATACCAATCTACGATTTAGACACTTCTTTCAAACACTAACTGCTTAAATCCCTAACGAATAATCCTTGACCTAAATTACATAATACAGTTATTACTGAATGTCATTCTTTAGATATTTCTTCATATAATATAAATTAAAAAGATAATTATTACTATTAAGCTTATTTTTATTAATACTATAATTTTAAAGACTATTTTAAAATAAAAAAATGCATTGTTTTATTTCAGGTAATATATATACTTTGCAATAACAATCGATGAATAATTGAAGATAAAAGTTAAGATTTGTTATACCAACAAGTAACATTTATTATATTAATATAGGTGATAAAAGTAACAACGTAATTTTTTTTATATATAATACAATTTTCTGTTATTTCTTATTCAATTACACCCTCTGGGTGGAGAAAGTGTGAGGTGGAACAAGGAGATGAAAATATTGAATTCTTACGCTACAGACTCGAAGTCCCGTTAGTAATCGAATTCACTGTTCAATCAAGCATTTTAATTACTGCACTCGACTTAATCATCCATCTCAAGTATACCGGATATAAATTATTTACTAACGAAGCCGGCTAATCCCCTGAGGCGACTTATACCGTAGTTACCTGCCCAGCATTGTGATAAACTTCCGGGTACATATTTTTTTAATACACGTGTAGTTTAATACACCTATCCTATAAGAAATACATTATGAAGCACGCATCATTGAGACATAATAAATTGCGTCTTATATATCTGATAATCTTGCGTGGTTTAATGCCCTCTAAACCGGAAAGCATTTTATATATTAATAATTTTATTAAATAGAGACAACCACCTATACCACATTTATAATATAATACCATATAAATAAAATCGTAGAGACATTGTTGTATTAAAAACAAAATGTTTAAAATAACACAATTAAGTATCTATACTATTACATATTATTTTAATTCTGATTTTACATTCATGCATTAGCATTTTTTAATTTTTTTCTCAACTTTTGTTATGTGCAATCTATTTTGTACGCTTTTTATATTATCGTATAAGAAACTAACCCCTTCTCTTACACAGGGAATCCTATTAAGGAATTTATGCACTTCATAACCTTTTTTGGCCAAGTATTATATGTACAATTCGCTAGAGATAACATTAATGTACGTAATGTGCTGAATTCAATGAAATAATTATTATACTATTGCGACCTAACAGTGACTGCTGTCCGAGCATCCTATCATATTAAAATAATTCCTACCTACAGAAAAAAACTGTAACGCACTTAACGCAATGTACTTTGTGGGCACCAACGAAAGTACACCACTAATACGAATCCCCAGCGTGAAAGCAACGGTATATATAATTAACAAAAAGCCCGCGTCACGTAACGAAAAAACGCGATAACTCAACGCCGCGTACCAAGGAACCTGGACCATTATCTCCGTAAGTGAGGATGTCAGAGAAAAAAAGGTTAACGCATTCGTGATTCGATTAACGCGCCTGTCGGACCATAGCGGCCTGCGATCGGTTTCTTGCGGGCGAGCGCATTATTTAATACTGGACATAAATAGGCTATACGACAGCAGTTGTTCTTACGCGTAATCCGATAAGATATAACGATGTTAATAAACTATTGGTTGTTTGCAATAACTTAAGATAATTAAATAAACATAGAAAGAGGATGTAAGTATGTTTATAGACAGTTTACAAAATTTAACTATTGTCTATATAAAATTACTCAGCGATATTTTTAATACTTCTTAGATATCTTCCTTTCCTAATTTAACGCTTGAGAATGGGCATAATGTTATTACTGTAGAATTACAGATTCTTAGTGAGTGAACTGTAACAGAACATAAGTTAAAATATTTTAAGGTTTCTACGCGTGACTTGACTGAAATCATCAAACGAATTATTAGAATTCATTTCACTATCGTTGAACATAAATTTACCCATAAAATCATTTGATTCATAAAAGAATTATAACCCAAACATGGCCCAGACAAGTTCTCTGGGCAGAAAAGAAAATACAAATACTGTATTTACTATTACTTGTAACAAAAACATAATATTATGTATAATTTATACATCATACCATCTAGTATATTAAGATTCAAATGACAAAAGTCCTTAGCCACAGACACAGACAGTTTAATACCGAAATGTAAAAACGGTAAATACCTAACGATAAGCTTTATTCAAGTTTATGTTTTCTACGTACAATTGTAACATCCTTTGAGTGCTCGATTTGCGATATGACAACACAGAACCGTAGCACAGATAATAAAATACCACAGACAATGAAGCGTTTTTCCCTCCGTCGTATCAAAACTGGCCAGACCGCTTTACGAGCGTTTTACTGGTCGCAATTTAAACTTGTTACGCTATACACAAATGTAGAAATGACCGAAAATATGTATTATCTGTTTGAACGACGCCTCACTCCGTACTGCATTAATTCGATAACAGCGCTTTCGCTTGAAGCGTTATTTATGGAGTTCGGTTGACTTTTTCAACGTTATTTATTATATACTGGCTTTGTTATTGACCGAACATATTATAGTGATTCTTTTTTATAGATTAACAGTATCAACACTGTGAACACAGAGTTTAATAATAATATAATAAGAAATTTTTCTCCTAGTCAATTTTCCGAGTTCAGGCGGTCAGTGAATAATTTAACCAGCTAGACCAGAATCACAACATATCTTACAAAGACTTTATTATCTTATTTAAGATACAATACGATTGATATCTAGCCACAAGTATGAATTGACGTCCTGCATCGACTGTTAAAGCTCTGCATTCTTTCATTTATTATTTACATACTTTCATCTAGACAGTTGAGACCCCATTTTCATCCAATACTACTCAGTCTCTAATCAAATTTAGTAATTGGCCCATACTGCCCTTAACTATCGTAAAACAAGAATAACTGAAAAACGTATCATAGATTAGGGATTCAAACTTGAGACTTTTAGTTAGCAATGCAAGACACCGAGGCTGAGTGTTATAATAGTTATCGTTTGATATTAAATTGTGTAAACCGCGATTGCACTAACTAAAACGTCATTCTCTTTCTGTTCTATAAACTATTTAAACAAATTTCGTGTAAAATGTACCGAGGCCGTACTTAATATTATATAAAATATTATGATAATATATTAAAAATAGATCAGTTCAATAGTAATTCATCATCATCATCAGCCTGTGATAGTGCACTGTTGGACCTAGACCTCCCCTAATACACCCCTATCCATCAGAGCGTTTTGGACCGTATCCCACCACGCTGTTCCATACCTTCGCATGTTGGTAGGTGGGTGGACCGACTTTTTACATGCCCATCCGACGCACGTAATCTAATGAATAGTAATTATCCACAATAGGGTAAAGGGAGATATCATCATCATCATCAGCCTCTGATAGTCCACTGCTGGACATAGGCCTCCCCTAATACACCCTATCCATTAGGGGGTTTTGGACCGTATCCCACCACGCTGGTCCAATGCGGGTTGGTGGGTGGACCGACTTTTTACATTCCCATCCGACGCATGGATCATCTTACTTTTCAGACAATTGGGTGATCGGCCCAAATTGCCCTAACCAACTAGGAAACAACAATGAAAATTTGTTGAGTCCCCGCAGGATTCGAACCCAGACCTCCGGTTTTAAGCCCACGCCCATACCACTAGGCTACGGAGGCAGTTAAGGAGATATATTGGTGATATAAGTAATTTAGTGATATTTTTCAAACACTTTTGTAGACCGCGTTAGCGAATTGCTTTGTTCGCCAAACGCTGAGACAAATTACCGGAGCGAGTGAAAAGGTTTTATACCGTTTACACTTGTAGCAATTCGCTGACGCGGTCATACAAAATGTTTGAAAAATACACCAAATTACTTATATCACCAACATATCTCCCTTTACCCTATACAATTTTCGTTTGATTTACAACGTTCACCTGATAAGAAACGATTACCACCGCCTGTGAAGCTCCAAATAGAACATAAGTATCTGTTATATGACAGGCTATGGGTTAAATTATAAGTTAGTACACTTTTGTATTCTTGAATACATATTATTTAATAAATCTTTGATAGTCCTTTCCATGTTACAGAAAGGTGTGATGTCATCTAATTGGAGTGGCCTTAGATTCCAATCAGCTGGTAGAATTAACAGCATCAATGCTTCTTTTATCTTTTTAAATCGTTATAGTGTTTTTTTAACCGGGACAAAGATTCGAAAGAAAAATTCAATAATTTTTTATCGTTAGCGATTCAAATAACTATTACTAGCTATAAAACCTTCGCTCCATTTTTTTCGACCTATATAGGAAGCAACGTTCAATAGTACCATATGGAAATAAATAGTAAAATCAAAATTGACGAAATTTTTAAATTTCAAAACAAATAAAATGTCAACTTTATGCCACTATTGACACGGTATATTACTGATTGGCATGAAAACAGTAAAACAAATTGCCAATATATACGTTATCCATGACGCCCCGCTCTCAAAACTGCATAAACCGTCTCCCGCTCCTTTTGATTTATCCGTCGATCGTTTATCGAGTGAAAGCCGATAACTTCATTAGTGCACCTTCGCCCCCTCGGTGGGTAGATGGGGATTTATATTTTTTCCGAACGAAATATCCAGAGGTAAATGCACTCAGAGCAGTTAACGGTAGCCGGATTGGACGGCCATATTGTTTTTAGGATTCGGAATGTCAAAGAGTTTCTCGTCTGATGTCTATTTTTAAATGATTATTGTTATTATCACAGAAGGCGTTTTATAGGCATCGCTTTTAATGTAGTGTAAAATTATCTGGAAAAAAAATACTATTTTTTGTAATAATACTAACCGATTATGCTTAATGAGCAATCTGTCATAGCTTTGACGAAGCCAAGAAAAAAATGCTTGGCTAATAGTAACGATTTAAAGTGAACTAAAGTTATTTTACGCTTTCCAAATAACGCCTAAAGCTTTTAAAAGATGTACTTACTTGTGTTTAAACAATTATTGCTCAATTTCAATGCAACCCAAAGTTTATTATACTAAAGATCATTAACTACTTAAACAGTTCACTCAAATAATTAATATCTAATCGTAAATAATATTTCTCCAGAACCCGTTACTGGCAATACAATCTCGCGCGTGTGTGTCTTTTCCCGCGCAATAATAGTCGGTTCTAGGGCATTAACGTTTTAAAATGGCCGCATGTCCATTTAATAAGGGGAGAACGGGCGGGAAGGAACGATGATAGTGCAGTCCACATTAATTTCCGACGCGCGTCTTTTTTAGCGTAATGATGTTTTTTATTATGTTCCACTTATGTGAAACTTATATACGTTTTAAAGCTTACTTTAAACATGAGATTTTTCTAAGCAGTATATATTAAGTAAATTAAATATGTTAAATTTGTTGCTTGCGAAAACGTTAGACAATATTTTGGTTTCATAAATATTTACCGAGTTATTCTAATAGCGGTCAGATTTTATTAGTGAATAAATTGAATTAAAATAAGCTTCGATAACATTAACAACAACTTAGTCGCCACTTTTACTGCTTTATTTAAAAATACTGTTGTAAAAATCATCTCCTTGAATTTCTCTTAGGAGATGTTTCAAAAGTTATCTGTTGGTCTTCTATATCATTAAGAACAAGCTGAATAATTGAAAGGATTTAAATTAAGCTTTGGCTATCAAATCGATTGATACGTGGCCGTCTTCTTTGTAGCCATCTATAAGGTAAGAATAATAGATCTAATAAAAACAGTCATCCAATAGCCACGAAATAACTTAACCACAGAGCTGTTCTTTTGCAAGATTTAACGGACCCTGATTTCGTAATGCAAGAAGTAATACCACAAGGCCACGAAAGAAGTTCTGTTACACGTGGTAGTTCATTCTTATAATTAAAAAGGTCAGAAGCGCAGGATTCAGCTGATAATGAGGCGCCCTGACTACAAGAAACGCAGTGTAAGATTCTAGTATCTTTAAATGTCTTTTCCGCTCACTACTCTGAGATATGATATGTCGTCTCCTTTACCCAGTTAATACGCTGGCTACAGTACCCGTCAAACCTGAAGACAGTAATGTTTATACAAAAATGCTTTACGACATAAATAGTATTTCTGGCAGACGGTTTTTACAAAAGGAAATCTTTAAAAATATTTATATCACCAGATATACAAAAAATATTTGATCGTAAAGTAATTTTTCTACTTTCATTGTCCTATAACTTCCATAACCAATTCGATAACATTGTGACGCTCTTAGCGCTTAAATGTATCAGCCTAGAAAAGTGCTAAATATCAAACGTTCCATTTTATGGACAACTTGACAAACCTCCAAACACCCCGTTAGGCAATCTGACCTAATTTTTCCTATGAACCGCAATGCAGTAATGCAGCCGCTTGCTATAAATTTGACACGTCGAAAACTTGTGACAGCCAAATGGGAAACACTATTTTGACGTGCGTCACGACAGTGTTGAATGTTGATTATAAACGATTAATGCAAAGTCAGCTCTTTATCGTACAGTTATTGTTTTAATCAATACAAATTGCATTACGGGGCCGGATTAGTCAAGCAAAAAGTAAGGGTCCATGCGTCGGAAGGTCATGTAAAAAGTCGGTCCACCAACCAACCCGCCCTGGACCAGCGGGGTGGGATACGGTCCCAAAACCCCCTAATAGAGAAGGTGTGCATTAGGGGAGACCTATGTTCAGAAGTTGACATAGGACAGAACACAGCCTGATGGTGATCAAAGTAAGGGTGTGCGAATAGTACAGAACATACGACTTTTCCCTTAGATACGAAAAATCGTTTAATCGAATATTAAATTTCAGCTACTACATCTTTAATGCTGCTAATATTAATTATTGTAGACTGTTTGAACCTTTCCAACTCAAGCGTTGTTTATCATTTTCTATAGTTTGGCTATCAATTGTTTTTAAATAACAGCCGTTGCGTAATATAATTATTTACATGTTAAGTAATTTAACTGCCTCTGTAGCCTAGTGGTAGGGGCGTGTGCTTTAGAAACCGGAGGTCGTATTTTCGAATGCTTAACAAATTTTCATTGTTGTTTCCTAGTTAATTAGGGCAATTTGAGCGGATCATCCAATTGTCTGAAAAGTAAGATGATCTATGCGTCAGATGGGCATGTAAAAAGTCGGTCCACCCAGGAACCCGCATTGGACCATCGTGGTGGGATACGGTCTTAAAACCCCCTCATGATAAACACAGGCTGATGATGTTAGTACATTTAAGATAATAAAGTTTAACGGATTTTTTATAAATACTAACACAGCCCCGCGGTTTCACCCGCGCGCTGACTTAAATTTGTAATTACTACCATTATATAAAATATATTTATGAGCCCAAAAGTTTTTGCAGATGGCGCCAAAATAGCTCGCCGATGGCAACGTTTTTCTACGTACTAGTGCAGTTTATTCAAAGTATAATAGAAAGTCTATTATACTTTGAATAAACTGCACTTTAATTTAATGTTTTATAGTCTCTAGTTAATGTAACTGTAGTGTTTAATTAAAATCTATCTTACGTACAAGACTAATAAACATCAATCAAATCAAATGTATGGATTAATACTTATTACTTAATTTATATTCAAAAGTTACGGCGTTCCCTGAGTACAAGATCGCTGAAAACCGGTCCCGTATAGTTAAATTCGATAAAATCTCTAAAATTTTTATTTAACATGTACAGTATTTGCGTAAGCAAGAGAATGGCATATGTACAATAGAATTGAAATTCTATCCTTCCCCTATTTCTTGTATTATTACGATTATTAAGTCAATCACATCTTTTATTTATAGGATAATTAAGTTCTACCCTATTAATAAATCTTTTAGAATTTAACTATTAATAAGTTTAAAAAAGGTAGTCAAGGAACTTTATGTGTTAAGGTTATACGATATTAATAATAATGCTCGCTCCAGGTCCTGTTTCAAAATTGCATAATATGTAATGTCCAATTATCAAAATGTTTGTTATTTTTAAAAGATGACATAAAAATAGCCTGCTAGGTTTTTTCGGTTCTTCTCAGGTCTGTGGCGTCCTTTCGAACCGGTGGTAGTGTGTTTGACAATCAATAAGCAAGTGTAAACTTCTATATTGAATAAAGATATTTGAATTTGAATTTGAATTTGAATTTTGTATATCGTTAATAGATCATGTATAAAACCTAGCAATAGAATCTGTTTCGGTAAATATTAATCTCTCATATTTATGTTTTGGTACTGATGTATATTTTTAGTATGAAAGAAACCTTTTTGATGGAGGCACTAGAAAAGGAAAGGTCTTTTTGATTAATCTAAGAACCGTGATTCGCGAAATTTCTTAGAATACAACACAGTTCCTGTACTTGGAAGGTCCTTTGGGAATGATTAATATGCCATTACATTACAGTTCTATACAAGTATATGTAACTTTACAGTAATTATACACAAATATATAACCTAACAAAATAGAAAAAAAGAAAGAATGAAAGTACAGTAATAAATTTTAAAATTATTATTGCGCTATGAGATTGAATAAAAAATAATAAAGGCTATAATCATTAAAAGTTTACAATCCCATTGAAACTTTAAAAAATAGATTTAACAATCTATTTCTAGAATAAATATAAAGTTCGTAAAAATATTGTAACATGAATTACTTTATTAGATTTCATTTATCGAATCGGAATATTAGATCCAGATTTTACTTATTCTTAGAAGTGATTATAAAGTCACGTATTGCTAGTTTAATTTCTAGAAATTTGTTTCTAGTTATATAATTTCAAAAAACACAGGCAAAAGATAGTGTGTATGGATGGTTTATATAAGGTAAAAACTAAAAAGTGATTTATATAAAACTTTAATATTTTACAAATTCCATTATGGCTTAGTAGTATTCAGCTTTGCATTCTGTCGGGGCTTGTGGGTTCGTATCCTGCGGGAAAACAACTTTGTGACTTTATATTTCTCCAGTAATATAGAGCATATTTAACCGATTGGCTGAAAATCGTAGAGTTAGTGTCATTTATTGACCCACCCGTGCGGTTAACCTTTTGGTTGTAAAAGTCAAACGCCAGTCGCCCTGCGTAAGATACGCTTATGATTTTTTGTAAACAAGGCTAGACAAGAAAAGAAGTCTGGATAACATAAAAGTTATAATTAAGAAGATCTTTGAGATTTTGATAAATATACACATTCGAAGGTAGTGATTAAAAAGATAATCCTTACAGTAATTAGTAGTCTAGTTTATAAATAGCACCAGCAGGTTTATTTAAAGCGAATTATAACGTTTAAAGTTTACTCGTTGAGCGGTTTTTAATCTGTATCGATCCGACACAGCCATCCCTCGCTTTTATAAATAAAATCAATTTAGTACAGACCTAAGGCAGAGGATCTAGTGACGAGCTTTGGAGAATTTTAAAACGATTAAGAATTTTAATCGAGCTTTCATAGTAAAAGCTCGTAACGTTTCAACGATGAAGTAGTTGCAAGTTACTAAGTTCTGCTTCAGCAATCCAGCGCTTGTATAATAAATTTACTTTCAGAATAATAACAAATTTTTAAGTCACGTATTATTTGATTTTATATAAACTTGTTTAAATTTGTTCTGTGTCAAATATAACAATTAATATTACATATAATATGTACTTTTAAAACTTAAAATAATAAAAAGGAAAACTTTTTTAATATAGAGCTAAAATCCAGTCTTTAATCCAAATTTAAATATTATATTAATACTGCAATTATATAAATTTCCTTCGATCCGGTCGGTTTATTTAATTTTTTTTTCGACAATATTTACTTTTCCTAACTTCAAATACATCATTAATGAATACGGACTAAATCATATCCAAATGCCTGGCAGCACAATGAAAAAAAATGGCGCCAAATGCGAAAATTAGAAAAAAGAAAACGATTCTAAATTCAAAAGCAGCCGACAGAAATTAGCAGAGCGCATTACGCCCGTGAACTCCGACGCCGAGCGAGATCCAGTCAAAGGAACAAGCGTGGTACGTAAAAAGCCTCGCACGCTCTTAAGAGTGTACCGCACCGGAATAACTTGTTAACCCGGCCGTAGACTAGCGCTGTGAACTGGCATGCTCGTTAACAATAAAAAAGTATAACTAATCTGACATTTCTTTATCTGTATTTTCAGTCGACGTTATTTTTTTTAAATGTGCGCCTAATATTTTCATAAAATATGAAATGTATATTTCGCATTATTTTATACACTTTGTACGAGATATGTTTCGAAATAATGTGGTTTTTAGTTTATGTGAAACTAAAAAAAAACATTTTTTTATAAATACGAACTTTATAAGTAGGAATAAGTAGTAAGCGTCCGAGATCATGATAGAAATTTATACGAAAATAAAAACGAAAAAAATCTAGGGATCTATATCAAAACAAATTTATTTTAAAAATACATATAAGGACCACACAATTTCAAATTTTCTTTTTTTTAATTTTGTGATCATAAATTTTGGCCAAATACGTGGCGATTATACCAACGTTAAAAGAAAATATTAGGGTCTACGGTAACTAAGTTTTTTTAATCAAATTAAAAAAATAAAATGTGCGTCGTGCAACCAGGTTTACAAACGTGAGCCATTCATGGCGGTCAGTACCTTCAAATAAAAGCGCACGGTGCAAAAAGAAAGCGCCACAGATAACGAAACCGGAATATTAATTTTCGTCCGCTCATATATTACGAGATATCACCGTAACGGCCTAATGTTTCATATCTCGTGTCTCATACGAAGTCATTTTTCAAAGCCGCGAAATACCACTTCGAGACGTGGATTCTTTGGGCTGTGTTACGTATTTCACTTCCTGTACGTAAACGATTTTTTTGTGCAATTCCAATTGATCAAATACAATCAAAGTACAATCTAAAATATTTATAATTAAAAAAATGGGTATCAAATTTGTCAAATTATGATAATTTTATAATATCTGTCTATGAAAGATGTATTTAAGTGACTTTTAAATATTATTCTCTTTTTGATCATTGAATGAATTTAAAAAAAATATAAGCTTATTATGTTAGAATAACATCACCAATGCTTACTAAAAAGTAAAAATATCAAAATCTTTCTTTTTACTTGCTCAACATAATCTTAAGCTCTACACAACTGCAATATCAGGTCCTTCCACTATATTCTGTCATAAAGTAAACCAAGAAACACTTACCAATTATAGAAGACCGTAGTTTGGACATGCGCCGACCAAAGCCGAATCGCGTAAGGAACGTGCGAAATAGTTGTGTGAAAAGCTCCGCGGGACACGCGCGTACTGCAACGCACCTTGGCGGCAACTGACTCCGCGAAGGCTGTGCCCCTCTATCACTCCACTTTGTACTACTCCCCCGAGATTTATCATCCCGTATCCAGCCTCCGGTTCGAACGTCGTGTACACAACGTCGTGTCGTTGACCGACTCATAGATACCGCGATTTTTTTAAATCTGCTATTGTTTTACCTACCATACAAATATTATTAATAAATGTTGCAATTAGTTATTAATAAATTGAAATTAAGGTATTTTTAGCTATATATAGTTTGGTTAGATTTTGCAAGTTAAATCACGAAAAAAAACTGTCGGACGCACTGAGGTCATTGACCTACCACAATTAGGCGCGAAATATTTACGCTTCTAATATTGTTACTGTATAACACTATTCTAATTTAATGTTTTGCCAACAGCACTTCTAGAAAAAAAGAAAAGTATTTCTTAAGCTTGACCCTCATTATCGCAGAATCACAAAACTTTTTAAAACGTTGCCAGGTCTAAAAGTTACTTGCAACTAAGCTTGAACACATAATAGCTAAAAAAAATTCAAAAATGGAACACTGAGCACTTATTAGCGCAGCGACCCAACATATAAATATTTTGAAGACGAAGGCAAATTTCACCTAACGCCGGAATACATCAGCGTCCAGCTAGTGGCATAGTGCCACATTTGTATGGGAAGCTTGGTTGCTCAATAGCGCATGTATTGGCCACTGTTGAATAAAATATCTTGATGCGTCGCTTAGAACCGTTCCCTTTCTTACGATGTAGTCCACGATGCATTTAGATGTAACCTATAAATTTGCTGACCCATATATTGTGTACTCTATACATTTGGTCGATTCAATTTAGACGGGTTATTCATTTTAAAAATTTGAGAAATTAGTAAAACCCTAATGGAAAGGTATAAAAATGCCAAAACCAAATATTAATATTTTATCTATGCGAATACTACACATCATTAAATTCAATAAAGTTGAGAGTAAATAAGTGTAATACCCCTTCTTTCGTCCCTTTTTCTTCGTTAATTATTTTGTAGTTAACTAAAACTAAGAAATTCGTTTGGTAAATAAATGATGTACAAAAATCATTACTGAGCTGAGCAAATGCAAGATGATATAATTATTTTCGGTTTTGTTTTTACGTGTAGACATAAAACCTATAAAATGTATTGTTTTTTTTACATTTAATCAATTCTTATTCTTAATGTGAAAATAACCAAATACTACTTTTTGTATATTTGTATGCTATTATTGGTACCCACTATTGATTTCTTTTGACAAATAATTTACATAAATTTACAGTTATCTTAAGGCTTACCTAATATATAAAAACTAGGCTCATAGAAAAGCAAAAAAAAACGCGGAGAATTCCTCGCGACCTCTAATCAAACTTTGTGAGTCAAATCAAAGTCTAATTAAACTCCTTAATGGCCCTTATTAAATACATTACCGGAGCACGTTACTGTTTTTCAGTGACATGGGCAATGTTGCGGTTCGTTACTCGTAAACAGGAAAACTAGATTTTATAACACAATTGTATCATTCTTTAAAAAGTAAAAATATAACTACAACAGATACAAGCGCACTTTGCTGTTAAATACATGTTATCAGCCTGTGTTAGTCCAATGCTGGACATAGTAATGCACGTCTCCTCCATTATAGGGTTTTTAAACCGCATCCCACAACGCTGGTCCAATGCGGGTTGGTGGGTGGTCTGACTGTGTACATCCGACGCATGGATCATCTTACTTTTCAGACAATCTGGTGATCGGCCCAAATTGGCCTAATCAACTAGGAAACAACAATGCAAATTTGTTGAGTCCCCGCAGGATTCGAACCCACGACCTCCGGTTTCTGAAGCACACGCCCTTACCACTGGGCTACTGAGACAGATGAATACGTATATGCAAAGATAATAGTCGGTATAGTAACGAATATAGCTTTTCGTTTGAACGTAATTTCTAGAGATAATGTTATAAAATTTAATAAGTAAGTAATATGTATATACTGTTTGCTTTATAAATAGTACAATATCATCGTTTTCTAATTGTAAAAATCACGACTTTTAATTTTTTATCACTCATTTATTAATTACGTAGACATTTAACCATTTCAATGTTAATTACAAGGAACGCAACGACGCCGCTGTCAGAAAGTTTATTGTAAACGTTAGCATAAAAAGGGTAAGGTAATCTTCATTATGCTAATTTTTAAAATAAGGTAAAACAAAAGAGTACTGTACATGCTAAATAAAAAGAATCTCATTAAAAATTTGGATGGACGATGAAACTTTTTCTGAATTACAATTTATTTCTAATTTCTGTACAATTGGATTGTTTTATTCAGTGATTAAAAGGTTAATTAATTTTGACCTAAGATGTCAGATAAATTTTAAATCAGGATCAAGTAAAAATAGTTTTCGTAACTCAAAAAAAAATGTCTTGGTTACAATTTTACATAGTGTAGAATTATATTAGGACACCAAAGAAACAATACATCCATTACATCGCTTCCTATTTGAACGAAATGCTATACGTCGTGTTTAACATATTGTTTATAATTAAATAAAATTTTTCCATACAAGTTTCCAATCAAATATTTTTAATAACAAAAAATGTTTTTTTAATGTCAAAGGTTACTCTGGCTGCTGCAAAATAGATGAAAAATATTTTTTTTTTACAAAAAACAATTAATTTCGATGGCCGTTCTTTTCTCTGAACTGAATATGTTTGTAAAATTAGGGGAATTATTTCGTTTTCCGTAATCTGATAGGCTTTTATGTATTTTAAATTTGTAATTTGGCCCTTGCACAGCAGACGGCTAGAAAAGGGCCACCACTGTATTTCAACTATACAACCCAATACAATACAAAATCATAATTCAATATACAATAGAAAAAAATGCGATTCTGATACAAACTCATAACTGGATACGAATGTATCGATACCTCAATGCATCAGCTTTTACGATGTTTTGTTCAATCCACGACAGCGGAGTCGTACAGGCATTGTTTGCTATTTTCTCGCTTTTTCAACGTTCGCTTGTATCGTATCATATTGCAATGAAGCATTTCTCGAATTGGATGCCAATCGAAAATCGGAAAGGTTTACTTTTTTAGGAGAATTTCTTCCTGTTTTTATTATCAGTCATATGAGTTACCTAATACTGAATGTGGTTTGTATAGGCACTAGCTATTAGCCGCGACTTTGTCTGCGTGAAATAGAAGAAATGTCATATTATAAAATAATTAAGGTGTTGTAATTGTATGTGACTATTATAAGACACAACGTTTTGTAGCTTTGACGATGTGGAAGTCCCATGTTGACTTTTATCCCCATTTCGACCCCTATTTCATCCCCGTCAAGTTTGAAACGACAAAATTGCTAAAACAATACTACTTTTGGCTTGTTTTTAGTATCTAGACACTACATTTCATCGTTTTATGTTTAACAGAAACGATTCCCATATAAATTTTCATCCCCAATTTCAACCTTCTTTCGACCACTCTTATCACAAAAACTAATAGCCTATGTCCTTTTTTGAAGTCTATTCTATGTACCAAATTTCATGGAACTAGGTTCAATTGCTTAGACAGTAAAGACACTCAGACAGAGTTATTTTCGCAATTATAATAAATAGTATGAATTTTAAAATAATTATAACTGAAATCAGTTTTAAAGACGTAGTATCTTTAAATCAGAAATTAAAGAATCATCAAATCAGTTTTAAAGATATCAATAAAAACGATACCACAAAAAAGATACCGCATATTTAAACTGGTTAATAGGATGAAGTTATCAACTTTAGACAGTTCGCGTACTGGTGTTATAAAAGCAAGGTAGGTATCAGTGATACATTCAAGACACGTCTTTCGCTAAGTACACGCAAATGACTCGGTCGGACCGGCGTACTTTTCTAAGTCCCTATAATTCAGTGATTTATAAGAATGGCTTCAGATCCCACCTGCCGCTCTTTTAGTATAATATAACCATTTTATCGGAAACGTTCAGTGAGATGCGGTATTCAGTTACCGCAAACCGTTTAGTTTAACTTAATGCACTCGTACAATGTATCGGAACAGCTGCACTTAACAGGAAATATAAAATGTGGGTTATGTGTGGAATTGTATTGAGAAAATATTGTTTGTTGCTTCTAAAAAAGGTTTTATACCTGCTATGTGATAGATGATCAATAAATATGAATGACAGGAGAAAATTTAGCATAAGTTTCTTTTGCTTTAACGAAATAACGCTTCATGTATTAAATTTTAATAATCAGGCAGGAAAACTGCTTTTTCAATTGTTAATAAAAAAACAATGCTTAAAGCTAACATCACAAACGGGCAACGGTTTGTTTAACCCATAAATGTCGTAATTTATTGACCACTGTTATTTAATGTACCGTGAAGTATACAAATTATGAAATGATACATAATTACTATGGTTCATTAATTTAATTTTATTTAAATCCATAGCTTTGGGGTCAGATTAGCACATTAGAAACTGAAGGTTTCAAGTCTTACCGGGGACTTACAAATACGAATTAATTTAAAGGAAAGGAAGTTAATTTATCCTAAACTTAAAAAAGTAGAGACCTTTTAGTGTGGTAAAGTTAAGATTAAGTTCCCTAACTATTTAAATAAAAACGTGAACCTTGTTATCCATTCGAGATTGATGACTCAAAATTAACTAAAGCAAAAACTTACTTTGACTCAGCCATAGCCAGTGTTTTTGTTAACGAAGATAAAATAACATGATATAACCCCCGATCTAAATACTGCGCCATTACGAGAGCCAACAGAAATTTGTAACTGCTAAATGAAATGTGGGAATTAATTTACTTTGGTCACAAGAATAAATTGTATTTGTGTCTGACTCGGCAAATACTGTAAATTTTTGTAAACAAATACAATTCTTATGAAGTTTACACTCTAAATATCATGGACTTAGAAACTTTCATAGCGAATACTACAGTTATTTAAACCATTGTATATATATATATATATGTTTATATATATATATATATATATATATATATATATATATATATATACATGTAAATAAAAATAAAATAATATATAACCATTGTATATATATTATATATATATATATATATATATATATATACAATGGTTTATATTATTATATACTATGTTATTATATACTTATTTATTATTATATATTCTATAGCATTCCTGTATAGAAAAACACTTATGAAGCCCTCAAACTTACAAATCTCAATAACCTTGCTTTTTCCATAACTGTTGTGTGTATTTTAATATAGTGCGTATAGCCAATACCTAGATTTATTATTAACACCACAGAAAAACCTTATTCCGCATGAATTTATTCTTCTATTCATACCGATGTATAAAAATTAATTCTCAACTGGCCTCAAACATCGTATAAGGAGAAGCTAGTTGAAAATAGTTTATTTTAAGACCGTATTATGCATGTATGCAATTTATGATAAACCACTCCACTAAGCTACTTTGTCGGTCGGAGTTATAGCTGCTCGGTTAACGTACAATACCAATACATATACTATATAACAGAAATTAGCATAGTGATAGTTTAATACTGTAAGATATATAATTTTTTTATTAGTTTCGCAAGCAGACGAGTAACGTTAAAAATACCAGTGGTATCAATGCTAAGTATACGTTTACCTAGTAAATACGGTGTTTACGGTGCCCTTCACACCAGAACACAGTAGTGTATTCATACTGCTGCCTTGCGGCAGATATAGGCGTTGGGACCTAACAGCTATAAAACATATAACTAAAGAAATTCAGTTTATTTAAAACGACATGATTTTTATTCAATAAAAATAACCTTCTAATGTAGTTTTAAACTTTTTCCGTACTTCGGCCATTCTTTTAGAACTTTCAATAAAATATTAGGTGAATATAGTTTTTGTCAGCCTCTTAACTAAAGGTATCGATTTTGTACCATTAAAAAAATCAAAATACAGCGCCATCTAGTCGCAAACACACCAAGCTTAAACTGTGAGAGGTAGCTGGATAACATGAAGATCATTTATACTAATTCATGCAAGAAGATACAAGACAGTCGTCGATGCAAGTCGGGATTCTTAAAAGTGGTCACGACTATTATATTTCGTAAAATCATAAAACTTTTATGTATTGTAAAAAAAATCGCATAGAACTATTTACACCACATTAGCTAGTGCAAAAAAATTGTTCACGTTAATGAAAATTTATATTTACACGCGATGATGAACTTTTCAGTGCCTTCAACTTTTGGCACTAATTGAGTTTGACATTAAACTTTGTTGTTGTAACCGAATGTGTCATAGAGAGTTCAAAATCAATCACAAGATATCCTAATGAATTTTATGAATATTAATTTTAATTAAAATTTTATTTCCAAGCTCCAAAGACAACATTTTTTTATAAATTATCATAAATAAGAATGAAACCATTATATTAGTAAAGTTAACCCTGTTTCGGTTCCATTAATATTACGCATGTTTTTCGTAAAGAGAAAAGAACAGATACATAACTTAAGAATAAGTAACGTAAAAATACATTTACCATTGCGAGACCGTTTAATACACAGTAACGAATAATTCCTCTCAATCAATCCGCACAATACAAAACCACATTCAAAAAAAATTATAACACCTTTCAACTACGTTGCATATTAATTAACGCTCTTGTTACCCTCTCGCAATACGAAATAACAGCTCTTAACGCAACGACCGCACTTAATTAAAACATTTATGTGTCGTAACAACCTCCGAAGTAAATGAAACGCGATTGTGCCATCTTACATACAGAGCAGAAAGTATCCATCAAAGGTATTATGAGCTAACAATGCCATGTTACTTGTAACGAATGTAATCGAAGGTCATATTTCATTTCACCACAGATGTCTTAAAAGTATAGTTGGTCGTAACAATTGAGTGCTGAAAATGTTTTACTAGCGGATGCCCTCGACTTCGTCCGTGTGGTAATATAAAAATATGTGTACTTTTTTTTAAAGTAGCCTTAGTCACTTCAAGTTATATCAGCTGATTAAGTCCCGTCATAATCGGACTAGCTAGAACAAACAGACAGACAGACAAAAGTTTTTAGAAACGTTGTTATGTTGTATGTACCGGTTATATGTATCACAATGTATTTATTTAAAATCTGATATTTAGGTAAATGTGGATAGATTAGAAGCCGACCCCATAATAACTAGGGAAAATGGCTAAGTGAAAGGAGGATTTATTTAATAATAGTTATTTTAATAATACTGATAGACACACAAATTTATCTATTTTTATAGATGAAGGGCTTCCAAGTTCATATGACAGATGATTGTTATTACAAATTTTGTAACGAATAGATTATTTGTACGTAATTGTTATTCTTCGTTTGAGGTTTCCTAATATTTAGTGCTTTTCATAGCGTTTGTATTACTATGTAAAACGCGCTTAATATTTATTGGCCACTTCTCAAATTAGTGGTTATAAACATCACCGTGTAAAATCAATGGTAAATGCAATAGTTACTATTATATTACATGGTTATACTTATATTGTCTATTTTACAAGTGTTTAAACCAAACCCTTTATAAAATATTATGAGTGAAGTGTCGTTGCGAATTTTTAACAGAAAGCTCTATAACAATATAAGATTATATATTAATAAATATTTAGCTACTTTACATTTTATTTTTTGTATTAGACTCCTCAGTTTTTGTTTTATATCAAAGCTATGACAAAAGAAAAATGTTCCATCCATATTTATAGTATCCATTTATTCTAGTATATCGTTAACGTGAAACATATTTCACTTTGATTGAAGTTTGCGGTCTAGACTAATTATTTACGTTTGTTATCCGTGAACTAAAAGGGATTAGAAATAGACTAAAATGTATTCAGCTACTAATAGAAGTGAGCATGTTACCCATTTTTATACAATTTTAATTGAATATAAAATTGAACAGATGTTACAATAAAGCATATTTTAGTTTTTAGACGACTTTCCATATATAGCTTTAAATTTATTTAATACACCTAATGTTGCTGATATCTTTTAATAAAAGCTGAAGCAAGCATAGAAGAAATTACATGTTTTCATATGGGCAAAGAAAATTAAAATATTTTTTAATTTTCTTGAACAAAATATGCATTCAGTCTTCATTCATATCTTAATTAAATTAACGTTTAAATCAAATATAAACTAAATTTACAAGATATAGTAATAAATATTAATTTTACATAGTTATTCTTTATTTATAATAAATACGTAGATAATCATCCTAAATATAAGGCTATTGCCTGATAATATAGAAGAGAGTAGATGGGAATAGTGTTTCATGATGAAATAAATATAACCCAAATGCTTTCCTGACCTTTCCCGAACAACTGGAGAGGGTCACGTGCGTCGACCAGGGAAATTAAGTGTCTGAAGAAGACGTCTTATACCAAGCTTTGAATAATAATATTGGTTCTGGGAACGTTTCTAATAGAGCAGCTTGTGATAGTTGTTATTTTATGGGTTTATTTCCGCAACACCATTCGGCTAAAACTGTTCAATGAAAAGTTTTTGTTTTCCCAATCAATAATATATATTTTTTTAAATATTTGCTGGTTATCTTATCTTGTTAGAAGATTCAAGTAAATATCATTAAAAATTAAAAAGTATTACTAACCGTAATTATTCTAAGAAAATTTATTATTTACAGGGATCGGGACAAATGTGGTATTATCACACTGTTTGCTAGAAAGCTACGTATAAGACATCTATTATTTAAATATTCAGAATCGTTAAAAAAACGATACTAACTTTACCAACCATAAATGTATTGTTTCTGTGACATTTTTTATAAATATGTCTAAAAAGTCTATTATGTACTATATTTATATGCACCTCATCTTTTTAAGCTCTTACACCAATAAAAGGTACGCTCGTAGATGTGCCAAAACAAAAAGCTGCCCCTTACTCTGTCCTAAAGTTTTAAAAAGAAAATTACTTAAAAAAATTTCAGTTGTTTGAAAAACGTCCATAAACAAAAGGTGTAAAGCCTTACCATAATATTTTCGCAGCCCAAAAGCACTAAGCAACAATGTATCAAAATTAACTCGAGCAAATTCGCCGCACCAACAAAAGTAGCACGCAAGTTGAACGCTGCGGCAAAAGTTCGCAAGTTTCCAATGTTAGAGTTGTTGTAGAAGTATTTGCAAATGCCGTTTAAGCTTCTTAACGCGCTCAAGTAAATATACAAACTAAAAATGGGCTTTGAGAAAACTTACTTAGACGTGCGTGCTTCGCGTTGCTGTATACTTTGTGGTAGAAAGATTTTTTAAATAATGACAAGATTAACATATTTCATATGATATGATTACATTCTTTTATTTAAAAAACATGATTCTTTGATATTTTTTTACCTTACCTGACCTTTTATCATATCTTCACGTCTTATAGTTAAAAAGTATGTGTAAATATCGATAAATATAAAATATCCGTAATTTTTTAGGTATTGTCTGAAATTCACATGAGGGGAAAAATCTGATTAATGCTATTCGGTCATTAGAGTAAAATATATAATTAAAGTATTAGATGACCAATTCATGGTTTCAGTAATAACTCTTTGATTACGCAGCCTTTGAACATTTAAAAACCTTCACATCACATTGTACTGTTGGTATTAAATGTACTGTAATCGATATCGAAAGAATTTTATTTTTACTTGAAAGCCTGCGATTCTTGCTAAATCTTTGCACTACTTTTTTTAAGTTCCAAAACGGTACTTACTGAAAAAGCATGCCTCGTATATGTATTTGATTATACCAGTAAATAATTCAAGTCAATGCTACATATTATCGTCACGCTCTATAAATTTCTACGGATCATTCTCAAAGCTCTACTATAAGTTACGGGACTCCAAGCTGTGCTTTCGATCGGCCACCGAGTTTTTTGCCCCAACTTAGCGGTTACTTAAATACCGTAACGCACGCCTCGGAGACCATTCGATTTAAGGGTCCACCGAGCATCGATAAATTTCATTGCTCTTACCAAATAAATAACATCATCATTCGATATGGAACGTGATTTTTTTACCGTATTCATTTGAAATCAATGTTTGTTGAAATGGCCAAGAAATTATGGTCAGCGTTCTAATAAGACGTTTCTCATAATCTTAATTAATATTATAAATGCGAAAGCATCTCAGTCCGTCTGTCTGTCCATCTTTACTGTCTGAAACACTGAACCGATTTTGATGAAATTTGGTTAATGCGTAGAATAGATTTCTAAAAAGGACATAAGATACTACTTATTGCGAAAAATAGGAAAGGGTTGAAACGATGAAAGTTTTTATGAAAATTCGTCGTGTTGAACGACACTAAACTAAGTATATTATTCGATGATGATATTTATCTTATTCTAGAATGTTTTCGAATACACATTACAATACACATTGCATGCGGACGAAGTCGCGGGTACCAACTAATATAATAGTTATAATTTCTAAAGTACTTATCTTGCTAGCTAATTTAGTTTTTTAATTTAAAATTTCTCGTAGACTTCCTATCTTAACATAAACATAATTCGTATGTTAACATAAATTCGTTGAATTCATAACAAGCATGAGAGATAACTCATGAAGAATAAAAATACTAACGCTCTTAATTTAAAACCTTTTCTCTTTGAGACGATGCGGTAAAGTAAAGAGTATTTTAATAGCTTTAAAATGTTAGCAAATTTTATCTTGACGCCACCAGATTTATTTATCTCAACTGTGGAGGCAAAGTTAAACAGTATATGTCATGTGTATCTAAAACCTTAGTATGTATTATAGTTTTATAACGATTGTAACTGCCTCCGTAGTCTAGCGGGGGGGAGGGCTTTAGTAACCGGAGTTCAAGGGTTGGAATCTTGCGGGGACTCAACAAATTTTTA
Organism: Lamproptera curius; assembly: GCA_029286875.1. Classification (NCBI taxonomy): domain Eukaryota; kingdom Metazoa; phylum Arthropoda; class Insecta; order Lepidoptera; family Papilionidae; genus Lamproptera; species Lamproptera curius. Next base: position 861,681 of record JAGSMT010000093.1, on the reverse strand, counting down.
TTGATATTTTTTAGTTAGTTAAGGCCGATCACCCAATTGTCTGCAAAGCAAGATGATCCATGCATCGGATGGGCATGTAAAAAGTCGGTCCACCCACCAACCCGCATTGGACTAATGAAGAAGAGGAGGCCTTCGTCCAGCAGTGGACTTACAGAGGCTGATGATGACGATGAACGATTGTCCTTGTGTAATAAAAAATAATTTATACAAAATATTGTTACAAAAATATACATAAGCGGCTATCTGCGAACATATTGAAGAGATTCTATAAAATGCTTTAAGTAATTTGCACTGCTTATTTCTTTAGAGCTAAACTCAAAAAATTCATACTTTTTAATCGTAGTTATGGACAAATAGATTAATCACAATTGACATCATAAAAAAATGAAACTATTATTCAACACATCATTTATAAAAAAATACCGTTCTATAAATACATAATAAATAATATTCTGTATGGATGAAGTTCGTTTCAGTTTTTTATCGATTTACAGCTCAATTTCACCAGCGCAGTTTCACAGCGCAAAGAGTTATAACCAAATTAGCAGATGAATTCATACACGCAGCTATATTTCGTAAAGTCGCGCGTTTAATAAACTGCTCTCTGTAACAACATTACCATGAATTAAGCAAACTGGGACGATGCCAAATTTTAACCAACACGGTTCATTACGTCTAATTCTCAAAGAGAATAAAATTACCCGGGCGAATACCTCGGTTGAAGTATTTTTCTGTGTTGCGACTTATTTAACTTTTGTTTGCTTAATTGCTTGTTTTATTGAAATAATTTAATTATATTTACAAGTCAAAAAAAGCATTACTTGTATTAATGAAAATTGCAGAAGTTATAAACCACTATCATAGCAGAAAACGATAAGAAATTATGGCTTTTAACAGGTTCTTTTTAAGTATTTTTTAAATTACTCAGGAAAAATTTGTATCTTACCATGGTAAGGAACTGCCTCCGTAGCCTAGTGGTATAGGCGTGTGCTTTAGAAACCGGAGGTCGTGGGTTCGAATCCTGCGGGGACTCAACAAATTTTAATTGTTGTTTCCTAGTTGGTTAGGGCAATTTGGGCTGATCACCCAATTGTCTGAAAAGTAAGATGATCCATGCGTCGGATGGGCATGTAAAGAGTCGGTCCACCCACCAACCCGCATTGGACCAGCGTGGTGGGGTACGGTCAAAAACCCCCTAATGGATAGGGTTGTATTAGGGGAGGCCTATGTCCAGCAGTGGACTATCACAGGCTGATGATGATGATGATGGTAAGGTCAACATTAGAAAGTGGATTTGAGTTTCACGACTGTCTGGCTCTGTGCTGTGCTCTAGACTGTGTAGCTTTTCACGCTGATTAGCCCAGGCGGAGCTGCTTGATCGTCACTTAGGCACTTACGTCACATTAAGCGCATTTCTCCGTGGAATCCACAATTTGGCAAACCTGTTTTCGAATCAATAGTGTAACTATGACACGCAGTACATAAAGGAGCATATCTTCTTTTTAGCCCTCGATTTTACATTGTGAGTGCTGCATCGGTCCAGTCAGAGCTCCTACTTATTTTCAAGGGCTGGCCTACAGTCCTTGATATGCCGTGCGCTAAAATATAGAAACGTGTGGCCAAAAGTAAGGAGGCCACCAATAGGTGCACCAACTCAATTGTCCAATAGAGTCCCACTTTTGTCCCTTTTGTGTCCTGATGGTATTTGACTTCCAGACTTGGCGTCACGGATAAGCTTTGTGTAACCTAAGTACGAAGAAAGCTTTCTTCTTAAGCTTTTCTCTCACAAGGCCCGCACGGCCCTGATCGACGTATTTTTAAAGGGTGACGGTCTACACTAGTACCTTGAACAGAGCCATCGACACAAAGACTCCCTAGTGATCGGTATATATTTTTCAACAACAAAAGAGGAACTTTAGAAACTTGTTTCCTAACAGGATTTGAAGTCACGCACTGTGATACCTACCACACAATACGACAGCGGAAAAAATAATGAAGCAATACAATATAAGTTAATAAAGCAATATACTATCCATTTGACTCACCCAATTTAGGTAATTTGAGGTTTATTTAACTTGATGGCTGGAATTATGCCGTTTCTGAATACATATGCGATTTAGCATTAATGCCACTTGAGTAATACACTTTGGAGGGCTCTTTTGTTAGTGAAATTGTACTAAAGCTACTCTTGTGTCACGAATAATGCCGGCGTAATGATATTTCAAAGTTCAAATGGAACAAAGTGGTTGCACAATAACGTGAGTGTTGCATCATTCCGAAACGTGTACACGGCAATAAATGTTCTCGATAGAAGAACTGAATGCCGGAGATAAAATATGGACTGCATATTTAAGACATCGCATCCCATGGCAATCTCATGATTAGTAGTCCATGAATTTATTACGCCCTGTAATGAAAAAACTGCTGAAATGATGTAATTAACAAAGTCGTTTACATACTGCTCAAATGATGTGATTAACTTAGAAATATACTTAAGTAGTAGTCATCATCATCAGGTTATGTTAGTCCACTACTGGTCATAGGCCTCCCTTTATGCACGACTTTTCCATTGGTTCCATAAATCATTTTTCAGAAGAATTTTATTCCAATCTACAATAAAGAGAAGAAAGAAAATGGAAGAAAATCTACAAAAGAATTTCATTCCAATCTACAAGGCAGAGAGTCGCCTCTATTTTAAAAATAAAGTTCGGGAACACTTGCTCAAAAAAACTGTCACCTGAGTATAAGGTCTGCTTTATTATTTTTTCTGCGGATAAAGTTCAAAGGCATAGTATGAACGAATGTATTTTTTCTTAAACTTTATAAAATATGTATATATTTATATTTATAATATGTATGTATATATTATATATATATATATTTATATTTATTTATGTTTATGTATTTGTATTAACTTAAGTAAGTTAACGTATAGGATATGTATTAATATTCCTATCGTAATTTTATTAATGATATATAGTTATTAGGTTTTAATGTATACACACAAAACTTCGAAGCTTATTAAAATTTTTCCTTTGTTTGTTAAATATCTGCGCACCTTCCGAATTTTCTCTCTGTACCACCCAACGGTTGACTGGTAGATAATGCCTTTGGCATTAAGTTCGCCTTTGTACTTATTTGTGCATAAAGTTTTAATAAATAAAATAAATAAATAAATAAACTACTAGTAGTACATTTATCGTCTAAGTAATATTTCAAGAGTTTATACCACCAATAGTAGAAGCTCGCGCTTCCATTTTTGATACTTCACGCTGCAATATTTAACAATGAGAAAACACGACATGTTTATAACATATATATATTATATTGGTGGAAAAAAGAAGATCAAATACATAAACTTTCACGTACTAACCATAAACAAAAGCTTTCTAGGCTTCTATAGAGCTAGCTCGTTACGATCATTACAAATAGAGGTCAGGAGCAGTTTTATTGCCAATCCTAATTTGGTAAAAGCCAAACAACAACTTAACCAGAACGTGTGCAAAATAATGTCACCTATTTTCATTTAGTTATTTTTAAATACTTTTAAAATTAAAGACTTATTTAAATGTTCTCTCCATACTTATATTTAATTAAAAATTTATATGATTTACAATAAACAGTACAAGTTATCGATAATTTATGCTGAACACGACAGATACACATTAGTAAATAGAAAATCATGTTTTGTAAAATAACTTACAAAAAAAACAACAAATGCAATTAAATAGAACAAAAAAATCTTTGAATAAACTAGAAGTTATTGATGCTATATTTAAGATTATACGATGTTTTGTTCGAAATTTTTCTTATATTTGAACTGTAATACCTAGCTTTTATCCCAAATTGACCATTGCTGGCCATCAAGATACACGATACGACGGCGGCTGTCAAAGCAACCGGGATTGGCCTAATCAAGTAAACTGATATTCATTCCAAAAAAGCGTTCACAACTTTGGACCGTAGACTCAACTTTTAGTTAATCTGTGTATCAAAATGTGCAGTGGATTTTACATATTAGCTTACAAACTGGACCATATTGTGCTATACCCAAATGGAATTTAGTTTAAAATGAATCTTACCGACGTAAACAACTTGTTGTTTCTTCTTGAAACCTAAAATGTGTGTGGAAAATGCCTTCTGACCAACCCGTTGCATAACTATACGAAAAAGATGGAAACTTACTCGTGGCCCAATTAGTTTTTATAAATAAAAATTCAATTTTATGTCTACGTCTTTAAACCTACGAATCTATTTTACACAAAACGCCAAATTTCACAATTTGTGTCTCTCTGAGTAATACGTTTTAATAAATATTTAAAATACGGTAAATGTTACAAATTTGTCCCACACCAACTCCAGCGTTAATTTACAACTCTCCCATCAATTAGACAATACGTTATACAAGCAAACTATGCTTGTTAAAATCTGCTCTACATAGAGCAACACAATCGGAGATGCAACCAATTTAGCAACGACAACTATTTGATTTCCCGTATTACAGTAGATATGCATCTATTTAGGTGACCCCATGTTATTTCTTGTTATAACTCAGTAAGATAAACTTATTAAAAGCGAATTAAAATTTGTCATCATACAGTTTTGTAGCGCTTCAAACTAGAAAATTATATAACTTACTAATGAATCTTCTGAATATGTTTGCGTTTTTTAAATTCAGTCCTTCAACACATTAATAACAACGCATATTGACACTTAATTTTTAAATTCAAAGTATTTCTTTAGTCTTTGAAGAATAAAATCCAATAATTTACGGATTTTTTGCGTTAGTTATATATATATTTATTGCCGACGTTTCGGACTCTTTCTAGCATCCATGATCACGGGCAGACTAAGTTGGTATAATATCTTAATCTTAATGTTTTTATTTAAAATTGACATATCGTTCCATTTTCTTAATTTTGATCATTTGTTCGACAAAAAGTATTTATGTTGTTCTGTGGCTTTGTACATAAGCAACAACGTAAGTACATTTTGTCAAACTAATGTTTCAACCAATGTTAACAGTCGCTTAAATAAAAGAAATAATTACTTTGTACAATTGTTTTAAAATAGACAGAGCTAACCTAACATTATACTATTGGTGTTAGGAAAATATCTATTAAATATACATTACGCTTATTGAAAGAGGTCAACAACTATATTGTTACTAACAGAACGACCATTTGTAGCGAACACAGTTTTTCTTGCATTTCCGTTCCAATGAATGCCAAAGCTTTGACTGCGTGCTGCAATTTTTCCTAGTTTCCTTCAAGTTGTAAACGCTGAACAGGCTAGAAATGTGATGTATCTAACAAGTACAGAAATATAATAAACAGTCCATATTGAACTGGTAATTTGTTTTTTCCTAAATTATAAATATTTATTCTAAATAAACAATATTTTCACAATTACACTTTACAAGTTAAAATAAATTTATAAACTTTCTTAAAAGAGTTATTAATTTGATAAAGAACTCATATGTAAAAATGTTTCCATCAAAAACAAAACAAAACATTAAACGTTGCTCGAAATTCATTAGCAGCGGAGAATAGCGTCACTAAGAAGCAGACCAATGTATAAAAGCCTTAAAGAATTGAAAAAAATATAGTCATTTAAATAAGAACTCTTACTCATTTAAATAAGGTGTATCATTTGAACATTTAACATCTTATGTGGCTTAAGCGACCAATTTCGTTTTGCATCCACATTTCATACGTACAACACTTTTGTCAAATTACGACTAAACGATCGCCACATTTGTACAATCTTACCAGCTGTAGATGTAAGTTTGTCGACCCATAAGGACTTTCTCTGGCACGAATCCAGTACAATCAACGTGGCTAATTAGTGATGCACTGTGGACATTGTCTGTACAGACGGCGTCTGTTGCCACACAAAATACTCTGGAAACATGACAAATGCGGCCACTTTCATCGGCTTTACACAAGTTTGTACACGAAGTGAAATACTTTAACAGAAATAATAGATATCGATTAAAAATTACATCCTTACAGCTTATGAATGTTTCGTAGATATACTATAACTATTTGTGTGCTCAAATATAATCAAGCCAGCAATCCATCCTATAAAAATTACAACGAATGAACAGCAGGCGTTCTATAACATCATAAAATAAAATTGATATTTTATGATGTTATAGAACGCCTGCTGTTAATTTTAAATACATCATACTGAATACTATAATTTAAACATTGTATTAGCCCTTTTGTTTATGCGAATACTACACATTTTGATTAAAAGGACTTTATACGGATTTTATGGCGTTTATTTTACGTCTTTAAATTCCCAACGTTTCGAACACTTTACAGCGCCCGTGGTCCCGTAACCTTTTATTCAATAATTGTATTAGCCATCAAATTTCTTTATTTATATGTTGTGATAGTATGGTAGAATTCTTATAATGTCAATATGACCATATATCATATATAGTATGTTCGTAGTGACTAAAATAAGTACATTAAGCTGTCACAGTACGGTATTTCGTAAAGTGTGCATTATGCATTGTTTTTACGAACACTGCCACAATGGTGGTTTTATAATCTGCCCGAGATCCAAATTAGAAGTTTCTCATATTCTAAACAGAAAACTGACAATTCCATATAAGAAATAAATCTATCGTAATCAAAATTCTAATGTCAAGTTCAAATTACAGCCAAAGATCACATGCTCGCGATATGTTTAAGCGTCAAAGGAGTGTTTGACATATTATATTTGGTTATATACATTGATTGCAGTTTTTTCGTAATATTCTATTAAACAAATAACACAAATAAAACGGATTTGTTTATAACCGCATGATGCGAAGCTCGACGAGACTTAAATAGAAAATTAAATTCTTTATTTAATTTCATATATTTCGGAAAGAGACAATAGGTCAATAAAATGATAGAGAACAGGGGTATACGGTGCAAGAGTGTTCTTACTGTTGCAACACAATAAAATCAACCTTTTTTTATAGAATATACGTAAATCTATTACTGGAGCATAATTAAAACAAAGCATGCATGTTACATTTACTGAACGCGCTTTTAAGCGTTTTAAAATTGAATGTGACCAAATATGACAAAAGGTTAATGTCACGCTTTGTCAAGCAAGTGATATAGATATTTTGATTTCAACATAATTTTATTATACAAAATAAGTTATCACTATAAAAAAATTGTTTAATAACATTTAAAAGTTTTTTCTGATCGGTTTTATACCTTTTCGGGATTAGGAACTATCATAAAAGGTTTGATATCTAGATAGAAATAATAACTTAGTATATTACCACCAGATAAATTTAATTAAGATATTTTAGATAAAAGAATAATTTTTGTTAATAATTTTTTGAGTAAAACAACACAAAATATTTTATCATAAAGCGCTGAAGCCTAAAGTGATGTTGGATGTTATAGTTTACCTAACTTAAACTCCAAGTTACCAAAGTAATCCATGGATTGAGTAATTCAGCGTTATTATTAATTTTTTGTTGAAGAGATTTCATTCACCGAATGACAGTAGAATCAAAGCCACAGCATATGTACGAAGCCAAGCGTTGTTATACATGTAACTTTCATAAATTAACAGTCACCAGATCATCGGCGTCCCGGTTCGTACACCGATCGCCCACTATCCTTAGGAGACATAAACAAATGCCTAACTCACGTGCCTTCTGTACGTGTGGCCTTCGCTTTTAGCAAAACGTGTCGGCCACCTAGTTCGTGGGGACGGTAGCTTCCTGCGAACTCTGTGTAAGATGATGCTTACCAAAGACATGAGTCAGGAAGCATAACGTCAAGGATAAAAAAAAACTTTCATATTGATTTATTGTCACAAAGGTGTCAATCAGTGAATGACAGTCAATTAATCACAACACAATATTTACGACTCTGCTCGGTTGCTATGGATAACATTTTTATATCAATATTAATTCAGGGCTAATTTGGCTCAGCTATATCCACATCATTTAAGGCTTAGGTGCTATACGATAACGTCACTGCGTTACGAAAGACTAGTTTATTGTTTATAAACAAAAACGGAACTAACTAAACACACGTTCCCATAAACTTTCGACGTATTGTTACCGATATTCATAAGCGGGTTTCACTCTTTCTTTATAAATAATGCATGCGGTGATCCCTCTGACCATGACCGTGCCAGCCCATGGTGTGAATACCAAATTGCCGACCGCGGATTCGGAACAATTTCACGGCGACAGATCGGCTTTTACCTTTTGAAAATCAACCGTTTCTCTTTTCTTGGATCATCATAAACACGTCTTTTATTCTTTTTTTACTACAGAACAAACTTTAGATATCTCTATAAAAACATATTTATGTATCAAACAAATAAACGCGACATAAAACGCACTACACTTCACCAAAATGAGCCATAAAGTGACGTGCGTCCCGTTAAATTAACTCAAATACTTTTAATTAAAGCACGAACATGTTGGCAAATAAATTCAGTTTAATATTAATAATGCTTCTTTATACTAAAGTGCTGTTAAAACAAAAGATATTCTTTGTTAAATTTTTGGAAACATGAGAACGAATATTTAATTTAACGGTGGTACGCGTACCAAAAATTTATCACAAAGCTTCCCCGGGCAAAGGAAGGGTTAATTTTTAAAAACAATTTCCTGTAACAATGGTTGCCAAAAATGTTTCACACGTCGCGTCGGGAATTTCAATTTACGCCATCACGTTTTGGCGCTTTTGTCAGTTTTTTTATATATTCTTGTCTTTGATGTCTAAAACACTGATAGACCATTGCCTGTTGCAAACTAAAATAATGAAACATATATAAATGTGTTAAGATTTAATGTAAAATAAAGTTTAAAATTTCCTCCGTGGCCTAGCGGTATTGGCCCTTGCTCAATAAACCAAAGGCCGTCGTTTGAACCCCGCGGGGAAACAACTTTGTGTTATTGTTGTTTTCTGGTCGGTTAAGACAATTTGGGCCGATCACCCAATTGTCTAAAAAGTAAGATGATCCATGCGTCGGATGGGCATGTAAAATGTCGGTCCACCCATTAACCCGCACTGGACATGGATACGGTCTAAAACCCCCTAATGGCGAAGGCAAGCATTAGGGAAGGCCTATGGACTAACGCAGGCTAATGATGATGAAAGCTTAAAGCTATATTTAAATAATAATAATGCACGAACAGTATTTAAATTGCCTCACACATAGGTTAATCAATTTATAAGTGTAGCTTAATCAAAAATATACTAAACATAGGTAAACTAAATACGTGATAAGACAGTTAGAACAACATTTAATCAGTCTACATTTTATTGCAGTACAAATCAAATACTATTAGTAAAACAGGTAAATTATTTGCATAAAAAGTTATTTCATGAAGCTTGAATTAACGTAGCGAATGAATTCTTTTCAGAATACGGGTGCATATTAAAAATGTCAACGGACAAAGGCAGAGGCGTCTCGCTGTACGTATTATAATTGCCTTGGCTTCCTGTAACTGCGTGTTTTTATTTAATTAATATCGCTTTTTCAGAGCGACGGAGAAGCGCGCGTCGCAATGGGAGGAGCTAATGAGGAAGTTTTCAGAGGCGAACAAAGAACGCTGCAAGTGAGTGTAAACATATTTTGTATGTATACTTTTAATATATTTTTTTCTCTTTTAGATGAATCAAATATTAGGTTATCAGAAATATTTTTCTATCGAATGGCAATTTTATTATCGTTGCTTGTATTTTAAACAGCTATAATATTTCATTTATATTTGCTAACTGCCAAAGCCAGAAAGAAGATTGAATGCCGTTATTACAGAATTAAGTTTGATTTATATCACAAGACGATTATTATCGCCGTTTGTTTATACACGTTCTGCTCATAAGAAATGCAATGTCCACCAATCTACACGTCCTCATGAGATATGAGATGTTGTGTCACATTTATCTAGTAATTGGATCGAATGTGGGGCACTTCCTGCTCCCGTAGCCTAGTGGTATGGGCGTGTGCTTTAGAAACCGGAGGGTTCGAATCCTGCGGGGACTCAATAAATTTTAATTGTTGTTTCCTAGTTGGTTAGGGCAATTTGGGCCGATCACCCAATTGTCTGAAAAGTAAGATGATCCATTCGTCGGATGGTATGTAAAAGTCGGTCCACCCACCAACCCGCATTGGACCAGCGTGGTGAAATACGGTTCAAAATGGATAGAAGGTGTATTAGGGAGGCCTGTGTCCAGCAGTCTCAATGGATAATGATGATGATGATGTGGGACACTTCAATCGGGTAAACAATAAAAACTATTTCCCGGTAGAAATTGGCACCGCGGTAGTACTTGGTCGCTATGTACCGAATATTCAGCCGGTTCACTGTAAGGAGGACACCTACCACCTTTAGAGTCAATAAGCACAAAGTTCGAAATGTTTAAAATGAAAATGACTGTCCAAAAAAAATTGATTAACGGTAGAAAAACATTTGTTATATTGTTCGATGAACATTGCCAGTGTCCTTTTATATCTGGGCTAAGTAAAGTGCCACATTTTCTTTTAGAAATAACTCATCCAACGTTCAAACAAAGTTTTCATCCTGGCAACACGCGCTAGCACTAGATTAGGGGGTAAATAAATAGACGTGACCGAAACACCAATAGCGAAATTAAATTGTGAACCAACACGAGCCGTTCTCGAGAGGGTTGGATAAATTTAATTCTGACAATTAAGTCTGTCCGTTTGTACATCTAATAGAAAAATACACCATGTTCGCCTGGGAATACCAGAGTTTCCTCCCTTACAATGTATAACAATATCATATATAACAGAAATGTTATATTTTTCAGTGAGGGCATCTTCTGTATTAAATATTCGTCACCTGAAAATAAAGAAAAATATTACGAATGCGTTAATTAAGTACTTTTAAAGGTCCCCGTTTAAAGGGGGCTGACTGGGGTGAAATCACTGTGGAGCCTATCTCTGCTACGAAGCAGTAGTGTGAAAACACTACTGTGTTCCGGTTTGAAGGGTATCGTAGCCAGCGTATTTACTAGGTCTCTCGTCTCATTTGTCACATCCTATGTCTCACGGTAGGAAGCGCGTCGGTGACCACTTTCCATCAGGTGGCCCGACTGCTCGCCTGTCTTCGCATGCGATTAAAAAACTGCATTGCTTTTTTTTAACAACTTTCTCTACAAAGTTGTTTTTACATTAATTATTAGGCAACTGTTATAATATATAGTATGATATACATATTTACATTTATAATGTAATTACACCTACCTACGTCAAGATTATTTAGTTAAATAGTGAACAGCATTTTTAACCTTAGCCGTATGTACCCGTTTCGCAACTGTTCTACGCAAGAGCAAAATTAATCCGAGCTCAACTCAGTCCCCGGATACAAGACAATGATTTTCGCCATTAGAGTTTACTCACAATCGCAAGGAAAGTTAGCGAGGCGGTGTAATTCCTTTGCAGAAGTGCGCCGGTGGATATTCCGCGGGTGGCGCGGTCGGTAAAGCAGTTTCCGACCGGCTCCCGCTACGAGGGCACTTGGGACGTGCTCGGCATGAGCGGATACGGGGTCTACACTTTTCCGAACGGTAAGAGGACTGTTTTACCATTAAGATGCAATTTTTCCAACCGGTTCCTTTTTCAAATTGGCGATGTGTGCTTGTTTTGGCGCGCTTACTTTGTCATTGGGACCAAGTTCACGTTCTGCTGAAAATAAATAGTAATGTAAATTGTTTATGTCTGTATATTTACCGACATAACCGAGGTTAGTAAGGTAGTAGCCAGAGTGCACCTTTTCTGTAGCAGTACTTTTAGATGATTCAAACGGCTAATTAGGTCATTGATAATTATAACTATTATTTAACCATTTTAGATAGAGAATTTACGTAAACCATATCTAGCACCAAACCAAATTGTCCCCGAAAACGGGGATTAAACTATAAGTGCTTTCCATAATTTGGCTTTTAATCTAATCTAATAAAATAGAATTTACAAATTAATATATATTTGGACACTCCAAAATAAATGGCAATATACTGGTCCTAACGGTCGGAAAAGAGCTTATTACGCTGAGGCACTTTACGTTATATTCGGTAGCTAGTTCCGTTCGGATATACCCAGCTGGAAAATGAGCAGGAAAGCTTACTGAAATTTCGTTCTGATATTATCTAAATATTAAAACATCTTTCATAACTATCAGGCGGTCTTTAGGTCTATAAAATATAAGATATAAGGTTATAAAACTAGTTTATCAAATAAAAATACAAAAGTATGTCCCTTTAAATATGAGATTATTAAAAAAAGATCAATATTACGAATCATCTTTCTCATTTCAGTTGTCTTATTCCTACACTGTAACTATATTTTATGTAATATGATCTTGAAGCTATGTGAAAAAGTCTAATGACATAAGATGACATATCATAGAATGTTGATGACGATGTTTCAAAGTTTTAATACGTGTAATCTATCCTTTGATTCACCGCCTCGTGGCCATTGCTTTATAAACCGAAGGTTGTGGGTTCGACTCCCGCGGGAAATAACTTTGCGGTATCGTTATTTTCTGGTTGGTTAGGACAATTTCGGCCGATCACCTATTTGTCTGACGAGTAAGATGCTTCAGATCGGCATGTAAAAAGATCATGCTTCGGATGGGCATGTAAAAAGTCGGTCCACCCACCAACCCGCAGAAGGCGTGCATATATCTAGCTCTGGAATAACAAAGGCTGATGATGTTAATGAACCAATCCATCGAATCTATTTTACTCTTTTGAGTTTTAGTGGAGAGATCAACTAATGAAATAGAGACCGACCTTGTGATGAATTAGGAGAAATGTAGAAAAAAATATTTACAGTAGTGTAATCCAAAGACATACGTAACGCGTAGAATATGGCCACATAAAATTCTAGCTGCATGTAATTTTACGTCTCACACCAAAATATGTAGTAACTTTTGTCTAACTTTATCTTTTGTCTTATTCTAGAGAGTTGATGATGATGAATAGAATATTAAGTTAAACAGCTGATTTAAATAATCTTAAAACCAAATGGATTTAAATTAAAAACCCGTTTTAAAATGCAATTACTTTTTTTTGATTTTTGTCTATCGGTCTGTCTGTTTGATCCGGCTTATCTCTGGAGTAGCTGGTCCTGGTAGTAGATTTTAAAGGTATTACCAAGGCTATCGTTTTTTTAATCCTTATTCTTTATTTCTAATAAGAATTAGCTTAACAAGATTTTTACCATAATGCAAATTCTCATGTGCTCAGTTTGTCCATTCAAATAGTGCAAATATGGCGGCGAATAGAGAACGTTTCCTCATACAATTCGGTTTAAAAATGGTGGTTTAAATTTCAGACTCAGACTAACTCAGCATCAGAAATACTTCCCGCAATAGCATTTTTCGTTTCTCACACTTAGTTTTTTATCTAAAACTAGCAGTCCGTCTACAGCACTACCCGTGTTATTTTTAGATTTCTGAAATAGGTTTTGCTGAGTTCAAAACTAGCCTTTGTGACTCAAAATGAATGTAGCTTCCAATGGTGAGATATTGTTTAAATTACCAGAGTAGTTTTTCCATTACTAAAATCACACAAAAGTACAAATTGTTCCCTTTTTCCTTTCCGTTCATGTTTTTTATAATTTTAGTATAGACAATTTGTACTAAAATATCTCAATCAAATACAAAAATAGCACTACCCGTTAATATAAAACTTCGTGAATTTATTTAAACCACACTATAAATTCTTCCCTTCCTAACTTCGGATTGGTAATCAAACTAATCGTTCGGAAACATGTCGCTGCGACACATTTGTTGCGGTTAAGGCGCGACGCCATTTTGTACAAATTCGTCACGCTCTGCGACATTTCGGAACTGTGCCGATGTGTAATTGAAAATTCAACACATTTTGCATAATTAACGTGTAATAATAGATTCGCGGATTAATTAGTCATAGCTAATTCAGTACCAGTTTTGGAGTTTGTAAATGTTTAATTTATTTATCTGAAAATACTGACGTTTGTTGTACAAACGTACAATAAAGTATAAATTTTGCACTTTCGATGATACTTTTAATGTCATTTTGTTGTCGCACATTTGCACTAGCAACCCTCTTTGTATGAGGACATGAAGTCTTATTTGAAAACATTGCAAAAACTAAAATTACAAAAAGTAACGGTTTAAAAAAGTGAACAATAAATAGTTTCTTTTAATTATTTCTTTAAATAAATGAAGCTACACATTAATTTAAAGAAACATTGTTGTTCCATACATTGTTGAAAAAAAGAGTTTCAAAAATTAAAGACAAACTCATTGTATATTTAATGACATTTTTTGCATTTAAATATTTCTTTTGTGGCATTAATTCAAAAACTTTTGCCCAAAAAGGTTACCTCGAAATATTTAGGAAATGTAAGTGTGTTGAACATAATTAGCAATGCAAATGTTGTTGTAGGCGGCAGTTATTAAACCATCTTGGTGAACTGTGTTAAGGAAACATGGAAGTTCACGTTTTCCCACAAAGCAAAAAGTGTTTTCAAATTAACCGTAAACTTTAATAGAATATTTTATGGATCGACAACTTTATCTAAGCTACAATAATAATTTCTTAAGTATTATTGAGATTGATTGAAAGTACAAATAAAAATATAAATATGTAAAAAAATAGGCCCTAAGGGGTATGTGAATAGTCGCTCTCGGCTTTTAAGACCAACTTCGGTAGTCTTTACAGGACGAATAATTTATCCATCGTATGTAGTTTACCCTTTAGCTTGTGAAAAAAAAACTGCCCTGAAAATTTCAAAAAAGATGTTTGGATGTTAAAGATTTTTATAACTTTTTTATTAAATTTTGCTCTATTATGACTGAATATATCGAGTGAAAGCTATAGTAAAACTAAAAAAGACATTAAAATTCCAATGTCAAATATCCTTTTCGGTCTTTATTATATTTAACCTCCAAACTTTTTGGGGGTTGAATATAAAATCTATACACATCCCCATTATCAATATCATTTGCGTTTTATGTTTCTTTTTTATTCATAACCATTGAAAAGAGATACAAACTTTAATGCAAAATATATTAAATAGCTTCTAACATTCCGCAAGCCACGTATTTGTGATTTTTCGGCGAAATTTATCGGCTCTATTCTATATTTAGGTGTAATTTACGAGGGTGAATTCGACGACGGCGTGTTCCACGGCTGGGGGGAGCTGCGTTACCCGTGCGGTGTCATTTTGCGCGGGAAATGGTCGCGTGGCAACCTCGGGAGAAGACCCTGGTGTTCGCAGACGGCTCTGAGTACGGCGAGAACGATTGGCCGTACTGCACGATGCCCGATCGAAGGTAAAACCCGGTCAATAATACCCGGAAGTAATGAACAACATCTAATGTCAAGCTAATGGCGGCGTAATATAAAGCTTCTTGTTGTATTCCGCCACTAAACGCCAATCTGTCTAATATAAATGACAAATATTTTATCGTTTGACATTAGGTTCTTTTTACACAAGTTTTGGACTATTGTTGACTCTGGTATAGGCTTAATGGTTACCCTTATGCCTTTTTTTGAGTGATTAACCATGTTGGTCCTCTTTTGGGGCCTCTACAACAACCGTCGGAATTTCAGGTGGCCGTGCAACTTTAAGCGTGCATAATCCTGCACTTCTTGACCAGTGCCTTTTGGAAATTTGTGGATTATCAAAATCTCCAGAATCTACCGGAATACGACACATATGCACAAATGTAGTTTATAAATTATATTACTGCCCCAAAGCAGCAGCAGCGTCATTGTTGCGTTTCGGTTTATGGGGCAATTTAACCACTGAAATATATGAACAACTATATAGTGTGCAGGGGTACCGCAGAATATTTAGAAATGCTTTTATTATTGACAAATAATATCTGTTACTTACTGTAATACTTCTACTTTTTATTGAATGAATCGATTAAACAAACTAGACATTAGCAATACAAGGCCTTATACTATGCATTAGGACGCTAAGTGCTACGCCTTGCCTTCAAGAAAAGCAGCAACTGTCACTACAAATTCGCTCACGACAATCATCTCATGATGCCTTCAAACCGACTTAGAGCAGTGTTTTCGCACTACTTCTGCTTCTTTCTTTTACTTTTTCTTCTACTTCTTCAGAAATAGGCGCTACTTTCGTAATTGGTCTTTTGTAAATAGAAGACATATTTCTTACTCGTCGTCATTTACTAAATAATAGTAAAAATAATAAAAATCGTATAATAAATTTTGTGCTAATTCAAATTGTCTGACAGGGTTTTCTTCAAATGAATATTTTTATTGCGACAGAACTTTTTCATTGCTCGAAGTATCTTGTTTTAACATCGTAAAATGTCATGGGCGTCTCACGATGTTAAATCATATTTTATTTACAAAAAGCAATAACTGTACGTAATACGTCTTACTCGAGTCGGGAAAGTTTTGGAGGATTACGAATTCATATTAACGTTTTATCAATGTTTTTTCTAACACAAAAAAGGTTATTAATTTATTAATCTGAAATGATTTCAGTATCTAATTCTAATTAAATTAATATACATAAAGCTTTTAGTGTGATATATTAACACGGCTGTGTGTTATTTTGCACTAATTGCATGTTAATGGACATTTAATTTGATGACGCGGTAGAATTAGTCAAATGCACGATGTATTCTGCCTAAAATAATAGTCATAGAATAAATAAAAATGTACCCTATACTTTATAGGTTCTTTTTTTATGACTTCCTTATTAAGCTAAGTTATTGCCTTATCTATACAAACTACTGGAACTGTAGCACACAAAACATTGGGCCTTGCATGATTTCTAATATTACGATTTTTTTTCTTTTTTATGTGTTTCTAAATGTTTAGGCGCCTATTATAGTGCTTACTTAAATTTGACTCAAAGTAAATATGTGACCATGAAATAGAAGCCTAAGAAGCTCGACTTAACAAAAGGCAATTTATTGTAGTTGATAATTTATTTTTAATAAAATTGTCTATACTTTTATTACTGGTAACTTTAAAAGATGGTAAAAAATAAAAATATATTTCTGCTTCTTAAAGATGTTTCTTTTTATAGTTACAGCGGAATTTATAAAGCAGAGGTTCTAGAAATTATAATACATGTAAAAATTATAGGCAAATAACAAGAAAGAGTAATCTTTCGAAAAGGCAAAACCGCATAAAACTGTACGCTTTGAAATGGTCAAATATTTTTAATCCTATCACTATCTGCATATATTTATTTAAAACATTGTCTCGCCATCTTTTCTATACACAAAAAATGTGTTCATTTGACAAAAGTAAATTTAATTCGAACAAAGCGGAAGCCATTTTAGCGTTGTTCGTTTTCTCCGACACGTGACAGGCTGGTAACTTTGTTAAGCAAAAATTCTAATTTTAAATTTAGTAGCTTCGGGACGGATAATTGCGTAGCGCGTTTATTTTTTTTAAAGCTTTCTTTTCTTACTTTTTTTCTAGACATCAGTGTGATTAATTAATTATTACGTTTAGTTTGAATCAAATCGAGTCTTCCAATCTTAAAATTGGCAAGAGGCGGTATGGTAGAGGTCATTTTCATCATCAGCTAGTGACAGTTCAATGTCGGACATAGGCCTCCCCTAATACACCCCTATCCATTAGGGAATTATGGACCGTACACCACCACGCTGGTCCAAAGCGGGTTAACGGGTGAACCGACTTTTTACATGCCAATGCATGGTTCATCTTACTTTTCAGATTTGGGTGATCGGTCCTAATCACCCCACCAACTAGGAAACAACAATGAAAATTTGTTGAGGATTCGAACCCAAGACCTCCGGTTTATAAAGCACACGCTCATACCACTAGGCTACGGAGGCCATTAACATATTAGTACATTTCCCGTTTACTTGGATATGATTAGGCAGTTCTATTGCAGTGCATCTTTAGCCGCAAAGTAGTAGTGCGAAACATTCCTGTGCTCCTGGTTGAAGGCAACGTTACTTTTCATTACAATTAGTTGTTATCAGTCAAATATTAATGTCATCAAGGATAACCTTGCATTGCACTATGTGAGCTAATCGTTAATGTTGAATTCTCAAGAATATGAATTCTAAACCCCCGTTTTTGCAAGCGCAAACCACCACTACTCTAGTAGCTAGCGGTAGCACTTACATTTACAGAAAGATTATCTTAGGTAAGCGTCCAGCATTTTGTGAATTCCGCATATTTTTCGTTGTAAAAATCATGAGTTTTTTTTAAATTGCGTTTTAAAATTGCGTTTGTTCTGCATTTTTTAGCAAAATAAGTACAATAATCAATCAATTCGCGTGTGACCCTCTGAACTATTTATCAAATGTTCACAACAGCTGTATAGTCTGTGGTTACAGTTTGACAATTGTAAATAGCGCGGACCGCCGGCATCCCTCCAGTGTGTACTGAAATATGGAAGAAAAATACGAAATCGTCCGTTACCCGGCGCGAGCTCATTTGTAACGAAAATAAAATGTTGCCTCAAAATTACTCCACCCGCCACGTGACAAATAAATGGACAGGTATGAAATATGGCGCGGGAGTGTTGCCAGCCCTCGCGATTTCTAATTGGTGTGTCTCCCTTCTTGTTATTTATGCATTGCAACACGGAAACTCATTTCGGGGGTGGCACGCCTACTTAGTTACTCGGAATAGCCTGCCACTATCTTTTTGCTTATAACAACGTAAGTATGTAAATCTTTGCGTTTGGATTATACATCGTAGACTGTTGCAGACTACAAAAAGCAATAAATAAAGAAATAATGTAGTATATTTTATTTTATTATGTTTAATAACATGATAATATGATCGTGCTTATTAAAAAAGATTATTAAAATATTTTAAGTCACAGATAAATGAGTTTGGAATACAATTTTGACTTAAAGTAAATAAAATCTAGGAACATTGAAAATGGATCTTTAAAACTTCCATACAAACACCTGTTTTAAAGAACAAGCAACATTATTAGCCTTGTAAAATAGCCTTTCTTTTTAATTTCAGATACACTATAGAAAACGATAACGATCTTCAGCCTGCCGGTGAAACGTATTTGACGGCTGAACAACCACCCAGCGAAATACCGATCGGTTATTACGACACCGGAGATGGTTTCTTCGATCCAAAAACTAAGGCTGTATATAAAGTGGACAATCTTAACGCTATTATAAGGTACGTTTAAAATGTAATATAATATGTTATGAAGACTTATAAGTTTAATAGTAAGAATGCTAACATATAAAATCCTTAATTCTGCTCACTATCATATAAAAATCACTCATCTACGCTTTGGCTTCCATTCTCACTCTGTTCTTTACTACCTGCTGTTCCTTTTTTAAGTATCTTTTCTCAAGGAGTGAATAGACTGTATATGGATGTGTGTACAGACAAAGCACTTGCTACTAGTGAATTGCAATAGTTTAGTCAAGTTATACTGGAATTAGATATAGAATTAGAAGAAATATTTTTTGTTCTAGTAAACTCGAATCTTTATCAATACGATGACACCCGAACTATCCATAAACAATCGTATTAAATGAGTCACATTTTTATATCCATTAATATAAAACTTTACTGTATAGTGTCAAATTTCAACATGAACCATTACAATCATTCTATAACTAGGTCTTGCCCGCTAATCTGTCCGCGTGATAACGGGTAAAAAATCTTATCCCAAAAAAATAGCCTATTTTACTCTATCCTATTTTATCAGCTATTTTTGAAAGGTAGTTCCGTCAAAACTTGACCAGCCATTACATATGCTATCGTAGACTTTCCTATTGATCTAGAAAAGAAGAATAGTTGCAACATTCATTGTTCTGTCATATCTTATAGGGTTTAGGCAGAGTTCTCGTTAAAAGTTCTCTGACGGCTTAATTTATTTCCGACCTCTCTGACAAATATTAATATATTTTACTTAAATGATGTAGTATTAAAGTTTATCGCAAACAGACAGACATACTGACACGGCCTGGGACTTTGTTTTATGATATGTATAGATATTGGAATGTATAGTTGAATTTAAAGATGTATACAGAATCTGTTTGAGCGAGCACGATGAATTCTAATTTTTCCCTAAAAACACTAAGGAAAGCTTTTTCTTGCAATATCTTAAATATTCAATATCAATTAACCCGTGGTAACGAAGTGACGTCATACTTCTAGCGTTCTTCTTGGTTGGTCTTCTTATTACAAGGACCGTCGGAGTGGAAGCACTGTAGTGCCTATTTCTGCCGCAAATCTAAAGGTTAAAGGGCACCGTAGTCATTGTCATTACTTTTTTTTACCGTGGGGAAATGCCTACGCATACCTGTCCTTGCGAGGGGCAAAGACGGGTTATGTCGGACTCGCACCGAATAAAACTACCACATTGTTCCTTCCTGACGCATTTAGGGTGGGGTCACAGGAACGTGCTTCTACTCATCTGCAACCCCACCAGCGCTGACCGCCGAAGTAGCCCCGTCTCGGCCCTACGGCCATCTGTCTTCCTCTGGGCGCGGAACTAGCGCGCCCTTCGTCTCGGCCCCTGTAGTTAGGTAACAGATTCCCCCGAGTCTGTTACTCAAGGGCCATGGGAGCCAGGAGTTCCCAGTCCACACATGGACCAAACTCCCAGGCCCCAGCGGCGGCTCCGATGTTAAGCTCCGCCGCTGGCTCCATTTCGGCCGCAGAAGGAGACGAGATCGACGACACCATGCTGAATGTCCCCGCCTCTCACGGTCCCTCCACACCGCATCGGCGGTGCGGCCCCGCCGAGTCGCGGAGGATAGGGAGAGCGGCCTACGGAATACTGACACTCCTCTTCCCCCGCGACTCCACCTTGGTTGCGAGAGACAGGAAGGGTGGCACACCTACCTCCTGCAACCCGTCCCTTGCACCCTCCAAAGGCGCATCCAAAGTGATCCAAAGGAATGGAAGGAAACCACAGGCTGGCCGGGTTCCTCTTAGCTTCCCCGCGGATGGGCAGGCCGCAGGTACTGAGCCCCACCGCTACGACAAAGCGAAAACCTGTTCGGGGGGGTCCTTGTAATTACTAGGTGAACTAGGCGCAACATTCCATGTCTTAGGGTGGTGGGTATTTGTGGCATTTCACGCTACGATAGCTATGAGCAAGTAGGTATCGCTTACCGTCAGGTTAACATCGCGCTCGACTTTAGTTAATTCAATATTAACCTATAACAAAATAAGTAGCCTAAACTATACTTATTCATCTTTTCTTCAGGTCTCCTTCAGAATACGAGCAGAATTGGATCATGGAGAACTGCCGCACTAACCCTGACCACTCTGTGGGACCACGTCAGGACCTTTACGAGGAGTGGATTCCTCCATTGATGCAGCTCGTCCGAGCACCGTCAGCCTCAATGTCATTTGCCTCTTTCTGCTATAAGGATATGGATACTTACTCAGAACGTGTGAGTTTTATTTGTAAACAATTTAACCCATAGAGGTGGGATGCCAGTCGCTCTGCGTAGAAACTTATTCAGGTAAATCTGGATGGGTTGTAAGTCGACTTCATGATAACTAGGGAAAATGGCTAAGCGAAACCAAGAATGATGTTTAGTAGTTAAGTCACGTGAATGGGACAATAACGTTAAGATTTTTAGAAAGCTTGAAGCCTATTTAACATAGGTGCCATGCACAAGTGCAAGGATGTTGAAAATTATAGCACACGAAAAATTTATATAAAAATGTCACCTACGTGTGCTTTAAAAAATATATGCAAGTAGCATATAAAAACATTTTTGTGTGCCATACATTGGTTTTTTAACGTTAAACTTAGAAAAGAATTTTATATTGTACGTAATATTGCCGAGTTTTAAAGAAATTTAATATTTCTAGGACGCGGTTGGTAATTTCATGCTTAGTTCCTCATCATCTGAGTCTGGAAATCCTGCAGTAGATACAATATTATAATTGAAAAAAAAATAAAACGCCGGTTTTTTTCACAAAAATTGTTTTGATTTCTATTTTAGGGTAGTAATTTACTTATATTATTAACTATATTATTTGCGTTTTTAAAGTAAATTATTTTGGTTGTATTGGGTATTTGATGTTCACACATTAAAACAATATTTTTTTTTATTTAAAATATACGTTTTAATTTTTACTAGTCTTTTTATTTTTTATAATGTGTAACACTGATACGTTAACAACATTTAAGGTGCGAATCTTTGAAAAGCACTCACAACGCTTAGACTATCGTTTTTTTTTTTATTCTTTACTGCAAAATCATAAAATAAAGTTTGGGAAATTAAGAGAATTAAATTAAATTAACAGGCTTAATGCCATTGGCCATTCTGAATCTACCCGGGGCGTAGTAAAAGATTAATGAGAGGTATTACTCTCATAAAATATTAAAAACAGTAACGTTATTTTTGTGCATTAGCATGTCAATGTAATAAAAAACATACACTTTGGACTCAATCTATACATACAAATAAATAAAAAATTGGAGTGTCCGTTTTTTACATTATAATAACCGTTTTTTAAATGATTTCATTGTGATATATACATGTAACAAAACCACATTTTAGTCTGTTTGTTCTGGCTAATCTTTGGAATGACTGGTCCAATTTTGACGTCACTTTTTGACAATCTTTCTTTCAGTGGAAGATAGCTGATGGAACTGGAAGTAACTCATGCTACATTTTTTTAGATTTTTTTATACATTGCCACGCGAGATAGCGGCAAACAGCTACTATAAATAATAATGTATTCACAATGATCACAACATTATTGTTTGTAACAGTTAAAAATAATGCTGTTTACATGACAACCTCCATACAAAATATAAGTCTTGCTTGAGGCGATAACACTTACAACAAGATTAGCCGTAGTTTCATGAATGCGAAATTTATTCAAAGGGTAATTAAACATTCCTTTGAGGGTTGATATAGGTCGCCCGTTTTGTAACGAACTATATAATACCTCTGGTATGGATGTAATGCTTAGTAATATCTTGAGATTCATAAATTCTGATGTATTAAATACAAGTTTAATATTTAATGTGACACAATGACCTAAAATGCTCTAAGTGTATAATCAAATATGATGTTAAGTTTTTTCACTTTACCGCTTGGGAAACTGAAGCTGGACGGTATAAAACATTGTTATTTTTGGTAATTGACATAGTCTTTGGTCTGCCGATTGCTTTTAAAAAATGGGCATTTATCATCATCAGCCACTGCTTTTAGCAGTCCACTGCTGGATGTAGTCCTTTTTCAATGAACCACAAGATCGGCTGACACCTTGCTACTCGGCTATGCACGGACAACGAGATCCCACCTGGTCGGGGGTCGATCACATCGGCCATTGGTTCTTCTAACCACATGACCGGCCTTTTGAAGCATTATAATCCTTTGTACTATGTCGGTGATCTTAGTTCTTTAATGGACTAATTCATTGCGAATTCTGTTCCACAGTAGTATGGTAGGCAAACGCATTATTATAGGTGAACTGCAGACTCGTTTAACACCCACGCTGTGTTTAACCATACCGTTTCTTTTATTTACCCAACAAGAGTGCCTGCGGAGAAAAAAATAAAAAGTTCACACGTATTGTATCTACTAAACAGTCTAAAAAAATGTTATGTCTTATATACAATCATGAGCCAATTTATACACCACGGTGGTGAAGAAAACTTGTATAACTTTCATTTGGAATATATCTGATTAGACATTTTATTTCGAATGGCTTATATTCGAAATGAAAGGTATATATCTTAATTGTCAATAACATTGATTTATTATTTTCCATGAATCATAATATTCTTAAAAGTAACTCATCACTTTAACAAAACGACCTCAATAAACATCTAACCCATCTGTACCATAAACTAATTTAATATGTGTTTACACAAAAGTATACATCGCTTATTTATAAACGATCACTATTTAAATTTCAAGGATTAAATAGTGTACATACAGTAATAACTACCGTACACCACAATTGATAAATTAATGTCCCATTTAGGGCGACAGACCCTTAGGTACAACCCTTGTCGTGGTTAGAGGAATGTAGGGATTTATTGCAAAAGACTGCACTTAAAGAGCATGAATTTTATAGTAAAATTTGTAATAAAAATAAGAATAAAGCTTTCATTTACCTCTTTTGATTCGTTAGAATTCACTGCTAATTAATGTCAAATCGTTTCCCCCACCACGACCGGTTTCGAGTTAACCTAGAACTGCTATAAATATTAATAGTGGATATATATGAGCTTTTGCATTAAAGTATTGTGCCTAGTGACACTCTTTCTAAAGTATTTTTCAGGCAAAGCCTTTTCTTAAGTCCCACATCACAGAAAATTGTTGTTGGAAGAACTTATTGGTTAAAACAAGTCTAATTCTGTACTTCTTTGGCTTCAAAGGTTACTTTTTTCACCTGGATAGGAACTAAGGGTGACCTGAAGAAGGCTCATATGTTATTGTTGACGCTTTCGATATTGACGTTTGAAATTGAGACCTTCAAAGATTCGACATTAGGTTGTTTCAGCTTATAGTAGGTCATGGTCATTCTCAAGTTTACAGAGACACAAGCATCGCATAGAACTTTTAGCACAACTTGCAAGTGATCTATTATTTGCAGGAGTATTAGCGAATCAGGTGCGACCAAAGCCGTCTTAAACTAGGCAGGAGCCATCCACTATGTACTTATTACCTTAAGGTCAATGGTTTAGCATCTAATAAAACTAGTTTATTACGCGTACTTTCACAGCCTTGTGTCCTATGGATTATTATTTTGGGGATCTGCAGCCGGTTTGAACACAATATTTATACTACAAAAACAGGCTGTTAAGGCAATCTACAATCTGGGTTCACGGGAATCTTTACGTAATGTTTTTAATAAAACTGAAATTTTAACTTTGCCCTCGCTATACATATTTGAAAATATTATGTACGCGTCAAAATATTCAAATGTTTACAAAAGATATTAGGCCGCGCAGGGTCGAATTGAGCCCTAGAGCTACCCAGATTTAGACTGACCCGAACCAAAAGATCTTTCATGTATAATAGTATAAGAATGTATAATAAATTAAATGCCTGCCAAACGCAACTGAATGATTCGAGCTTTCAAAGTTGTCAAAACAACGCTTATAGAAAAGCTTACTATTCTGTAATAAATTATATTGAGGACCAAGATGTGTGGAAATAGTTTATATTCTGCGCTTGCAAATCCCCTGGTAACTTAAAAAAAAAATGTATTGGTCAAATTTTGTAAATACTAATATTTAAAAAAAAGAAAAGGCCGCAGAGTTTCTTGCCGGTTCTTCTCTGGACGGGTCTGAGTTTGTGAACCGGTGGTAAATGGATAATTTTTGACGTTCATAAGTGCTCAGTAGAGCCTAAATTGAATAAATGATTTTGACTTTGACTTTGACTTTAAGTGTGTTTGTAATGTGTACACAAGAAAACGTTGATGCTGTGCGTAACCTGATTGAGGAAGATCGACATGTGACATACCGCGAAATTCAGCAGCTTTAGACAATAATCAAATTAATTAGATAAAAATACAAATAATCTTGCATGAACAATTAGGTGTAAATAAGTTGTTTTCCCGATGGATACCGCCTTCGCTCTATGAATAGCAAAAAGCGGTTCGCGTTACTTGGTGCATCTGAACTCTCGAAAGATTCCAAGCAGGATCCTCAAATGCTGTAAACAACATCATATCAGGTGACGAAATCTGGATATACGCGTACAAACCCGAAACAAAAAACCAATCATGAGTTAGCGTTCGAAAATGAGTTAAAGCTAACAAAATTGTTCGTTCACGTTTGTCTCCAAAACCGGCCGTATTAGGACTATTCCTCTTGAGGGACAAAGAACGATTAAAGCAGAATGGTATGCTAGCATTTGGTTGCCACAGGCCGTTTCTGAGCTCCGTAAAGAGAACTGCAACCGCCGCATCGTCCTCCATCACGACACTGCGAGTTCTCACGTCGTGCACAGAGCAAAAGAGTTCTTAGAGCAAGAAAACATATAATTATTAGACCATTCCCTCGTGCAGCCCGACCTGATCCCTAATGATTTCTAATTTTCCCTAAAATAAAGAAAATCCTTAAATTGCGTAGTCGGAGATTTTCAAAACGGCCATTTTGGGACACCGAAACTTCCTAATGGAATAGTTGCTTCAATGATTGGTTCCATCGTATAAAAAATTTATCAAATTTCGCGGAGATTACTTCGAAAAGCTATAAATACATTTTTAAAATTGTAATGTGTCACTTTCTTAATTTCCGAAATTTTTAATGCCGCTTGGATTGATTGATTGATTGATGGATTGATTGATTAAACACAATCCAGGCATTAATTAGCGCCGTACCAAACATTAGCTCCATTACAACTTTTCTCCACCATTTGATTCCTCTCATCAAAGTTGTATAATAAGAAGACATCTGGTTGAGAAAGTCAATCCTTTTTTGTTTATTGTACAGCAAAACATCCCGGTTTTTTCATTCGTCGGTTCCTCTCTTCTTTTTTCCAGTATCTATCAGGTTATCATCGTGATCTTTGCACGTAGTCAACATCAAAACATTCTGTTTATCCATCCATTTCATTACCTTTACGCCCTTTTTGTTCATTTTTCCAATAATTTCGCCTTTCTGCAATTTGTAACTAGTAACTTGCTTTGGCAGATATTTTCGTATTTTATTAAATGTTCCACATAAAAATGTTTTTTGTGATAGAAGATCTTCTGCCAGGCTCAACGAAGTGTAGTAATTGTCTACTATTACGATTCTACCCATTTCTGTCAGATTTGTCATCAATCTTAACACTACTTTTTTACTGTGTTCTAATTCTTTTCTGATTTTTTTCCCTGTATAAACCTCTAACTCAAGTATAACCTTCAGGGAGTGCAAAAGCTTATGAAGCTTTACGCCGTACCGGTGTGATTTTTTTTTATGTATTGCGAAACCTAGTCTTCCTCTCCATGGTATCATGGTTTCATCGATTACCACATACTTTCCAGAGTTTGCAATACGTCGAAAATTTTCTTAATCTTTGTGAACATATTTCTAATTTTAAATAGTTTGTCAGTTTGGTCTTCATTACTTACATAACTGACATGCAGCATTTAAGTAGCAATAAAAATCTGTCTCTTGTCATTACTAAGAAAGAAATTCGTTTCGATACAATTTGATTTCTGCTCCAGTATAAATTTAAATTAGGAACTCTACAAAACCCATTGCCAATAAAACAGCCAAAAATGTTCTCATTTCCTGAGAACTGGTGTCACTCCATTTGTCATGCGTGAATTACGTTTCTTATTTTGTTGATTTATTTGTAAATACTTTTATGCGTAAGCGTTTGTTTCAGATACCATTATATCAATCATCTCATCGGTAACAAACATCTTGTATATATCTTGAGTGTTACTCCACAAACGGGGTAAATTAAACGTACATTCTCCAGCGAATTCATTAAAAGTTATGGACTTTCCGTATATTTTCCACTCATCGTGATCTTTAGCTTGCGTGCGGTAATGTTTCGTCCGTGACTAAAATGTCATCTTCTAAAGCTTTTCATAATCATTATCTGGAGATAAGTCCTGATCTGAATGAACGCAATTTTCCATTGAAGCATACTCTTTCGAATCACTACACTCTTCCTCTGAAGGACTATAATCATTGTCAGTACGCTAAAATTATCATCTTCCATAGTTATTACTCTCATCCAACTCAGGTGATTTTCGAATATTCTGCACACTGTGACATATTTTGTTTTGTTTGCATTATATTATTGTTTTCGCAGACTATATGTTCAATAATATCATATTCGACAATATCAGGTGATTTTAGAACAGTTGGCAATTTGTTATTCATGTCTCGTTTTCCTTTAACATTGTTCATCAGGAATATTTTCTATAATTACAGAGCCCTATTTCATGACTTTTTTGGATTTGGACGGATTAAAGTCTTCTGAATATGTACATTCGGATGTAACATTTTCTCTCAGTCTTTTTGTGTCGGAGATCAGAAGTAATTGTTGAATGTTGTCCTCACTAAGTGATATATTACAATCCAGTAAATTGGAGCGTGAGATTTCTGACAAAGATCCAGCTCTGCTCTCCGTAGTTCATCATCATCATCAGCCTGTGATCCACTGCTGGACATAGGGCCTCCCTAATTCCCCTATCCATTAGAGGTTTTGGACCGTATCCTCCATATTTCTCACGTAGTTATATGAGGAAAATCTTTTAAAGGGTATAAGTTCCTATAGATTTTGTTTTTTTTATTGGTGAGGTTGAAGCATTAGAAGCGGACAAGCGAACATTCTGCAATATTTGACAAGTTTTCCGGTACTAGGACTGAGATACACTGTTTCTTCTTGTGTTTTGAGTTGAATAGTTTTTCGGATGTTTTGGACTGAGGTTAACTGTTTCTTCTGGTTCTTTCACTTGATCAGGATAAATTGAATTTTTCTTGGTGGCAGTCTGAGCACGTGTTTTTGCTTTGTGTTGTAATGTTTTTGTATTTGCAATAATTATAGATATATGAGGCACAACACTGGTCTGGGAAGCTAGCATTGGAGTGCGGTACGAGGTCAGGGGATATGGGACGTTTTAGCCTCGTTCCACTGCACTAAAATTATATTAATTCAGTGCGGCACGAGGCCTAAGGCATCCGGTACCAAGGTAGGTACCACCAGTCCGGAACCATTTAGTGATCTCAAATATATATTTATCTCTTTCCTACACTAGGACCAAACCAAAGCTATGCCATTCGCACGACAGAGAAATTCACTTTTTGCTTGCCGCACCACAGGAAGTTGCATCAGGGGTGATTTAGGCCTCGCTTCGCACTTAACGTGTTAAGACAAGTCTAATTCTATGCTTCTTTGGCTCAAAGGTTCTTTTTCACCTGGATAGGAACTAAGGTGACCTGAAGAAGGCTCATGTGTACTGTTGACGCTTTCGATATCGACGTTTGAAATTGAGACCTCAAAGATTCGACATTAGGTTGTTTCAGCTTATAGTAGGTCATGGTCATTCTCTCAAGTTTACAGAGATCAAGCATCGTATAGAACTCTTGGCACAACTTGCAAGTGATCTATTATTTGCAGGAGTATTAGAATCAGGTGCGACCAGAGCCGTCCTAAACCAGGCAGGAGCCATCCACTATGTACTTATTACCTTGAGGTCAATGGTTTAGCATCCAATGTGTGTTTGTAATATCTGCAGTCACACAAGAAAACGTTGATGCTGTGCGTAACCTGATTAAGGAAGATCGACATGTGACATACCGCGAAATTCAGGCAGCTTTAGACAATAATCAAATTAATTAGATAAAAATAAAAATAATCTTGCATGAACAATCAGGTGTAAAAAAGTTGTTTTCCCGATGGATACCGCCTTTGCTCTGTGAAGAGCAAAAAGCGGCTCGCGTTACTTGATGCATCAGAACTCTCGAAAGATTCCAAGCAGGATCCTCAAATGCTGTAGACAACATCATATCAGGTGACGAAATCTGGATATACGCGTACAAACCCGAAATAAAAAACCAATCATGAGTTAGGGCGTTCGAAAATGAGTTAAAGCCAACAAAAATTGGTCGTTTACGGAGTTTTGTGAAAAAAATGGTGGTCACGTTTGTCTCCAAAATCGGCCATATTGCGACTATTCCTCTTGAGGGATAAAGAACGATTAAAGCAGAATGGTATGCTAGCAAACTCCGTAAAGAGAATTGCAATCGCCGCATCGTCCTCCATCACGACACTGCGAGTTCTCACACCGTGCACAGAGCAAAAGAGTTTTTAGAGCAAGACAACATAGAATTATTAGACCATTCCCCGTGCAGCACCGACCTGATCCCTAATGATTTCTCTAATTTTCCCTAAAATAAAGAATAAATTGCGTAGTCAGAGATTTTCAAAACTGCCATTTTGGGAAACCGAAACTTCGTAATGGAATAGATGCTTCAGTGATTGGTTCCATCGTAAGAAAAAATGTATCAAATTTCGCGGAGATTACTTCGAAAAGCTATAATACATTTACAATTTAAAAATATAATACATTTTAAATTGTAATGTGTCACTTTCTTAATTTCCGAAATTTTTAATACCGCCCTCGTGCTAATAAGCGTGAAAGTTTTAAACGGACTGAAAGTGTCGAACATGATTCGGGGACTCCGCCATGAACATGTATGCTTGGCCTAAGCAGAGTGATTGCGTGAGCGATCGCTAGACTAGGTAGTATGCTTAATAAATTAGGATATATTATGGGTTCGAAAGAAATAGGTGTGGTCATCGATATAATATATGCCTGGTAAATAAATAAACCTTCTAATAATGTGCCCGACTAAGACGTTTTAGAGACCAAATATATGGTAAAGACGGTATTGGCGACAGGTAAAAATGTCTACCCTGACGATGAAACAACTCCAAGATAGAGAAGATTTTTCATAATACATTTTGTAGTATTACAATATATAAACCACTACAGAAATTGCTAAGACAATTTCACTTAAACTTATTCTATTTATCTAGACACATTTAATCAAATTATATGTTAATACAAAAATAACGACACGCGTGTCTCTGACAGCTCATATTGACAGCATTTTTATAATTTTTTTACGATTTTAGATTTTATTTAAAAAAATATTTGTGAGCCAAAACTAGTATCTTTTCAGCCCAAATAAATTCTTATTTAATTGTGCATTACTACAGAAACATTTTTACAACTCAACTAACAATGAACTGTTAATAGAAAATAAATGTTGTTTAAGGGAGGGCAACATTTTGAATTGGCAAAGTAATGTTATGAGAGGAAAAAAAGAAGCATGGACGTCGAGCGAATAGTCGGTGTCCATAGTTTCTGTGTCTATGTGAATGTAATATCAATTTAATTTACGGTCTTCCTAAAATATTAAACATTTGCTTAGTTTTATCGCACTTAATAAATATTTCCAGACGTAATACTAAAAAAAATCATTTTACCGTTTAGTGTCAGGTTAATATTAAATAAAAATATTTACAACTTCGAGTATTGAAATTTAAAAGTGCACGAATAATGAAAATAAAATGAAGTGCCACTACGAAGTTTTGTGCATAGCCAAGGAAGCGACGTCTTCTGAAATAAAGAAGGCTTATCGCCGGCTTGCGCTCCAATGGCATCCCGACAAAAATTTGGATAACTTGCAAGAGGCAAAAGAACAGTTTCAGCTGGTGCAAAATGCATATGAAGTGCTTTCTGATCCTCAAGAGAGAGCTTGGTAATCTTATATTTAGTCTCTATTACCGAGTTCCTTTTTTTAAATGACCAAAATATGACGCGAAATCTAAGCGCAATGTCATGAAGAAATGTATTTAAATTATATCAATACTTACTATCGACACATTGCAAACAATTTTAAGTTATGAATTATAAGTTTATAGGATATTCAAGTCAAAGTCAATTTACTCAATAACTTGTGCCTTAGCTCCTTCATTCATGTTTAAGTACAGTTTAGAAGATTATAAAACACTTGTATTATTATTCAAAAAGTTTAAATCATTATGGTGATTTGTATTTGAGATTATATATTTGCTCAATATATGTGTATAACACTGAAATTTACCTATTCTTACAGGTATGATAATCATCGGGAGCAACTCTTGAGAGGCGCTGGCAGTTCTTACAATGATGATAGCTTAGATGTTTTCCCCTATTTTAGTCCGTCCTGCTACAAAGGTTTTAGTGATGATCCTCAAGGATTTTACGCAGTATATTCAGAGGTATAGATTTTTAAATGATCATAAAATTGTTAAAATACTTTAAATTGAGGATAAGTGGCACTTTTACATTACATTATAAGCAAATTTTGCATATAATTCTACACATACTGACCACTGGTTTTTGTCATTGTATTGTTCCTATAACAAAAATATGTGTAAATAATAAAAAAAATGTTTGTTTGTGATTCCAGGTATTTTCCAAACTTGCTTCTGAAGAGATGGATTTCATTGATGACCCAGAAGATGTCGTTAAAATTCCTACATTTGGAAACTCTACCACTCCCTATGAAGAAGTACATGAGTTTTATGCTTATTGGATGGCATTTTCAACTAACAAAAGTAATTTTTACTAAAATTTACTCTAACAAATGTAAAACTGAGGAGATTATTATGTTTACTTGGTTCTTAAGCTTGGCCAGTGCTGAGATGCTGATATTGTTTTATGAATTAAACTGACTTTAAAGATAACACAAGCAATAAGCTTGTTTTATGTAAAATGTTGATTAGTAGTACAATTAAATCTGATTTTGTTTGTTATTTTTGTTGACAGCACTATTTACATCTTTTGATATTTTTAATAAATTACATCACATCCTTACAGGCTATGTTTGGTTAGACCAGTATGAAATATCACAAGGTGATAATCGCAGAGTTATTAAGCTGATGGAAAAAGAAAATAACAAAATAAGGCAGAAGGCTCGTAAGGAGAGAAATGAAGAAATTAGGAGACTTGTTAGCTATGTTCGTCGGAAGGACAAAAGGGTTATAGAACATGCAAACTGTTACAAGAAAAGGCAGAAGAGAATAAGAAAAAGGTTTAATTTGGTTTCTATAGACATTATTTATCTATATATTTATGAATATATTGCCATGTATTTACTTTTAGTCCATAGTCTTGCAGATTAAATTACTATATTGTTTGCTTACTTCTAGTTTCAGCTCAAAAACCCAGTCAATATTGACATATATTCACAATACATAAAATATATAGACAATCCATTTGGCATAGTGTTTAGTAACCCAGACTTTTACCCCAAAGGGTGTGGGTTCGATTCCCACCACGGCAATAACATTGTGTGATGAACATAGTGTTTTTCTCATGTCGTTTTGCATCTATATTGAGTGTATTTAAAAAAGAAAAAGTATGTTTATATATTTATCAGTCATCTAGTTCCAATAGTAAAAGCTTTGCTTAGTATGGGACTAGATGGTGTTGTGTTATTGTTAAATATTTATTTAATAACTTATTTATGTTTTGATTAAACTAATCAAAAATAAACTAAATAGCAACTCTAATTTCTAAGCAGCTATTATAAAGAAGTATTTGATGCATTGCAGGCAGAACAGGTACGAAGGGAAAGGATAATGCAGAGGCAGAAAGAAATAGAGGAGGCCAAGAAAAAGGAGGGAGAAAGCTCTTTCTTGCAAAGCGAAGACTATCAAAAGAAACTCAGCGAGATTGAATCCCTTTTGGCTGAAGAATTTGGCCTGTCTTCTGATGATGACACAATAAGCGAGGGTGGAATGGAAAGTAGTAATGAAGAGAGTTCCAAGACTGAGGAGGTACACATCTTATTTTTAAATTTATAGAATTGTAGACTCTTATATAAATAACTTAAGAGCACAAGATCATTTGTGTGTTGTGTTAAGAAATTAAGCTCCATAGTTCCTGAATTTTAGTTACATTACAAAACAATAGCTTTTATTCCTATCAAGTGAGTTACATTTAATGCTCATACGTTTTTATTGTAATGTCTTTCCCATTCTTGTTTATCTTGACCAACCTTATTCCACATCACTCCTGCTACTTGTTATTTATTATTACCATCTGAGGGATCATTATATGCCCTGCCATGATAATTAAAATGTCTATGCTCTTATAATCACACAAAATATTCCTATAGGTCAGCGATAGGTCAAAGGTGGCAGGTAAATCTGCAACAAAATCAAAGTCAGCCATGAAGAATCTGTATTGTTCGGCATGCAACAAACTATTTAAAAATGTTAATTCATTTGAGAATCATGAGAACAGTAAAAAACACAAGGAGAATGTAGCTAACATGACATTAGAAGATGATGTAGATATCTCGGATGTGGATGACGAAGAGGATGTTGCTCAAGAAAATGCTGAGCAGGTTGACAAACAAAAGGTTAATGGACAGACTGAAGAGGAACGGGAAACTGTTGGTAACTCAACATCGGATATAGAAGATAATGACATCAGAGAGACATTAAGTGATGACTCCGATAAAGTTCAGGTATTGCCAATCTATAAAATTTAATATATAATAAATTTAAATAATATTTAAATACCAAAACCTATTCTTGTCACTGCTTATATAAAGGCAATATAATTTTTTAAATAGTACAATAAATCAAACTTATTTTATTCGGGCGCTTTTTGAATTAAAATTAATATCAGTTTTGTAATAACTTTAAAACAGTACCTTTTTTTTAACTACTGAATGCCATTCAGTCATTAAGACAAATATTTATATTTATTTTAACAGACAGTTGAGTAACAAAAAGCTTACATGATTTAATAATTGATGGCTTTCCATAATAAAGGCCATAACCCGCCTCAATAGCTAAGAAAAACAGTTGTCAGGTTAAGCAGATAACCAAGTACATAAATAAATAACAACTCTTAGTAAACACATTAAAATGGTGAAGCTACCAAAGTTAAAGCTACAATAAATGGCTATCATATAATGATAATTTACCAATTAATATTATCAATGTAAACATTTGTGGGTATCAATCTTTGTTACTCTTCCACTAAAAAACTGTTTGTATCTTCCAATAAAACATCACATAATAAAGCTTATACATCAAAATAACTTACAGGTAATCTAATGATATAGAAAGTATAATGTATAATAAAAAGTTCTGTGTGTAGAAAAACAGCTCAAATTATTATATTGTTTTAATTGGCTAGCATATCACTAATATTTGTGTTATTCTCATGTGCAATAATATTTTTCAGGCACTACCTAAAAGTCAGAAGAAGAAGAAAAACAAGAAGAAATCATTCATACCAATGCCCGAAAGCGAAGGCAATGACAGCCATGATGAGATGAGCTTCAATGAAATCGAAGGGCCATCTCGAAGCAGGAAGGCGAAAAAGTTCAATATGCTCAAAAGCCAAATTCAGGCAAAGAAAGAACTAAACCTCAAGAAGGGTTCGCAGTCTCAAACATCTACTGAAAATCTTTATGAAGTTTCAAGCACAACGCCCACAGATGATGCTCTCGGTGAAGCAGCCCTACCTAGAGATAGGCGGCATTACCGAAAATGGCTAGAAATATTAAACCTAAGAAACTGGTGGAGAGGAAACCAGTTAGGACTAAAACCAGTGAAACCGAAGACTCAAGCACTGCCTTGAATTTGAAGTGTGCAATTTGTCAGACAGACTTTCCTTCAAAGAATAAGTTATTTGATCACTTAAAAAAGACAGGGCATTCGGTTCCACTTCCTCAGTCTAGCTTCACACAAACAAAGAAAGGCAAAAGGGCCAATAGATAAATGTGCAATCTTATTAGATAGGAATTAAAGTGTTAAATATATTTCATTGGAAATCTTTGTGATTTTCTTCAAATCTCTACAAGTTGTAAAGTGACTTATCAATTTATTTATTAAAACTATGATCATTCAATAAATTACGCCTACAAGATGATGTTGTTTCACTTGACCCCTCCTCCAAATCCTGTCTCAATATTTATTATTATTAATATACAATGATTACGAGAAAGAAAAAAGTACTAATCAGAATATTATAAATAAATAATGTCCTTAATAACTTTGATTACAAATCACATAAATAAAACTACAATTAAAAGGCACATTTCATATATTTAAAATAATTGCTATAAACAAACATTTGCACTTAAAATGTCAATAAATAAATATAAAATTATTGCAACAACTATTCAAACTCAGGAATGTCAGAATAACTATATCCAGGATATTCTTTGTAAGCATAGAATGCTATCCTTATGTGATAAGCTCCAGGCAAAAACATAATACCGCCTAAAACAATCATAGGCCATAAACGGTCAGAATATTTAGTGTCAATATGACCAGTAACAATTAAAGTCCCTACTGTAAGTAGAACTGTACCCACAATAAACAAAAACGCAGCTAAACTAATAGCTTTCCAAGGTATTCTAGGTGGAGGGAGATCGAATTGTGCGTCTGAAAATCCGCTATCATCACTTGGTACTGCAGTATAACCGTCATTCCTTCGAAAACGAAACCGTGACATCTCTTCGGTTCTATAAAACGTAAAACAACGGAGTTAATCAGATTACTACATTTTTAATCAATAAACATAGAAAAGATACAAACATTAGTTTACTAAAATGCTTTAGAATAACTTTTCGCACTTATGCTTTGATTGTACCAATATTTTAAACAATAACAAACAGACGATTGATAGTAACGTCAACTCTTTACTGTCACTGTTTGATAAATGTCAAAGTGAAATATACGCATACAGCAATTCACACAGCTTACATATTTAACTTAAGAATTCTTATGTTTAATAATGGCTGATGATACCTTGGGGCATTGAAATATTTTAACTCAGTAAGATAAATAATAACCTCTTATTTGTAACATATCGCAATACCGATACTGCAAAATTCTTAACAATAACATTTAAATCGACTTAGCTAAGGATACTAAAAGATAGTTGACATCTCTATAGTTTATTTAGAAGCACGACTGGGGTAGTAACACCCAATGCAAAAAATCACTAGTGTAAAAACAATTTAGTATTTCAGTCGTAATGGCGACGTAACCACACAGTAATCGATGGAGAAGCGTATGTCCTCAGTCATCTCGCAGGCAGGCTGCATATTAATAGGCTGGCGAGTAATAAACGGATAAATATATAATATCATCTTATTTATTTTTAATTCTTTCTGCTGATACGCGAGTACTATACATAATAAATAATATTATTTTTCAGATTAATGGTTGCTTTACATATACATTATTTAAAATTAGAAGATGTTCCTAGTCCATCTCCGGACTCGTTTGCAAACTGTGTACACACCGTGAAAATTGGCACAGAACGTCCTAATGACTTTTTTATGCGAGATCTTTTTAGGAAAGACATTTAATTTTTTGAACTGGTGGCAGATTATGTAATAGCCAGTAATAAAGTTTGTTGCTTTGTACCGGAGTTTGGGCGCATTCTACGCCTATTCATAAGTATTAGAAAGTTAGTGGTATTCTGATTATATTTTTAGGCAAACAAAATCTTAATTATACTTGGAATTTACTTAGATAGTTGCGAATGTAATTAACGAAACTTATTGCCATAAAGAAGAGAAAGTAGAAAATTTTAAAATCCCTATAAAGTCTTAAAATATAACCAGATTTTAGGCTATAGTACATGTACTCTAATTTAATTGTATAAATGATAAGTGATACTATCTAAAACTAGCTGTTACCCGTGACTTCATCTGCGTAGAATAGAAGAAATGTCTGAGAGGTGTTTTAAAATATACTGTATAGTATAATATAAATGAGGTCTATATCTATTCATGTGTATCCATCATTAGGCACACAGTAACATAGCATTAGTTTCGACGATGAATTTTTACATTGATTTATATTCCTATTTCGGTCCCAAGTTCAGCCCCGTGCAGTTTTAAACTACAAAATTTATAGGAAAACACCACTTATGATTCGCATCGTGTATCTAGACACAAATTTTCATCGTTTAATGTTCAACGACGATGATTTCCATAAAACTTTTTCCTTATTTCAACTACTTTTATCGCAATAGTTTAATAGCCTATTATATCCTATCTGGAATCTATTTTAGAATAGATTCCAAGAAAAAGCATATACCAAATTACATCGAAATCGGTTCAATGGTTAAACGGCAAAGTTGGACAGACTGAAAGACACACAGAAAGTCAGAGAGAGTTACTTTTGCATTTATAATGAACACAACACATCAAAGTAAAAGTTTATAAAAAAATAAATAGTAGTTTAGATCATTACTTTTATCCAAACCATCGTCTAAATAATCTTATAAAAGCAATAATTTTGACAGAAA
This sequence comes from Lamproptera curius, assembly GCA_029286875.1. NCBI lineage: Eukaryota > Metazoa > Arthropoda > Insecta > Lepidoptera > Papilionidae > Lamproptera > Lamproptera curius. The sequence continues at coordinate 823,891 of JAGSMT010000093.1, read as the reverse complement.
GTTACGTATAAAAGTTTTTTTTTATTTAGGAAAATTCTAACAGTCTGAATAAAAAAAAAAGCTTATTTCGTTCCGTGTTACAAATTGGCTGTAGGTAATGTAACAACTAGCAAAGTGCTAAGCTTGCATACATTCGATACACGAAATAGTAAATTGGAACAGGACTACAGTTTGTGCAGCGTGTCCTTGACCCAAAGCGACGCACTGCAGTACAGACTACATTAATGTAATCACCATCCACACCCTTGAAATGTTTAGCTTACTTGATTAACTTCACGGTCATTTACGTTAAAGAACGGTTGAAATCACAGGTCATATTTCAATAACTGACATATAATCGCAATAATTAGGTGTTATAACTAATTATAAAACTTGGGTTTTTGTTGATAACCTGAAAGATAACATATAACCAATATTTAAGCCAACTAAACCATAACTACTGTCTTTAGAAACAAAATAGTAAGTGGATTTGAATCTCAATGTATCTGTTTTGATACGCGGCCACGCGATATTTAAAACACGATGTTCTTTTATAGTAAACACTAAATATTTATACGCTATGTAACTGTTTCTGTTAATTTGCTAATATTTATTTTTTTGTCTGCTTAAATGGCTTAGATATGTGTATTGATGATATTTTTTGAACAAAGACGTCAGTCACTATGTTACATGTTACAAATGAATGACTATAATAAAATATACCCAAAAATGTAAATACAGGTGTAGCACAAATAAGTATTATAACGCATAAAATATTTCGTCAATCATTAGTTGGTTACGTAAAAATTACAGTACGAAAACGTTACAGTACATTTTTCTTACTGTTCATGTTTAATGGAGATGAAATTAGCTTTGCGATCATATTTGGCAAGCGTTGCATAGTTGCCGGCCGCGATGTTAATCGATTCTTGGACGCATACAAAGCAATTGTGTCAGAAAATATAAAACTTTAGTTGAAGTTTAAAATACAACCATATCCATGCTCTTGAAGCGCGAACAATTTTCTATAGCTGAGCTAATTAATATTTAATCTTTGTTTAAACAGCATAACATGACTTTGACACGTAGTACTTTTGCTATTGCCATTTTTAATATTTTTTGAAGGGATCAGTTATTAATTGAAATAAAGTAAAAAGTAAATATTGGAAAAGATTTTTCTTGCATTTGGCATTGTATGTTTAGGATTCCGCTAATAATTTATTAATTCAAAACTTTCTGACTGTAAAGTTTAACAAAATTTATTGTAGATCCACCTAATTTTAAAAGTACCACATGCCTATTATTAACTTAAATAAAAAACCGCTGAATTCGGACCCACGACCTCCAGTTCCAAAGCGCAAGCCACAAGGCCATTAGGCTGCGGAAGCAGCGTCATCGTTTCTGCCTGTCAAAATCCACTGAGCATAGGCCTTCCCATAAGTCGCCAAAAAGCATGATACTGGCCAACAGCATCCACCGACATTCTACACAGCTTGTACTGTTCTTCACTCCATCTCGTGGGGAGTCGTCCGAAAATGTTATGGCCAGTACTAATCTGCCACTCGAGTACCTTTTTTTCCCTACGGTTCTTCGCCGTCCGCGCTAACAGCGTCTACGAGCTATGTATCCGGCTTATTGCCATTTCAGCTTGGTAATTTAGTGGGCTTTGTTGGTTACCGTCGTTCTTCTGCGGGTGTATGCATTACGCAATTTATCTGGTAGAGAAATACCGACCACAGCCCGCTCCATAGCGCGCTGGCCGACTTGGAGCTTCTTTAAACGGCCAGCAGTTATCACTGTTAACACACATTGGTCAGAGACCGGATTTAAGCGATATCGTAGGCAGTTAAATTAGTGTTAAAATGTCACGGTGATGGTTTAATTCTTCGTACATTATTTCATTCATTAAAACGCTAAGAAGAGGAGGTGGTAGTCTGATGATAAGTGACACGCCCTCCCATAAAGCGTAGCGTAATACGTCACAAATCTGCCCTGTGACATAGAATGTCACGTCGCGTTTTGTCATCAATTCTGGCATCTGGTTACGGTGCCCTTGAAACTGGAAGACAGTATTGTTTAAACACTACTGCCTTGCAGTTTAAGTAGTTCTGTCAATGTGTAGCTAACAAGTATAACAATAATTTAATAAACAATGGTGTTTGAGGCAAACAATATTGCCTAAGGCATTAAGTTTATTACTGCCTTTTTATATTTAATTGTGATTAAGATATTAGATATTAAACCAGCCTTAAAGACTAATAATAGGTATGCGTATGGCCATAATCATCATCATCAGCCGCCTAAAAAATGTATTATATTTATTTATTAATGTCATCCGATTGTTTTCTACTCGCTTCCAACTTCGGTTTCTTTAAAAGCGGCCTCCGGTCCAGAACCTGATTGGCCCATCGGCCATCCGTTCTCCTAAATACCAAATATAGCCATAGCTTAGCTTCCTTACAGTATAACATTTTCGTAATAGTATTTGTGAACTTATTTATATTGTATAACATAATAAAGCACGATATGAAAAAGAGCACATTATAAAAAAGTGCTGGTCAGTTTACCATTTAATCATTTCGTATTACATAAATAAAATGTGATATCCCTAATTGCACATGTTCATGTTCAATGTACATTATTAAAACGAAACATTGCTGGATATGTACCGTGCCATTTAATTGTTCAATTAGCAAGCAGAAATATAGTTCAAGTACGTAGAAAAATAGCAACACTACACATGCTATAAACATTCTTGGTGTCTACATATTTAACAATAATACATCTGTTGTGTTTGTGCTTTGTCTAGTACCCAGACGCATGTTTTTAATTTGGCATACTTTAAAAATGTCATATGTGTACGTTCCGATAAAGGTTTAGACGAAATTGTTACTATTTGTTAGATAATGGACCTTTGGAAGGATTTGAAACGTCGGGCTTAATTTTAAATACTATAAAATACGAAAATTTGTATTTTTTATTATGTTTTTAATTTTTGTTCTTGATGTTAAACCATGACTTTATTGGACATAACCTAAACTTTGTTGCTACTACGAATTTTATTGAGTATCTTATTTCTTACTTTGATGTATAATGATTGTAGCTCCATTTAAATTGTAAATTGTACTTCCATTTGCTAAACTGACTTGTGCCTCTTATGCCCTCGAGCAATTTAATCTTGAACGACGGGCACAAACCTCCCAAGCAAAATTACATTGGACATTCAAGCTTCAATTCTCTACACACTGTTTTAAGAATTTTATTGCGTCGCAATTTCCTAAACTCTTATATGTTAATACAAAAAAATCGTAGAGCACTTAAATAACTATTTTTATAGCATTTTTAAGGTCGACTTTCAGTTTCATGCCTCAATTATTAAGTTTAAACACTAGAGTTAATAAATATTTTTACGGATATTTTATCGCGTTTAGTTCATTTAATATCCCCGCGTTTCGAACACTTTCCAGCGGCCGTGTTCACAGGGAGACTGAGATGTGTCTCGACGCATGACATCTCAGGTTCAGACAGGAAAGTGTTCGACATCTCAGGTAAATTTAAAATGTAAAATAAACGCGATAAAATCCGTAAAGTAATTTTATTTAATACTAGAGCAAATGTTTTTTTTAATTACGACTATTCAGTTTTGTGTCAGTTATTAAGTATACACACACACTAGCTAAAGTTATTTACGGTACTACTAACAATTTATTATTTTGCGGGTTTATTTAAATAAAATAGCATCAAATAACTACATTTTTGAGTCTCTGAAGCATACCCTAACCAGGTTTACAATTTTTTCTCATGCGAATTCAATCATGACATTTCTATATTAGTGTATTCCAATAATTGGCTTTGATTGAACTATCACAAACGCATGAGTCAGATGAGCTACTTGCTATAATGTACTCCGAGTCGAGGAATCGATCGAATTTTGTCGAGGCTGTTGTGATCAGACATCTCACGCGGAAGATATATAGTGTAAGCCCGAAAACAGGTACAATCTCTCTTCTTATTACACTCATAGTCCAACGGACGGAGCACAGATCTTGCCTATCGTTCGCATGTTTCATCTTATTGTATAGACAATCAGATTATCAATCCGCCTTGCCCTAACCAACTAGGAAACTGCAATAAAAAGTATGTGAGTCCCCGCAGAACCCACGATCCGGTTTCTAAAGCGCAAGCTCATACCGCTGGATAACGGAGGCTAGCCTAATACAATATGCCTTTACAAAGCTAATCTGAACGCGGGGCATATATGTATGTATGAACTGCTAACAAACTCCGAAAGATGTTATACCGACTTTAACACTGAAACATTAATTATAAAGTTGAGTCTTTTGTTAGCGCACCTAACAGCCTAATCCATTGTTACCCAACAATACAGAAAGCTTAGAAATCTGTTTAATTGTTACTAAATGAATTCACTTCTCATGCGAATGTAAAGATTTAAAAAATGATGTATTTTGCAGAGAGTAATAGTTATACTTCTTACAAAAGTCTTAATATTTTTGTGGTTGACTGATATCAAATTATTATTAGATATAAGGCAAAACAAAACTTGGTCAATAGTGACCGATTCACACTCTGTTGAGGTAGTTCTAAAGTTAAAAACAAAACGCCAATGAACTTACTTAAATACATAAGTTTATGCAACTATGAAACGCAAATATTCTCCAAAATGTCGCCGTGCTGTGTATACAATAACGATAACAGTCAGCTTATTTACTGGGTAAATTAAACGTAAAAACCCGGGTGTGATATGACGTCTATGGTCGTCGGTGACCACTTTCTATCAGGCGGTGACTGTTCGTCTGCCTTGGTTTAATATAAAAAAAACTATGATCCTATATATCCGAACATGACAACTACGACAAATTTACTGATGGTAAAACTTTTGTGAGAACTAAAGAGCGACGTTTAGTGATTTTGAATTCTTATCGTAATAAACAAAGTAAATTGTGAACTTCCTTTTACCGATATATTACATTCAAAGACTACTTAAATTATGTTCTCACTTATTCGTTTTCAAAGTGTCAAGAATTATATTTGAAGTACTATTAATATTAATGACAACAAACTCTACCTGATTTTACTAAATATTTACTAAATTTTAACTTTGAAATACCTAAATTATATCACAAAATTTTTCGGCATATGAAGTTTTAAAGGCATATGAAGTTTTAAAAGAAGCCATACTGATAATAATCTCGCTCAAAAACAGGCAATATTTAAGAAGATTTGAGAAAAATAATACCTAAAAAGATAATTAAAACATAGAAAATCTTCCAAGTTTAACAAAAAATGTGACACAGATAAAATAAACTCACTTAAAAAGCAGAGCTTAATTACCGCCGAATGTCGCCTCAATACCCACGAAACAATAAGGGAGTACCAAACAGTCAGCTTCTAATTCAGCTAGTGCTTCCAAAGCAGAAGACTTCTTGATTTATTACATCTGCAACAAAATATTTCCAAACCTATACGACCCAATAATTATCTATTCAGGTAAAAAAGACCAAAAAGCTAAAAAGCTCATATTACCCTGAACTATCAAAATGCCCTTCGGTAGGATTTGAGTCCATAATCTTCAGCTCGTAACACAAATGGCTTAATGTTACTAGACCTGAGTGACGGTATATTTTTCTTATCAGCTCAGTATTTATAAAAACATTCATGTTTTTTTATTTACTACCAATCTTTTGACCTATCCTTTCATCAATTAAAGTACAATTCGTTTACTGTCCACAATATTTTAATAAAATTTGATATTACCTAAATTTCATTTTGAAACTACGATTTAAATGTCTCTTTCACTTCCTGGTATAAAATTAAAAAGACCATTGAGATATATATAATATTGTTTGCTGTAAATTGTTCTTAATGTTCCGAAATATCACACGAAGAATAGGCAATCCTAAGTTTTTAATAAAGACTTGAATACAAACTGAGCAACAAAAGGCAGAAATAAAACGCAGTTCTTAACAATAGATTTTGTTCGGTTTAAATAATTGACCACCGAAGGCAATAGCATTAAAAAGAAAATGTTGAAAACGAAATCTTTCTTTAATTGCTTTAGGCTGAGATACTACGATAAAAAAATACGGTTGTGTGCAGTAAGTATTAACAGAACTTTGGACTCTCTTTTATATGAATCAATTTGTCTGTGATTAATTTCTTTTATTATCATCAACTCTTTTTCAATAAACGCGTATACTGCTCTTATATTATAGTTTATTTTTAGATATGCGTTTAGTTCTAAGTATAAGAGCTTCAAGCGGTTTGCAAGAGGCAGCAAATCGTCGAATTAGATGTTGTTTAACAAACACGCAAGCTTCATATTTATTTAAAAAAAAAAAAATTGTTTCCTGTAAAATCGCTATACGGGCGAAAGTTATACGTGACAACGTCTTTTAGTGGTAGAATGATTGTAATGTGAATGTTCAATCGTATAGTAGGAAGAAGTATTAAATAATAAATAGTAAATATGAATTCAGGAACTATTTTTAACTACGACGGCAAGAACGCTCGAGTATAAGTAAGACGCAAGGTATGAACCGGTAAGCATGCCCTTTCTCTTTCTCTCTGTCTCTCTTTCACTTAAGCAGGCCTACTGCGCACGAGTAAAAGGGACGCATGTCTTTCACTTTCTGTAATGGTTGCTTATGGAGAGCGTTACGTTAGCGGCGCTGTGACACAATTTTCGAGAATGCCTCCCTATCTTAAACCAATTCCAACCACCAGTTAATTTGTAACTTTGTGTGAGTTAGAAACTTTTTCCCTCGGCGATAACATGTTAATTATAATCAGGCCTTTTTGTACTTAGACACAATATTCAGTTTATAACTTTGCCACTTATACAGAGAATATTTCGATTTAGATGGTCCATCTCTTCGTTACTTTATACATACAAACATTATCCCTAAGTTTTCCAGACTACTGCATTCTTTTTTAATTACATGTCTTTCAGGAAAATAAGTGACGTTACCTCGTTACCTACTGTCATTGCAGAGGCATTATCGCGTCGTCGAAGTCAAAAACGCTTTACTTAAAGCCAATTGGGATAGTAGCCTAGTCCATTTAGAAATATGGAGAATTCCTCTTACAACCCTAGGTCTAGCTCGTAGCAGTGATTACCTTGTCAACTGGTTCCGACGACCACCATTCTAAAAACATTGCCGTTGAGCTCTACACCTGTACGACACCAACCCTAGATAGGGAGTCATGTTATACCACATTTTCATCCACACAACCACGACTTGTTGAAAGATGCGATATCCACTATTACTTTATTGGACAGTTTCCAGTTTAAGTGTACTGTCTCTCCATTAATGGACTAATTTGTACCCAAGCCGAAAGGCAATAACGTTTAATGGAAATTTAAGACCTAATCAAGAAATGCGATTCCTTCGTGTACTTTCTAACAATTAACTATTGAGACAATGGCCTAATAAATGTAGATTAAAATTTATTGATAACACTTCAGCTCGTCGCAACTTTTTTCAGTGACTTATTTAAACTGTTTCCTTATTAAGATAATTTATATTCAATTGCTAAAGTTGGGTTTTACGCAATTTGTATATAATGTTCCTGTTATTAAAGTTAAAATTGATTCGGACCCCGATGGGAAACAACTTTGTGTTATCGTTGTTTGTCGGTTAGGACAATTTAGGCCGATAACCCAAATTGTCTGAAAAGTAAGATGATCCATGCGTCGGATGGATACGTAAAAAGTCGGTCCACCCACCAACCCGCATTGGACCAGCGTGATGGGATACCAAAAACCCCCTAATGGAGATGGAGTGCATTAAGGGAGCAGTCAACATAGTTGGGCTCATATCATGAAGATGATATGGTAACAATAGATGTCTTGTTTCTTACACGACCTACGTCAGAAGTCCTGTTTACCATCTTTACACATGCGCATCGCAGTGGTGTGACATCACACAGTGTTTTCACACTACTGCGACCGAAGCAGACGCGGTGTCTCCTGATGCACGTAACCGCTTTTGATTTTTGGACATAATATTAAGGTACATTTAGCATATCAAATCCAATGAAGCTGCGTCATGCGTACATGTCGGTTATAATACCTAGATTACACTTTTTACCACGCTCTACATTTATTCTAAGAAAATAGACGAATTTTTTAATAGTAAGTTACTGTTAAACGTCCATTTTGGAGCTTGTAAGGGATTTTATACAATTTTTATGTTTTTACGGCGATAAGTTAAGTATTTCTTAAGAGTATTTTGTAAATAAAAATACTCATAAATAATAATAAAACAATTAAAAGTGGTTTGTCTAATTACGGGATAGGTTTGTTCATGTTATGTATTACACTACCAATTACAAGATAGGAATTATAATTATTTAGTTGAGTCATTACCATACTCTACTAACTTCTATTTAGTGAACATCACGCATCAGCGTATGGTTATATTAATAAACGTTTATTTTGAAAAAAAAAACGCTTTAGAGTCCAACGATATTTATAATCGGAAGAGAACCCACGCCTTTCTGTGTAAAATACTAGTGCTCTATCTACTGCCAGAACGTGGTCGTCGGTGACTTGTTATTTTGCCATATTATTGTAAAATATTCTAGCTTACTGAGAGAAATTAAAAGTAGTTTGAAATTATTTTTTGATGTTAATGTTATGCTTAGTAGAAATTGAACTGAAAGTGGTTTTCATGCATTATTAAAATACTTTCAGAATAAAAAACTTTGAAAAAATCAATTTGTGAACAAATAAGATTTTTTGTCTCAAAATAAGACTAATAAAGAAGAATATTACATTAAAAAATCTATACCTTTTATAGCTAGTTCTCTCAATAAATATTAATACCTTGGATGTTTCTTCTAGTACTTCTTTATTTACTTTACTAGATTATGCTAACACTAATGCTTCAGAAACGAACCTTTATAAAAATCCATCATTATTTATACATACATACTAAATGGAGATGATTTTAGCAAGAGATTTTATCTCACTGGACCATTGCCAAAGAGAAATCAACACAAGTGGAGACTGCAACGGTCTCTAACTGAAATTGACCGTACACGGAATACGCAACGTTGACAGAAATTTTACAGTCAGATTATATATAAAAGTATTTTAAACAATTTTTGATTCTGAATATAATCCAGTGACTGGGGTTTAGTTTTCTTTGCAGTGATTTTAGTGTAACAAAAATTTCCTACGATTTCATTAACTACACATAATATTAAATAAGAAAAGGAAATAAGAATTATATTTTCAGTTATTTGATTGAACTTACTTATTAGTAGAGTTATTAAAATTATATTATCTTAGTAAAAATCGGGCAATTACAAAGTATTTTAATATTCAAATTGCTACGTTCTTTACCGATGTTTTTCGTAGGTTAGATTGTTTCTTCAGAAATTAAACAAAACCTCTAAATTGATCGATATTTTTGAATATCAAATCACTTTAGTATCATATGTGTCTATACAATTTTGAATGCCGTTCTTATAACTTGCAATTCAATAAATATTACGTTTGGCATAAAGACATTGACGTTCATCTGGTGTTCTTAACTCTCATTATTGACAAAGACCTAAATCTTCTATATTTTGAGATGAGGCGGCTGTACCCTAACAAAAAGGATGTTTCATTAAAAAAAAGCGCACGCACGTTCCGCAAGAACGAAACGGAATTGCGCCTAAAACGGCGATCTTGCGTACGTATGCGATTTGCCGGTACGTAGCTGCAGTCTACGTCTGTGTGTCTGTGTGCGTGGACGCTACGCAACAACACTACGAGAGCACGCCACACATATATGTCCTGCTTGTATATGTATACGAAATCTACACGTGTTGGCACCTTATCCAGTGCTTTCCGCCACCACATAAGTGTGCGTGAGTCGATTTAACTGTGAGCACTTCGATTGCCATATCTGTATAGACAGACGCTTGTGTGCGTCCCCCTATCTATGAGCCTCTACAACACGTGCGCGTCGCCAAACCGCGTGTGTGTGTTGTCGCGTCGTCGTGATCGTACACAATCGATACGCATGTGTGCGGCCCGTATGTCTAAAGCCACTAAAACACGTGTGTGTGCGTTGATCGTATAAAAAGGAGCGTGTGTGTGTGATTCTTGTCTGTGTGCGACAAAACCCATGTGTGAGTCGCTACGCGGCGGGCTACGTCGATGGCGGCAGGGCGCTTGCGCGGTGTCGCAGGCGCGCGCAACCCCCGCTGTCAGGGCCATTCCGCCGCCAGAAAGTACCGAAGGCACCCGCGCGGCCGAGCCGAGCTGAGGCAAGCAACGCGGCCCCCGTGGCTGGCAGACGACCGAGCATCGCCGCCGTACTCGGTACACGCCCGCCGGACCAAAGGTAAGGAAACTATGACTACATATACTTAACTTCACTGCCCTTTTCCTTTTCTTTTTTAATTTAGACAGGTGGCTGCCCAGCGAACCCTTGTTGCCGGGCCGAACGCGCCGGTCGCAGCTCCCTCTATACAACACGATTTTTAAGATATTTAATGTATCTCTTTAGCTTGATATATTTTTTATGTACTATATACGAATTATCTTTCTATTTACCAGTTAAATTGGTACAGATAATGTGTTACTTTATGCTGGTCTCATCATCACCGTTTCAGTACCGGCTTTTCCCATTTGTTACACCTGTAAATATCTGAACATTTTACACGTATAATCCTCTCACAAAGTTGCAAATCGCTAACGTTGTCATTAGCAATTACTTATAGACTTATAGGTCATATTCCGACGATTTAACATACTTTACGTGTATAAATGTTTTTTACCACCGCGATATCCACTCGGTCTGTCGTCGCGGGGTAATTTGTAATTTATTGAACGATTCACGCGTCAGCTGCTCGGTAGACGATGCACAGGCAATAAATTGGACTGTATGCCCGCCGTGAAGGGGCGATTATACAATGCGCAAAAGATTTGATCAATGCAGCAACTGTTTAGGTCACCGTGGGACGCGTCAATGCTCAAATAAACGTGACGTGGTACTTTTCGTTGGGGTACATATACCCTTGTTCGTTCCACAATGTGTGCCATAATGGGGGCAATAGTGCGACATTGAAAACGGATCGGCCGCGCTCGATATCTCGCTTTGTGAGCCGTCTGCGGCTAAGCTTTTGTAAACTTCGTTTTTGTACGGCAGCCGTCGATTGAAGTTGCGAAACGGATTTATAGAAACGGCTTTATATCCTTTAGATCGATCATATCATGGGCTTAAAATCGGCTAATAGACTTATCGAAATAAGTAAAGACAAAATCAAATCAATAATTTTAAACATGTAGCAATTTTAAACTATCGAAATTGCTATTCAATAGCCAAATATCTGTCGGTCTGTCACAAAATTATTTTATAAGAAATATCTGCCCCTTTAGAACTTAACATAAAAAAATATAGTAGAATGATTAATTTTTTTCTGATTACAGTTATATTGCACAATAGTAGTTGCTTATGAATGCGTCCGCGTGGTATCAAAATAAAAAAACTTTATTGGATGTTTATTCTAAAAACGATATAGCTCAGGTTACTCCTAGTTACATTAGCTAACTTACAATGATCCCATCAAAATCGCTATTCCAGGAAGCTAAAAAAAAGACAAACCGACAGATAGACACACAGACAGATATTTAAAAGAACGTTGTTTTATATATGTGTATGATAATTTAAAAACGGTTTCTTAAATGTTACAGATTGTCCAATTTTATTTATTTTCATAGATGTTTGTCAACTTTTGCGTTTGTGTAACCACACGGGGCGATCATGCTGTTTTCTACTTGAATTACTTTTGTTCCTAATATGCTTTTAGATATGCCTTTTAACTGTGATGAAGCGTTAACATTCATGTTATATATTGATGGTATTAAAATAATTATAAAAATAATCCCATTAGTATTACAAATGCGACATTTTGTAAGTGTTTACCGTTGGTAGGTCCCCTGTTTACAGGAGACCGTCTGGGTGGGTAAACACTGATATGTTATGGTTTGAAGGGCACCGTTGCCAGCATATTTACTGGGTAAACGAGACTTTACACCCAATGTCTCACGGTAGGCAACGCGTTGGCGATACCACTGGTATTGCCAATGTCAATGGGCGTCGGTGACTACTTCCCATCAGGTGGCCCGACTGCTCGTCTGCCTGCGTATGCCATAAAAAAAGTGTCAATGTATATACTTTTTATGTACGTATTACAAAAAAATTACTAAACAGATTCTCATGAAACTTTGTAGCAGTACAGCTTATTCTCCCGATAAACAAATAGATTAATTTTTCTAAAGATTTAGATAAATATAACCCGATTAGATCAATGGTTACAGCTAGTATGCAAGAAGAGAGATAAAAAAAATCTACTCTAAAAATTACATTCAGTTTCATAGATTTGTTTGTGTTTTTAAAGACCACAGATTATTCTCTATGGATTACACAAAATATCGTATTTAATATATTTCGATTTCATCTTACATGTGATCATAAATATAAACACAAAAAAGAAATCTAATTCATATTAAACATTTACAATATTATTGAAACTCTAAATTCTAAAGTAATGGGTTTTATTTCAATTTAAATTATAAACAGCAAATGAGATAAACTTTGCCGTTTTTTTAAATTGAATTTGGACCGATTCCGCGGGTAACAACTGAAATCACAAGGTAAACCGAACTAGAACGGAACATGAATATTAAATAGACGGGATACGAACTACAGGGGTGGTGCCGTTAGCGTGAATCCCCGGGGGAATGTTCCAATTGAATATATGTTTAAAAGATTTCTCGTGACGTAGATGTAATTAAAAAGGTTACAGTATTCACTTATATACAATATGATGCTATGTCATATGTTTATAAGTTATATTTATTCTCGTCTTCTGTAAGTATGTGATTATATATATACGCATACAAGACTTTTATTTAGCAAAATCCTTTAGCTTCTTTGCCTTTATATTTTAAACATACAAAAACTGAAGTTAATTTCTTACCAGTGATAACTGGCAACACGGCAGTTTTCTAGCAATTCTCACATTATCTAGAATATGTTATACTTAAAAAACCTATATTTAAAAAAAAGAACTGTTGTTCAGATTTTAGTTAATTGGGTTTTTTAAATCATGAGAGATTTTTGTTTAAAATTAATCGTTACTATGCATAGTTTTGGCGAAACATCACTTTTTTTTATTCTCTGCGTTTATTATATATAATAATTTATTATACAAAATCCAACAAATATAGAATCGCTGATAACTCTATTTAGCCGCAAGTAATTACAGAACTAAACCAAGAAATCTAAATTCGTTCAGTATTTCAGGCTCGTAGCATTAATGTTAAATGGGGATAATCCCGTTTAGGATTTCGTCTCAAATCTGAGAAAGTAATCTAAATTGAATTCATAAAAGTTTCAGTGACACTGCTGACGTATAAAAAACCATACTACCTGACAATTTGCTGTGGTTTACTCCTAGTAAATAATACACTATTACGGATGTTATCGACTTTACTTTACAATTATTTTAAAACTATACCTGACGTTTAAGGCCCTTCCTAGGGTCCATGGTAACGACAGATTGTAAGAAAACGTGATAAAATACGTAAAACTGATACTGACTAACTAATCTAACTATACATGATAAATGTCAAATATCTTGAATAATAATTGCGTAAGCAACAAAAAGTATTAAGCTTTACTTGTATTCAAACTAAAATATGTATCTTCTCGTAATAACACGAATACTACACATGATTTAAAGACTTTACGGACTTGATTTAGTAAAATTACCAGATAGCAACTCAGCATACCCAAAACCATGATCCTGCAAAGAATCTGTAATATCAAGAACATTGTAAACCAAATTAAACTCGATAAAATTATAAAATTAATGAAGTATCGTTAAAACAAACAATACGGTATAACAAATATTTGTTTCACGCTTAGCTTTTTAATTTTTAAATGATAAGAGAAGGCATCAATCGTTTTTAGAATTATTACTTTAAATACTCTGTGGCCCTATACGATTACAAATTTTATTTAAACTCGGAGAATTAAACCATATATAAAAGACCAGCGAAAAAGTTATTTTTTACTTTATTTTATAGCATATTTTAAAACAACCGCACTCTGTAATATTGCGACACAAAATGTGTTATATAATTTTCATATTTGTAAGCCGTGTTTATAACATATTGCTGATATTAAAACAATTTATTAGCTACATTAATTTAAATTGTAGTGAACTAAAAAGAGTTAAACAAATAGAGATTACGTAATATTTTGTACAAACAGCGTTTCAAACCCATGTTACAAAGTGATGTAACGGATCTTTGGATATTATCTAAAGATTTAAAAATTACTTGTGCTTAGATAATGTTAGTCACGTCTTAGTTGATTTAAATAATTCATCTTACCGTTTTGACTTATATTTTACGTGAGGCAAATTTCTTTCTACGTACACACATACTATTTTAGCTTTGTCATTTAAGAGTTCAGTTTATTGCAAGGCGATTATTTGATGTTTATATTTTTACATTTATTTAATAACCATTTAAAGTAAAGTAGAATTAAAGGGTATACGTATTCAATTTAAACATTTAAGGAAATAAAAGCATTTATTTGGCACAGAAAATGGAAATGTACAGTGAACAAAACAATATATTCTTTGTGTTTTTAAATTATAACTTATTAAGAGTCATATTTGGAGAACAGATCGTCTTTGTATGTGAAAAATGCATTGCATGCAACGACAATAATCACATTTTATAAGAATTAAAAAATCTTCGCAGTTTTATATAGCAGCGATGTTTAAGAATGTTCACGGGAACGTTCTTATTACTAATTTTCTTAAACCGCCAGTTTTTGTAGCAACTCTATCTTTTTTGGGTGTCTTTTCCTTTGTCCAAGACCAAATTTTTAGTCTCCCCCTTACCTCATAACAGGAACATTGAAAATTCTTAGGTGTTAAGTCTCTTTTTACAGGAAATTCCCTGGGCACGTATCTCTTCGGTACCTAACCGGTACCCGTGTTTTTTTTCTTTTGTCTCTAACTGACCCTTAACTTACAAAAATAAATTTGGCTGAGGAGTTGAGGTTTCCCCAACCTGAATCTATCTGACTTCCACAAGATCTATCTCGCATCATAATATCAAAATAAATTGAGTAACTGTTACAGTAATTGTATTCGACATAACATTTATGCTTTTACAATATAAAATGCAATAAATAAACAAATAAAAAGTGGAAACAGATTTCGTAAAATTCAATTTACATGCACGAATGACACTGAATTATGATATAGACATTAAAATCCGTCGAAATTGTTGTTATTGAAATGAAACCATTTACGCTTTACGAGATTGGCAGACTATATGGAAAACTTCTTTGGCACATTCTCAAAATATACAACTATAAAACAGTTAATTTCAAAACGCGTACATATCTTACGCATCTTAAAAGAAATTCTCCGTATGAATTACTTTTAATAGTTAATTGCACACAGAGAACGAATAAACAACGAACGATAGAGAACGAATATTACTATAAGTACATGACTTATGGTGACATCGAATTTGTTTATTTATGCTTTTTATGGTCATTTGGGGAATGTAATAATCCATCTAATTACGATTCGAAATTTTATTTATTTTTTATTTATTAGTACACTATCATTTATTACGTCGGTACAAAATAAAAAAATGCACTCACTTTGTTTTTTATTTTGTGATAATGTAATTATTTTCAACATACATATTGCATGCATATTGAAAATAATTTCGATACGAACCATATAAATTTTAAATGAGATTACAAGTACAAATAAATATATATGAAATCCATTACGGAACCGTTACGTTTGTATTTATTATGTTACGACTGGTTTGTTGTGTGATGCTGACAGATAACTAAAAGGACTATTGTGCTTCCACTGAACATTGGATACAAGAGTGTTACACAACCGATTAGTTTTCTGCGAAAGACGTGTGTAGGTAATTTTTCAGATTTGAAAGGATTTCAACTAGATTTACTATTTCGTTGACAATATTTTGAGAAATAGCAATTCAATTTAATGACTCATTTTGAGTAACATGAAGGGTAGTATCATAGTGCTATTTTCCTAAAATATGCTATGTACTGGTAAGACTTAATATCTGTGCTGAAAAGTTTAAATTAAAAATTCCCCTCTGTCTCACGGTTGGCAGCGCGTTGGCGATACCACTGGCTAAGCCAAAGTCTATGGGCGTCGGTGACTACTTCCCATCAGGTGGCCTGACAGATTGTCTGCCTGCGTGAGCCATAAAAAAATATTTTATAAACTTGTCCATATCCCCATATCTGCTACTTTACCTTTTTTAAAGTCGGGGATAATTATCAAAAATCTTTTCACTGTATAAAAGTCGTTCGAGTATACATTTCACTCATGTTGATTCAGCATCATCATCATCAACAGCCTGTGATAGTCCACTGCTGGACATAGGCCTCCCCCAATACACCATTATCCATTAGAGGGTTTTGGACCGTATCCTACCACGATGGTCCGATGCGGGTTTGTGGGTGGACCTTCTTTTTACATGCCCATCCAACGTATGGATCACCTTCCTTTTCAGACAATTGAGTGATCGGCTGAAATTGCCCCAGCCAACTAGAAAGCAACAATGAAAATTTGTTGGGTCCCCGCAGGATTCAAACCCACGACCTCCATTGGGTAACTACATAATGTCCGGGGAACCTCAGGATGTTTCCTTCTAGCGCTATTATGAAAATTGTGTCTTATATAACTATACGTTTTAATTTAACTTATATATTCAACCATTTAAATAAAAGTATAACAAGCATGTTTTAATATGTGTTAAGATTAATCTCTGATACTATAAACTGAACGACTGGTTGTTTTTAAAATACCGATAAAATTGGGAACACCTTTAATATACTTATATAACATATACATTATATGTAATGGTTATTCTTTTAATTTATAAAAAGCAACGTTTTGTTATTCGTAATTTCAAGTTCGAAAAGAATAAAAGAGAAATTTTGGCCATTTACATTCGTGACCGCGCTACGTTGAAGTTATGTGAAACATTAAACATTACTCGCGGAGCTACTTTTGCGTGTTTTCTTTCGCTAGAATTGTTATAGCGATTTACACCCTATTTCGTGGGTAGTAAGATTTAAAATTCATTGAAACTGTTTATAAATTCAGATTTACAGAATAATCTAGGGGTCAAGGTTCATTTTTTTTTATCAAAAGTGAGAAAATGGTAATATACTTTTAGTAGAATGATTTCATGTGAAAAAAGATAAAGGTTTTAGAACTCGGTTAGATTCGAAAGAAATGTTTATTTATTAATTAATTTGAACTGTAATCTGTGTTCTTATTGCAATGGCGAGAGGAATGAACTTACAAGAATTAACTTGAGAAAACCGTATAGAAAATGAGCACGCTATGTAGGGTTTAAAAAACTGATTGTAAATATATTTTCATGTATATATAATTTCGATAAGAACCATATATTTGATATATATATATATATGAAGAAAATCTCAGAATATTGGATCCGACCTTTATCACAAAAGTGACTACTTTTTACATTTGCTTCACGTATAAGAAGAAATATTTTCAAGTGACCAATAAAGCTGTCAATAACTATTCCACTGCCGCACTTAGTACAAAATTGGAATAACCTTTACTGGACTTAAACCGACAAAGAGCTAGAAGCTTTGTGACAAAGGAACTAATCTTTTAGTTGACGGCGGCTTATGGTCAAATTGAATGCCTTAAAATACATAATGTTTAGTTTTCATTAGTTGCCTAGTTTACAATGATTCCAGAACAAAAAATGGTATCATAATCTGTGTAATTAAACAATTAAAACTTTCATGATATTTGAGACTTATTGCACTGAAAAAATATTCAACAAAAAGCTGGACTCACGTGAAATAAAAAACGACCACGAAGTTATCCCACTCGTCCTGATGCAGGACCTCCCATATGTCCGAAGCTAATCGGCACCAATACCGATTTCACGTGAGTTCGCCCGTTTGTAGTATATATTTTCGATGATCTGAGTATTTAGCATGATAGAATAGGTGGCTCGGGATCTCATCTCTTAGAAATCTGGAAAACACGCCACTGTCTACCGGTGGACAATTATAAATGATACACAAACTAACAGTTTTTCAATCTTAAACTCCAATATACTAGCCTTTGTAAACACGTCGCTACACTTTATGCACAGTTACAAAATACAGTTAAACATGAACCTGCATAAACGTATTTTTAAAAAAAGACATATTAATATTATTATTTTTCTTACGGTACTATATCGTTGTTTAAAAAAAGGTAACTCGAGTAACCACGAATGACGCTAACCGACAATTACAATTTGCGGCTGGAATTGAAATTAAACGCAATAACCTTTAACATTTATTTCACTTTATAGGAAAGGGGGATGCGTCAAACAAAATTAACAATATGTTCACGTAATAAGCACACATTTCATATATATGTACAACGATGAGTTAAAACTTTGGATAGAATCATCATCATCATCATTATTATCAGGACATAGGCCTCCAATAACACACGCCTTCTCGATTAGGGGGTTTTTGGACCGTATCCCACCACGCAGGTCCAATGCGGGTTGGTGGGTGGACCGACTTTTTACATGCCCATCCGACGCATGGATCATCTTACCTTACAGACAATTGGGTGATCGGCCCAAATTGTCCTAACCAACCAGAAAACAACGATAACAAAAAGTTGTTTCCCCGCGGGATTTGAACCCATGACCAGCGGTTTAGAAAGGGTCAATACCGCTAGACCACGTAGGCGGTGATAGATTAATAAGTTTGAAGTTATTTTATTTTAATAGCGATCAACTATGAACTTTACTTATACATATAAACCTAAAAAATATGCGTCGGATGGGCATGTAAAAAGTCTGCCCACCCACCAACCCGCATTGGACCAGCATACGGTCCAGAACTCCCTAATGGAAGGTGGTGTATTAGGGGAGGCCTATGTCCAGCAGTGCACTATCACAGGCTGATGATGATGAAACCTAAAAAATATTATACTAAACAAGGTTGTTGTTTATATACTACAATAACTTTCCTAATGTCAGGTATTTTTAAGCAACACATATCATAATTAAATTTTCCATACTAAATAAAATCATAAAAATAGATTCAACAACTAAAATTGGTTTAAGATCTGATCTGTTCAACAATATATAGAAAGTTAATTTATTATTTAACGTAATTTTATTTTAATAATACAACTGTTACTTTGTATTTATATTATAGTTTGTATTTTATTTAATTCTAGAGTATATCCGTAGATCTTCATGGATAAACAGTCTGATTCAGCAAATCCTCTAGATCGTAAAAGAGTATTGAAATGGCTTCTTTATTTCACCTTAACCGGGTTTTCAATTAAAGCGATTTGTTCAATGCACATTACGTACAATTTACATTGCGTACAAACACTAGTTATTATTCTGACTTGCTTTTATTTAATTATTTCTATTGTTTGCGAATATTATACATTATTAAATAAAATTACTTTACGGATTTTATCGCGTTTATTTTACATTTTAAATTCCGACGTTTCGAACACTTTCCAGCGGCCGTGGTCACGGGTAGACAGTGACAGGTAGTGTATATAATATATAGTATAGTGTAGTGTGTGTAATAATCCGTAAAGTAATTTTATTTAATATTGCTTTTATTTTATTTCACAACAATTTTCTTGTTAACAAATAACATGTTTTATGTCGTGTTATGTCAAAAATAACAAGGCTTGCTTGCTTGGTGAAAACAAAATTTGTTTGAAATCCTGCACATAAATTTAGCTCGCTTTAACAACTGCTGCTCAATATAGTGAGAGAGATTATATTCATCTATTTTAAACAGTAATTTCACTGCTGTGCGCTTCAAACTGACCACAATGCTTGCATATTACTGTTACTAGCATTAGTAAGCGTTCTAGGTAATAGTATCATTGTTGCCAGTGACCTATATAAGACAGAGTAGAATAGTTTTTGTCAAATAAATAAAAAAATAAAAAACTAGGCGTCCTAATTTAATAATACATGTGAGGCTATAACAGTTCTAATCTATATATATATATATATATATGCAGATAAAATAGATTTCCATCTATATATTGACTCATCACGATATCTCTGAAACCATAAGGCGTAGCGTTGAAATTTGATAGGAACATTCCACCCACCAATAACAGTAGTATATAGATGAAATTATGATCTTTCTGCCAGCCTTATCGGCTAAAATAATAACACCTGCGTCTCTTGTTCAAATTATACCATGTAGGAAAATTAGGACATGGCATGTGATTAACATGAACGTGATTAGGTTTACAGATATAAAGCCAAACTAACGAAAAAAAGAATAAAGGTTTAAACAAATAATAAAAGAAATAAACAAAAGTACAGATAAATAAAGATTTAATATTTTTAGAAAACTTATAATATTTATGGCACACGAAAAAAATCTATGCTTTACGCAGTTAAATAAATTTTAAGTGACGAAAATAATTTATTAAGACTGCATAACTTCGCATCTAAGAATAATCTTGAGATAATCACGTAGAGCTCTACCTTCAAGCTACGAATTTTGTGACTACGAAACATTCAAAGTGGCTTTGTAGAGTTAGCCTTAAATTGAAAGCAGTTTATATGTATGTTACGAGTATAACAATATGTTTTCTATAATTATCATGATTTGTATAAAACTTACCAATTTTGTTTAAATGTTTGCTAGGTATACCAAGGTAGTCAAACTAATGCGTTGATAGGTCTTTGTCGTAGTATTAGTATTGCTTTAGTATAAAATCTTGGATTAGTATATAAGGTCTATGTCTGTCGTGGGATACCTAAGAGGAAACTAGATCGCCAACGGAGTAAGACTGAAGAAACCTGCTATGACTGAGCTGGGAAGGTGTCCCAAGTGTGGGCTGTCTCGGTGTCTTGCAATACACAATGTGCTGGTTTTTGTCTTTGCGTAAAAAAGAAACAAATAAGAAAGCAAAATCGAGTTGCTCAAATTTACCGCAATGCAGTACTCTTATAGATCAAGGGAAAAGATTTTTTTAATTGAATTATGTTTTATATCTCAAATCTGACACTCATTGCATGTAAATCACTTGCCGGTGAATAATTATAACGGTATTAAAGAAAGAACAATGAATATTATTGACGTTATTTCAGAAACTATTCATGTCTATTCGGAATTTTAATTCATAATTGTATGTATTCAGAAATATAGCAATGCACCTATTTACCAATTCAAGAGGCACTTCGGTTGAACGAAGAAGTTGTATCGATGTTTCAATCAAATTGCTAACAATAGTCGCAACTCTCGCCACAGCCGAGGCAACTTTATAATGTGTTTCAACTGGCCATTATATACTATTAGCAAACAATGTTATACAACTCATTAGTGGTACTATTCTGGTTTTAAAGTCCTCAAGTAAACTATTTCTAAGGACCCATTTAAAAACCTTAATATTATTTACTAAAAATAATTTTTGTCGTATTAATATTTTTAATTAGCATTATTTTTTTAGCTGCCTCCGTAGGCTAGTTGTAAAAGCTTATGCTTTCAAAACGGAGGTCGTCCGTTCGAATCCTGCGGGCCTTAACAAATTTTCATTGTTGTCTCCTAGTCGGTAAGGGCAATTTGGGCCGATAAACCAGTTATTGAAAAGTAAGATGATCCATGCGTCGGAGGGGCATGTAAAAAAAATCAATCCACCCACCAACTCGCATTGGACCAGCGTGGTGGTTCACGGTTCAAAAACCGCCTGATAAAGAAGGCATGCATTAGGGGAGGCCTGTATCCAGTAATGGATTAACACAGGCTGATGATGATGATTGTTTGCTTGACCGATGCAGAATTAATTTCAACGATATATTTAATAAAGTACCTATTGATATTTAAGACCTCCATTCGCTGAGTATTTAGCGACAATGTTACCAATTTATAATAAATTTAACGAGCGATGACACTAAATTTGATTCGCCTCTCGGATGAAAATATTTCATTACACGTTAACGTTATTTTACAACGCTCGACGTGAAATTTGATGCGTTATAAATTGTTATATCGTCAAAAATAAATAACTTATTTTAACGGCGCTTATTTGTTTAGACCATATATTTAAATAAATGACATATTAATAAAGTAGGTAAATAACAGTACGAGTTAGTCTTTTTAAATTCTGTGTTTTTTGAGTGATTCAAGTCAGTTTGTAATAATAATTCAACCATATAAGCTTAATTACAAAAGAAGCCTTTGTACTAAATTAGTCACAAAATTAATTGTCCCCCAAGCAGACAAAAACTGACAAAACAATTTATCTTTCGTAGTTCGTAAAGGCATACGCTATATTCTTTGAATCAACTTGTTTTTTGTAACCCCTAGTTTTTCACTTTTCCATTAAAAGGTGCTATCCTTGACTCTTTGTAGCTCAACTGCAGAGTTCCATTAAGAAATTTTGTCCATCTCTATTGAGGTTTGTTAACAAACTATTATTTACTAACAACGACGGTACTTCCTTTTAACAATATACTTTTAATTCTGCAATTTGTTTTAAAATTCCTGTTAATTTTCAATCTGAACGTTAATTAAAATCTTTAATATTACTTAAGTGTTATTATATCATTCATAACTTTGTGTGTCCTATATTAACTGCCTCAATAGCCTTTTAAAATCAAAGTCAAAGTGAAAGTCAAAATTTTTACTGAGCGCTTGTCCAGGGAACAATCGGCAAGAAACTGTGCGGTCTTTTTATATATATATATATATATATGTGTTTATTCTATTTTTTAATAATTTTTAATTTTAATTTAAAATTTGACCAATACATATTTTTTTAGTTACCAGGGGATTGGCAATTTTTGAATATAAACTACTTCCACACATCTTGGTCCTCAATATAATTCATAACAGAATAGTAGGCTTTTTCTATAACCGTTGTTTTGGCAACTTTACAAAGACTCGAATCATTAATTTGCATTTGGCCGATATATAATTTATTGTATGTATTATACAAAATCTATTTTGTATAATACTATGAGAATATTATATAATAGGTCAGTCACAATCTCTGTAGCCTTTTGGTATTAGGCGTTATGCAGGAAAAACTTCATGTCATTGCTGTTTAATAGTAGAAAAATTTAAGCTAATTGCCTGAAAAGACTATAATACAGGTAATACAGGGAAGCTGACCCTGAATAAACTTGAAATTATAGCTAAGAAGAAAAGCATTTGTACGTTTTCACAATAAAAATTTTAATGGACATAACTCAACCGGTATGATATCTAATTTTTAAGAAAATTTATATGTATATATTTGATTATTTTAAAAGATGACAAAATAGGCCCGCTCAGTTTATTTCGCCGGTTCTTCTCAGGTCAGAGGTATCCTATTCCGAACCGAATCGTCCTTGACAATCAATAAGCGAGTGTTACACTTCTATATTGAATAAAGATATTTGAATTTGAATTTTAGAGCCCGTTTACAGATTTTGCATTTCAACCCACGAGTTCTCATTTAACATATTCTGTCTCAATATTAATTCGCACGTGACCCATATCGTAACTTCCGCGTAACAAATTGTTAGAAACTACCGAACTTTTTAATGGTTCTATGAAAATCATTAATAGCACGGCAAACTGCTTTCGTAATTTATTTTCGTGTTGCAAAAGAGTATAAACCTGTTAAGGTTTCACTTTAATTAAAACGATTTTATCGGAACGGTTGCGTGATTTTCGTATGACTTGTTACTTTTATTAGTTTATGAAAACATTTATATAACGACTTTCATTACTTTTAATCCAATAATATAATGTCTTGGTTTATTATTTCATATTACGCGTAATGAATCATGCATAATATCTAGATTTTGGTGGTTCAAAAGATAATTTTTGTTATTATACTCTTCATTTAGAGCATATAAAAATGCAAAGGGTACAGTGATAAAACGTAGCGTGCTGTTCATCGTCTTATCAGCCTAACTAAGTCCGCTGATTAAAAATGCTTTTCCCATGAGCTGCCAAATGGTACGATCCTTTGCCACGTGTATATATTGACTATTGCACATTTTTACTAATGGAGTGACGACTTGTGCAAATGTGCAGAACGCGTTATTAGTCAAAAATCATATGGCGCTTAACTATAAATCATCAAACCTAAAACAACGTTATTGCTTTTGGTACCATTAGTGTTTTACAGTAAATTTTATTTCGTCCTTGTTCTAGGTATAATTATTATTCCCTTTAAACCAAAATGTGTGCAAATTACTGTACCACGGCAGAAATATCAGACGATGTGTTAATCCTGTAGTTTCGTCAGCGGTAAGTCCCCTTTTTATAGGAGGCCTTTTGGGTCAGTAGCCGCAATACATTATATTAAAACACTATTGTGTACCGGTTTGAAGGGCGTTTACTGGGTAAACGAGACGTTAAATATATGCATTAAAAAGAGTAAAATCCTAACTTGAAACAAAGTTCCGCTTTTCATATTTATAATTGCAGTTAATCTGAATCAATACAGCTTTACATCGCTTTGTTTACTCGGTCAATTGAACGACGCCTACGATATAGATTGCGTATGCAATTGCAACTATTCGAATGCACCAACCTGTAATGCAAACAGAAGTAAAGAGCCGTATTAACCTAGATTCATTGACAGCACACACTAAGCTTAAAACATATATGTATATACAACGAGAAACAGATTACATATTTTATATTATAATAATAATTAGTTAATGATTTGTAGGTCTCACCCGTTTACAAATTATCGAGGAATTCTACTTTTGTAGGGTTTATAGGGTTTAAACATTTAATATTCGACATTCCGAAGCTTTGGATAAGGCGAGATTTCAATAACAATGATATTGTGATAGATATCAGCATAGGCAATCTAGTTATCTTTGACGCAGGAAAGGATCCTAAATGTAGGGTATAAAAAATTGTGGGGAATAGAAAACGGTTTGTAGCCGTAAAAATCGATATAGACTATAATAAATATTGAAAAATTAACAGAAATTTACTTTTATACGCTCAAATACCGATGAAACTGATTTTACGGATATAATGGCGTTTATTTTAACTTTTGAGGACGTTTTGAATCTTTTCTGGCATTCGTGAAGACGTGGAATATACTTATAATTTTTGAGCTCAAACATATTAACGCCATATTTTTTCGTTTAATTTCAAATAACATAACGAAACGTTTTTAAATACAATAAACATGATATAAATTGAAAAATATTTTCTTATCGCTATGTTATATTTTCAGTAAACCGTTTCAAAAATGGTACGACCCTAGGCTATTAAAATTTGCATACTTCTATTAGAATTGTAAATAAAACATTGTTACTGAAACTTTTTCTTGACCTTGCTTTAGGCACGATCCCTATCAAATAAAGTCTAACAATAGATATTAAATTAGAAAACATTACATTGAATCTGTAATCAGTGTAAATTATAATAATTAAAAAAGAAGTTGATGTTTCGTCTCCTGCTATAAACTTGAAGTATATTCGTGATTTGTTTAATATAATACACAACTTACATCACACATCTATTTAAAACCTTATACACTTTCATTGTTAACTAGCCATTGAGATTTTATTGGATTATTTTTATCGGTATTATTACAAGTATCTAAGGTGATGATAACAATTTTACGCATATTACCTTGATGTGTAATGCTTTATAAAAGCACATTTAAAACTATAGCTGAATGATGGCTTAAATAATTTTTAAGTAGTAACAGTTATTATGTAATTTCTCTAAAGACAATAAGATGAAAGACGGGGAATGTTGTATCGGGAGCAATTATAGTTATTTTCTAACTATTAGAAAACGGCGTAAAAGTTTCAATAGTATACTGCGTATCGGGAGTTCACATATTCTAAAATATTAAGTAGAACATTGTTTGATCTAATGTTGCATCCATTATTTCAAAATGCGATGATGATTTATGTGTTTAACTATGTCACAATATGTATGTAAAATATTTTAACTATAATACACAACTTCGATATTTTTTATTTATTTAATTGTACATTTTTATTTTTGCGGACAAATTACATTTTCATATTATAGAAGTATGCGTGCAATCACAGATGCACTCCATGTTCCTTCATATATCATAGTCCGATAGGACGGATGCCGACACGACAGGAGAGAGAGTGGCCGACCATAGAACCGCCTTCTTCCATCCTACGCATGGATCGTCTGCCTTACAGGCAATCTAAAGATCAGCCAACATTGCCCAGCCAACTAGGAAACAACAGTTAAAACATTTTTGAGCCTAATAAGCCCATACCAGTAGACCACAGAGGTAGTAAACAAATGATTACCGCTTATAGTGTTACCTACCATTTATATTGTTATTTATCGTAATTAATAAAATACGCACACGTTAACGTGCTGTATTTGAATATAAAACAAATCATTATCCGTTTCCATACGATTTAAGGCCATAGCAGTTTTGTGTATTTTCGATAAAAAAAGATTACGCTAATGTTTTGGCCTACTTATAAAAGCTATGGTTAAGATAGCATTTAGTCTATGCTATAACTTTTATATATTTGCGATCTTGCTAAAAATCTAAAACTAGTATTTCATTGTTTAAAAAAAAAAGTAACATAACATTATCATATTCGTATTTTTATATAATAAAAAAAATATACTACGAACGCATATATTACTTATTAACCATAAAATTACTAGTTACAAAGTGTATACATTATTTCAAATAAAGTAAATATTGTATTAATTATGAAAATACTATACGTCTTTCAATATAAAATGTTTTTCCCAATAAACCCGTCATACTTAGCTGAACATCAACACAGTAATAAACCATCGTCTCTCCAAATCGGATCTATTGCATGAATGCAATCTAAAACGGCCAAGTTGATCGGAAAATGCTCGATTGCTAACGAGAGAGGCCACTATAAGCTTCAGCTCGTTCATTTACTTAAATATGCCTTCACAGAAAACCAATACTAATTTATAAATTCTGTTTAATACATTTTTTCAATGAATTACTTCTAAAGTTGAATTGCTTTTAAATATTACTAGTATGTCTCATTTTGCTATATTTACGTTAGTTTTCTTTTTATAGACAATTTTTTAAACTTAAAGTTTAGCCAATTTAAATTCGTTCACAAAGTCTAACGTCAGATTCAATTATCGCAAAAATTCGGGATCTCTTATTGGTTAAATCTCGCGTGAATAACAAACATGGCCGCTGTTCACCAATAAGAAAGCGTTGAGTTTTGACGCCATTAGTGTTTGACCTTAGACTTTGTTTATATCAATTATTTCTCTAATTTGGATAAACGGTAAGATCACTACCACTTCTACTTCTTCTCGCTAAAGAGCAATAGTGTACAAAAACGATTCTTTCTCGTATACTATAGCTATAGTTACTTCTATACTTACTAACTTACTAAATAAAGTGATGCAACATTCTCTTTGTTATTGAGCGAGAAAATCAGCCGACTGTTGTCGTTGTGCAGCTTTTAAGGAAAATTTTAAATATTCCAAAGGGTCTTTGCCTGACTAATACCAAATGAACTATGGGTGTCAAGTATTTCACCACATCCTGTCTGGTATTCAAATTAAGTGGTTGAATAATTACTATATGATCCTGGCTATAATTCCATAAAAAATTCGGAGGTTCTTTATCTGGCGAGTACGATCCTCCTATTGTATCTAAATTTGTTTTTGTAAAACGCATCCATCATATGTGTAAACATTGCTTATAGATGAGCTACATTTTTTACTTTATGGTTAAAACAAACTTTACATGTTTTATTTGTTCCAATAAGGAAGAAAATATTTACGTTTTTTTCATTGTTAGATAGTGAGATTTAGGAAACACGGATTATAAATATGGGTTAATCTTCGTAAGTCAGTGGCGTCCTATTCTAAAACCGTTGGTACCGTTTTTCACGATCAATAAGCAAGCGTAATATGTTACTATATAATAGCATAATATATTTCGTTATTATTACTTAGAGATTTATTATTTAGATTCTTTATTTAGAGATTACTCAGAACTGAAAACAGAGTTAAATAAGTTTAGGAATTTATATAAACATACATCATATAATTACATATATTCTTTAATAAAATAAGATAACTTTTAAGGCACTTGTAAAGATATTATAGTGCACAAGTGTACACCCAAACACACGTGCACTCCCTATTCCTTTACTCACAGTCTGATGGGACTGCTAACCAAAGCGACCGGAGAGAGATCGGGCGCAAGACCGACTTTTAACACGTCCATACGACGCATGGATGGATAATTAAAATTGTCGAGCCACAGAATTCAAACCCACGATCTCCGATTTCTCAAGCATACGCCTATACTACTAGGTTACGGAGGCAGTTGAAATATATAAGATTATACTCCATGATTCACGAATTTACAATTATGTTTCTTACCTTTATCATATCTTGCAATAAAAATGTTAGACTAAACTTTCCGTTATAACTTTATTTGAGTAAATATTCTAGATTAAGTAAACTATTATTATATAATTGGACATGCCATTGATATATCTCAACTTGTATGCTCCAAATCCTACTTGTGGAGGGAAATTGGTAACTAAATATCTACATCACCAGGATTTAAACATGAAATATTTTATGGTAACACAAACATTTGGCTAATACTATTTAGAATTTGAATTTTTTCATCCGAACTCAATATACTTTGTATGTTTCCACCTAAATCTATTTTGATAACTCTCCGTATTGTTACGTAGTTGTTACATCCCAGTACAAGTCCTCAATCAACAAATAATGTTTTCGGGCATTTTCCTCATCTCTTCAACTATATTTATATGATAGTCTTCTCAGTCGAGTAGTGAGACATTGGCAATCGCGAAATCCGGTTCTCTCGCTTCCACATCCACCGGGATCTAGGACTTAATTCATCAGTTGTGATATTGGTGATTGTGTACCTGTTTGTTAACAACAAACAACATTAAATCCACTTTTTTACGGGTTTTTCGCGTTTATTCCTTATTTAATCTCAATATTTCGGACTAGCCTAGACTAATATTCTAGCGTCTATGATCATTAAGATGATTAAGATTTGTCCGCCCATAAAAAAGTTAACTTAATAGGTATTATTGCGTAAATAAATAAACAAATAAAGTTGTAGGAAATAATAAATTAAGGCACATAAGGCGTCGCAACAGCTTGGTACACTGACTACTAGTCAGTGTTACAAGCTGTTGCGACTGCTGTAGGTGTGACTCCGATTTTAACTATGGGAAATAATATTGTATTTGATGTGTATGTGATATGAAGATATTTG
The DNA here is from genome assembly GCA_029286875.1 of Lamproptera curius. Taxonomy (NCBI): domain Eukaryota; kingdom Metazoa; phylum Arthropoda; class Insecta; order Lepidoptera; family Papilionidae; genus Lamproptera; species Lamproptera curius. The sequence goes on along the minus strand of JAGSMT010000093.1, from coordinate 794,521 downwards.
TTTAGAGTAAGTATGCTTATGTCAGTCATCTAATTTCCAGTACAAACTTAGCTTAATTTGGGATTGGATGTGTTATTTTTTTTAAAGGAACAATAGGGTCGGCGTCGTAGCTTATTAATAAATTTGAGAAAGACCTCTAAATAACAATTATACGGTTTTTACAAAACCAATCGGCTATGTTCATTTCAATTAGGATTTTTACAGTTGAATAAAGTGTAAATTTTGAAAAAACTTAATAGATTTTCGTGTTTCGTAACGAATTTTTAAAGGCAAGCGTTAAGACAAACCTTTTTAAAGCAGGTCGGAGTCTGTGTATACATAAATCGAGTACGAGCTTAAGTGTATTGATCTTCTTGACATTGGCTCTTAGCCTCCTTAATAAGAGCAATCACTTCAGCTTTCCCGACGTATCCTTTTATCGTGTCGACTTAAGAAAATACCATTAGAGGCGCTTCTTGATTACAACGCAAATCCATTCCAAGACAAGTGGTTGTAATTAAACACCAAATTACTGAACTATTAGACACTTATTTATTGAAGTTGTTGCAGACTATACAATACTATAATAACAGATTAGAATAACGTATGGGATTCATTTACAAATAATTATGTTAAATAGCTAGCAACTCTCACGTGACGTTTAACCAATAAGCCCTGACGATATCGCGTCAAAAGAGCTTTTAACTAATAGTAAATAACAGTTTCTTGCCCGTACGCCAGTACCAAATATGATTTAATAAAATACTTTACGGCTGGAGCTCAAAGTTTCACAAGCTCGATATGCGTGAAACGGGAAAGAAATGAAATACAGAAATTACCGTGGCCGGGTAAAAAACTTTGACAGACAAATAACAGTCTGCCCGACTTGTAGATACTTTGCAGACCTCTTCCAAAGTATCTGCAACGTCGTGTATAATAATAAAACAAATTAAAGGCGATAAAATCCACAGTTTTTTATAAAAGAGCAATGATCATCATCATCAGCCTTTGATAGTCCACTGCTGGACATAGGCCTCCCCTAATACACCCCTATCCATTAGGGGTTTTGGGTTTTTACATGCCCATCCGACGCATGGATCATCTTACTTTTCAGACAATTGGGTGATCGGCCCAAATTGTCCTAACCAACTAGGAAACAACAATGAAATATTTAATTTTTTATTTAGCCAGTCCACAATTTAATCAATAGATTTCACAGGTAAATAATTGTTCACTATACAAACTGTTTCGGCACTATTTGATTATACGTTAAAGTCATGCTGTATAAGTTTAGTGTTCAAAAAACATTTTATTTGATTTAGTTGAACAATAGAATATACATTCTTTTAATAAATTATCAAAAAATCGTAAAATTTTACACAGTGGTATGCTTAAAATCAATAATAACGTTATATTGATATAAATACATTGTATCAAACGTTAACTAGAAATAGATTTCTTAAAATACTTTATAGTGCTCCTCTAACATGCAGGATAATAAAGATATACTTGCATTATTAATAATGATTACTAATTGCAAGATATTTGTTATCACGCTCACGTTTCAAGTGCATAGTAATCCATCCTGGATATACGCATAATTTATTTTAAAGGGCCATCATACGTTCATTCTTAGTGTAATCATCGTTGCATATGGACAATTGCGTATTTTTAAAACTCGTCTCGGTTTTCTCCAGGGTGAGTATTTTGTCATCATTAACTATTTAGTCGATAAGTTAATCTTGAAGTTATTTTTGATAGGTTTTTTAGACGTGCTAATAAAAGTTAAATTATTTAAAAACATATTAAAACTTTTGTTAAATACGAGAAAATATAAAGGTCGTTACTTTATAGTAGGGTTGTTGAGAATATCGGAATCAACATCACCAAAAAGTTTTCCTGGTAGTAAATATGTAGTAATAGTAAAATGAGCCATAACATGCTATTTAAGGAGACTCTTATCACTAGTCGCGTGAAGTTTTGTTGCCATTGGTAAAAAAATATTCCAAAACTATTTTTTTATTATCTACTGACATACTACGCTGATTTACGATAGTAAATAAAAAAATGTTATACGGCCATAATGGTTACAAAATGACAATTAAAACTCAAATATGGCAAAGTAGTTTGATTGATACATTTATCATATTTCTTATATGTATGTGTATATGATATGACTTGCTATTAAAACCTGTTAAATATTGTGAACTTATTAGTTTAGAATATATTATTTTATGCAGTGATAAACATTTTGACCAATGTAATTTAATAATATTTGACCGTAAAATTGAACCTGTGTTACACAAGCGAAACATTCTGCTTCTATATTCCCATCTGATTTATCTAACTGCTTGAACATATCTGTCATCTTCGTAAGAGATACATACGACAGATCAGAGATCAAGTGCTGGTCTAACGTGATACATGCCCATATATCTTACCTTACAGGCATTCGGTCAAAACAATGACAATTGTTTAGGACTTGAATATTATATACATATCGCATCAAATACAGAATTTGAACCCATGGTTTCTTAAGCAAAATGTTAAGATGTTACGTAATTTACATTACTTTCAACAATATAAAGAAGGTTAATTCTAAATATAATTAGGATTCGAAGTAAGCTTCAGGAAAGCGCATGGTGGTACCTTGTCTTTTTTGCCGCAAATCTGTAGTGTAATATAATATAAATAAATAGTGCGACATACCAAATCACCTGCTTGATTTGATACCTTTGCATTTTTTGGGGATAAGAATTTACATTTACTATCAAAGAGTAGCTAGCTAGCTCGTGTCAGCTTTGGAGAAAGAATAAAAGAGGATTAATCTTAATGCCGAATCATTTGTTACAGAGATGGAAATCGTGCCCGAGGGAAAAAACTTTCGATTGGTAAAAGACGACGAGCTCCCAGCGTTGGCCGATTTCCTGGTGCAATATATGCCTGAATCTCTCAAGGTACTTTAGTTCATAAGCATTTTATCCAAATACGCTTCTATATTACAAAATCAGTCAATAGAGAGAATCTAACTCAGTTCTACTAGAATGACAAAACAGGTTAATGCTGTAATCCGGTAAGATTCCCTTTGTTACAGTGACACGAATAGCGATATTAACAGGAAAGGTCTCTGTGGCTCTATAGTCCTGTGTTGCTCTCTCACTTGATATTAAGAACCTATTCTTATTTTCCCCTACCAAGTTTTCATGGGGTCAGATTCTAATTCAACCCGACGCTTCGTGAAAAAAATATAGTCCACGCAGAGACTGACTACTATATATTTTTTATTTACTTCAGAACCACAGCCTTCTTCTTGTTGAACTTTTATCTTTACATTCGCATTACAAGAAAAAGTGTCTCTTCTCAATTAAACCTGTTTTCTCCTATACAACTATTTTATTCTTCCAAATTTCATGGTCATCAACTGGACTAAAAAAGGTTAGAGAATTATGGCAATACTTTGGCTAACTGGATTGAAATGCAATTTTCTGGCTTGCTAAATAAGAGTATTGTCTACAACTGTAACACATGTCCTTTGTAGCCGTGAAAAGAATAAATTAGTGCCGGCCGAGGCAAAAGTTATCTGTCGAGAGGGAACAAACGATTCGTCCGCATTGCGACCGCGCATTGCGCATTCTGAAGCTTGCCATAATCGCGATAGAGTATCACTGTTGGACCACAGATAATATAATAGTTTATACTTTTTAAATACTAAAAATGGACAAATTGCTTACATCATTGTCCTACAACCGACCTTTTATTAATAAGAACGTGTTGTACTAACAAACAAAGTATGTTTAATTAAATGATTGTATACTTTTATAGAAAAAGATACCAATAACTTAACACTAACTTGAAAGATAAACAATAAGTGAAAATATTAATATATGTCCAATCTATTTTTAGTTTCATCAGACGATTCAAACATATCTGAACAACAAAGTTTGGGACTTCCATTTTTATGTAGCGAAGAATTGGCCCGAGAGACCCAATTTGTCTTCATTTTCCAGGATGCACAAGCACGGTAAGAATATTATTATTAATATATTAACACCTTTAAATGCAAAAATAAACCCAGAAGTAAATTATATTATTGCGTACATCAAGATAAAAGCGTAAAGAGAGTGGTCATAATCAATTAAATTATTTACAATATTAAAAATTACAAAAATTTCAAAATCGTATTTTAAGGGATCGCTCTTACATTTAAGGATTTACTTTTATAATTTTGAAGAGTTTTTATTACACTGTATCTCGCTGAAAACACTTTTTTTATTATGACAATATCTCACAATATCCCACAAATATATTTTCCGCCAAAGATTGCGACATATGGAAATGGTTAGATAGCATGTTTTATTAAATATGTATGTAATAAATTATATAATTATTAGATTAGATAATTATTAATACGTGCAAAATAATATAATCCAATTGTATATTTATTGATATAATACCACACACTCAATTTCACAAAAGGCCGCCTGCAAATCTGGAATCTTAGCAGGAGCACTTGTATCTGTAAAACGTTATACACGTTTCTCTTACCTTCATGGAGGGCCCTCTGGCTCAAGTGTGACATTTGCTCAAGAGTTGAAGGAGGTTTTTCGCATAATTTCCACCGCATTTTCACCGCTGGAAACATTCTTAAACAAATTAAAGCAAAACAGGTGTACTAAGACGGGTTTGAGCTATAATTCAAATACCGTTTTTTTAAGGTTACTTAATATTTTTAAATGTTTTGTGCTGATGCGTAAAAATTGTACGTTTAATTTGCTATTATATTTTATTGAAAAACACTGAACATCACATCACATTTGCAAATGCTTAGTATAAAGAAGTTTGAATTTTTTTGTGGAGATTTAAAAAAAAAATATTGTCAAAAATTTATTTTATTCCCTTACATAGAAAATATTGCACTTCAATATTGTGAGTTTTAATTTCATAAACACTTGTAATTAAGGAATTGCGTGTTTACCTTTATTCCAACTTCATATTGCCTACCTTACTGCATTTTTGTGCAACAATTCTAGCACGAAGTATATTTAACTTTAAACAGCAAACATAAAACTATGAGAAAGGCTACGAGCAGTGTAAAGGGAACTCTCCGCGCTCTGAATATTTTAATGATACCTCGTCACTCTTGTTCTCGCAGTGCACTATATGCTATAATAATTCAAGATCGACCTACATAAAAATGCGGCTTACGTCACAAGGAATATGACCGCATAATTTGTGTAACATATGATAGTATTTTGCATTTATTGTAAGAAACTACAGGTAGAAGAGGTTAATTTAACAGTGTGAATAAGAACTCTGATTACTTAAGGAGCTCGAAATTTTTAGGTGTTACCTGCTAATAAAACGTTATGTGTGACTTTTAAAGAATAAATGTGCTAGCGAAGCTAAAAGTGCTTGTAAATCCATCTCGACATCTGAGGTAATAATTTGTATTTTGTTTAGTAAAGAAGTAAATTTGAAGGGGTCGTGCTGGAAACAAAGCTATTATTAAAAAAAAGCTAATTACATGTTAAATAGTAACGCGTAATGTTTCACACTTGGTGACAGGAATAGGCACCGCGGTGGTACCGCCCCAGTCGGACCCCTGAAAAGGGAGACCTACTACCTCGTAAAGTACATACATGCTTAGTCGAAATGAAATTGATCTGACTAAAAGAAGACAAGATAACTGAAGAAAAGAAAAATATTAAGATAGAGAGCTAAATAAATGACATACATAAAACGAATAGAGTGAATAGAGACTGTAAATTGTACAAATTAATAAAAGAAAAGGCCATTATGGCACAACTACGAGTAATTTGGATGAAGACAGAAGGATTAACAACGGACATTATGTAATAGCCAGAAAAGTTACAGCTCATCTCCAAATAAACTAGCACATATTCAAAGAACTTGACACATTGTAGGTTTTAGCATACGCAATATATCATATTGATTAAAAAGTAGAGAGTTTATTTGAACGGAAAAATCTCGACTTTTCTTACATTTTACATTCTTAGCTGAACAAGCAACAAGGCCAAACGAACAGCTTATGTAAAGCGGTTCAGGTCAATGTGTCTAGAAACTGGCTAATAACGACTTTGGCAAACTACCAGAAACTTCCCCCACTAAAAGTACACTTAACTATTGACTTCATACGCAATCTTTTGTTTTCCTTTGTTCAAAACGACCGTGAACTTCTAAACAGACTTCAAGTTTACGTTGCTAAAAATTTGTTATCTTTAAGAAACTCTTTAGTTTTTATCTGCAAAGATTTGTAAACCACATACGATCATCTCGGAGGGTAAAATTTATATTGGCACCCAAGTTCAAGTAATTCTTATTTACCTTGAAGCTTATTTTACTAGAATCTTAGGTCTTGCTTTATTTAATTCATTTATAAGCCATAGCTGAAATATCGCTGTTGCTGCTTGTAGCAAAACATGAAATAATTTAAAACTGAAAAATACTAGCAACCATTTTTTTTTATTTGAAAATCGAAGTCACTTCTGATGTTATAAAAATGACAACAAAATTAGTTTGCACATCTGTTTAAAGATACGAGACAGACACCAACTTGAATTAAATGATTTTTAAAATTACCTATTGAAAGCTATTTTATAAAAATCATCTTTCCCAGAGAATTATACAACTTAATATAAAACGAAATTATCTTCAGACTACCGCATTGTTCTATGAAATAGTCAAAAAATAAATACGAAGCGTTGCAACTCACAATAGCAAAAAATACTCAGCATAAATTTATGGAAAGCTTTCAAACTTTTTAACAACCTGAATAACCTAGTTCATTCTAGACTCTAGAGAACTTCTGAACGCTAAATATGAATCTGAATTAGTTCAGAAAACATTAGGTATTATGCATAAAGCAGATAACAAAGGCATTGTGTTTTGATTTAGTTATAAAAATTCAAATGAAATCAACTTAATAAGAGATTATCTTTTGCAATGGAATGCTCGCTCCAGGCTTTTTCAAATTTACATTATGTATCACAGAATTGTATATTGCGAAATTTAATATATATTTGATTTTAAAAGATAACAATAAGGCCTCCTAAGTTTGTATCGCTTGTTCTTCTCAGGTCAAAGGCGTCCTCTCGAACCTGTGGTCCTTGACGATCATTAAGCGAGTTTGACATTTCTATATGGAATAATGATGTTTTAATTGAAATTAATAATCTACATCATTTAAAAGTGTGATCATTAAGATCTCTGTGTGTGTATCTATTATTAATACGTATACTTTTGTAATATTCAAACCTTCAGTATAGATTATTTTGACATATACACTCTCAGTTCTATTGCAGTCTCCTTTACTTGATGTTATTGTAAGAAAATATATCTAAAATATAGGTCTTTGCGACTTTCTAACTTTTAGCTAAAGTTTTCGTGTAATTTTAACACACATCATCAGCTTTTGTTAGTCCACTGCTGGACATAGCCTCCTAAATACCCTATCCATTAGGGTTTGGACCGTATCCACCACGCTGGTCCAATGCGGTTGGTGGGTGGACGACTTTTTACATGCCCATCCGACTGCATGGATCATCTTACTTTTCAGACAATTGGGTGATCGGCCAAATTGTCCTAACTAACTAGAAACATCAATGAAAAATTTGTTTCGTCCGCAGGATTCTGAACCACGACCTCCAGTTTCTAAGCACCGCCCATACCAACTGAGGCTGACGGGAGGCGTTTTAAAACCTCAAGCCAATTATCATCTTTTACAATAAATTTGTCAGTATTAACAAGGTATCACCACATATTGCCATCTAAAAATACCAACTGTGCTTTCACTATCAGGATGTATCAACCCCTTTACTTGATTATAACCTTAATAAAAAATATCCCTTTTTAACTTTTCAAATTTATTAATGGTTACATTTTTAACGTTTCCAAGAAATCTGTTGCACGCAAGTTGAAAGCAAATACATTGTCCAATAAAAGGTTTACCTATTAATTACTTTAAAAACAATTTAATGCAAAGCTGACTGGCATCTGACCTCTACAAACCAAATGGTAAACTGAAATCGATGGATAGGCGTCATTTAAAAGTATACTCTACTAAAATGTGCTATTGACATACTCTGTCTTAACTTTTCAGCCTCAAGGCCTCACGTATGAAAGCGTCACTGTGTTCTGCCCATCGGAACGGGTGGAACTGGTAGATCTTCTGACCACTGAGGACATCCTGCTGGATCTCACACAGCCCCTGTACTTGAATTTTACGCATGAGGCGATTGTGAACAGATTCGAGAAGCGCTATGAGGCTCATGATAAAATCACGGGCGATGTCTACGTGTGCGACAACCCGCCAGAAGATGCAAACGTTGATGAGTAAGTTATCGTATAGAATCCTTCTATTCGCAGTAAACCCCATGACCTCCAGTGAATAAAGCAAAAGGCCTAACACCGATCCTCTACGAAGGCAAAAGAAGGCGTGTTCATTTACTGCTTCCACGATTTTCATGAGTTAATTGATGTAACGAGCAGGATTCTAATTATAAACGATATTTTTTAATTTATTCAGAATTATATATCACATTTGCAGGCTGCCACCGGACGTGGAGCTAGTTCGCTTGCAGCCGGAGCACATGAAGGCGGTGCACGACTTATATCCAGCGAGCGACATCGAGTGCCGCGAGGTCTTTGAGAAGCTGGTCGCAGAGCTGCCGGCTTACGGGATTTTCGTGGAGGGTCAGCTGGCCGCTTGGATGGTCCAGTCGTACTACGGAGCGATGTTTTCGATGCAGACGCGACCGGAGTTCCGTAGGAAAGGCTACGGGATATACCTGGCCAGGCGTCTCACTAAAGAGGTGGCCGCGCGGGGCTACAAGCCCTTCGTGGTCATTCGTCCGGAGAACGACGCGTCACGCTCCCTCTATTCAAAGCTCGGCTTCGAGAAACGCTTTAGGACCGTGCGCGCCGTACTGCGCCCCCGCTGAAATGTTGGAATATTAGCAGATTTTATTTTTTTAAACACTTTTCCGAGGTATAAATCGAGTCTAGCTTCGCGATCGTCGATCGTTTAGTGATCTAGTAGTAGCTTTAAGGATGGTGCGGCCGGTGTTACGTGCCGCGAACGCATACTGACGTCTATTATCAATGATTGCTCCGGTTCGTCGCATGGTCGAAATGTAATCTCCCGTTTGACTTACGCGTCAAATGGGTATTTTAATTCGCCGAGGGAATTTGATGGAGGAACTAATGCCGATCGCTTTTTCGACAGCGCTAGTCAATCTGACGGCACTCGTTTGATCTTGTCCGAGCCTTTAAAGTTGATAGACGGGTATAAATAATGGTCGCTTCTTTAATCTTGATACTTAGCTTTCTATCATTTAGAATAACGCATCAGCAATCGTTGGCCGGTACTGGACTGTCTCGTGTTTTGGAAGTAATCCTGAGACATTATTTTGGGACCCGTTATGATCTCGTGTGATAAAATGTTATAGTGTTAACGCATTTAGTCAGATGCATGAAGGGGAGTCATAGTCATTGCACTCGAATTGCACAACTAATGAAAGACAATCACATTAATCAAGCACCAATTTTAACAGATCCAATTCACGACATATAATGGAAAAACATTACTTATTTATTTATTTTGTAATTTCTTGGTGATTTATTATTATTTTCTATTTTGGGGTACGATGAAGCGAGTGGGTTATAATAGTGTTATTATTTTTACAGCGTTTGTAGTGAAAAATATGATGTCCAAAAACATGTTTTTATTTGGGTGTAGAAATCTATATTCTATGATGTGATTTGCTATTTACTAAAGAAAAGGTGTATACGAACTGAAAACTATAATGTTTTTGATATTTTTAATAGATATCTCTCATAAAACGGCCGGCTGTAAAGTCAAATGTTTATCGGCCTTGCTATTAAATGATAATCTATAGTTTTCAGTCAATATAACCTTTCTGTATACTCGGTTTTATATAAACATTGTTGGATATTACGAACCATATAAAATTTGATACGAAAAGTAGGTAGGTAGGTATTTTAATATGGGAATCTATTTTACAATTATATATCAAAGTATGTAGATATTATCGGAATGTTTGCTACATGTTATATGAGAGGAATTGGCTTACGGTATTTATTTAATCGTTTTGTACTTTTTAATGATAGCGTTATATTATATCAATTATTTATTAAGCAATTATTTTATACTTATTTAGAACGTGATGCTATTATCAGTATGTGTAGTATGACAAAAACATGTGCCATTTGCCAATATTATGCATATGACTATTAGATGATGCCTGGTACTTCACCGAAGCTGAAAACCTCGTATAAAGTAATCGGTACTTTGAAAGGTAACTGATTACTGAAAATAGAATAATTTGAATGTTTAATAATTTGAAATAAAAATATGATGATCTATTCGCGGAAATAAGTAACGATTCACAATTGACGGCGAAAAAACCTAACCTTTGTGCAAAGCTATACGTACAGAAATTCCTTGCGCCAGTGCCTAAGTTTGTTTGAATTGGCGTACCAAAATTCCATATTCTTGCTAAGGAATAGTAATATAAATAAAAGATGAGGACTAATATCAAATTTTTTAACAACATTTGACACGACCGATTATATTTACGTTAATTGTAACAAAATTGTAGTCACCACTAAAAGCTTAAAAAATTATATTTAATGCAATTAGTATGCGCTGCGGTGAAGTCTAGGTAGTAAAGATTGCTACGTTTTGTGTTTACGGTAATATAGAAAAAATAGGTGCATATTAAAATGATCGTAAAAGACAGGGGGCCCAGCCAAAATTAATATCTTCGTGTTGACTTTTATAAATTCAGAATTCAATTTGAAATTCTATTAGTAATTGCTCAAAACAAAGAGCTTCCATTTTCGTTCTCAAAAAAACTATGTCCCTACTAAATTAGGCATTATATTAAAAGTGTTGTTTTATTGGTAATCATTGACGTAAATTTGGTTTTGTGCTTGTCTAATTTCTTAAGAAAAAAATTATATGATTATTAGAGTTATGAAAAAGTTTAATATTACAAACATTACAACATTTACCATCTGTGTGATTTAGAATAAATACGTGGCTTAATAACTATTAATAATTCCATTTGCTATTAAGAACCATTGTATTACCAACATTATGACTACGCTACAAAACTGTTTATGCAGCAAAATATAATCCACGAACACATATTCGATGAACACTAATAAAAAGTTTGGCAAGTAATACTTAAAAGTTTACAAATCATCACCATTCGATCATGCTAAGGGCTTAACCACTTTCCTACTAAGAGTAGGCGTTTTCTTGTAGTTCGAGGATATCTTGAAATTATTAAATTATAAGAGCATTTTTCTGAACTCTCCTCCCTTAACTAATCAATATTAAAAACGGACAAATTTCCGTCCTCGCTATATTGCAGTTGACGAATTGTGACACATTATAAACAACCACCAATGAATTTCTACGGCCACGTAAGTGATGAAAGTAGTGTTCAGTTCCGTATTGTTTGCCGAATCGATTACCTTGCAAAGGTTTTGGGAAAACAATAAAAAACCGTAAACAAATTATGTGTTTTATTTTGTATTGTTAATTGCGTGTGAACCTTAGTTTTTTTTTTTATTAAAGCTCGTTTAAATAAGAGCAGCGTTCATCTGATGGTAAGTGACTCGTAGGGTTGCCAACTATATTGTATAAAACAGTATTATACTGTTATACACTAAATTATACTTTTTACTGTTGAACAACAATAAGTATATAAAATACTGATAACAACGGATTATTTACGTTGTGCAAACAACGGATTATTTACGTTGTGCAAACAACGGATTATTAATAAGTGGTATGCCCACACGAATTGGTTTTTATTTAGGCAGAGGGCTTTTAAAAATATGTATTTAATACAATAAATAAATAAGAGTATTAATCTTTCTAAAATCCTGTTTAATATTTTCGTATACCTATTTTTACTTTATTTTTTATAAAAAATGTAGGCAAGCCTAGTAACACGCCTTGACAATAGTTCATGGGGACGGGAGCATCTCGCGAACTCTGTCTTAGTTGCAGCTTACCATAGACAAGAGCCTGGAAGCGTAACATCCATGTCACACAAAGAGCAAGACCCCACAAATCCGCTTACCGCATTTAACATTGCAACTCAGATTGACGTACCCCCGCGAGTTATCCGGTAATAGAAAAATCACAAATTAAAAGGAGAAGCAAAAAAACAATTTTCTCTTACGAAGAGGGATCAACCCTCCATCTATTTGTCTCTGTCTCATTTTCATCTAATAAGGCCAACTGCGCACGAGTAAGAGAGACGTGTGACTCTCACTTTCTCTTATGGTTGTTTATAGAGAGCGTTACGTGAGTGGCGCTGTGACACAGTTTTCGAGAATGCCTCCCAATCCTGAACCAATTTATAAAACATTGTCACGTCAAAAATTGTTCTTGATGAACATAGCTCAAATAGTTAACAACAGACGTTTTTAAAATAGCTGTTTTTTATTTCAAAAATATCTGTTCATATTTTTAACTACTTGTAAAACGCAACTTCGTCCGCGTGGAAATAATATTTAAATTCAAAGAATTAAAAATAATGTAGTAATTTCGTATCATTTAGCGCAGACTAGCAGCTCGACGACTTTTGTTGTTCCTGCATTTTGTAGTAAAAATTTACTGCAATTTGCCTAGGATGAAATCGTACTCAACTATAATGGTCTGTTGAGTTGAGTTCTCCTTGTTTTGAAGTGTTTCAATATATTTATTAATTCTTTTTGCACAAAAAGCACAAAGGCGAACTTAATGCCATAAGCATTCTCTACCAGTCAACCTTGGGATGGTGCAGAGATTAAAAATCGGGAAGTACTAAGAAAAGCTTTGATAATTAACAAAAAATTCAAAATCAATTTATTTAAGTACTTACTACTGGGCTTAAGTACGTAATACAAGACTTATTTTAGTTTTCATTAATTACAAATACAAAATATTATTGCTGCTTTCATATGCTAGAAAGCATTCCTCAGACATGAAACTATACTCCATAAAGTAAAATAAAACTCCATACAGTTAACTCATTTAACCATAATAGTAAACTCGCCTATAGACTACAGATATAAGTTAGTATATATAGATTTTTATGAATATACATACCTATAATATAGATATCTTGACGTTTATATATGTACATATATTTATTTACTTTACACTTTGTGTACATTTTAATAAAAGTATTAGTTCCATAAAATTAATTCCGACGGCGCTGATTGCTGTTGTTTATTTGTCAGGCGAGTGAGGGTACTATTTTAGTAATAACAAAGTACTCTGTAGTCTGTCTGTATACTGCTTAGATAAAAATGAGTGCTTGTAATTTAATATGACCTTTCATCATCATCATCATCATCAGCCTTTGATAGTCCACTGCTGGACATAGGCCTCCCCTAATACACCCCTTTCCATTGGGGGGTTTGGACCGTATCCCACCACGCTGGTCCAATGCGGGTTGGTGGGTGGACCGACTTTTACATGCCCATCCGACGCATGGATCATCTTACTTTTCAGACAACTGGGTGATCGGCCCAAATTGCCCTAACCAACTAGGAAACAACAATGAAAATTTGTTGTGTCCCCGCAGGATTCGAACCCACGACCTCCGGTTTCTAAAGCACACGTCCATACCACTAGGCTACGGAGGCAGTATATGAACTTTATTTAATAGCAAGTAAACAGAGATATGGGAAAAAGGTTTTCTGTTTTAGGGTTTTCCCAGCAATTATTTAAATTTTTCTCGCCATAATCTCGGTCTTTGGACTTCAACGAACGTTTAAAAGTAGAGTTGGATAAATTGGTCCAAGCGTTGTTGACTTTTTGCAACTTACCAACATTTTGCAATTCATTAATAATATACAAAAGCAAAGCAATATACAAGAGCTGGATGGACTTGGAGCTGGTTGAGCATGTGCCGTGATTACCAGACATAGCTCCTTGTGATTACTACCTTGATGATCCTTTCCCAGTTACATTGACGTTATCTTGTTTACCAATATCGATATCAATTGCAAGTAAATAAAAGAAATAAACTTTTATTTCTACTTATTGAAGTGAAAGTTCTTTATCGGGGTTGGAAAAAAATTAGTGTAACATTTTTTCGTTGCGCGGCATCTTTTGTGGGGTAGTTGGTAGTCACATCAAAAAATTTTAATACATTTTTGGAATAATATAAATTAGCAATAGAGCCAATAACTCTACATAGAGTTTTTCGAACGGAATATCTCCTGAACGGGACGTCGCAGCGGTGTGGAATTTCATCCGGGCCAAACGGAGAGGCTCTGACTCGAAGAGTGTACACAACTTCACTCGGGCACAAAGAGGTCACGAGGCAGGTCAACATACCCGAAACCGCATCGCTGTGCGACCACCTAGTCGGGAGATAGGCCCTTTAAAGATTTCGGCGACCCTCAAACCAGAAAAATTTAAAATCACTATAACTCAGTTATTTTAGAAGCTATTGAGTTCTGGTTTTCAGCATAGTGTATAGGATAATAATCCACTTCTTATAGTTAAGTAACAGCAATTACTGAAAAAATTTGTCATTTTGTAATTTAAGTGAAACTTAACGTTACGCGCCATCTTTTTCTTATCCCTACCACGCGTGATTCGAAGTATACTTTCTCCAGCGGAGTAGTGTAAACAATATATTTCTTATTTCATTTACCATAAGCCATTTATTACACAAATATATAATAACGACATCAATGATAGTAATAATTCTATTACAATTAATGAAATTCAATAATAATCTTTGTACTACGAAGGTAAAATGAAATAATTGTAGAGTTTGTATTTATGTCAATGATAATAAAAGCCTTTTATTAACCAATTTCTGTAAAGTTCCATATAATAAATTATTTTTTGAAAAATACGTCATAAAGAAGTTTCACTTCTTACGAGTGCACGCTAGTACACGCACACATTTTTTTTTCTGCTCTAAGTTCTAATTTCACTCCACTTTTCAGCCTCAGAAGGAAAGGATGCCTATAAGGTAATACTAACGCATGATACGATAGTAACACCCCTTGCTACTATTTTCAAAACGTCTGAACTTGTCCAGTATAACTAAATGATTACCAGAATTCTACCTTCATGATTTTGATGATATCTATGCATGTCTTACATCTCAGAATATAAAATATGGCTACTGATACTAATTTCCCTAGATCATTTGCCAAAACAAATGATTGCAATTCACTAACACTGTCAAATAATCTCAGCTACGAAACATACAGTTCATAATATATCATTTATGAATGATTAGATTTCCGAATTATAATTTTCATGGAATGTAAATCCCATGTGTCAAAATAGTCCTTAAACTCAGTTGTTAACCTAAGCTAGCAAAGCATTAATTCAGCTATAAGGACACGCAATTACTAATTGTTTACAACTACTGATTAGTTAGCTTAACACAATCAACAATCAATATTTAAACAAATAAATTGATATGATTATTTGCTATTTTATTGCCTTATCTGAGATAAACTAGACTTAGTTCCCATAAGGCCTCAAATAGGCGATTTCATATAAAATTGAGATATTATAGACTGCAAGTTTTGAGCATCACACGAATATTCTGTTGTATGTTACTTTATATAAAAATTAAAAAACTGTACTCAGTGTTTATAATTTAATTAACAACCAAAATAAATGCAAGCAATTGCACTAACACAATACAAGTATAAATTACAAATTTATAAGTTAATAGGCATAATTAAAATGTAATGCCTAACTTGTGATTATACAATAAAACTATATCAAAACATTCTGCTTGTTTACAATCCTGTACAAAATAAAAACATGTGAAAATAGGCTTAGTCAATAAAAGATCACATCTTATACAACATTCTTGAAAAAAAAGTGACATCTGATAATAGAGAACATAGACACAACAACTTTAATTTTCAAATTTAGATTTAATGAAAAAAGTTAATGTTCACAAGAAATAGAATTTTAAATAAATATATTTTTTTTCTTTTTAAAGTTATCACACAATAGTTGCCTTTATTATTCATATATTTTTAAATGTGCAAAATACACTCTCCAAATTCTAATCTAACATAGACATTTTACAAAAGTGTTGCCATATATTGTTCGGACAATTTTACCAATATTTCTCAAGGGACTTTACCAAATCCAATGGATCAACATTTGGTCCGTGTCTCTCAACGGGACACCATTTTTGTCGACAATGAATTTTGTGAAGTTCCACTTAATGAAGTTGCCCAAAGTGCCACCCTGCTTCAGCTGTAAAAAACATCAATAAAAGTGAAATTGCTTATGACCCTCATAAGCAATTTCACTAGGTAATAAATACAATCCTATCTATGAAAACAAAAACATCTACTTTTAGGAATTCTACGTCTGAAAACATGTCATTATATGTATTCATGTATTATATATCATTCATCATCATCAGCCTGTGATAGTTCACTGCTGGACATAGGCCTCCCCTAATACACCTCCATCCATTAGGGGATTTTGGACCGTTTCACCACGCTGGTCCAATGCGGGTTGGTGGGTGGACCAACTTTTTACATGCCCATCCGACGCATAGATCATCTTACTTTTCAGACAATTGTCTGATCAGCCCAAATTGCCCTAACCAACTAGGAAACAACAATGAAAATTTGTTGAGTCCCCGCAGGATTGGAACTCACAACCACCAGTTTCTAAGGCACACGCCTATACCACTAGGCTACAGAGGCAGCTATATATCATTACATATATATTTTTTGTAATCTCTTTGTGTATGTTTTCCTAATAGAGAAAAGAAAATAACTATACACTGCGAAAATAATAAATAGATTAAATAAAAATAATAAAGTCATAAGTCAAACTCCACTGCTTCACCAAAATGTGGTGCCCACTTAGGGATTAAACTTAGCAGTAGTCTACTGTTAAGAATTCATTGGCTTCCGACTCAATCAGTCATCAACATTATTGATATTATTAACATTATTAGTAGAGTCCGACCGAAACTGGTTTTCGGGCCGAACCCGAAACCGAAACCGAAACCGAAAGTTCGGCCGTGGCTTCAGTTTCGGCCGAAACCGAAACCGAAACTCACGTGATTAAGTAATTAAATTCTAAAAATACTGAAATTAGGCGCTTTTTGGTCATTATTCTGCATTAATTAGGACAAGACATGGTGACACAGTATATTAAGTTTGTAGTAATAATTTTTTACATAATCAACTTAGATTATATTTTTTTATATAACAAAATTGAAAACTACGGCAAATATTTTTTTGAATGAAATTCTCATTACAAAAGGAGTATCAGTTATCAATAAACAAATTACTAATTATTGATTTTGCATTAAATACTAAGTATAGGTATTTTTAGATCTTCAATACTTTTAATTATACGGTTATTCCAAAACATTGAGATACAGACATATACCAACTTAGTCTGCCCGTGATCATGGATGCTGGAAAGAATCCGAAACGTCGGGAATAAATATATTTAACCAACGCGCAAAATCCGTAAATTAGTGGATTTGATATCTTTAATACTTTTGTTTGTATCAGTACGTACGAGTGGAGATCAAAAATTAGTGAGAACGAGATAAAACATAATGACATTTAACAAGTTAATTATTTATTTTCTACATAGTCTCCAAGTTCCATACACACGGAGTCCAGCGTTTTTCCAAAGCTTTAATTCCTTTCCCCAAAAAGGTCCTTGTAATATGTCTTCGCACATGTTTTGCCCTTAAGTAAGGTTTTCAATTTTGGGACAACATGAAAACAGATACAGCCAATCACCACTAGTACCAAACTATGCGCGGGTGCGTAATTAATATGAAACAGCATGCCCCTTCGAAATTGATGGAATTCCTGAACTTGGGGTTTAAAGCTTATATAGAGGTACTACGCTCCTGGTATTAATGATAGTATCACTTCTGGTATTATCTGAGTCCTAAAATATTGAGGCCTTGCCAGCCGATGACACGGCATGAAAATTGACGACTATGGCCGTTTCTATTGCGAAGATTACTGTTTTGCTACCTGATCGAAAGTATGAACCCATGTTTCGTCCATTGTTACAAAACGAGACAAACATTTTTACAATATTATTAGAACTTGTCCAGCTTTTTCTTGGAAAGCGGACGCGGATGGACGGCTGACGACTGTTTGTCTTCCGTGCTCGTTCTCCCTAGGTGAAATTGACAAGTCCAACTAGCGACAATGGAATACGACAAAACATAGTCCTCAAATGTTGCCTCCGAATCGCAATGAATATCTTGCGTCGTTAATTTTTCTTAAGAGAGGTTTTTAACAACAAGCCATCACTTGATTTGTCTCCATTTACGAGAACACGTTCTGACACAAAGCACACAAATGACTAAATCGTAAAAAAAGGCAGGGAAAAATCGATGATTTTTTTTAGAACGAAGTTCCTGCCTTGGAGGAGATAAGGATTATGCTGCGCGACCGAACAGAAAAAATTCTGATAGTAAAACCGTAAGAAATAAAAACGGCGTATACACAAGCCTACTCTACAATACTTTTTTTTTATTTATCTGTAATTTACGTAGTGTAGGACGCCCTGCGGCAAGGTGGAGTGACGACATTCGCAAAGTGCCGGTATGGGGTGGATAAGAATAGCCGAAGATCGGAAGCAGTGGCGTGCTTTAGGGGAGGCTTATGTCTAGCAGTGGACTGACACGAGCTAATGATGACATGATGACATGATGATGATGATGTAATTTTATGTTTTCAAACAAAAATTATTCGACATTAACAAATATTATTTACTTGATAATTTGAATTATGATTTTTTTTAATTTATTATTTCCTAAAATAATGAATTTCCTAAAAACTTTTCTATACTCGAATAAAAACTAATAAATCAGAAAAAATTGATTTTTTTTTGCAAATTGAGTCGGTTCTACATGAGCCGCAGGAACTTTGTTCCTACCTGGTGTCCCACGACACCACATCTCGTTTATTAACATATGAGCTACGCCTTCCAGTATTTTTTTTTGTTACCAAGGAGTATATATATTGTTCTCACAAATTTTTGATCCCTCCTTATCGTTTAAGAAGAATCATCAATCTCTTTTAGGTAACTTGGAATGCTTGTCTGAACTGAAATCAACTGACCTGGCCACAATTAAAGCAATGACACTTAACTTTCACTACAATTTTGTTACGGTTTTAAAATCGTTTAATTTTGATATCACGACAATTTCTGAACCCAGTTTCGGTTTCGGCAAAAGTTTCGGCCAAATTTGGCCGAAACCGAAACTGCGGCCGAAACTTGATTTTTGGCCGAAACTCGGCCGAAACCGCAACCGAAACCGAAAGTTCGGTCGGACACTAATTATTAGCTTTCTAACCCAAAGCAATAAATATTTTAGTTTATTGATTGGACTTTGGTAATACAATACAATATAATTAGAAGAGTTTTATGACAACAAATTTTTAGTGGTATCTCCTTGTTGGGTTAGGTAAAGGCATTCATAACAATTTAAAAATTTTTAAATAAAATTTTTGTTTAAATAGTACCTGTAATTAATACTAGAGCATTGTGTACATAATACTTAAATTGAAGGCTACATGAAAAACTATATTCATGTATAGGAAAAATCAATACACACACTCATTGGAAGCAAGTTATTAATAATGCATACTCATGCAGACAAGCAAATCAATAACATAGATATTGACTTTTCAGTCAAGGTTAAATGTATCATTTAACCTCGATTGTAGTATGACTCGGAAACAGCTATAAATAACATACCTTTAAAACTTCCACAATGGATGAGCACTGTCACCATTGACATCAATCTTTTCAAACATATCAAATTTAACCTTTCTGTCCGAAATGAAGCAGGCAATTTGTTCCGAGTCACCAGGTTCTTGACCCGCAAATTGGTTGCAAGGGAAGGCCAAAATTCTAAGTCCTGGGAAAATGATTGGGTGGTTCATTAATTATGTATATCTTTACATAATCTGTTTAAAAAGTTTAAGGATTTAACAGTGATCAATTCTGCTAATTGTAAACAAATTGTGAAATAAAATTATTGTTTGCACACTGATCCATTGATAATGCTACTGCAGATATGTCAAAAATTGTACTAATTATTGTTTCAGAAGATTTATTTAATTTTGGGCTTAAAAAATTATTAATAATAATTTTAAAGATATAATATTACCTTTGCTTTCAGCATACTGGTCATACAGTTCATTAAGTTGCTTGTAATTGTTAGCCGTTAAACCACATTGTGAAGCAACATTTACAATTAGGCATACATGACCTTTATAAGTGTCCAGATTTACTTCTTCACCCTTAATGTTCTTGACTGAGAACTCATGTATACTAGTAGCCGTTTTGTAATCAGGTGCAGCAGATGCCATTTTTCTATAAAAACCGGAATTAAATATTATAAATTAGATTAAACATTATTAAATAAGTTTGATGTCGCCGACATGGAAAAATAAAACATTTAAACAAAGCCAACCTGTAAATATAGGATCATAATAATTAGTAAAAAAATTTCAGAATACGATTTTAATCGTTATAACATTTATCATTGCGTTTCAATTACACAAAAAACTTTAAAGTATGTTTACAAACAATCAAAAGATATCATAACATTAAAAACAAAATAAGGTCACCGGTATCTACGTAATTGTAAAAAAAACAATATACGTTTTTTTTTTTATTTGATTGAATCATATTTCGTAATAAAACGTAAAAAGTACTAAATCGATTATCGCGACGAGCACAAGATAGATAACTATAATAAAAACAATGTCACCTTAAAAGTCTATATAAAAAAAGGTTAGTTGATTCGTAGTTATATAATACTAAACCTTGTTCGATAATCGATATTATCATAAAATATTTCACTTACATGGTTGAAAGTTGAGCACGCGATAAACAAAATACGTTACCAACAATCGGCGCAGCTACCTTACAAAGAGTTCGAATGCCGTTTGTCATGATTTGATATAAAAGTCGGCAGCACAGAGCATAGACCTAAACAGCTCGTAATGACGGTAGCCAGGGTTGACATGTTAAAAATAAAATTTTGGTTGTTTTATTACCTGTATAATTTTATATTTATTTTAAATCATGCATGTGATAAGTACTACATTCCAAAAAAAAGTACTTGACACCTGAGCTGACAACCATACATGAAATCGCCAACCCGGACGTTATAGTAGGAGTGTTTTTGGATCCAGTAATTTTCAAAGAATTTTCAAAAATTTGCTAGGAAACAAAAAGTTACCCGACTATTTTAAACATATTACACGGTTAATGTTACAGTACCAGCGATTTGGATGTAAAATGAGTATCAAATAAAATTTTCTCTTTAGTCATTTAGACCGTTTCGCAGATAATTTAAAATGTTTACGCGAAAAACGGGGAGTACGTTGCTAACAGAATTTCAGAATAGGTGACAACGAAAGAACAATATCAAGGCCGATGAAATGTAGATACGATGACTGATTATTGCTAGAGCATACAAATACTACTGGAGAATCACCCCATAAAGAAAATCGTATAAAACAAATTTTTTTTCGTGTTAATTTTGTTAACTAAAGATATCACTCTTTAAACAATTACTTTTTTAGTAATAGAGCTGCTACGGGGAAATGGACTTCAGATTTTAAATCAGCTCGACAAAAATATTAGCAATCAAATTTAAGACATTGGACTCATTCATTATTAGTAATTTATTTTGTTTCGATAAACGTCTTTCATCACATATTTCCTTGAATAAAATTATAGTATTGGGGTGGACCTTTTTCGGCTCAGGGGCGGCATTGAGTTTAAATCCGGCCCTGGAACAAACGCTACTTAACTAGCTATAAAAACGCTTAAAACAGACAAATAGAAACCAGTGTCGAAATATAAGGCACTTATATTAATAAAATTACCAGTGAAAACTCTAAATAAACTAACCAATAAAATGTTTTAAATATTACTTACATACATCAGGATTTTATCTTAATAAATATAAAAATAATAATAATGAAGTAAATATTATGCGAAAAATCTGTATAATTTATTTATCTATCAAGGTTGAACAATCAAAATTACAAGTGTTTTAACTATAATTTTGATTCTTATAAATACGTTTTGTTTTGGTTTATACAAAAATTGTTTTTGGTTCTTACATCTGTCGGCTATTTTATTTTGACAAACATCTATCTTATCTGTGCTTAATATTAATCAAT
This sequence comes from Lamproptera curius, assembly GCA_029286875.1. Classification (NCBI taxonomy): domain Eukaryota; kingdom Metazoa; phylum Arthropoda; class Insecta; order Lepidoptera; family Papilionidae; genus Lamproptera; species Lamproptera curius. The sequence goes on along the minus strand of JAGSMT010000093.1, from coordinate 772,294 downwards.
AAGTTTTCTATTCTAAAGAATATTGCGTATTACCAGGCGAACATTATTTGACTCGACCTGAGTATTGAATACCTAAAAAATGGCTTTCTTATTACCTAATATTCGCCGATGTTTTTGCTTAAAGGGTTCCAATAACATTAGCGTTATTCAGACCGCAGCTTACCACGCGAATGTAAGTTTGTTTTTCTTATGCAATTCCACAATACAATGTCAAGGTTTTTTAAGATTGGCAATCGATAATAACACAATTCTTTTTAGGTTATTGACCATTACGAAAATCCTCGAAATGTAGGATCATTGGACAAAAAGGATAAAAATGTTGGGACCGGACTGGTTGGAGCACCCGCTTGCGGTGATGTTATGAAACTGCAGATTAAGGTTGACGAAAATGGAAAGATTATTGACGCAAAATTCAAAACTTTCGGCTGTGGTTCCGCTATTGCATCTAGTTCACTAGCAACAGAATGGGTCAAAGGCAAAACTGTGGACGAAGCTCTGAAATTGAAAAATACCGATATTGCAAAAGAATTGTCCCTGCCGCCTGTCAAGCTGCATTGTTCGAGTAAGTTGAGAATTTTTACTTATTGCAGATTTTTTAAGCCAGAAATAAGCTGTGTTTTGAAACATTTAACCTTATTAACTTTGTTATTTGGCATAAGTCCACATACAGATTCAGAGAACATTCTAATTTCTTCCATGAATTAAAACTATAACATAAATATGCATCTCAGTATAATTAATTTCCACTAGAGTTGAAAATATATCTATAAATTCTATAAATAATATTTCATAACTTGTTATTACCTGGTATACTCTATTACAACTTCAATTGTAGCTGTTATAGCTTATAAATTGAGATAACAAGGATATATGTAGATAAAAACAAAATTCATAACATTATTTTAATGTCGGGTTTTACTCTTTTTGTGTTCTGATTTTTTTAATATAAAAATGATTAGCTAATATTACTCTCATAATCATCTGTAATTAAGCAAAAAGGATTGAAAATACTTTGTTACTTAAACATAGTGTGATCCACACCTATTTAGATTTGATAATGTTGTCTAGATGGCAGAGGCTAGTCAATTAGTAATTTCTTTATTTTTACTAAAAAATATTATGTTTAGCATAAATACTGACTATTGTTTGTCTAGTTATAGAAAACTCTACTGAAATTTAAAATAAATCTTAAAATATATTTTTCAGTGCTTGCCGAAGATGCCATTAAAGCGGCATTATCAGACTACAGGATCAAACAGCAGGGAAAACAGAATGAATAAGGTCAAGGGGGGTCAAGACGAGGGGAAGGTTTGGAACAGATCTGTGATTGAAGTAAAAATAAGATGGAAGTTATTTAAAAGTAGAATAGCTTGTGAAGCAAGAGATAGAAGTAGTAATATCTTTAGCACAACATTTCAATACTGTAATACAGCATAAAATATTATTGAAGCGCTATCGATACAAATGATTGTGTAGTTTAACCAATTTTCTCTTAAATATAAATTAAATGTATCGTAAATAGGACAATGTTTTATTTAAATATTCAATCTGTATACAAAATTTCAGTATAAACAATATAAGTGTCATCTATGGTATAACAATTCCTAGTTTTTGAAGTGCTAATTGAGCAGCATCGGCTTTTGCTTGTTTCTTGTTTGCGCTGGCCACTGCAGGTTGATATTCAACACCCGCAACTTTTACCTGTTAACAACATTAATTACTATATTGTTTATTAAGTGACACACTTTTTTGCCAAGAACATGTTCAATATTGGCACCATTAAACTTTATTTAAGAGAATTCCACAGCTTATTTGGCAATGGTGAAGTTTTTAATATACACAATTTAGGACCTACAACAATGACAATTGAACTCAGTATTTTAATTTTTGAAATCATATTATTATTTGATAAAAGATTACCTTAAAGAGGAAATTCTTCTTGTGATCTGGGCCACATTCAAAGCACAAACTGTACTCTGGTGGTCCCAATTTTTGTTTAGAACAGTATTCACCTAAGAGTGATACCGGATGCTTTCCACCAGCCACTAGAGGCGCTGGACCGCGCCGCCACACCTAGAAAATTGAAATTATTTACATAGTCACAGGAATTCATGTGCAAGGACATTTCACCCGACCCATTTGGCGCAGTGGTTAGTAACTCTGACTGTTACGCCGAAGGGTGTGGGTTCGATCTTTTTTTTATCACTTATTACGTTTATTATTGAGCACACATTATGTAATGTCATAGGTTACAATTCCGCTTACATTATCATAAGCCTGTGCTAGTCCACAGCTGGACTTAGGCCTCTCCTAATGCACGCCTCCTGATTAGGGTGATTTGGACCGTATCCCACCACGCTGGTCCAATGCGGGTTGATGGGTCGACCTACTTTTTACATGCCCATCCGACGCATGGATCGTCTTACTTATCAGACAAATGGGTGATCAACCCAAATCAATGTTGATTCCCCGCAGGATTTGAACCAACAACCTCCGGTTACTAAAGCACACGCCCTTACCACTAGGCTACGGAGGCAATCCGCTTACAGCAACCCAAATATAATGGCGAAAGACGCCATACAAGTCCCACCGCCGAGATATGTTACATTTGATATACCCAGCAGTTACAATGGCTATGGTGCCCTTTAAACCAGAAGATGGGTGATCGGTGTTGACTACTGAATTGCGGTAAAATTGGGTACCGCGGTGCTACTACCCCAGACCTAAAAAAGGACCTACTACCTCAAAATATTCCTCAAATCATCAATCTTTATTGAAATCACAGCATAGCTTACTTTACTAACTCCCTTGGTTGGCCTGTTTCTGACCTCTTCCTTGGCCTGTAGTCCCCTAGTGTCCAATTTAACTTCGAGCAACAGCGGTTGCAATGTACCGGTGCCCTCTTTGCCGAGCCCCGCCGGAGTCCAACCCATTTTCTGCAGCAAATGCATCCCCATACGCCTCAACTGGCGCGGCGCGCACTAGTTGGTCCTACACATTAATAGCGCGTGTTAAAATGGCGCGCGATTGTTTTTTTATTAATTTTGTATAGCACAGCTTACAACACAAACATGGCTTACCAAGACCCTTTAACAGGCTGAACAATTTATATAGTATTTTTTTTAAATATAAAAAAATAAGATATTGATTATAAGATTTCTCATAGATTTTCTTTATCAACTCTTTGTCTTTTTGTGATATTTATTTTCTATGTTTTATGACCACAGATATTTTTCTTTTAAGTTATTGCTGTTTTAACGTGACAACGTCCTTATAAATTGGTCTAAATAGTGAGGTACTCTCGAAAACTGTGTCTCAGAGCAGCTCACGTAACGCTCTCCATAAACAACCATAAGAGAAAGTGAGAGACACGCGTCTCTTACTCGTACGGAGTTGGCCTGCTTAAGTGAAAGAGAGGCAGAGAGAAAGAGAAGAGGGTTGATCCTTCTTTCTATTATACGAATGAATATTCACATTACAATCATTCCACCACTAAAAGGCGTTGTCACGTATAACTTTCGCCCGTATACCAATTTCACAGGCAACAAATTTTATAATTAGCTGTTGAATTTTTACCGTCATTTCCACAGTGAGTTAGTAAAAATAACATCTGCAACTGATTTTGACTAAATTACCATCTTTTCAACATACCCATCATATTGACATATCGAGTGTTGTATTTTTTTTAAATACAAAAATAAAAATTCATATTGTTTATACCCACTGAAATAATTCTTCTTATAAATTTGTTATACCTTTAACACTCCCCCAATGAATTATACTTACCTCGTCGTATAGGGAACATGGGTTAGCATTGCACGTATATCATCCGCGGACTGTGTCACACCTAACGTTGTGCCGCGTCTCCTTATCACTTATAAGCTGCAACAAATATTCAAGAGATCCCCCGATAAGCCGCGTTTTTCTAAGAGCTGAGAGCATTTTCACTTTCCAGCTCAAAGAATTACTCGGCTTATGTGTAATGATTTTAATACGACTGACTTCTTTAAATAAAAACTCTTGAATTAACAGTAAATTGTTAAAATATGTTAATCATATTTTAACAATAACCTAGCATATATACGGGTATAACCTGTTATTAACTAAACGGTAGATAATTCTGTTACAATATCGGTCGATAATTGATGACCCGCTAATGATTCAATCTTTTTTTCATTATCTTATAATTTTACATCCTTGCAATTAGATTACTATAAGTCAGTCGTATAAGCGAGAATGACAAAAAAAGGAAAACTGAATATTTGTATGCTTGTTTTTTTTAAGGCTTGTGATAATAAATATGCCATTTGCAATGGCATGTGAATTACCACGCGCTTTAGCGACAAACATCTGTACGGCGTGAAGAGCTAAACCAATCAGGCCTCTCTTCACACTAAACAGGTGATTAACAACCAATCGGATTTATTGGCCGACGGTTACGACAACATTTCGGCCGATCAAGCTAACCTATACGCGTGAAAATATAATATATACATTTTTTTTTATTTCTACCAAATAAGGTATATCTTATAGAGCCCAGTTAACGTTAACCCATCCGTAGGCAAAATATGAGAAAATAATAAGCACCTAAAACAATCTTCGTTGATATAATTGTATGTTTATAAAAGATGTTCATTTAGAAAATAAAGTGTCAACCAAATATACTTATAAACTTTTCTTAAATTTCATAATATTTCGCAAGTCTTTTTCATCGCAAATTACAGTGTAGCTGGTAATAAAAGTTTTACAAAAGCCAATTTATAATTTTTTCATTTGCTAATTACATACTGGTTCTGGATCGTAGCCAACAATAAGCGTCTATTTTGAAGCATTGACTATTTAAATGAATATATATTTAAGAATCGATGCTTGCTATAACAATTAAGAAAAATAAAATTAGCGTTGGTAAGTTTGCGTGTTGAGGTTCGTGCAAAAAAACTTATAAAGTTAGGAATTCCTTAGGAATCTTGTTATATAATACGTAATATGTTCTCGCGTATACCTAAGCAAATATCTATTATCAAATATCATTAGTAGAACATCGCGTTATTATTCAACAAAAAAGTGGTTTTATTTATTAACGCAGTTTTTTTTTTCTCCATGTCTCATTTAAATGAGGCACAGTGGAAATGCATTAAATGAGAATAGATTTAATACAAAAATAGCCGAACGTTGCTGCATTGTAGTCGATTTGCAGTTACGCATTAATTTTAAGGTGTGGAAACTCGATTATCCAGACTAATTATTGTCGTTAGGCATTTGGATAATCATATGTACCAAAGTCGTCGATTCTTATACTCTTCAAAATAGAATCATTTGTATCGGTTATTCCATTTCCATTCTCCCGATTGAGTGTTCTGTTACAAGCCTTGTTTAAAGTCTTCCTTTCAACCATATCCCGCGGGACGACAAGTTCATACTTGGTTAAGTTCGACTTGAAGGTGTGCAATATAATTTATCGCGGTTAGTATTCCGGATAATGGCGAATCCGAATAACTGAGGGCCAAATAGTCGAGTTTCCACGAAATGTTGTCATAGCCGTCGGCCAGTTCGTAACAAGGTCAGAAAGTATAATACGGTGTATTATAAGCTCTGACCGGCCGCCATCGTAACCGGCGCTGTAGCACCGAAGACGCTAATGCCGACCACACGCTCTCCGCTGAAAGAAAATCCATTGAGACGGCTTAGAGTATCACACGGAACTAGTATAGTTCATATGGCAACACCCTGATTTCAATTTTTAGATGGCAATACATTAACAATCAATGCAGGACTATATATTTATTTTCTTAATTATTTTATGCTCGGACACTGAAATAGTCCGAGAATTGAGAATTTAACACTATTCAAAATATTTATTAATAACTCTTTGCACAAGACATACCGTCTCAGCTGACAACATTATCAAACAACGTGGTTAAATTATATATTATTTTTCTAAACTATGGTTTTCTCAACCATTGAAATTCGTAATTATTTCTATTGCTTGCGCAATATTACATTATAATAATTCTTTAGGATTCTATCGTTATTTTAAATTTTAAATTCCGACGTTTCGAACACTTTCCAGCGGCCGTGGTCACGGGTAGACTGAGATGTCATGCGTCTTCTTGCCAGTGCTGAAGCGGGGTTTCCAGATCTTAATTTTATTAATTATTTTTAATCTGTACTCCGACCTATGCAAAATGAACTGGTTTGATCTGTACAGTCAGCAGTGGTATTATGCTTGGGTTTAAATTTTAATTTATTAATTATGGGATCCCAAGCAGGTGGTAGAACCAACCATCTTCTCTATTGAAATTTGGATGTTTTTAATCTCAATAGCCTCACGGATCATCCTTGGATAGGATGGTAGGAATCGTGTTCTTTAGCGAGGATTTGTGGTCGATCAAATCTGATGTAATGGTTTGGGTGATTTAAGGTATGGTCACACACTGCCGACTTGTTGGGTCTTCTACGTTTAATGTCAGCTATATGCAATATTCCTCTACAAAACCCAGGAGTGTACAAGCTAGATTGTGACTGTGGCCTCTCTTATATTGGACAACGAAGCGAGCAATAAGAACCCGCGTGAACGAACATATAGCTGACATTAAACATAAACATGTCAGCTATATGTTCCTTCACGAAAACAAATCCTCGCTAAAGAACACCGATTCCTACAAGGATGATCCGTGAGGCTATTGAGTTAAAAACATCCAAATTTCAATGAGAAGATGGTTGGGTTCTACCACCTGCTTGGGATCCCATAATTAATAATTAAAATTTAAACCAAGCATAATACCACTGCTGACTGTACAGATTAAATCAGTTCATTTTGCATAGGTCGGAGTACAGATTAAAATAATTAATAAAAATTAAGATCTGAAACCCTTCAGCACTGAAGAAGACGCATGACATCTCAGTCTACCCGTGACCACGAGCCGCTGGAAAGTGTTCGAACGTCAGGAATTTAAATGTAAAATAAACGCGATAAAATCGTAAAGTAATTTTATTTAACATTGAAATTCGTTCGAGAAAAGTGTTTGTGACTCTTCACCACCTTAATTGGAGTATTTTAATTTATTATTAAAAGATTCCATTCGTTTTTGCTTATTTATCTACTTTTCTCAATTTAGTGTCGCCTATTACAACTAATTTTTATTTTAGTTAGGTATTTTTTTAAATCTAAGTGAGGGAAAAATATTTTTTATATCAATCGTACTACAAAAGTGTTGCCATACCGACTGGTTCCGTCTGACACTTCAACTGTAAAAATATTACTCAGCTGACAATAATCGAACTATTACTGGCGATGATGTTAGCAAAACCAGTAATACTCGTGGGGTTGCTGCGATGCATAAATGCGGAAAATCGCTTAAGGGCAGACTTCATAACGTATACCTTCTTAGCCCAGGCTTGGGTACCGCTCGCCAATTCCTTAGGGGTCAGTATTTGGGCGTCCGTCGATCCAGTGAACTGTCCTAAGTCCTTTGAAGACCAGCCAAACTGGAACAAGGGTAAGGAATGTATAGAACTGCTATATAACTTACTAGCAACCCTCTTTGCGGGTGGAATTTCGTAAAATCCGTTCTTAGCCGACCTCTACTTGGCGCAAGGAATATTCCAACCAAATTTTAAGTCGCTACGCCTTATGGCTCCAGAGATATCGTGATGAGTGATATAGGTGGGAATCACTTTTATATGTATAGATATATTAAATTATTCTACCCAATTAAGAGTAGTTGATTTTAGAGTATTATAATTTTTAACTGGTTAAAGCGGTAATATTTCGGCAGAAATAAGCAACGCTGAGGTACTACCCCAGATGATCACTTGTAAAAAGGCCACTACCCACTCTAAATTTTTGAACCTATAACCGTCAATGATCGATAATTGAATTACACCGGGACATTCAAAACATAAACTGGTTATACCACTTTCTCCGGTATATTTGTCAACAGAGCAAAGAGCTTCGTTGCTTATGAAATTAACCAGCCAGATAAGTTTCACTAGTTTCAAGTTAGGTACATCATTAGCAGTTAGGACAAAGTGGGAATGTATTACCAAATCAAGTTGATTTGGTAACACAATTGCTATCAAAATTTTATAATAAATAGATGAAGAAAATATATATCGAATATCTAAAACAACTTACGCCTCGAGTGGCCCAAAGTTCGCTCTCTTCTTGCTCTTGACGGATCATGGACAACTTCTGCGATACGATGGCCTCCAGGTCCTTTAAATAAAAATAAGAGAAAATAAATATTTATTCGTTCATTTTATCTTTAGCCTCTTAATCAGAAAACATAACAAGTAGTACGGTAAATTAAATTAAACATAACAAGTAGTCAAATGAAATAAATTAAAATAACACATAGTAAAGTAAAATAAATTTGTGCAGTAACTGTTCTCTTAGTATCATCTTAGTTTAATTTTATGTGTACGCTCTGAAAAGGCCTCCTCCACCTCTTTCCAAGATCTCTTGCCTGTCTCATCCACCTTTTCTTGGCTGTCTTTACTAAGTCTTCCTCCCGTCAGTTAAGAGGTTTTCCTTTTCTTCTTGTTCCATCTCAAGGGCATACAGTTACGGCCTCGCTCCATTTTTATTCTTCCCTTATTAGGTGGATAGCCCATTTCAACTTTAGACGTCTTAGTTAGGTCACAACATCTTCAGTCTGTGTTGATTTTCTGATGAGCAAATGATTTACTTTGCCTTTTTTACCCAACATGCTCCTTTTCATAGCTCTCTGGCAGGTTTGAAGTTTAGTTTGTTGAGATTTGGTCAAAGACCATGTCTGACATCCATAAACAAATATAGGAAGTGTGCTGGTGTTAAAAAGCTTCTCTTTACGAGCAGCATTCATTTTGTCATTTCATTTTGAGACGGATGTTACGCTTCCAGACTCTTGTCTATGGTTCGCTTTACAGAAACAACTACACACAGCAAGTTAACACAGAGTTCGCAAGAAGCTCCCGTCCCCACCAACAAGGTGGCCGACACTTTTGCTAAAAGTGATGGCCACACGTACAGAAGGCACGTGAGTTAGGCATTTGTTTATGTCTCCTAAGAATCGCCGACGATCGGTGTGCAGACCGGCACGCCGAAGGTCTAGCGACCGTTTTAATCAAAAGCTGGGGGCGATGATAAGCGCCCTGGAACGCGGGTGTATCTAGTGTACGCGGTGTGTGTGTTTCGCTGTGCTTGTAAGCGATTGTGAACTACAGGTAAGTGTGTGCTGTCCCTACTTGTGTGGTGTGTAAGGTTAAATGACGGAACCCCACTTGAATCTGGCGGCAGCGTTCATATGTTTATCCTTCATTACCTCTCTATAAAACCAAAACTTGTTCCATGCATAGCCTATGCGCGTCTAGATCTCTTTACCAGATACGTTATCTGTAGTAATAACTTGCGCTAAGTATGTATATTGTTCTACATATTCTATTTATATATTGTTTATTGTTTCTTTTCTTCTGTTGGTCATAGCTTTAGTTTTTGACATGTTTATGTTAAGGCCAACTACTTTACTGCCTGTGTCCAGATCTGTCAACATTTCCTGAAGTTCTTGGACTGACTTGCAAACATGATTGTCATCAGCAAATCTCAAAAATGTGAGATATGCAACGTTAATTTTAAAGCCATTGTCTGTCCAGTTGAATTGCCTAAAACATCTTCTAAAACTGCTGTAAATATCTTGGGTAAACTTGGGCTCCACCTCACTTTCTAGCTTTACTCTAGCTATATAGATCTATCTATATCTATACATCTGTGTATATATTTTTTATGATTCTAATATATTTGTCCTCAGCTTCTTGCTTTTTTAATACATTCCAGATATATTTGTGCTCTAACGAATCAAAACTTTACAATAGTCAACAAAACAGCACTATAGCGGTATCCCATATTTCTTGCACTTTTTTTATAAAATTTGTTTAATTGTATGGACATGGTCAAGCACTGAATACTTACTCCTGAAGCCTGCCTGTTCTCTGGTTGGTTGGTCGGCTGTCTGATTCATTTTCGTTAAAAACCTTGGGGTTTCAGATAATTTTGAAAAATATTTGACATTACATTCATCATCATCATCGTCAGCCTGTGTTAGTCCACTGCTCGACATAAGCCTCCCCTAATGCGGCGTGCATTAGGGGAGGCTTCTCTATTAGGGGGCTTTTGGACCGTATCCTACCACGCTGGTCCACCTCGGGTTGGTGGGTTGACCGACATTTTACATGCCCATCCGACGCATGGATCATCTTACTTTTCAGACAATTGGGTGATCCGTCCAAATTGTTTTAACCAACCATGAAAACAACCTAGAAAGTAGTTGAGCCCCCACAGGATTCGAACCCACGACCTCTGGTTTAAGCACAAACCGATACCACTAGGCTACGGCGGCACTTAGAGAAGGAGATATTAGGCTAACTATATAGGTCTATAGTTGCCGACGTCGCATCTATTCCCCTTTTATGAATTAGTGCTATTGTAGAGGTTGTCCATTGGGTGGGTATTGTCTCTGTTCTTATTTCAATAAAAATGGTAGTGATCGGTGGCACTATGATGCCTTTCATAGCAAGTAATAGTTCATTTCTTATACCATAAGAACCTGGCGCTTTATCTTTTTCTGTGACTCTGCTTCACTTCTTCTTTAATTATAGACGGAACATAGGCATGGTCGTCTTAAATAGTAAGCGGCGATTCGTCCGAATGTTAAGATTTACTGTATAAATCTTTGTAGAATTTTGTTGCCATGTCGATTATATCAAGGCTCTATGTTTTTACCGAGGCTGTTTCGTTTTTGACATCAGTATCCAGTTTTCCCTATACCTTAAATATTTTATAGCCTTTTTTATCCTACCCGATTAGAGAATTTGTTCTTCGAAATTTTGCGGCCTGTAAGTGTGACATCATCTTTTCTCAGCACGGTTCGTATTTCTTATGAGACGACTTATAATTTCTTTAGTTTTTTCCTTTATTCTTAGAAGTTTAGCCCTTTTTTGAAGCTTTAAAGTTTCGTCGTACAATATCGTTCTTGCGTCTTCTATTTGTTGCAAAACGTTTTAGAATATTTTTTAAGTGTGTCATATTTTAATTGCAGCTCCAATTGGTTGGTAGGCGTTTCAGTGTTATATTTGTTACACGCATCAAATCTAACTCTGACATCTTTGGTGTCGTGTGCATTACCTGCCTCGTCTTTTTTGCAAATGATTCTTTCCTGTTGCACATGTATGTAATTTATTTGGGTTTTTATAATCGCGTTAAAACCAACGTTCACGCTCTTGTATACACTGTTTAAAACTATTAGATTATGTTTAAAACCTAGCCCATTGTGCATGGTCCAATGAAGTGATTCTCGATAGTCTGTCTGCTTCCTACTTGAGCATTGAAATCATCCATTATCACTAGGTTTTTGTGGGCATGATTATGAACGGTTGAGTTGATGTCTTCATAAAATTTATTTTTCTGTTCTATTTTGATTGCTTCGGTATAAGAATAGATTGGAATTATGGTTAGTTTTTCTTTGAATGAAGGTAAGTTTACCTACAATCTGTTCTATGGCGTTTTTCAAATTCTTTTTAATTATAAATCCTACACCATGTCTACCTTTTGTTTCGCATTTGTGAATGAAATATAAAGTTATCATATTCTTCTAAACGTACTACACTTTTTCATAATTTCGTAAGCTCTCCAAGCTATTGTCGGGATAAATTAATTGGTCCATTTTATTATTACTTTTTGGCCAATTCCACGTATTTTACTTATTTCCCATTTGTCCCATTCATAAGAATTTGGGTTTCATTAGTCACGCTGTTTAAAATAGCAAACGGTTCCTCCAAAGCCCGTATTTTTCTTTCACACCGTGAAGAATTATATTGTTTTTCTCGATTCTATTTCTAAGACTCTTACTTTAGACCAAAAGGTTGTACCTTCTCTCTTCAAAGCTGTTCTTCAATTTAAGATGTTGATAATTATATCGTTTTAGATGTTCTCCTATAGTTACGGATATAATTCTATTTATAGTTTCTGCTACGAGTTTTCGGTACGATTTTCATCTTGTTTCCCGAGTTCTTCTTTTATATTTTCCCAGAGTTTTATTGGCTCATCCATGATTAGCCAATTTAATTCCACAGTATTTTTTTCTTTTTATCTGTTTGGTGTTTGCAACCCAGATTTTTAGTGTGCAACACTAAGTTGGTTATAATGATTATAATTCTTAGTGGCAACACTGAGAATAATGTCAGTTACTGGAAAAAAACATCTAACCAACGGTCGAATGGAACGATTTTTCCCACCCTAACTTTAGAACTTAAATATATATTTCCACTTATCTTTGAAACACTTTTGTGAACTTTGCGGCGTTTAGCTTGTTTATTTAATGCTATAAAGCCTGTTTCATATTCTCGTTAAAGTTTTTACGTATAACTGTTGGTATTTTTTGAACAACGTGATAATATTCGCGATTTAAATTACTTAGTGATGGCAAAATAATTAGTACAAACCACCATTTTGGATTTTTCAATGGTCGATGGGTATGCTTGAGGTCCGGGGGCGGGTAAGGCTGGCACTGTGGTTAGCTCTGGTGATAGAAATAAATGTATAAGTCAAAATATATATTGTAGCATGAGACACATAATTTAAAGCTGTAAAAAACGAACTTAAGTTTGAGCAAATAAAAATAAAATCAAAAAACTTTCAATGAAACTATGATGTATATTAATAGAAATAATGATGTATATTACTTGAAAATTATATATAGACGTGACTTTACATTATATGTTTACAATCATTTATATTTTCAAAAATTTACTGTAATATCTTCTCAAAAATAAAAAGTGATAGAAAAGAGATATTTATATAAAATATAACTCTATAATTTTATAGATATTATAAACTATAAGTCAATAATTAAAGAACGATAGTCTATGATTTCATAGACATATTGTAATTAACTCAAAATAGAATAAATAGTGTAAAGTATGTTGAAAATAGTCTGGTATCTGCAATTTAACTAGAGAACACTGAAAAATCTTTGGGCACAAGCATATTATGTATGTAATTATCATTACAACAAATCACTATTAACACACGGGTGAAACCGCACGGCAAAGCTAGTATTAGTGTAAGAAAAAACTCACGGCTTCCAGGAGTGAACGACTTCATGTACGGTGGGGGACTGGCTACTGGTGCGGGCAATGCGAGCGGTTCGCTTCTGTAAAGATACTTATTTTTATATGAATATCTAGAAATATATAGTGCAACTTAATATCAACATTTTTTTCATATGTTTTGTTACTATACATAACTGCCTCTGTATTCTAATGATACCAGCTAGGGCTTTAGAAACTGGAGGCCAAGTTTTCGAATTGTAGGAGGACTTAACTTATCATTATGGTTTCCTGGTTGATTGAAGTAAGATGATCCATTGCCTTGCAAACTGTCGATCCTGTGCCTGTTCTCTCTCAGGTCGTGTTGCTTTTACGTCCCGTCGGACAGTGAGAGTGAATTAAGAGGAATTGCATATGTTTTGTGCGCACACTTCTTAATAAATAATGATCATCTGAGCAATCGCTGAGCAGGCGGATTGGCAATTGACTAATTGCACTTGTACTGCGGATCTGTATTACCCCACTGTAGGGCAGATACGCCGTCAAGTGGGCGGTGGGGTCGTCACATCCCTATCTATCCACTACGCCATATATCATCGCGCTTACACTTGTGCACTATTATGTCTCCTGATAAATTGGCTGATCTTTAATACAGATCGGGCTTCACATCATTATCATTAGATCCAATGGGCATCTACTCCGCGTCGCCTTAACGCGTTGTCCACTAGTAAACGACGTCTGCAGCGGAAATTAATACTGCGTGGACGCAACGCGCAGTCTACGAGTACTAACTTGATGAACGTGGGATCATAACCCTTTTGTTTGTGTTAACAGTCGAAAAAAGTTGCAAAACTGTAATTAATATGTAATGGTTAATGCTAATTTTATAGCTAGCTAGAGTAGTGTGAAAACACTGCTGCGTTCCGGTTGAAGGGCACCGTAGCCAGCGTATTTACTGGGTAAACAAGACTTAACACCCTATGTCTCACGGTAGGCAGCGCGTCGGCGATACCACTGGTATTGTCAACGTCTATGGGTGTCGGTGACCACTTCCATCAGGTGGCCCGACTGCTCGTCTGCCTGCGTATGCCTATAAAAAAAAAAAAAAAAAGCTATACTCGGCACATATCTGTTTTTTTTTTTTAGATAGGTGTGCTTTTAAACTTTTGTACGGTAGTTTAATATGAGAATAACAAGACATACGAAAACAAAAATCTCACATTGGGGCTTCTATCGCTGCAGGTGTTGGTTTTGACGATGGTCTGGAATTGAGTTTTGCCACTTGCTGAAACAACAAATCGTTTTATTAAACAAATTCCTTATGGGTGAGATGATGGGGTTTTACGCCTTAAAGGCTGAATCCAGTTAAGAATCATCGGGGTGATTGTCTTATATATAGACCGCCTTCGTGGTTTAGCGGTATTGGCCCTTGCTTTAAAAACCAAAAGTAGTGGGTTCGAATCCCGGGAAACGACTTTGTGTTGTCCTTGTTTTCTGGTTGGTTAGTTCAATTTTGGCTGATCACCCAATTGTCTGAAAAGTATATATTTGTGATATTCATAAATAATTATATTAAAACAGAATTATTTCAAATCTTCTCATACTGAATAAGTACATAAATTTATTTAGGGTACCTCATTTAACATGTACCATTAACTGGAGCAATGCTGCAAGTGTATGCTAGTCATTCTATAAAAGGGTTTAAAAGATAGTTAAGCTATTTGTTAAATTTATTTGGTTATACGGAGATTACTTAGCCTTAAAAAATAACTTTTATGCAGTTTATCATTTTAACACATAACCATTAAAGGATTGAAATAATTACCATGTCCTTTTTTGGTGAAACTGGCACCCATTCCGAGGCCTTCTCTCTGTGTTGTGTCCCCGATGAGACTGGGAATTGTAGCCTTAACTCCTCCTTGTTTGCTATCGGTAAAAGGCTGGTTTTGACTGGCAAGGGTGCACCTCCCTACAAAATAATGGTAATATCATGTTTAATATAATAATTAGAGTCCGACCGAAACTGTTTTTCCGGCCGAAACCGAAACCGAAACCGAAAGTTCGGTCGTGGCTTCAGTTTCGAGCCGAAACCGAAACCGAAACCGAAACTCACGTGATCAAGTATAAAAATTCTTAAAATACTAAAATATGGAGCTTTTATGCCTATTATTTTGCTTTATTTTAGTCATGGAATGGAGACAGTATATTAAACGTGTGGTAATCGTTTATTTCAGTTGCTAATAATATTTTTATGTAACAAAATATTAAAAATATATTAATTTTTTTCAAATAAATTTCTTATAGCAATATGAGTTATTAATAAATAAATTAATAATTGTGACTGTTGCATTAAAGACTAAGTATTGGTATTTTGAAATCATACTAATTAATACTTTGATTTGTATTTGTAGTTCCGAGGGGATCAAAAGTAAAATGAGATAGAATATAATGACTATGATAAGCTAATTATTTATTTTTCTACATAATCTCCGAGTCCACCTACACACCAAGTCCAGCGTTCTAAGTTTCCAATGCTTCAATTCCTTTAAAAAGGATTGCCTTGTTCCTGCAAAAGGTCACCACGGCATCGTTTACTTGTTATATATAGTTTTAACAGATGTTTCCTTTTAAGTATTGTATCAATTTGGAGAGAAGATGAAAATAGCTAGGCGCCAGATCTGGTGAATAGAGGATGCTCAACCAATTGTACGCTGGCACGCTGAACGTGGCCATCGCTAATGCCAACCTATGCGCCGGTACGTTGTCAAGATGAAACAGCTCGCCCGTTTAAAGTTTGCCTCTTTTTATCATTGAAGGCATTTCTCAACCTCGGTATTAAAGCTGCATAATCTGTAATGATGGTTCCATGCTCCAGGTAATCATACAACAATAGCACTTCTGAGTCCCAAAATATTGAAGCCAGGCCATATAAAGCGTATGAAGATCCTTGGGATAAACCCGTGTTTCGTCCACTGCCACAAACTAGATTTAAAGTTTTAGAATCTTCTTAAAACTTGTTCAACGATATCTTTGAAGTCGATGACTTTTCTTATATTCAAAATTTGTGTCAATATGCGTTGAGTACCTCTATATGAAAATGTTCGTTTCTTGGGTTAGGTATCAGATGGTAATTCTTTAATCGCTTAAAACAGTTTTTCGAATATGGCAGCATATTCTTATTGTTTCTTGTTGATTTCTGGCTTCGATGGACGGCTGCAACCATGTTCGTCTTTCGCATACGTTCTCCTATTCGAAATTAAAGCCCACTTTGCGACAATTGATTATGACATAGCAGTCTCTTCTCACGTTGCCTTTGAGCCAGCAGTAAATCTCTTGCGTTGTTAACTTTTATAACAGCAGTTTTTAATGACAAGGTCGCACTTGGGTTTCTCTTTTTCGAGAACATTTCGCCACACATAGAAACAAATGATTAATTTCAGAAAAACGTAAAGAGACTACAAGATTTTTTATTAACACAACAAATATCTGAGCTATACTTTCCAGTATTATTTGTATTTATTTTTGGTTACCAAAAGTATATATTTTGTTCTCACTATTTGTTCCTCCTCGTCTTTCTAGAAGAATCATCAATTTCTTTTGCCAAACTTGGAATGTTTGTCTGAACTAAAATCGACTGATCTTAGCTCGATTGTAGCAATGATACATTTAACTTCCGCTACTATTTTGAAATTAAAAACATTTCTGAAACCAGTTTCGGTTTCGGCAAAAGTTTCGAAACCGAAACTGCGGCCGAAACTTGATTTTTGGCCGAAACTCGACCGAAACCGAAACCGAAAGTTCGGTCGGACACTAATAATAATTGAGATGATATGTAGGCAGATATCTTAAAATGCATGAAATAATTTGATATTTCTTCAATATCTTTTTAATTCTTTATAACAGACAAATCATAAGTTTAAAAAAAAATAAACATTTAGTCTTTGCCATCAAATACCACAGCCAAATAAGAGATGGAACTAACAAAAACAAAACATAGCTCATTCTTAAATGCAGCAAAATTGATTAAACATGCGGTTAAATAAGAATGTGTCCTCTTGTTGTTAGTGCACTTACAACATTGGTAAAAGAGCAATATGTTTAGAGTTCAGAAGTGTAATATAAAAACTTAATTGATGATTATGCAACCACTCATTGTTAATACTTATATATGTATATATGTTAAATCATTTAATATGGATATATTAAACAAATCAATTCGACAAATCTGAAATTATCAAACAATCAACATACATAAAAGTTTTCTGAAACATTCAACTCACTCTAATGTTCAAAACTATTGGAGCTTTTTCCTTCACCAGGAATGGATGGTGGAAAGCCAAGGTGTCTTCATTCTCACTCATGTTGTCATCATTTGAGGACACCGATGACAATTCTCCCAGTGCTTCCTTCTTAGATAAATGTTTACAGAAATCTGTCAGTTCGTCCACTGATTTACCTAAAGAGAAAATAACAAAGGCGTGTCTGAATACATAGTATTTGTTGAACTAATTTTGTTTTAAATCATCTTCCTAAACTTTCGTTCTAAACCTTCTTCTTCTTAATTAAATGGAATAATTCAGGTTAAAAACAAAACCTACATCAACTCCTTATACACCTAGTTTTATCTAACTTAAAGTTTTTACGTCAAGCAACTGTCATCTGACCTCCACAACCCAAAGGGTAAAACTGCATTTGGTAGATGAAATAGATGTTTGTTATTATAAAAAACTAATATTCATTAATAAGTATCACAACATTTTTTCTATCCACTGAAATATAATATCTTTTAATTGAATAAAAGATCGTAATCCTATGCAAAATCATGCCTCCGTTAAAATCAGCTAGGCTATAAAATAACTATCATTATCAAGGCTAAATTTATCATTTTTTAAGCTTTTGCACAGATTTATCAGTACACAGACAGGCTTAGGCATACTGCCTCAGGCATTTTCTGACAGCCAACCCTAGGATAGTCATAAATAAATTAAATGTAAAAGAAAATATGTTGATGGATTAGAAAATTGGGATATTTACCTCCCGATTGTATAGCAGCCATGACTTGGTTCCTCGTATGTGGTGGCAGGACGGCTGCTCCAGCCGGCACAGCACCATTCTTGAGCATGTTGATAGCATTACGCCTGGCTACTTCTAGAAGACGTTTCTTCTCGCTGTCCGCTAATTTGACTCCAGGTGATCTAAACAATTAATTATTGCAACATATTATTTACCCATTACAATCTTTTACGAATGTTAGTTAACTGGTTAAATGTGACATGTTGCGATTTGAAATATTTCATAGCCATTTTGGTAATTTCACTAGCTATATTGTAAAGCGCTGTAAGACAGTATTTATCATGAACGTAATCTGAAGTGTGAAGTGCGCAAATAATACTATTTGCTTTAAATTACAACATTTGTCACCAACCCGCATTGGACCAGCATGGTGGGATAAGGTCCAAAAACCCTCTAATGGATAGGGGTGTATTAGGGGAGGCCTATGTCCAGCAGTGGACTATCACAGGCTAATGATGAATGAATGAAAAAAACAACATTTGTACTTTACTGTAGAAATACAGCTAGTTTTGTACCTTTGAAGAGAATGATGTTATCATAGACCACTAATTGGGAACTTCACAACCAAAAAGTATAATTTAATAACTACACATAGATTAATAACATTCTAAGCGCACCTTGACCGCCGGCCTCTGTGCCTAGGGGATCGGTGTCTTGAGTGATGTCTAGACCTTTCCTTAGATTTAGACCTCCGTCTAGACCTGGATTGCGTGCGATGCCTAGAATGGCTGCTGCGACGAGACCTTGACGTGGACCGATGTCTTCGTCGCTTTGTGGGTGAACGTGATCTGGACCGACGCGATTTGCTTCTTGATCTGCTAAAATATGATTTAGTAGGCATTCAACGTATTGTATTGGATAACTAAGTAAAAAAAATACAGAATACTATAGTGTATTTCATGAACAATGTATTGTTATATATCGAATGCTCTAATTGATAAAATGTAACCTAGATGTCGGTCACTGAATCAACTAATAACATAATCATCACATACATACAACACCAGCTCATTGCTAAGGGGTAAATATCATAGGCTTTCTATTAAATATCAAAGGTAGGATAGATAGAATCAGCATGCATGGTCTGTCAAAAATAATGCTTTCACACCATTGCAGTAAATGTCTTTATGTAATTTTCTAAAGAAGTCTCTACTATCAAAAATTGTACTCAAAGCGTTTTTGTTAAATTCTATTAACTCACAGGTCATGTGACAGAATATTACATTTAAAAGTGTAGAAAAACAACAGTAAAGCTTAAAATAAATGCTGAGCTGAGCTTTAAGATCAACTGACTAGTAGCAGGAAATATTATGAGAGTGTAAGTACAACAAATAAATGCTGTTGAATCCCCGTAGGATTAGAAACATGGTTTCTGAACTGAAAGCCCATACCACTAGGCAATTGACACAATGAATATTGCTTTTAATATATACTAGATGCATAATATAAAGTAATTACTGTGAAATACATATTTTATTTCATACATATTTTTCATGACATGTTTCTGTTTTGTAAATTTTAAGGCACACATATATGTGTGGTAGATTAATAAATAGTTGCCGCTGAAGTTTATTAAGGTCTATTTATATTTGCGAAAAAAATAATCCAAAGCAGTTAGAACTAATGGCACTTGAAGTGAGTTAAAGTGATGCATATAAACCAATAAGTAAGACTTTTAATTAAGTTGGAACCCCTCTTACCTTTTCCTTGATCTACTTCTTTCTCTTTTTGAGGATTTGTGGCTGTTTTCTGTGGACTTACTTTTCTTAGCTACAGGTTTATCTTCTTCAATCCTATAGCAATAAGATTTGTCATTTAATGTTTTATACTATGTAATTTACTTGATTTTCACTTGATCTTGTATATTTTGTAATAATATTAGAGGTAGACTAAAGACTCTAATCAGATGGTTGTTTAACTAAAGACCAGTTTATATTTAAATGTAAAAAAATATTTATTCTTATATTTTTTAGAGATAACTTAACTCCTAGTGCTTTATTTTATTTATTGGTACCGGTGGTAGGTGTTTACAGGAGACCGTCTGGGTGGGTACCACCGCAGTGCCTATTTCTGCCGCGAAGCAGTAGTGTAAAAACACTACTGTGTTCCGGTTTGAAGGGCACCGTAGCCAGCGTATTTACTGGGTAAACAAGACTTAACACCCTATGTCTCACGGTAGGCAGCGCGTCGGCGATACCACTGGTATTGTCCCGACTGCTCGTCTGCCTGCGTATGCCATAAAAAAATGTAGAAATTGAATATTTATGAGATAATACTGTAAAGCCTTCATGCTTTACAGTATTATCTCATAAATATTTATATATATATTTATTTCTAATTTCATGATATAAATATTGCCCTCGCACCCAAGACTTTCATAATCGACTAAACATTTCGTGATTTAATATGACACAGTACAGAATATATGCGCAGCAGTTAAATTCAAGGCAAACACTATCACTGATCAAGACTAAAACATGATATATCAGGGTGGACTGTTTCTTGCTCATAGAGAACTGAGAACTGTAAAAAGACAAATCCTCACATTTAACAACATATTGAAAGGAAAGTAATTGACCATCTATTAACTTACAATTTGACCTCCTCCGCTGCTAGTTGCTTTAAAATGCCTCCAGGATCTGATGTTTTCGGAAACTGTGAATTTATTTCCATGTCTTTACTTGAGCTACTCGATGAATCTGTGCATTCTCCATCCTCAATCTTTTCTGCTTTCTTCCGAGCCTCTTCTTCAGCTTTCTTGACAGTTTCCTCAAAGACTGTACTAAATTTGAGATTTTTGATTTGAATCTTACCTTTTGATTTGTCACACTCAGCTGCAGGGGTTTCAACTTTTTTCTCCAATTTCTGAATATCATTTAATGATTCAGGCATTGGAATTAGACTAGCATCAAGGGATGTTATAGCTGGTTTAATATCGACAGTGCTTGTATCGCCATTTGCAACCTTTAATTCCAACTTAATTTTACTCTCTTCCTTGATTTTTGCAAAAATTTCATGGTCATTTTTCAATTTACTCTTCGAAGTGGTGTTTTCCTTTTTAATAATTACAGGAGTTCTTGAGCCGTCATTAGAAGGTGAACGACGGCTGCTTTTTTCTTTTCGTTTAGATTTACTCTTTTTTCGCTTCTTCTTTTTGTGGGAATAGGCACTTGCTTCTGAACTGTTACTGCTAACACTTCGACTTCGCTTTTTCTTTTCCTTTTTGTGTTTCTTTTTAGATTTTTTTGATTTTTTAACTGTAATATCTTCAATCTTTGGTGGATCCGCATTAAACACACTAAAAAGCTCCGAGAGAATCTCGTTAGATGATTTCGCTACATCGTCTTTTTTTCGTTCCGGGCTAGTTCGTTCTTTTTTAATAAGTTTTTCTATACTAGCTATTAATGTGGTCATTTTTCTAATTTCATAAAAATAGTTTTTCTTTAAATCATAAACGAAAACTGACCAAAACAATCACCATTCAAGAATCAAGAAATACAAAACAATTAAGCAGAATATCTGACATTTTATAACAGTAGAGTTGCCATTTTAAATTATTAATTTGAACATATTTTATTTAATTGCATTTTTTTAAACTAATTAACAATTACATTTATGACAAATTAAGACTCAGTCTTCTTCAATACTAAGCATAGATTAATCGCATAGCTTAATATCATTAGATTAATTGTGGCTTTTACATAAGCAATCGTTTTAATGTAAGCACTATGTCAAGTAACTTCTATTCTTATAATCTGGTAAAACCTATTGAGTTACAGGCAGACACAATAACTTAACAAATAAATGGTTAGGCGTAACTGAGCTTATTTTTGTGGAAACGTTAAGAGTTTACAAATTCAATATCAGTCCGTATCGGTAAAGTACGCACGATGTATATGTCCTGCATAGCACAATGTTGCATATAGATACTTATTTGGAGAAGACCAAAAATATAATTTACACAGCCTTTATTTTCCTTTAGTTGTAAATAGTAAAAATAATAACTTAACGGTATATTTACTATAAAGTTACCGTTAAAGTAATCTGTGTCTATAAAAGTTTATTACTTAGCATAGTTGAATGATAAAGAAATACGATTATCGTTCGTATATCACCAACGCTTTGCTTACGCAACAAAACTTGTCATGCAGTAGTGCTTTCATGAGGACAGGAAAGGAGGGAGCATAGGACCGCTTCAGTATAGTAAGGGGTAAAAATAAAGCTATGGCCTTAACCTAAAACACACTCGAAAGACTCCCCTCCACATCCAGGGCTCCCATGCGTTCTTGTATGCGTTTGCGAAAATATTACTAGAAATATTTTGTTTTAGTTCTTTTACATTGAATATTGCACTGATATCCGTTACTAAAATATTATATTTACACTTTTATTATTATTTTAGGGTAAAGAACAATTGGTATTCTACTGCATAATATAGGTACATAAAAATTTTAATACTTTTGTAGTACTTACATTAATTAAATAGATTTTAAATATAAAATTCCTTTTATATGTCTTAATGCACATATTGATACAATCAAACGAAATATATAATTTTTTTTATTGACAAACACATTATTAGTATTTTGACGCAAAAATTGCACAGATTGTAAAAACAAAAATCTACATTCGGCGCGCGCAATTTTGGACCAATCATAGAAAAGATTTTTGAATTTTTTCTGTTGCGTCGTTGACGCTTTTAGCGTTGCGTTGGTAGTTTTACATTAAGTGAATGTTGTTGTTTTGTAGCGTTTTGAAGTGAAATAATTTATGTATCTATATTGAAAGTATGATATATGTGTTATATTATTGAAGCAATCGTATAAAATTCGTTTAGTTCTGTACGTTTTCAGTTCTACATTTTGAGTGAGCGTCTTCGTGTGTGGTATTTTTTACATACGAGAATTATACAATAACTATCAAAATCATAACATTTTAAGAATGTCTACTCGTAGTGGTCTTGTAAGACAAAGTGTTATAGATACAGGGAGTCCACCTAGAACTAGAAAAGGCGTATCTCCGCCACGGTCTCCCGCCAGAACTAGGAAGAGCTCTCCGTCCACACGTTTATCGTCCAGGAAGTCTCCGTCACGAAAATCTCCAACGAGGAAGTCTCCTAGCCGAAAGTCTGCATCTAAAAACCCTGCCCCTAAATCTCCATCCAGACCTGTAAAGGAGTCGTTACCAGATGTGCCAAGTTCACCATCGAAACGGCCCGCGCTTAAGCCTGTAGCTGCAAAGTTAAAAGATGCGACGGTCACCTTAGATTTCTACCGCACCACAAGATCTTCGCGCCGCATTGAATATTCCACACAAGATTTTCAATCTAATATGCTGAAAACTGAACTATCTGCTAATATAAGTGATAAAATAAACGGATTTGAAACGCATTTGAACACCGACAGTGATAACAATCTAAGGAATCGTAAACCTGTTGAAGAAGTTCCACCAAGAAGGTCCAGTAGGTTACAGGATTATGTAGACACTGCCGTGAATAATAGACGGAGCCTCAGTAAGTCGGTCAGTGTATCTAAATCAGTAAGCAAGTCTATCAGTAAATCTTTAGAAGCCATATCTGATGAAGAGAATTCTGGGGATGAATTGCCAAGAGGGAAATCCACATCAGTCACAAGACGTTTAGCGACTCCGCTGAGATCATGTGTGGGCAAAGTCGTTCCATTCAATAAATTTGAATTTGGTGGTAAATTGGGCCCTATTGCTTTAACATTTCTGATTCCGCTAGTCGTTTTTTCGATACTTGTGTCATGCTCTAAGCTGTGTTCTCACAGAGTACTTCTTGATCTGTCTGCTTTTCAATCTATGAATCTTTGGCTTAATCGTGAATCACTGATTTTGATCTTATCTCAGTGCATTATACAAGCTATGTTTCTTATTATACCTATATTTGGGGTCAAGGAACAAGGCAACAACAAAGCAAGTAAACAATGTTTTAATGCTTTTTTCGCAAGCCTATTTACAATTAGTCTTTTATTCACTCTTAATTACTTTGGTCAAGTAAATATAGATGCTATCCCGAGCCTTTATTTGAGTCTGGCTTTGATATCTTATATCATTGCTGTGTTTCTGGCAATCATTTTATACACGAAAGGGTACAAACTGGATGATGACCATCTGAACCAATATGGGAAATCTGGATATCTTATTAATGACTTCTTTGTGGGCAGAGAAATTCATCCATACCTAAAAACTTTGAATGTTAAGTTGTGGATATCTAGAATATGTAATATAAATACTGTGAGTATAAAAGTATTCTTATACTAGATGAAATACAAGTTACATCTGTTAAATAACTTTTGCTGATATTTTCTTATACTTTTCAGCTTATTCTGTTGATGCTTATTTTCAAAAATGGATATCAACTACCAATGAAGGATGTTAACAAGCTGTCATTGGATAATTACAGGGACTTTATCAGCAAAATACAGTTCAAGCCTACAGTTATGTCGTTTACAATGATGCAAATTGTCTACACGCTGTACTTCATTGTCAATGAACAGAAAATAACTTCTACATTTTATTGGCAGTCAGAGGGTGTAGGATATTTGCAAACTGTCTCAAGTGCTCTATATCCTTTCTATTTCACAAGCTTGGCAAAATATGTAGCAGAGGTCGATTTAAATATGACTACTAATGCCTTAACTGCTGCCCTAATATTATATGCTGTGGGGTTCACTGTAATGCTTATTAGTAATAACATAAAACATGAATTCAGGAAAAACCCATTCCAGCCTAGCATAGCGCGTAAGTTAAACATTAATTTTCCTCTTCACTATTATGTTAATAAAAGCTTTGCTATGTATATCATTTAATAAAAGGGAAACTAAGAAATGCTTTGTATATATTAATTAATGTTTTGTACTAATTAATTGTTATATAAAACTATAACAGTTCAATGCCTTTATGATAGTAATGTTTTATTGATTGCTTTTGTAATTAATTTTATCTGTGATTGCTTGCAGGTTTGAACTCTATGCCAACGTTTCACGGTAACAAGCTGCTCGTCTCAAACCTCTGGGGCATTGTCCGTCATCCTAATTACACTGGTGATATCTTGATGCATATTGCATTTGCGTTTCCAGGAATAGTTACTAAACAACCAATGGCTGTGTTGCCAGCTCTTTTGACAATTGTTGTGTTGTTGCATCGGGCCTGGCGGGACCATGGTAGATGTGCTAGACGTTATGGTACTGCCTGGCAGAGATATTGTAAAAGAGTACCGTCAGTTTTGATACCTAAAATATTGTAAAATCTTTACAGTATTTAACAAAATCTCAGTTTACGATCTACATACAAGAGTCTCTATTGTAGATTCTATACATTGTAATTATTTCTTTTAAGAATTGAATAATATTAAATCTAGTGGTAAATGAATTTTTTGGAAAGTTATAAATGCAATTATATATTAGATTATCATTTTTCATTTTTCTTCATACAAAATGAGTATTATTCTTTTACTAATAGTACAATTACTATTGTAATTCATCCACGAAATTTTAAGGGGTATATTTGGGATTATTTCCCAGTAATTAATATAAGTGTTTTAAAAATTAAGAATGGGATGGTAATTTTTTATATTTATAGAACTTATGATGTGTAAGTGAAATTATATAAATTAACAAAGAGTGGGTACCTACTTGAGCATCTTATGCATAGGGGAACTTTGTCTTTGACTAGTAATAGTGCCATAAATGATGATGTTCTTATGTAGATGAACATTTTGCTTTTTACCTAGCTCTTATAAAATAACACATTTTTTTTAAATAGTTCCAAAGATGAAATGACTTTATCTTTATCATTTTATATCTTGCCATATACATTTATAATTCCACCAAATATTGTAGTCTTTATGTAGTTTCATTATCGCACAAATTTTATTCTTTATTTTAATCATTTTTCAAGGTTGAGAACATACATATATTTGAGATGTTTTGGCGAAATACGAATTTATTGCAACTTCTTTGTTTACAATATAATGTATTTGAAGGCAAAAATTTGAAATACTAGTACAAAAATGGTTTAAAAATTAGTGTAAAAGTGATAATTGACTCAAAGAATCTGGCAGTAATTATAATGTTTAGGAGCAAGAGCTTAATCTTTTCTAATAAAATTTTATCCATTAACATGAAATGTATAGTTTCTTAATGCAATTATTATAAAAATAAGGCAAATTTTGCCCATTAAGTATCTTTACAAAATAGTTTAATTTTATTTATAGAAAATTTAATGTGTTTTTGACAATACTGTAACACTTAAATCTCTAAGTATTTTTTGTATAGTATTTCATAAGATATATTTTTATGTGTGTTGCTGTAACTTTTGATACTTAAGGATCTTGCATGAATTTGCATTTATACAATGATAATGCTCAAATTTGATATCTTTGATGTAAGACATTTTTAACTTTTTAGGACGATAATTATTTTAACAATTTTAAGTAGATAAAAATATATCTACAACTTTTTTTTTATTTCGATTTGCAAAATACTATATATATTAGTTTTACATGCACAAATATATATTAGTTTTACATGCACAATGTTGATGATATTATTTTACATGTACCTTTACTGTAAACATCAGTTCTGTTAGGTAAAGGTATTTATCAAATTCAAGATAATGGTAATTTTTTTAAAAATTAACTGTTTTTTCCTTAATATAAGTAATGTATAATATTGATTGTCACAAATTTTCTCGAATAAATGTTGTATAAGATACTGTTGTTTTCTTCATCATTTTAGTATGGCAGATGAGTAAAAATATGCATAAAAAATGAAAACCTGCAAATATTTTCTAAGGTGTTGGGTCCCTTTTTTGTGGTCAGTCAATAGAATGTAAACATTGCTGTCTGCCAGTTTGAAGGGTATTTTAGCCAGCGTAATTACTGAAACGAAACAGCTCTGAGCTTGATGTTTGTGTTCTAATTAAACCATTTTATACAGAGCTACAACTTGATTTAAATAAATTCCAGATGTTATTTGCGATTGCAGTGAATTAGGTTGGGAGCGATTAGTAATGAGTAGTAAGTAATATTTTTATACATTTATTTTTCTATAAAATACACATACAATTGTAAATAAACAATTTTAATATTTAATTATCTAATTACATATTCATTCATAATCCACGCTAGAAATGTATTTACTTTTACGAGATATTGCCAATTACACATGATGCTAAAGAACTAAAAACGAGAATTGATACCTATTTAGTGCACTTTTTTTATTATATAATATTATAAAGAATAATTTCATTTTCGTACGAGTTCCTGAAAATGCATGATGGGCAAGATTTTATAATATACTGTTAAAAAACATTGGGCTAACTTTTTTTTAATAATTTACTGCAAAAATGGGCCGAAAGCATCTACGTCAATAAAGTTTATGTGAAGCTGTGCGGTATAAAGTATGTTAATCTCTGACCAAAACATTAAGGAAATTAAACTTTCATCAATCGGAGGAACAATACAAATATTTACAATGTTTAACCATTTAAATACAAAAAGAAATCTATTTTTAAATGGAAGAAAATTCTTCTAGATGTTAGGTGAGTCACTTAAGGCTTAAAAAGGGTCATCACTATCCTCGTTGCCATTGAGTTGCAGATATTTTTTGTGGATATTTCAACAAATGATATTGCTGAAAGTGATCAGCCTTGCCTTGGTTGGCTGAAGACAAGCGATAGATCGTTAAAAAATATTTGAGCAGGAAGTAAATTGTTATGTTGTCGAGAGAAAGCTTATCGTAGATTCAGTTAAGTCAGTGCATTCAAGAAACCCTATAGCTTTTTTTTAGTTACATAACCATAATTGTATCGATATACTACTATCAATAAAATCGATTCAATGTATCAAACACGGGACTTTTTTTACATACGGTGTAGCCAAAAAAATGTTGCCGTCGGAAAAAAAGCGCATGTTATTGACTTACAAAAAAGATACAGAGTATAGGATATCTTAACAGACTGAATGTGCAATTTTAATGATCGCATCGATAGTAATACGTTTTTTTAACAATGTGATTTAACTTGACATATTTAAAAAAAATCTCTGTTGATCTTGCTAGAACTTTATGACATTAATATACACAGACAAAACTACACTGCACATATTTGTAGCACTTTAAAGAAATGATTATCCTCTGATATGTTATTCTTACGAAGAAATAATGCAATGTAATTTAGATATAACAATTTTGTTTTGTTATTTTGCATTAACGAATCATCTATTTCATGGCATCTTTCAATATATTATAGGTTTAAGTTTGCATAAATTACTTCGCATTTTTTGGAATAAAATTTCATAAGTTAATTTTACATTCGGGTAGATTCTAATATTAAAACGTTAATAGTAGTTAAAATCTACGATACGTATAGCAACGTACAACAGAGCCTATTTAAAATATACAATTTCAACTAACACCAAGTACATTTTTAATTTAGATCAAAACATGGACCATAGATTGAAATCATCTGCTAAATGGTTATAACTAGTAGGCCGAGACCGAGACTATTTTCTTTCATTGGCCAGCAATATTTTTGAATTAACAAAAGAAACTAGTTTATTTTGTCAGTTACTATTTGCCAATTTTAAAGAGATATATCTTAGTAGGTTGTATTTAGATTTTTTTAACTCAACCTTGGGAGTTGCACGACGCCCAAAGCTTGCACCTGTATAAAAGTAGCGTCACAAGATAAGAAAATCTACGTAAGCTAAACAGGTTTATACAAACCATTTTAAACAATTTAACTAAACATTATTATGTTATGCGCTTATCTGTTCGTATTGGAGAGTTCTGTTAGTTAGTATTGGGCGACCTGAGCAAAATAAAAATTACTTAAATGTAACCAAGTGGAGCACATAATGGTATAACGTATATAAGTACGTGCAGATCGGATGATTATTGACGTTTAACAGTAATTCAAAATAGATGACAGGTGATGTTACAAGTACTTTATTTTTGTGGTGATCTAACAAGGGCGACATACGTGCTTACTCCAATCCATTGCTCTAGTTTACGCTTTTTCTAAATACATCACATAATTTCGCTTAAGTTCAGAATAAAATGTTATATTATTTTTATTTCCGCAGGTTATACATAAAGACTGTGAATAGGCTATTAACACGTAGGTAAATAACGTTGAATAAATAATTAACAATATTTAGCAATGGTTACATGCACAAAACAATTTATAAACATTTTAATTATATGTTATTATTGACTTATTTTAATAACGGAAACATTTATTTTTGGCACTAATTTACAACATTTCGACTTTGAAATTGTTTTGTAGGATAAAAGAATGAACATGCTGCTAATGATAATAGGAGAACTACACATTTTAATACATATAGGTACACCGAAGAGATAAAAATGTTTATTGGAATATTGTGCTAAACAACAGGGCCGTAGGCATTCGAAGAAGTCTTAGCTGGCAAGCTAAGGCTTCACAATATAAAACTAATTTTATGGTTTTGCTCCTTGACACATTTAAAAAATTATATAATATTTTTAAAGGAGACATGCACGTCGAAATAATGTTATATTATAAATTTAATAATCAACATAGGTGTTTAAAAGGAGTATTATTCTAACATTGATTTATACACAAAATTATTTAAAGGGTTTTACCTATTTAATAATAATCAAATAGCATTTTATTCAAGTAACATGTTTATCATAAGACATCAATTTTATATCTATACAAATATATCTATGTTACCTTATTTGTTTAATGTGTCCTATGGCCGCTTTTCATGGTTTATAATAAAGTTTCTGTGATGTGCTAGAAGACATTTTTTTCAAAGGGAAGACACATAAATTTCTTAACTATTTAAGCTCGACCGACAATAAACATTTAAGTTAAAAAAAAAGAATGCAGCGGCCGCATCATTTGCCAATTGTCATTTTTTTTTCTGGTAACACAAAAAGCAACCAAGACATCTTTCCGTTTAATTCACACATTAATTAGTCTATTTATCGGCAAGACACATCTACTTTAGTATTTATGATATTATCATTTGTCATCTAGTTATTTGGTTCCATTTAACATTGACTATGAAAATATACATTATATTCTATAAAATATTCGGAGTATATACACAGTAAAATATTTACAAACGTGATTCTTCCATAAAAATTATAACAACTGCTAATGATTTTTTGAAGCCCATATAAAACTTGAATTGCTGTGTTTGGTAGCAATAAATGAAAAGATGCATCGCTATTTTCTTGTTTTTTATTAAGTCGTTTGAGATTTTCGCCATAACCTTGTTTTACGTTAGAAAACGAATTTTTCAACGATTTATTTCTTGGCAGTGTTTTCTTATTGTTGATGGTGGCCGTCTACAATATGAATTTGGACAAAATTTCATTCAAATAGGGACGTGTAAGTTATACTATCTGGCAATTTTTTAAAATTTTCAGGTGTATAATTCGTATTCGAATTGTTTCATATCAGAAGAAGAAGTAGCAATATTGTAAATCTTAAATGGTGTACGTTAATCTACGTATTCTATTTAAAATGGCCGGAACAATTCAGAAAAGTAAGTAAAGAAGAGTTATAGGTGAGAAACATTTAGCATTATGGTATGAATATATTGTAAACATTTTTACGTTTGCAATACATTGTTGAGAAATTAAAAAGGATGTTTATTATCGTTGAAAAAAAATATTTTTCTTTTTTTTCAACTTCGGTAGAACTTACCTCACCTGATATAGATTCGAAATCTTTAAAAATCGAAAGATTTATCGGTTCAAAATATGTGGCGCAGTCAGTTGGTAGTATTCGATTCGAATAAGGAATCTTGGCGTACGAGATTTTAAAATGTTGTAATGGTTTTGTTATAAAGCATATTCAAATTTAAAAGCGCGTGTACGTTACAGGTAAGAATAGACAATTTTTAAAACATTTACAGAAAGACCATTCATTTGGGACTACTTCGTAAATCTTAATTTATAAGGACTTCGTCTAAACGTTAATATTGATTCATTTTCACATCTAACAGACAAACATTGAGATGCTAGATTAATTATTATCTATACTACACATTTGTTATTATGATTCTCGAAAAGTTTTATAGAAGATAGCCATTGTAAAGAAGTGTAATAGAATAATTTTACATTCAATTGTTACTCAGACAATTCATGGTACATACATTTAAATTAAGACGTTTATAATTGAGTAATAGATTTGACATTGTTTTCATTTATAGTGATTATTTATATAAAATCGAACGACAAAAAAAATATATAATAAGAAGGTTTAGACCCTTCGAAGAAACATTTATTTCCAAATAACGAACAAGGAGTAAGGTTATGGTGCGTGACGAGAAACTGGTCTCCCGCCATCCGGGCCCCGTCAGAAGTTGCTGTCAAACACGCCCATAGATCGGGTAATATCTTCGTCGCGCAGGCAACAGTCCAGGAATTCGTCCAGTGTTAAAACGCCGTCACGATTAAGATCCATTTTCTGGAAAATAAAAAATATTTTGATACAATTTATTTTACGGACTTATTATAATATTGTGGCTTATTAATATAGATAAAAATGTACAGAGCCCACCACACGGATAATTCATTATACACAAATTAATATTTTGGTCTCTACATGTTGAAACATGTTGAAAAAAATTGCAGCACTAATTAATTCAAAACTGTAGGAATTAGATATATCCACGGCCCACTAACTTCACGAGGTCACTTTTAGTGTTTGTTATATTAATATTAAAATTTGTTCACGTTAATTCCCTTGATTGATATTTTGTAACGGTTTAACGTCGGTCACCTTTTTTTGCTGCCAACGATTCCATATTATATTTGTATAATTAACTAAACTGTGTCTAACTAACAAACTGTGCCAATGTGTAGGAAATCTATGAATGTCGGATTTAAAGATAGATCTAAATATGGTAATGACAAACTAAAATGTCAGTTCAGTCATTAGCGACATATACGACTTGTCAAGTGTCACTTCACCAACCTGGAACAGACGCTCCACCTTCTCTCGCACAACGTCATCGTCGATCATTGGCTCGACGATCTTTCCCATGAGGTCGTAAATAGCCGACACAATTTCTGTCATCTCCTCTTTGGTCACAAAACCATCGCCATTTATGTCGTACAGCGTAAAAGTCCAACGGAGCTTCTCCTCTAAAGTTCCTCTTGATAGTATCGACAAACCCGTTACAAATTCCTGTGATGTTAAAATTATAACTGTCTATAGTAATTGATAAGTATGCTTTAAGGAAAAAAGATTATGTAAAGCAATATTATTCTAAGTATTTATACAAGAGTCTATAGGTATGATCTATGTAGGCAAGGGCAGCAGCATTTTTTTTAAACAAACGGTTGTGTGTTGGGTTTTAAAAAAGTGAAAATTAAAAATATATTTATCGTATTGGGATTTAAGGATATCCATGGAGAGTACAAATAAGATTATTGATAAATAATTGTATAATCATTTTAATTGAAATTTACCTCAAAACTTAAAAGCCCGCTTCTGTCCTGGTCTAAGGTGTTGAAGACGTAGTGGGCATACTGCGCGGTATTGGCTGAAAACAAAATGATCATTATCAATAATGGTATAGTTAAAAATTACTGTACCTATTAACATTATTACTGTACTAATATAATAAAATGTTATTTTTTAAATATGTAAATTCTTATAATAAGAACTTTATCATTGTACGTGATTTCCGCATCTATTTTTTTTATTGTTTATAGCAAACACTTTTTTGATGCCTGTTTTCAACAAAAAAAATCTATTGCAATTCACAGCCGTAATATAAATGTATAACATAGGTACTAAGGTTTGGTTTACAAAATGCTACTAAAAAGTTGCTATTACATTTACGCAGGGGTTGGATCGCGTGTTGTACCTTCGTGTTTAATATATCGTTATTTTACAAATTTGTATTGACCACATGCATTCCTTGAGAAATTAGATGACAAGCATTAAACAAATAAACTAAGGGTGTACGAACGTAAAATTTTGGTTTTTGTCACATTTTGTTACAATTTTTTTTTTATTTTCAAATGATCCCACGCGAAGAATAATTAGGAGCATCAAATACTCGCTACGCTTTATGATAAAGGGCTTAATAAGGTTCGTAATTTATGTGAGTAAAGAATGTAAGAGCAGGATGCTTTTACATTTTTAAAGCGCCATAACGTATAACAATCATATTGGTTAGATATCTCGTCAGGCGTTCGGAAACTAGATAGAGCGCTTCATGGCGCCATTAGACAGACAGTACATTTTGTTGAAATAAATCCTAGGTTTCAATTCAATTTGTTAAAAAACATTGTTTTACGTTGAAGTTCGTGGCAACTCAATGATAAGGTGTGTGATAATGCCTAAATACCAGTCAAAAAATTCATGGAACAGTCTAATGCTAAATAGTGTTAAAATTAATAGAAGCACCATAGACAATCTATATGCGATGTGTAGCTAATACGACTTGGCGCTAATTGTTTTGATATTAATACACTTAGAAGTGGAGTCAAATAAGGTCTCGGTATAAAAACATAAAACACATTGTTCCAAAAGATGAAGGTTTACTTTATTACACAAAATCAGGCTATATATCTTAAATGATGACAATGGTTTTAAAAGGTAATTTAAAAGTAGCAATTTATTATAGCTAAAGGTGTTTGAAAAAAAAAGAGAACAACAATCATTACATTTACTTTATTTCAGATAGGTACATCAGATACAGAGCTGACAATTGGGATGGACGTTTGTCCAATAAATTACATTTACCACATAGAAAAGCCTGGAAATGTCTCAGTTCAGCATTCAAAACACTGGCCGATTCTATAGACACGTCAACTAAAATTATCACAATGGAATAATTGTAGAAGTTACTTAACATTTGGTTTACTTCAAATTTTCACCTATATTACGTTTGAAAGTTTAAAGAGAAACAATACCACACTAGTGCGTTTCCGGTGTCATTATCCATCTTTAAACCTTCCCACACATACTGACATACAAATGTTATTTTAAAATTAACTTAATGTTAACGTTTGAGATGGGCGCACAGTGTCGGTCACCCCCACAGATACTGGACTGTTCCTTAAGATAACATTTACACTAGAAACAACCCTCCAGTCTGTTGCTGGTACACCTCTATTGTGTCGCCCTCTTCCATTTCCAATGACGTTGGTGTGTCATTCTCGTTGATGGGTTGGCCGTCAAATCTGAACCGCACCACCTGCATTGATAGACCCTGAAATGAAAAAAAAAATGTCCATAGTCAAAAGGGTTTTAAAATAATATAGTTTAAATAATATCATATCCCATTAATAAGCTTTTTAATTCCTGCTAAATGTGTTTAATATATCAGACACTTCATATAGGAAAAAAACCCTAAGGATTAAAAGAGTGTATCATGATGGAAATTCTATTGTATATTGAATCTATGAGTTGTATTTAGGTATATATTTATGTCACTGAACATATAGAAGTACAATAGACAAAATCAATATTTTAGTGAAATCCTATAACTATAGAAAAAATTATGTATTGATATTCAAATTCAAAAGAAATCAAACAAAGCATTAGGAAATTAAGAAGCATTTGAAAGATTTGGACAGCCATTAGTTTTTACAAGTTTTCTTTTTTATGTTTATGCAACTTTTTTAACCTTATCACTCAATGATAATAATGAAATGCTGACAAATTGCAGCATACAGTAAGCATAAGAAAGAACATTTTCTTTGTACAATATCTTGTTAATATAAACAGAACTGTTTGTAAATCAACTTTTGTGACTTGATTAATCAAATAGTTTGTGAATATATTAAAAATAATAATACAATATGCTTTAAATATCCTTCAATGTTCCTAAACTTTATGTTATCTACCATATAGAAAGAGAAAGATTTCAAGGTTAAAAAAATAATTATACGTTTTGCATCCCCGTCCGGCATAAGGCGGTAAATGAGTAATAATAATAATATGACGAAATACGAAATAGTATACAGTTAATGAATAGACGAATAAACTATCACTTATCTTACATTAACCATATCACGTTATTATTAGTTTTTATTTAAATTAACCCGGCTAAACGGTATTTCCCTTTATAAATTGCGTTTAATATTTGATACAAACAACAATATCTAGATACGTGAACTTGGAGATTATATTTACAGGTTATCAGACATAAAATTAGCAATATCATTTCAAATAATATACATACCGCTCTATCACAGTAGGCATTCATAAGTTTTCTGAGTGGTGTGTGTTTTTTAATTTTGAACTGGACAATAGCATTATCTTGACCTAGCACTTTTAAGTTGATATGTTCGCTTTCTCCCTGTAAATGAATAATTTGAAATGCATAAGGATATAACTTTACACAACACAAAAGATATTAACCACAAAACGTAAAACGCCATGTATGTGGGTGAAGCTTTGTAGAAAGAATTCAACTGATATTATGGAAATATTTGTACCTTTTTTTCGTCAGACATTTTGGAATAAACTTATTTAAGTGAACTATTAACACAAAAACAAAGAACTATTAAATGTCTATCAATTTACACACAAAACTTTGCACAGTGACAGATTTCTGTTCCGATGGCGTGGTAATGGCGACCGGTAGAGTGGCTTGGAGGATACAGCACAGTGCTGCCAACCGTTGCGCTTTATACAACAGCGCAGAAAACGCCCTTCTGCGCAATAAACGTATTTCGTTACGTGTTTTTTTATTAAAACGTAATTTCAATTGATGTGATAATGTTACTAATATCAAAAACACCAATTATTAAGCCAAAATGATTTTTAAGCTTTGACCAACATAATAAAACTCAAAGACTCGTATAGTGATGTACTTTATCGATAGTCTTCACCGGAAGACAATAGTGTTGTAATTTACAAGAATTCAAAAGAGCCATTTCTTTGAGATTGTACAAAATAATCTAATTTTTTATACAAAAAGATAAAAATATACAATGATGTATTCTCAGTGTAGACTTTAAAAATAATAATATAAAACTAGCAATGAAACATTGTACACAAATCTAAGACAATATAATATATGTAATAAATGGTTTTAATTAATGTAATGGTAATTCGGTACAAAATGAAATGAGGAACTCGAAATTTTAAATGCCGAGGAGTCCTAAGAGGGTGAATTTGGTATAGGCAGTCGCTATTCATATTTACGAAGACAGACTAATGAAATGTATTTTCGGAAAATTGATCTTAGTTTTAAACAGTCTACCCGTGACAAAAACTTAACGATGTCTTTTTATGCACATCTCGATCGTGTAGTACTTTTTTTTGTTTTCTAAAGTAGTTTCTCGTCTGGCTTAAACGAACACTAATAACAATAAATAAAATATTACACATATACAAATTATAAAATTAAATATATAATAAACAATACATACATAAATACATCCAAGCCAGACGGAAGCCCTCGGGATGGGAGACCAAACGGCCGAGGGTTAGGTCGAAAGGGAGAGAAACCGGCGGACAATGCGAGCGGTGTCCAGAAGCGGAGTCCCAGCCGCCTCAGGTGTTGTGAGAGGCTCACTGGGATTAACCCGTTTGCAGAAACGACTATCGGGATAATTTCGGTCGGCATCCGATCCCACATGTCTGTTACCTCGTGAGCCAGATCCAGATATTTTCGTTTTTTTTCTGTTTCGGCTTTCACGAGGTTCTCGTCAAATGGGATTGTGATGTCAACCAAAAATACCCTTGACAGTGCCCGGTCCATCAGCACGATATCAGGCTTGTTAGCCAGTATTGTCCTGTCCGTGATGATAGACCGGTCCCAATAGAGCCTGGCGCGATCATTTTCGAGCACGGCATCCGGCGAGTACTTGTAATATGGCAATCTCCGATCCACGAGACCGTATTTCAGAGCGAGCTCTTGATGGAGTATCCTGGCTACTAGGTTGTGCCTGTGTAAATACTCAGTGTTAGAAAGAGCCGAACAACCGGAAATAACATGCCGCAGTGTCTCCCAGGATGGCAACAGGCTAGACAAACGTAATGACACTTTTATTATTAAGAAATTATAAATTAATTTTTAACTTGTGTCCCACGTTACATTTCATTGTTGAATATGCACACATGTTTCAATAAGTATCTACGATGATACTCACTGAAACACGACGAACCGCTTCTCGCCATCAAACAAACATCGTAAATGCTGCTGTGTCGCTCGATGGTTCATCTTAATGATCTCTTTTAAGTTTTGAAGGTTAAGTTCTGTTTATTTACTTTGCATTATTTTATTTAATTGTCATACATGCAGTACACACCTTTCATGACATTAAATTTTAATATGTGTAGCGATTTCTATTCGTTTTTGAAAATAAAATTTTTGTGTTTACTTCATAATCTGAAGCACACAGTGCATAACTGAAAACAATATTATTTTTATTAACAACATTATGTTAAACCTAACCAAATGATTAGTTAGATCAATATTACCTTTGAGAGTAATTTTAATTGCCTTAGCACTATGTAATATTCAATGATAACACAGACAAATAACGTTTTTGCCTCACAAACTACGTGATGTTTTTTATTTCTTTCGATTTACCCTCATAAAAAAATATATTAAGTATGGTACTAGTTTTCTTTAAATAATATAATTTAGGCGACTTTATTACAAAGAAATTGAACTAACTTAAGTTTGATACAGTGCGAATATGCCGTGAAATTGTTTTAATAACCCGGACAGCTTTAGTTATGTGTGTGAAGAATTTACTTTTACATCCGATCAGCGAAAATTTATAATTGAAATTTACTATTTAGACTGTTTTCACTGCCTCCACAGGCTAGTGGTAAAGGCGTGTACTTTAGAAACTAGAGGTCGTGGATTCGAGTCCTGCGGGGACTCAACAAATTTTCTTTATAGTTTCATAGTTGGTAAGGGCGATTTAAGCTCATCACCCAATTGTCTGAAAAGTAAGATGATCCATGCGACGAATGGGATCTAAAATCCCTAACGGGGAATTCGTGCATCAGGGGAGGCCTATGTCCAGCAGTGGACTGTCACAGGCTGATGATGACGATGATGACTACTTTCGTTTGTCTTTCTGTCGCCTAGATAGATCCTGGATCATACGAATATGCTGTTTAACGTGTGTCAGATTCCTATTAGGTTGGGCTCAACAGGAAAGTAGACGTTTGTCTTTCAGTATGCCAAAAATTTAAACCAAAAGGTCATGTGACTGATTGTTTACTGAGTTCTTACGCCGGTTCTTCTCAGGTCAGAGGCTTCATTTCCGAACCGGTGGTAGATTATTTGACAATCAATAAGAAAGTGTAATGCTTCCATATTGAATAAAGATATTTGACTTGACTTGACTTGACTTGTTATTTTTTTGATAAAAATAAGCAGAACAACAAAAATATTTGTTGGTCCTCAAATACAGGAAGTAAATAAGAAAAATTTGGAAAAAGTCACCTGGAAATGTTTTGTTTGAAAATTTTCAAAGCAACAAATTACAAAGGTTTAATCAAAGATCTTATAATTTTGTAAAAGGCTTTAGAGTATAACATGTCTATAAAAGTAAATACCTGTACCAAAAATTTGAGTATTTTAAGTAAAAAACAAGATTAATTTAACCTGGACATTACATTAATACAAAAAGGCACAAAAAACCTGTTGTATCAATTTTTAATATATTATTTTGATATTTGATTTTCTGGGCCATGGTACATTGAACATAATTTATTTTGGCATCTGTATTTGCAATGATTTGCACAATAGCGCATTATGAATTTAATACATAGCGCATTTGTATATAGTGTATGTATGTCTTATAAACATTTTCTGTTTTTTATGCATGAAAACGTATTTCGCATAAACACGGTGCCCTACAAGTCGGCTCACAGTCCGTATGGGTCCTGTTATTTTGCAAGGAAGTAAGCATCACAGTGCTACGTTCCTAGTCACCATCCCGTGATTAGAATAGTAGCATGACGACCTTAACTAAATATTAATGTATAAAAAATAACCAAAAAATATGACTAAATTCTTACAGCGTAACTTTCACACAATATAAGCAGCTAACAATGAGCATTACGTATAAAATTGCGTCGCGTTTTCTGTAATCGAATTTTAAATCTCTAATATCTTTTATTCATTTTTATTAAAATGTCGCCTATTATACGTTTTATTTACATAGAATAATGATTTTTTAATGGTATTTTATGTGAACTTAAACTGTATTATTTTAAATAAGCTTTGTATGTGCCTGATTGCAATTTTAAAAATTGATTTACATTAAAATGCTTAATGTGCTTTATTATTTAAACATATATATATATGGCCAATCCAAGTAGTATTGGCAGCGTTTGTAATTTAATCCCAAAAATATCTTTTACAAAAATATTGTAAAAGATATTTTTGAATCCATAAAATTATGCACTGGAATGAATAATGCTGACCCGATGTTGACTATAAGAAATAAAATAAATGGCATTTTCACTATAAGAATGTTTATGTAATTTAGATTTAAAAAAAAAAAAAAAGCAAATAAAAATATGGCACGACTTTTTTATATCACGCGGACGAAGTCGCGGGCAACAGCTAGGAATTTAATAAATGGAATTGGTTTATTATAAAAACATTAAACTAGGGTTGTTACTGTGGCTACTTATAGCGAGCTTAAACTTATATTAAGCTACCGCACTCTAATAACGAAAACTTATTTTTTTGTAAAAATAGACGAGGATTATTCGAACATATGACCTCAGACCGCGACTTGATACCCAACCTACCAAGCTTTAGTGTCAATGCCTTTAGTGATGTCAACTGCGTATATTTTATATCGTTGGCACAAATTCAAATACATTTTGCATTGCGACATTGTTCTAAATACATTCGAATGTCTACTTAGTAAAAACTTGATGCCATGCCACTCGACTCTAACTACTTAATAATTATTGATAAAAATGTCGGTCGCAAGATCAAATTACAAATTTACTTTTACTTCACATTTATTTTATAAAGCCGGATTAGGCCATTCATATCCGCTGGGCACATATTGTATATATATAGGATTCGAACTTATATACTCTGTAAATCGTTTAACAATGGTGCTATTTAGCGTATGTCAGTTCGCATCTATCGCCGGTAGATGGCATTAAATTTATATTTTGATTTAATAAAAATCGCATCGAAATTCTTAATAAATAGATTTATTTATTTTCCTAAATATTTTTTTAACATTAATTACCACAAGAGATAGCGCTTTTCGTTCTTTAAATTTTTCAGTGCCAATTAATGTTATTTGATTTGATAGTATTTTAATAATACAATTGAAACATAATTGTGTTAGTACTCACATAATTTACTAATAATTAACTGTAATAATAATATCAATATAAAATGTAAGATTGAAAACAGTTTTAAAAGTTATTTTTTTGCTAATTTTCGGAAAAAAAAGACTTAATATTAAGTGTTTGTAAATTTCAAACATTATTTACCAACGTATATTGACTGTAAAATATAGTTGTTCAGTATAACGGACCGGTGACCTAGAGGCCCTTGATTTACAAAGTAAAGGATTTGTTTGTAGTTGTTGTTCGATTGAATAGAACGATACTGGCCAATCACCCAACTGTCTGAAAAGTAAGATCTGTGGGATAGTAGTGCAAAAGTCGGTCCCGGTTGTGAGGCATTAGAATTTCCCGGACAACTAATTCATGCATCGATTGCAGTTTAACCTTCGGGTGAGGATGGCAGATACTAGTCGCTGTCCGTAAAATTGTCATTCAAGTAAATCTGGATAGATTAGAAGCCGAATACATGATAATTTTGAAAAATGGCAAAGAGGAACAAAAATAAAATCCGAAATACTTTAATATTACTTGGAACAAAAATTATGCTCTTTTACAATTGCTTAGAGTTAGGTACACTGTTTTGGTAATATGAGTTTGAAAGAAATATAAAGTAGGCTAAAGGTAAAGGTTTTTTTAAAAGTTTAATAAACAGGGTCATAAATCTGGACGGTTTGAGGAACGCCAAAGTTTTTAATTAACTTGGTTGAGCTTCTATGTAACTTTTTAAAATTTGTAGCTGAGTTTTTTCTTATTGTTAGACGTTCTTTATAAAGGTGATTAGCTTTTTCTTTGTTAGGAAACGATGACATGATTGTCTTAGCGTTCAATATTATTCGATAAAAGTGTTAGAAATGTTTATGGAATTAGTATTGTAGTTAGTTTATTTTTTATTAGTTATTGGGACAGAAAAAATGTTGAGACGTTATTTATTTTGATCGTTTATGTAAATAAGAAAGGATGCATAAATTGTGACTGTTGCCTTTAAAAATATTTATAATTATCGTATGTATACTTTTTATAATCAACGATATTTGTCAGTTAACAGTTTCTTAAAATAAATATCTTCATGTTTTTACTATTGTTGTAATTTATTTGTAACTATTATTATTTATTTATTGTCATAGGTATCTATTACACAGGAGATCGTTTAAGAAAACTCTATCGCGGGAACCATTACCATAAGTAGCAATACTAGTGCGAAAACACTATTATGTTCCTGTTTGATGGGCAACGTAGCAATTAAGTTTACTGCCTCCGTAGCCTAGTGGTATGGGCGTGTGCTATAGAAACCGGAGGTCGTGGGTTCGAATCCTGCGGGGACTCAACAAATTTTCATTGTTGTTTCCTAGTTGGTTAGGGCAATTTGGGCCGATCACCCAATTGTCTGAAAAGTAAGATGATCCATGCGTCGGATGGGCATGTAAAAAGTCGGTCCACCCACCAACCCGCATTGGACCAGCGTGGTGGGTTACGGTCCAAAACCTCTAATTGATAGGGGTGTATTAGGGAGACCTATGTCCAGCAGTGGACTATCACAGGCCGATGATGATGATGGGTAAACGATTTTTTGGTTCCTATTTATTTTGGTAAAAAAAAATAGTGATAATTTTTTAATGCATTGCGGTGTCGTTCAAATATTTAATTGAGAAGATTTCAAAATGGCAGACCAGAATAATACCCCCCACTACTGAGGACTGCCGTTGGAGTTGTGTCAACGTATTTCCAAAGTGATACGCAATTAGCTTGATCAAATTTACAAGAATGTTTGCGAGGAATAATGGAATACTGGTCTTCGAAAGCTCTGCAGTGAAAGTCATTTTCGAAAATGGATAAAGTAAACCGTGCTATCTAACATCATCTATTATAATACAGCAGGTATACTAAAAAGGCACGATCGCATCGTGTGATTTTCGTTTGTTTGCTAAGATATTAAAAAAAAACACAATTTTGTGTATAAAATACATGCCATTTAGTTTGTCTAAACCGTTTGAGATCATCTAAGAAACGTGACTGCGCACAAAGTACCTTAAACAACCAAATTTTATGATAATATTGTACTTCGGCGTTCTGAAAATCTTAAGAGATCTTTCGTTATTGTTAACAAATTATGTTTTATTTTATTAAAGTGATATTAACGCCTCGGAGATGATTTGGAAATGTTCTTAAAGAGCCTATTTCCATTATATGAAATTGGGCAATTGCTCGATGGTAGACTAACGGTCTAAAATGTGAAATAGTTTAGCTTAAATAGTTTCTAGAAAACTTTTTTCCACATTCAAAAATAATACACGTTTTAAGCTACGTAAAGACTAGAGATCGAAATCACAGTTTGATTTCAGTTTTA
This sequence comes from Lamproptera curius, assembly GCA_029286875.1. Taxonomy (NCBI): domain Eukaryota; kingdom Metazoa; phylum Arthropoda; class Insecta; order Lepidoptera; family Papilionidae; genus Lamproptera; species Lamproptera curius. Next base: position 729,456 of record JAGSMT010000093.1, on the reverse strand, counting down.
ACGCCTGTTACCAATGAATCTTTAGTGGAAAGAAGATTTATTTCCGTAAGATATCACTGTCTTGGAGATAAAGCCGTATTATAAAGCAAGCTTCCTTATCAAAGTAAATTCTCCTTTTAAACTAAACGTTTGCTTAATTCTTCCTTCATTTATAAAATAGAACTGAAAAGTATTTAATGTATTCAACTTCAACTATATCACAGTCAAACAAAAGTTAAAATTGAAATTATTAATTACCATGATTTGGCTAACATGGACTACAAGTTTTATTTAGCTACTATATAATATCCTATCCGACGCATGGATCATCTTACTTATCAGACAATTGGGTGATCGGCCCAAATTGCCCTAACCAACTAGGAAACAACAATGAAAATTTGTTGAGACCCCTGCAGGATTCGAACCCACGACCTCCGGTTTCTAGGCCACATGCCTATACCACTGGGCTACAAGGCATGCGTCGGATGGGCATGTAAAAGTCGGTCCACCACCAACCCGCATTGGACCAGCGTGGTGGGATACGGTCCAAAACCCCCTAATAGATAGGGGTGTATTAGGGGAGGCCTATGTCCAGCAGTGGACTATCACAGGCTGATGATGATGATGATGATAATATCGTATTTGTGACACAATGATGTTATGGTTAAATGCTTTCATAGCCTAGTGGTATTGAGCTTGTGCTTTAGAGACCGGACCTCGTGGGTTCAATACCTGCGGGGATTCAAATACTTTTTAAGTTGTTTCCTAATTGGTTACGACAATTTGGGCCGATCACCTAATTGTCTGAAGAGTAATGTGATCCATGCGTCGGATGGGCATGTAAAAGTCGGTCCACCTACCAACCCCCATTAGACCAGCGTGATGGGATACTAGCAAATACACCCTAATAGAAAAGGCGAGCGCATTAGGATAGATCTTTGGAATCAGTGGACTAACACAGGCCGATAATGATGATATTGTTATTGTTTACAATTTTATTAAAAATAATAGAAATAAGCAAAAGAAATGAATTTTATTCCTCCATATTATTCTTAATGCAAGGGTAATTCTACTATTACTAATGTCAACACGTATCTCCATTAAATATCGATGTAAATGGTTGTTTAAATCGATTTTTTTTGTCAGAGTTCCTTTTAATCCATTCCATTGTAAATGGTGTTTACTTTATGGTTAATCACAACATCGCATGCGTTTTAATTGCGAAGCTATTATGGCTACATGGAATGCTAATCAAAGATATTAATGAAACGCAAACGATAATTTATACATACAATAAATAACAACGGTTTGAAAATTTGTGCTACATAAATAGGGAATCAGGCAATTGTTATCATGTATTTGACATAACGAGCGTTAACGGTTTCAAAATATTTGAAGATCGGGTTTCAATCGTTATGTATAAAAGTTGCTTAACAAATATCTAATTAACTTGGATTAGAAGTCGGACCCTTAAACGAAAAAGCTACAAAAAAGTCTTAAAGAAGACTTGACTATTTTATCAAATCAGGGAATAATAATGTAAGATTTTTATTTCATCTGTAAGAAACGCCAAACTCATAATTGAAGCAGTGTGAACCAAGTACGATTACTATTTAGGCGTCTGTCGCTAAATTTCTTAAAAGCAAGGCATGTTACTTACCATCGCGATAACTTGCTGCTCTCTTCTATTTATTCCATATGTTTATAAAAAATATAACACATAAACGAATAAGAACTTTAAGCATCAGAAACACTTACTAAAATTCCACACAAATCAGTACGCAGTGTTTGAATACTATTAGTAATAATAGGGTGGTACTTAATTTGTCGCAACCTTCTACCACGTTTAAAAATGATTTCAAGATTAATGTACTTTAGAATTTTTTTTATACGCCTACAGAGACGATAAAAAGGATGACCAGTTCAGACCACCTGATGGAAAGCGGTCACCAACGCCCATGGAGGAATTTGAATTAAAGTAATTATTTTAAGCGTTATAAATGTGTGACTCGGCCAAGTTCTATTCTATTGAGTAATTCTCAAGCTAACTACTTTAAAATTCAACGCAGCGTGATCTAGTACTTGGATTTGCCGCAACAAATAGTACCTCTCGGCCTCTTTTTGCTTGCCTACTTGTTGCTCGCTTTCAATGTACAGTTTTTACTTATTTTCAAGGACATATTTTAAGCCTTGAATGTTATTTATAACTTTGAAAATACACTTTTAAATTACTTTGGAATGAAGGAACTGCATAATACAAATCCTACCCATGGTTCGGTAATTGAGAGCGACTTAATTTCTATTTATTTTTTAGTATGAATCTGCAAACGGTATTTAAAATTTTACTATTTTGTAGTTTTCAACCTAATGCTTATATTATATATTCCTTCCTAATCTTTATATGTCTGCATTACACATTACATCTCTAATCATTATATACATCTTTGTAACTAAACAATACAAATATGATATAGAACATTTTAGGAAGCCTTTTTATATTTTATGAATAGGTGCTAATACAATTGTGCATTAGTATATATATGATTGCATATCATTGTTAGGATTACATATGTTAGTATAATAAACGATCAATTATGATAAATACCGGAGCCCTGTTTTTGATTGCTGCCAGTAAGATAACATATTTTTCTATTTTATTAACAAGATATACATAACAAACTTCCACCAGTTGTTTAATTAGATTTATTATTTATAATATTATTACCGGTTTACCGGTGGTAGGTCCCCTTTTTACAGGAGACCGTCTGGGTCGGTACCACCGGTGCCTTTTTCTGCCTCGAAGCATTAGTGTGAAAACACTGTTGTATATTCCGGTTTGAATGGCACCGTAGCCAGCGTATTTACTGGGTTAACGAGACTTAAAACCCTATGTCTCACGGTAGACAGCGCGTTGGCTGGCATTGCCAATGTCTATGGGCGTCGGTGACCACTTCCCATTAGGTGGCCCGACTGCTCGGCTGCCTGCGCATGCCATAAAAAATTTCATAATGTTATTTATAATACCAAAACGGCTTTTTAATATCAACAAACGCCGTGCCAGTTGCGAATAACACAGGTCTACAATGGTTTTCCCCTCTGAAATCTGAATAACATTTTTTATACTTTTTGATTACGTGAAAATTAATAAAAAAAATCCAACACATCAGTATTTATTTCATTGCAAGTACATAATCGTAATCAGCGTACCAAAATACCCTACAATCAGCTATGAAGCTAGAATTATGACCCTCATTTTGCAGGGCCGTGTAATATTTACAAATGATAATTAGTTATTTTTAATATTAAACATTATTAATAATTATATTTAAAAGCGGAGAGCAGTAGACCACATTTTTAATACAAGTTCTTTGATTTTCTTACAAAAAATATTTTCAATCTGATATATAACCGAAGCAGCGCAGTATTTTAAAAATTTATTCTAGAAATATAATAAATATTGAAACCAAGCCTACTGGAACACTGTTAGTGCTCTGGCAACACAGTTTGAACTCGATGTCCAATTAGCGAGATGAGTTTTTCGAAAATGTTTACAGAAGCGATATCGGAATATTCGACATAAATTGCGCGTTGAGGTAGCAAACCTTTTTAATTAAAATATCGGAGGCTTGCAATTCATTTGTACTGTTACTGTGTAATAGTATGACCATCTGTTTCAGTTTTAAATGAACAAGATTTTATTTGTATAATTGAGATTCCTTCCTTAAAGAATTTATTTTAATAAAATAAACATGGCTGATTTTTAAGAAAATAATGGTATACAAGTGAAAATAATTAAACTGTTTTAATGTATGTAATAACAACAATAGTTTAATTTATTCTGTTCTAAATTTAAATACCGCGAAAGTTGTTGCAATAATTTTTTTTGTGTGATACCCTGCCCGTAATAAAAGTAGCGTAAGACGCCTCAAAATTACTAAAATGACGCGTGTGATGGTGCCTTTCGAACCGGAACCACATGTTAAATCTAGATATGAAAAAAATATTTTTCATATTTATGTTCACAAGACGCAAAAGTCGAATGTTTCTTGTGACAACGGCGTAAAAACGATATATACAAAATTTTCGATCGCGTATGATTCAGATAGATAGTAAAGAAAGCGTGCACTATCAGGTTGTGCATTTGATACAACAATACAAAACCTCCGAATTGTAAAGCTAAGTCCAAACTTTTTCAACTCTTATTTTTATAAACTATGTTAAAATGATAAAGACTATATAAATGGAAAATTTTGTGATATGCAAGCATGCTGTTGATAAGTTTATTGTTGTTTATAATAAGTATAAATTTGTATTCCATTACAGTATCTATGCTGTCTCCGTACCTAGTGTAGGAGTGTGATTTAGAAATCGAGTATGGTTCCATCCTGCAGGTACTCAACAAATTTTCATTGTTGTTTCCTACTTGTTTCGGCAATTTGGCGATCACCCAATTGATTAGAGAGTTTTGAACCGTATCCACCAAGCCGGTCCAATGCGGGTTGGTGGTGACTTGCTTTACATGCCCATCGACGCATGGATTATCTTACTTTCAGACAATTGGGTGTTTGGCCCAAACTGCCTAACCAACTGAACAACAATGAAAATTTGTGATCCACTAGGATTCGGACCCACAACCTCCGGTTTCTAAACCACACGCTACGGAGGTAGTTGTTACTATTTCCTCATTCAAGTTATTTAAAAATGCCAAGATTACCCTTATAAAATTAAAAAGGGGACGTTTTTAACCTTTTGAACACCTACCAAAAGGACCTCTGGGCGACTTATACTGTCTAGACCACTTGTTGCGTTATCTTTAGGCCAAGAAAATATATAATTAGGGCTGGATATTATTGCTTCGTAAATTAAAAAGTTCCAAATCTTTTTTGTTATGTAATTGATAAAATATTTCTCTAGCATTTATACAAATGACATATTTTAAATGAAATAGTTATGATTACAGTATTACATTGATACGCTTTCAAAAGGCGAAAATACAATCTTTTATTTAAGATGGCACTTGGTTATTCCTTTCTTTTACCATTTTTGTTTTAGTCAAGTATTTAAAAAAATCAGGGAATAGTTTTGTTACTCTGTTTTAAATGTTTCTTATGTTTCAAGTTTGCTTGGATGTATAAAAAATAACTTATATACAGCATAATTAAAAAAAGCTCGATATTTCATTAAATTTTATAATGAAACAACGTAAATTAATATCTGACAACGATCGAATATATAATCTCTATTTTTTATAAGTTTTTTATTATAGATACCATCGATATATAGACAGGTAAAGTAATATCATTCGAATCACAGTATTTAGAGCAGCTGCAATCTGACCATCCACAATAAAAGTGAATTGTTGCATTCAATGAATAACTTAAATATTGAAATAGAAGGAACCTCTGATGTCCTGTTAAAACTGCCAAAGATGGTATTGATAAGTGGAAACTTAATCATTTATAACTCTTCCCCAAATAGTAAGATTTGGATTTAATGAGACCCACAGTTCGTAATGGCATGGCCAATATCACTATCTGTCTGCTTTACAACCAAGTATACAATGCATATTACATACGATACATGATTATAATTAATGATAAAATGCTATCATTATTTTTTGTTTAATTTAAATAAGCGAAAAGCATTATCAGATCTGATCCTATAACGGTGTAAGTTTTATCTAACACCAAAGCTCTATGCTTCGGATAACGAAAATACATGTGAATTATTTTCAAAAAGTCATATATTTATATGGCTTTTCAATATTTTTATCTCATTATATCATAGTGTGTCATCATCGTGCGTTGCTTATACGGGCATTAACAATTTTATAGCAATTTTATGTAATGTCTTTTATAGCCGTATTTTATTACTTTGCTACGGTCTGCATAGTTTTGCTAACGCGGATGAAAGCTTCAAGTCATCTTAATGGCAAATGGACTTTATTGGTATAGGTTTTAACGACCTAGGTACCGCGCTTGTCATATTCGTTTCCTATTGGTAAGTTTATTTTTAAGCAGCAAACTAAAGCGTAGAAATTTATTTATGTAATAATAACATTTAACACATAAACATTCCTTTACTACTTTTTTCAATTGATTAATAGTTAAATTCTGAACGTTTACTGGGATTTTGTTGTAAAAGCGTATACGTTGTCTCATAAAAGATTTACTTATTCTTCGCAGTCTAGTTGCTGGAAGAATTAAATTATGTTTGTTTCTAGTATTTATGCTATAGTGCATCACAATTCCTGCGAAAATCGATTCTATTTTTCTGCACATACATGAGGTTTTCGAATATGTATTGAAAATTAACGGTTAGTATTTTAATCTTTGTGAACAATTCTCTCAGGGACTCTTTGAGGCCCAGGTTATAGATCGTTCGAATATTTCGTTTTAGGAGGACAAAAGATCTGTTGGTATCCTGCATTTCCCCACAGGTAGAAGACATAAGACATTCACTGTGGAAATAACTTAAGGATACTAACCGGGCTGTCTCCACGTCAGTTATTAATCCAATTCTTTCACTGCGTAAGCTGCAGAGCTTACTTCACTTCAGCCTTTTAATATGGGGCCCCATTGTAGTTATGCATCTACAGTTGTTCCTTGAAATACAGTTGATTTCAATACGTCTACGCCTCCCATTAATAACCACTTCAAATTTACCATACTTCACATTAGGGTCCTAAATTTATACATTTTGTCTTCTTCTGGTTTAGTGGCCAATTATTGTCACTAAACCAGTGCCCTCTTGAGAAAGTATTATTTATATCGTCATTTATTGACGTAGGTCGTTAACTACAAAAATTAAAACATCTATGTATATACATATTGTTAAAAGAACAGATAAAGTTCGCTTTTTCTTACTTTTGTTAGTTTGTTAACGAAGACAAACTTTTAATACTGAAAATCGTGTAAAATTTTACGATGTGCTGAACAGACTAGGACTTTCGGCCACCAAAACTTTTAGAGTAAACTATTCAGTTGAACACTACTTTCGTATCACTAGTTTATAGAGGAAAATTTATATTTGCTACTAACAATTGTAATTCTGTACATATTTGACTACAAGGGACTTTATTTATAATTCTAATTCAAAAAGCCAAGAACATATTTTCTATGTAAGCCAAAAAATACAATATATGTCTTAAAATTACTCAAATGATTTCTTTTTCTATCAAATACGCTAGGGCGAAATAAGATGGATGTTTTATGTGATCAAAGTCTATTATTGAGCTCTATTGGCCGCTAAATTATATAGTTATAAATAAGATAAATTATGTTATAACTAAAGTTAAATCCATACCTATAATAAAAAGAGGGAGGAAATGTCATTTATTAACGAAAAAACTAAATAGTTTATGACGTTGATTAATCAATTCATTCTTCCGTTCTAAAGCTCCATTATCACCAAGTACTGTATATAGGCTACTTTCATTATTACAAAATGAATAAATTCCTGAGTGACAAAAATTAAAGCTTTTACACGAGTTAGGTCCCTTATTACTACGGGACCTTTTGGGGTAGCACCTCCACGGTGCGGCGCTACTGTCTTCCAGTTTGAAGGGCATCTTTCCAGCGTAATTTTCATGTCAGTGAGCGGAGTTGTAGTTAATCTAAGCAGATTAAGAAGCTACAACTCCTACAACTCCTACTTTAGAGGCCGGGCATATCACATACCATGATGTCGAGCGCCCTGCTAGACTCATAGCTTTAAACAATAAAAAAGTGTAAAAAATTTGCCAAAATGTCTTTAGTCTCAATTTAAATATCTATCTCATCATCATCGGCCTTTGCTAGTCCACTGCTGGACATAGGCCTCCTCTAATACACCCCATCTATTAGGGGAGTTTCGGATCGTATCCCACCACGCTGGCCCAATGTGGGTTGGTGGGTTGACCGACTTTTTACATGCCCATCCAACGCATGTATCATCTTACTTTTCAGACAATTGGGCGATGAAATTAATTTAGACAGATTTAAAAATTCTGCTCAAAAGGACCGGCTTTTTCCAGCGGAACGTGTCAAATTTGCACAGCTGCAATATCGTGGCAAATGCTGTAAATCCGTGTGAGATAATCACAAACGTACACTTAAATCTATAAAAACCAAATCTGTTCTTTAAATTTTGGTTTTGCCGCTAGGAAATATGAATAGAATAACATAAAGCTAAGCTATTTTTTGTCTGTTCGAATGTTGCATTTTATTAGGTTAATGCATCTCCAAAATCGTTTAAGAGATAGTAAAAACTAACTTATGTACACGCGTTTAAGTTACAAGTACTTAGGTGTAACAAGAATAATCTTTTTACAAATTTGACCGCCTTGTGTTCCGTTTATAGAAATAAATATCGTGAATACAATTGTCAGCTGATTGTAGCAAATTTCAGAGTCCTGTCGTGCACGCAATAATTTTCTCTCCTAATTTTTCCCTCACGCACTAAAAGAAGTGTAACCTCAAAAACGTTAATTACAAAAAAATCTATACAATTTTTTCTAAAAGTAAGATCTGTGGGATGATAGCGCAAAAGCCAGTGCCAGTTAAAAGGCTTAAAAATTTTCATGCCGACAACTAATTCATGCATCGATTGCAGCTTACTCTTAAGAATGAGGATTGCAGATACTAGTCGCTCTCCGTAAAAATTGTAATTCAAGTAAATCTGGACAGATTAGAAGCCGAACACATAACAATTTTAAAAAATGGCAAAGAGGAACAAAAACAAAATCCAAAGTACTTCAATATTACTTGGAACAAAAATCATGTTCTTTTACAGCTGCTTAGAGTTAGATACACTCTTTTGGTAATATGAGTTTGAAAGAAAAATAAAGTAGGCCAAAGGTAAAGGTTTTTTAAAAGTTTAATAAACAGGGTCATAAATCTGGCCGGTTTGAGGAACGCCAAAGTTTTTAATTAACTTGGTTGAGCTTCCATGTAATTTTATCAAATTTGTAGCCGAAGTTTTTGTTATTGTTAGACGTTCTTTATAACGTTTTAGCAAAGGTGATAAGTAACCCTTTTTCTTTGTTAGGAAACGATGACATGATCGCCTTAGCGTTGAATATTATTAGAAAAGTGTTAGGATTATTTATGGTAATGCACAATAACATTGATAGGATAATAAAATTGATAGTTATATTTTTAATAGTAATTCGGTCTGACTAAAATGTCAAGACATTAGTGATTTCGATAGCTTATGTAATATGAAAATGATGCATAAATCGTGAATGTCACCGTTAAAAATAAATTAACCGTTAAAAATAAAAATAATTATAATTATTTTTAACATTATGTTGACTGGGTAAACGATCTTTTGGCATCCTAATTTTCTTAAAAAGAAAAAAAATTACAAGCGATAATTTTTTGTATTGTGTTGCGATGGTCGTTCAAATATTTAATTGGGAAGATTTCAAAATGGCGGACCGTATTCACAACATACCACTATTGAGGACGTTGGGGCCGTTTGAGTTGTGTCAACCTATTTCCAATGTGACACGCAATTAGCTTGATCAAATTTACAAGAATGTTTGCAAGGAATAATGGAATACTGGTCTTCGAGAACTCTGAAGTGAAAATCATTTTCAAAAATAGATAAAGTAAACCGTGCTATCTAATATCATCTATTATAATATAGCGGGTATACTAAAAAGGCACGCTCGCGTTTTATGATTTTCATTGTTTTCTAAAATATTAAAAAAAAACACGATTTTGTGGTTAAAATACATGCCATTTAGCTTGTCTAAACCGTTTGAGATCATCTAAGAAACGTGACTGCGCACAAAGTACCTTAAACAACCAAATTTTATGATAATATTGTACTTCGGCGATGCTGAAAATCTTAAGAAATATTTCGTTATTGTTACCAAATTATGTTTTATTTTATTAAAGTGATATTAACCTTTGAAGATGTTTTGGAATTATTCTTAAAGAGCCTCTTTCTATTATAAGATATTGGGCAATTGTTTGATGGTAGAATAACGATCTAAAATGTGAAGTAGTTCAGCTTTCATAGTTTCTGGGAAACTTTTATCTACTATCAAAAATAATATACGTTTTAAGCTACGCAAAGACTAGAGACATAAAAATCTAAGTTTGATTTTAGTTTTAACGCCTGTTAGCAATAAATCTTTAGTGGATAGAAGATTTATTCCTGTAGTATATCACTGTCTTGAAGATAAAGCCGTATTATAAAGTAAGCTACCTTATCCAAGTCGATTCTCCTTTTGAACTAAACGTTTGCTTAATTCTTCCCACATTTATGAAATAAAACGTAAACGTTTTAATATATAATTTAGATCACAGAAAAAAAAACTTGAAATAGATGTTATTAATTTTCATGATTGGGCTATCATAGACTCCAAGTTTTATTTAGCTACCATATGATATCCCATTTGTGACCCAATGATGTTGTTGTTAACTGCCTCCGTAGCCTAGTGGTATGGTCGTTATGGGTGTATTAGGGGAGACCTATGTCCAGCAGTGGATTATGACAGGCTGATGATAATGATAAAGCAATAGAATTGAAATTTATTCTCCCGTGTTATTCTTAATATAAGGGATTACAAGGTAAACACGTACCTCCATTAAATATCGACGTTGTAAATTATACCGCTAAATGGATGAATCGAAAAACTTTTGTCAGAGTTCCTTTTAATTTATTCCATTGTAAATGTTGTTCACTTTATGGTTAACCACAACATCGCTTGTGTTTTAATTGCGAAGCAATAATGGCTACATGGAATGTTAATAAAAGGTATTAATGACACAAACGATAATTTCAATCGTTATGTACAAAGTTGCTTATCAAATATCTAATTAACTTGGATTAGAAGTCGGACTCTTAATCGAGAAAGCTACAAAGATGGTTTATACTTGACTATTTCTTCAAATCAGGAAATAATTATGAAAGCTTTTAATTGTTGCGTGAACAATACGCCAAAATCATAATTGCAAGCAGTATAAAGCAAGTGTAAAAACTATTAGGCGTCTGTCGCTAAATTTCTTTAAAAGCAAGGCATATTACTTACTATCGCGCAAACATGCTAATCTCGTCAATTACTTCAATAAAACAATCAACAATAGCATTATCTGCGATCTTAAAAAAAGAATAAAATACGCACTATGTCCATAAGTTATGAACGAATAAGAACTTTTAGCATCAAAAACACTAACTAAAATTCCATACAACTCCGCAGTGTTTAAATGCTGCTATTGTTAAAATAGGACGGTACTCCATTTATCGCAAACTTATCACTTTTAAGATCAATATACCATAGTAATGTTTGGCAATGACATTAATTGGCAGATGACCAGTCCACGCCACCTGATGGAAAGTGGTCATCGACGCCCATGGAGATACAGGGTGGCCATAAATCCTTTGAAAAGTAAAATTTGAATAAAACGAATAGGGCGCGCGTGAGCGGTGCAGGAAGCCGGGAAGTAACTTCGGTTTCTGGGAGTTTTGTCGCGATGGAGCGTTTTACCGGAGCGGACCGTGCGTTTTGTGTGCGCAGTTTTATAAAACGACAATTCGGCAACCGTTGCGTGGCGTAAACTTCGAGAACACAAAGGTTTACACAACTTGACGACACTCTAACTCTTCAAACGATTAAGAACTGGGTTGCTAAGTTCGAGGTTCGACCGGTTCGACTTAAGATAAACCGCGGTTGGGTTGCCCAAGGACGTCACGTACGGAACAAAACGAGACACAGTCTATTCGCGAAAATCCGACACAGTCAACTCGTAAGCGCGCCAGAGCATTAAACGTATCCAGGACATCGTTACAACGGATTTTGAAGAAAGATTTACATATGCACCCTTACAAAATTCAGTTGGTTCAAGAATTAAAGGAAACTGACGGTATTCAAAGACAAAATTATGCGAATGAAATGTTGAATCGGTTTACTTCCTTCAATAACATAATGTTCTCTGACGAGGCTCATTTCCATCTTAACGGGCATGTTAGTAAACAAAATTGCTGCTATTAGAGCCCCATCAATCCAAAACTTAAGCCTCAGAAGCCCTTACATAGTCCGAAAGTGACTGTTGGGGCCGCTATGTCAGCCCATGGTATCCTAGGGCCTTACTTTTGAGGATGGCAGAGGGCGTGCAGTTACTTTACGTCGGAGCGATATGTGGCTATGATCGAAGAGTTTTCATACCAGGATTGCAAAACTTTTCAGGTTTTAATGCCAGGACGTGGTTTTAACAGGATGGGGCCACTTCTCACACCACTAACAGTGCTATGCCCGTTATCCGTCAACTTTTCCTGGTATCCTAGGGCCTTACTTTTGAGGATGGCAGAGGGCGTGCAGTTACTGTTACGTCGGAGCGATATGTGGCTATGATCGAAGAGTTTTTCATACCAGGATTGCAAAACTTTTCAGGTTTTAATGCCAGGACGTGGTTTTAACAGGATGGGCCACTTCACACCACTAACAGTGCTATGCCCGTTATCCGTCAACTTTTCCTGGCAAAGTGATCTCTAAGAGGACATTTCCTGGCCTCCACGTAGTGCAGATCTGACCCGATGGATTTTTTTGTGGGGCACCTTAAAGCTAAAGTATACGACTACAAACCCGCGGTCAATTGAGGCCCTAAAGAAAACATCCACAGAGAAATGACAAGCATTTCAGCAGTGACGTGCCGCGCAGTCATCGACAATTTTAGACGTCGTTTGCAAGAGTGCCGCGATCGCAACGGATTACATTTAGAAGATATTATTTTCAAAAATAATTCCCGTTTTAAGCTTTTTGTAAATAATACTAGGGTATCATCACCACGCTGCCTACCATATGGCATAGGGTCTCGTTTAAACGTCTCATTTAAAAATTTGATTAGAGCAATTATTTTAAGCGTTGTAAATGTGTGACTCGGGCAAGTTTTATTCTAGTCAGTAATTCTCAAGTTAACTACTTTAAAATTTAACGCAGCGTGATTTAGTACTTGGACTTACCGCAACAAATAGCACCTCTCCGCCTCTTTTTGCTTGCCAACTTGTTGCTCGCTTTCAATGTACAGTTTTTACTTTTCATGGACATTTTTCAACCTTGAATGTTATTTACAATTTTGAAAATACACTTTTTTACTCTTTTAGAAAGAAGGAACTGCGTAATTCAAATCCTACTTATTGTTCGGTAATTGAGGAGCGATTCCATTTCTATTTATTTTATACTATTAAGTTGCAAACAGCAGTTAAAATTTTACTATTTTGTAGCTCCTTCCTGGTCTATTTTTGTCTGTGCTACATATGCTTTAAACATTATACACATCTTAGTAACCAAACAATACAAATATGATACAGAACATTTCAAGAAGCCTTTTTATATTTTATGATTAGGTATAGATACAAATGTGCATTAAAATATATATGATTGCATATCATCGCTAGGATTACATATGTAAGTATGACTAACGATCAATTATTGTGAATACCGAAGCCCCGTTTGAGCGCTGCCTGTGGGATCAAATTTTTTTGCAAGAAAATACTATAAGGAATACGTGACATACCTATACATTACAAACTTCGACAGTTGTTTATTTAAATTTATTATATTCAATATTATAAATTGATTATAATACCACAAAAAGCTTTTAAATATCAAAAAAACGCCGGTCCAGTGGCAAAAAACACAGGTATACAATGGTTATCCTCTGTGAAATGTGAGTAACGTTTTCTACATTTTCTGATTTGCTGATTACGAGAAAAATAATAAAAAAACAGGATTTACTTCATTGCAAGTACATGTTCGTAATCAGCGTACCAAAATACCCTACAATCAGCTATCAAATTCCAGAAAGAGAATTATGACCCTCATTTTGCAGGGTTGTGTAATATTTACAAATTTTATTTAGTTATTTTTTAATATTTAAAATTATTAATAATTATATTGAAAAGCAAAGAGCAGTAGACAACATTTTCAACAAATGTTCTTTGATTTTCTAACATACAATATTTCCAGTGTGATATATAGCCGAAGTAGCGCAGTATTTTAAAAAGTTATTGTAAAAAGAGAATAATTATTGAACGCAAGCCTATTGGAACACTGTTAGTGCTCTGGCAACACAGTTTGAACTCGATGTCCAATTAGCGAGATGAGTTTTTCGAAAATGTTTACAGAAGCGATATCGGAATATTCGACATAAATTGCGCGTTGAGGTAGCAAACCTTTTCAATTAAAATATCGGAGGCTTGCAATTCATTTATAATATTGCTGTGTGATAGTATTATTATCTGTTTCTGTTTTAAATAAACGAGATTTTTTTGTATAATAATAAGGTATATCCTTTAAATTTAAACAAAAATATCATGCCTGATTTTTACTTTTATAACCGTATGTTCTTACATACGGTTATAAAAGTGAAAATAATTAAACTGTTTTGTTGTATGTAATAATAACAATCATTTGTTTTATTCTATTATAAATTTTGTTGTTGTAAAATTTTTTTCTGTGATACCTACGAAAGGTAGCGTAAGTACACGTACACTTACCGCCCTGAGACATGATAGGTTATGTCTTGCATACCCGAAAATTACGCGTGTGACGGTGCCTTTCGAACCGGAACGACATACTAGTGCGGAAATAAGCGGAAACAAGCACCGCAAAGGTACTGCCCCACATGGTCCCTGGTAAAAAGGGACCAGGGTACCTTCTCTGCAAATTTAAACATTTTCAAATAAAATATTTTCCATTTTATTTTTCATATTCAAAAAGTCAAATGTTTCTTGTGACGACGGCGTAAAAATTTGGAAGTACAAACACTTACGCAGGATGATTATATATGTTCATTACCATTGTAACAATTTGTATTGTGACTAGTAATTAAAAAATAGAAAGTTAATCGAACCTAAGACTTCCAGAATCTAAAGCAAGCGTGCAAAATCAGTTTGTGCATTTGATACTCAAACAAGTCCAAACTTTTTTCAACTTTTACTTTTATAAACCATGTTAAAATGATAAAGACTACATAAATAGAAAATTTTGTGATATTGAAGCATGCTGTTGGTAAGTTTATTGTTGTTTATAATAAGTATAAATTTGTATTCCATTATAGTATCCATGCTGCCTCCGTAGCCTAGTGGTAAGGGCGTGTGGTTTAGAAACCAGAGGTCGTGGGTTAGAATCCTGCGGGGACTCAACAAATTTTCATTGTTGCTTCCTAGTTGGTTAGGGCAATTTGGCCCGATCACCCAATTGTTTGAAAAGTAAGATGATCCATGCGTCGGAGGGCAGATAAAAGGTCACACACTGCATTGACCACAGTGGGATACGGTCCAAAACCCCTAATGGATGGGTGAAGGAGCTATGTCCAGCAGTAGACTAACAGGCTGATGATGATGATGATATAGTATCCATTAATATAAGTATTATATGATAATGTTTCAATCTATATTATGTTATTGCATTTTAAAGAATCAAAGATTAATACAGGTAGAACATCAATTAATTTTCGTGAACATTGTTACCGTGTAATTTGAATTTATCTCGCCTTTCAATTTCGTGAATGATAAGCGGCTTTTAATTTTACGGTCCACGGAAATTGGCTTGTGCCTAAACGGAGATATTTCAAGTGGGCTTATTCAAAGTGTCCCTTTATATTAGTATTTTAGTTGTTAACGGCATCGATTCTAAGCGTGATTTATAGTTATTTGTTTAACATCGATCTAAGAAATACGATTATTTATTAATTTGTTTTTCGTAAAGTATTTGATTAAAAGGTATTTAGATAAAATTTTATTTTGTTATTGCTAGAAACTTGATACAAAGAATACAATCAAATAAAATTATCTTTACAGTAAATGTTATTGAAATGTCTGTTTGTAACATCGAAATAACCGTTTTAAAATGATGATGTTTGTTCTGGCTAATTCTAGTTTGGCTGGTCCGATTTCTACTGAATTTTTACCGGATGATAGCTGATATAATTGAGAGTAATTTACGGTTATTAGCTAAAAAGAAGTACCCCATACTTGTTTTTTAGCTAAAATTAACCAATATTATAGTATATATATTGCCACGCGGACGAAGTCGCCAGCAACATCTAGTGTCAAATTTTTCAATATATTTAAGAAATGTTATGGATTTTTATATTATACATTTTTGTATATTAACTTACATTTCTTATAGTTTTATTCTCTTTAAGGTATATAAGTATTATTCTTTATTTTGTATCTATTTATTACCAAGTCCTAATCTAAAAAAGTCTTCACAATAGTAAAAAAGATCGATAATTTATGTTAGGATAATCTTTACCATTTTTGACTTATTGCTAATTTTAGAACCACTTTTTTATTGCAACATTGCTGCTACAAATATTGAAATAAATATGATTTGATGAACTATTTGGCCATTTAAGTTACTTAAAAACGCCTGGATTGTCCATTTAAAATTAAATAAGGCACGGTTTTATCACTCAGTCTTTTGAACACAATTAGGACCTTTTAGTGACTAGTACTGTCTTGACCACTTGTTGCGTTTTCTTTAGGCCAGGCAAATATAATTAGAACTGTTTTTTAATGCTTCGTAAATATAAGAGTCCCAAAGCTTTTTTGTAGTGTAATTGATAAATTATTTCTCTGGCAACTATTCAAATGACATACTTAAATTAAATAGTTATGTAAATACGATTTCATTAGACGAAAATACAATATTTTATTTAAGATCTCACTAGGTTATTTCTTTTCTTTTAATTTTTTGCTTAAGTCTAGTATTTAAAAGAAAAATCAGGGAATAGTTTTGTTACTCCGTCTTTTATGTTTTATTTTAAGTTTGCTTGTTTGAATAAAAAAATAACGTCTTTATGCAGCATAGTTAAAAAAGCTTGATATATCATTAAAATTTTATAACGAAATAACGTAAATTAGTATATGACAACGAACTATATAATCTCTATTTCTTATAATTTTTTTGTTTTATAGATACCATCGACATATAAATAGGTAGATAGACAAACTAATATCATTCAAATTACTGTATTTAGAGCGGCTGCACACCAAAAAATCCACAATAAAAATTTTTATTGCATTCAATGAATGCCTTGGATATTGAAATAGATGGAAGCACTGATGTTCTGTTAAGACTGCCAAAGAAGGTATTGATACGTGGAGACATAATCCTTACATAGTAGTATTAGGATTTAATGGGACCTACATTTCGTAATGGCATGGCTAATATCACTATCTATCTGATTTGCAACAAAATATACAATGCATGTTACATCCGATATAAGATTGTAATTAATTACAAAATGCTACCATTATTTTTTTGTTTAATTTATATCATACAATGAAGACTTGTTAGATCTAACTATTTCCTTTAACCGTAAAAGTTTTATCTAACATCAAAGCTCCATACTTCGGACAACGAAAATACATGTGAATTATTTTCAAAAAGCCATATATTTATATAGCCTTTTAATATTTTTATCTTATTATATCACAGTGTGTCATCATCGTGCGTTGCTTATACGGGCATTAACAATTTTATAGCAATTTTATGTAATGTATTTTATAGCCGTATTTTATTACTTTGCTACGGTCTGCATAGTTTCGCTAACGCGGATGTAAAAGCTTCAAGTCAAATAAATGGCAAATGGACTTTATTGGTATAGGTTTTAACGACGTAGATGCCTCGCTTGTCATATTCGTTTCCTATTGGCGAGTTTATTTTTAAGCAGAAAACTAATACATTACAAATTTATAGAACTGTAACTTTCTGTAAATATTTTCTCAGAAAAATATTTTTTAAGGATTTGTAATCACTTAACGAATTCAAATTAAAATTTTATAACGAGCCTATCAATATTAATCAAAAAAAATGTAATTATCATCACTGTAGAAACATCACAGTAGTTTACTTTTGAGTAGTGTGCTATTAAAAAAAAAACTTTTTATTTACATGATTATTTATAAATTCATATATGTAATAATAACCTTTAACACGTAAAGGTTTCTTTACTACTTTTTTAAATTTATTAACAATTAAATTGTGAACGTTTACTGGGATTTTGTTGTAAAAGCGTATACGTTGTCTCATGAAAGATTTACTTATTCTTAGCAGTCTAGTTGCTGAAAGAATTAAATTATGTTTGTTTCTAGTATTTATGTTATGTGCATCACAATGCCTGCGAAAATCGTTCCTACTTTATTGCACATACATGAGGTTTTCGAATATGTATTGAGAATTAACGGTTAGTATTTTAATCTTTGTGAACAATTTTCTCAGGGATTCTTTAGGGCCCAGGTTATAGATCGTTCGAATAGTTAGTTTTAGGAGGACCAAGATCGTATTGGTATCCACTGCACTTCCCCACAGTAGAATGTCATTAGACATTACACTGTGGAAATAACTAAAGTATACTAACCGGGCTGTCTCTACGTAAGTTAATTGTCTGATTTTCTTGACAGCATATACTGCAGAGCTAAGTTTATTCGCCAGTCTATTAATACGAGGGCCCACTGCAATCTGGTATCTATTGTTATTCCCAGAAACACGGTTGACTCAACAACGCCTAACTCTTCCTCATCTATAAACACTTCACATTTACTCGGTATTACATTTGGAGTCATAAATTAAATACATTTTGTTTTTTTCTGGTTTGGTAGCAAATTATTGACACTAAACCAGAGCGCCACTCTAAAGAGAGCATTATTTACATCGTCATTTATTGACGTATGTCGTTTAACTAACAAATAAAATATCTATTTATATACATATAGTTTAGAGAACAGATGAAGCTCGCTTTTCGTTACTTTTGTTAATTTTGTTAACGAGCAAACTTTTTTAATACTGAAAAACGTGTAACATTTTTACGAGTTGCTGAACAAACTAGGACTATCGCCCACCAAAACTTTTAGAGTAAACTATTCAGTTGAACACTCAGTGCTTTCGTATCACTAGTTTATAAAGGATTTTTTTATTTGTTACTAACAATTGTAATTCTGTACATATTTGACTACAAGGGACTTTACTTAGAATTCTTATTCAAAAAGCCAAGAACATTTATTCTATGTAAACCCAAAATAATTTATATGTGTTATAATTACTCAAATTATTTATTTTTTTATAATTTACTATGCTAGCGCGAAATAAGGTGCATATATATCGTGATCAAAGTCTATTATCAAGCTCTATTGGCTCTTATATTATATAGTTATAACTAAGATAAATTATGATATAACTCTTAATATTCATCATCTAATTAAAATTATAGTATGTCACACAAAAGTAACATAATGAAGTTTTATTTCTATAAGAATAGTTTATTATATTTTTTATTAAAGAAATTAGCTCACTAAAAGCTCGTAAATCCATTTTTAAGTTGAAAGCTACCAGTTTATGCAGGTAATTTTATTCATCATAATAATAAAATAACTTTTTAAATGACATTTTATAAACTAGAGTTAATTAAAAGCGATAACACGTCATTTAAGATTGATTTATTAGGATTTTAAATGTACCATAACAATGCTATACGATATAGTAAAAAACTTAAAAAAAATCCAAACATACATAGTTTATATAGCTTTTAAATGAAAGGTTACATAATGCATGAATATGGGCAGTATGTTATAACTATAATTAAATCGATACTTAAAATAAAAAGAGGGAGGAATTGTTATTCATTAACGAAAAAACTAAATAGTTTATGACGTAGATTAATTAATTAATTATTCCGCTCAAAGCTCCATTATCATTATGTATCATGTGTATGCTGATGATTTGCAAATATATTTGCAAACAAGTACTGATACTCTCGCGGAGGCTTTTTATAAATTCAATATGGACCTTAATGCCATCAAAAGCTGGTCTGATAGGTTCAGGTTAGCTGTCAACCATCATCTTGGTAAGCCATTCTCTTAGGGTCCGAGATTGTTGGTTAAATGGATACCGAACATTTGCTCCAAATTTTATTTGACAGCTCTCCTCCTGTCAGTCGAAGCGTGAAAAACTTAGGTCTGCATATTGATAGCAAGTTAAGTTGGAAATCGCATATTGCCAGCTTGAGTAAAAAAGTCATTGGTTCCATGCGTTATGCTATATAGACTTAGAACTTTACCTGCGCTGCAAAGTAATGCTAGTGCAGGCTTTGATTTTTCCCTTCGACTATAGTGACGTGTGTTACTTTGACCTGAATGCAGATCACCTAATATAGCCGGCTCTAAATCAATGCATTGGCTACCTATTCGCCAACGACGCTCATTGCGAGCTCTCACGACCCTTTATTCTTTTCTACATTCTCCATCCACTCCTACTTATATATCCTCGCATTTTCAGTATCTCTGTGAAGTCAGCAACAAAAACCTTCGCTCGACATACAATCGCCTTCTTCAATGTCCTGTTCACCGTTCTGACTTTACGCATTCCTCATTCTTTATTCAATCCGTTCTTTTATGGAATGAGCTACCTTCCGAGATTAGGATGGCTGTAAATCGCCTTGTGTTCAAAACCCGAGTTCGCGAATATTTGCTTAAACAAATGTAGGTAAGAATGAATTTGGTCCCTTTATATTAATATTTTTATTTTCATTTTCTAAGTTTTTAATTAGTTTATTTTTTTCTGGATTTCCTAATTTATATATCTTTTTTTTTGTAATGTACGCCTACCATAAATTTTCCTAACCACCCAAAGGTTGATTGGTAGAGAATGCCATCGGCATTAAATCCGCCTTAGTACCATTTCTTTTGTGTGCAAAAAGATTAAATAAATAAATAAATATCATTACAATTAAAAATTAGTATAAATTAATGACGGCTGTCCTTTTAGCGACTCATACTGGGCTAATGACGATGAACATCATGTGTGGCTCAGTCTTCCGTTAAAGGACGTGAGCGAAATTGAAACTAATACTGTTATTTATGGCCAGGGCGTACAATAACTTTACTCTTATGGCGGACATATCATGTCGAGCGCCCTGCTAGACTCATAGCTTTAAACAATAAAAAAGCGTAAAAAAATTAGCCAAATTGCATGTAGTTTTAATTCAAATATCTATGTTTATACCAAAATGTAAAAAAAATACTGCTTGTTTTTGATAAAGATAAAGCGAGGATCTGACAAGAAAATGAATATAGACAAATTTAATATTTCTGTTCAAAAGGACCGGCTTTTTCCAGCAGAACGTGTCAAATTTGCACAGCTGCAATAACGTGGCAAATGCTGTAAATCCGTGTGAGATTATCGCAAATGTACACTAAAAACTTTAAAAACAAAATCTGACTTTTATATTTTTGTTTTGTCGCTAGGAAATATAAATAGAATAAAATAAAGCTAAGCTTCAATTTGTCAGTTCGAATATTGCAACTTATAAAGGTTAATACATCTGTAAAACGTTTTAGATATAGTGATAATGTGTGTGTGTGTATTTATGTACACGCGTTTAAGTTTTAGGTACTCTGGTAAAATCGAGAAAAAATCTTTCACTTAAATTTACCCTTGCGTACGTTATAGAATACCGTGTATACAATTAATAAACGTGATATACAATTATGCAGAATGTGTCGATGGGCATGTAAATGTCGTTCCATTTCCAACCCGCATTGAACCAAAGCGTAGTGGGATAACAGTCAAAACTTCCTACAAAATGAGCATCCATAGTTGAATATTAAGGAAGCCTAATCAGTCCAGCAGTGACTATCATCAGGCTGATATGATGTATACAATTGCTCAGACTTGATTATAACTTTCAGATTGCTAGCTATGGTGATAGCCTGCTAAAGTTTTTCTTCTAATTTTTGACCTCACCTGCTAAAGATGTGTAACTTCAAAAACATTAATTTTAAAAAAATCTATACAATCTTGTTCCTTTACAGAAATCGAAAGTCATCTAAGTTAGAATAATGTACTAAATCAGGTCACATTACCATCAGATGATCATTAGCACAGATCTTCATTAAATAAAAACATTTTGTAGATATTTACATTTAGCTAACATAGGATGAATAGCCTACATAAAAGCATAATTTTTGTCATTTTACATTTTAAAATGAGCCAACTGCCTCCGTAGCCTAGGCCATGTGCTTTAGAAACCGGAGGTCGTGGGTTCGAATCCTGCGAGGACTCGACAAATTTTCATTGTTTTTTCCCAGTTGGTTCGGGTAATTTGGGCCGATCACCCAATTGTCCGAAAAGTAAGATGATCCATGCTTCGGATGGGCATCTAAAAAGTGGTCCTCCCACCAATCAGCATTGGACCAGTGTTGTGGTATACGGTCCAAAACCAGCCTAAATGGAGAAGGTGTCCATTAAGGGAGGTCTATGTCCAGCAGTAGACTAACACAGGCTGATGATGATCATGATGAAGAATGAGCCAAAGTCACATATATTATATTTGTAAGCAAAAGTATGAAATAGTTAAGAGTTTCGCGAATTGCTTACGTTTTGAAGTTTTGAGTCTATAATGGGTATGGTTAATATTTATCATTTATAGCAAAATGCAAATGTAAACTTCACTTCTGAACATTTTACAAAGTACAATAAAAGTGTTCCTGAAAATATTCCTGCAAAGAAAATTGGAAAACAGGCTCCGATTTCAATTAGGTGGAATGTTATTTTATTTCAGTTTATTTCAATTTCTTAATTCTTTATAAATAATAATTCACAACGTATAATATTTGAAATGCTTAGAGCACAAAAATAAAAAATGTGAAGTTATGTTGTGTCAATGTTATGATATAGTGATATAGTATTGAAAAAATATTTTCTGTTAAATTACTGTTCACTAAAAGCAATCTTAATTTTTCATTACTTATTTTTTTACTTTTGTAATAAATGTAAACTAATATAGCAAATAGAAAAATATTTTATCTGTAAAAATAAGCTTGTAAGTTTATGGACCAATATCAAAGCTAATAAAAAAGTCTGAATTCAATTATTCTATTAATTTATGCAGTCATACCAAACATATATCTAATTATTTTAACTTAAATGGCTTAGATTTATTGTCCAATTACTGGTAGAATTAAGGGCGATACATAAAAACTGTATAAATAAAATAGCTACAATATTTTAACATCTTTCAAAGTCTGCTTACAAATTAACAACTTAATTTACTTGTTCGTGACATAAAACTCAATGCTGCAAAAGTCGTCAAATTCAATTGATGACGATGTAATACTAACTAACGCCTCATGAATTTTCGCCCAAACATTTTATGAAATACCAAGCGAAATGTACGACGAGTTATTGGAAATATTCACGCTAGGCCGACCGATCCTGATGAGGGACTGTTTGAATTGCGGAAAATTTTTGGATTTTTGCAAGCGCATATTTGTTTTAAACAATAAGTTTTGTTTATTGACAATGATATATGAACAAAATTCGTAAAATCATTGAATAGTTTCGTATTCAGGTCAATTACAAATATTTAAGTATGTTTAAAGTTAAAAAAAACTACGTACATCGTTCAGTGTCACAAAAGTTTAGCCGTAGAGATTTTCCGTTTGAAATAAATCGCCTTAAAAAGTATTGTCTGCTTGTACCGCAAAGGAAGTAACAGGCAATACTTTCTTAGCCGATTTACAGCAAAGTAATGCTTTGTGGTAAAAACAGGCAACAAAACATAAATGTGCGAGTTTACAGGGCATCGTAGTTAGGAGTAATAATTGCAAATGTGACGTCACATCCTAAGTTTAGGTCGGGAGCTAATACATATTGTCTTAATCAATGTCATATCAGCAGTACTTATCCCAAGGTGAAAGGATCTTATTAAGCGTTACTTCATAAGTACATACTATGATCCTTCTTACAAAACTTTTACGTTTATTTCAGAGTTCAAAACAAAGAATGATATTAATAAACTTAAAATTGTCGTTTCTACGAGCGATCCACGAATATACATTCATAGAGCGAAGACAACTTAAATTCGCAGTTCTACGACGTCGTAGTTTCGTAGCAAACACGTAGAGCCGCGAGATTATCATAAATGCATACCAATAAGCGTACCGCTGTAGGGTCTTTTATTTAAGATAGCATTCACGTACGAACGAAATCTGGCACTTGGCTGCTCCGCTGGCTAGACAAACAGCAGCTTTTATAAATTGAATTGTGACATGAATAATACATCGCTTTCGTTGGACTTGTACTCGTAGACTTGTTTTCTTTGTCAGTCAAAAATCGACGTTTGTTAAATGGAGGGGTGCGAAATAATACAAGTTGTTTTTTTACTGTATAAATGTAATAATATTATTTTTAAACGTTTTCAAGGAATCAAGGATCTTAATGTTTTTAAGAAGTGAAACTAGTATGAAGAAAGTAAATAGATTTAAAAACAATATATAATTTTTAGAATATAAAAAAATCCAAATTAACCTATCTAACAAAAATTTTAGCAGATACGTAAAGATTTATTCATAATATTTATAAAAAAAACATTATGCTTATGGTAAAATAACTGTAAAATGTAATATAGGTTTACTAGCTACAAAAAATAAGTAATTTCCCTTAAAAAGCTTATGCAAACTTTCCACTTAAATGTCTTCAACAACATAATGAGATGCATTTCCTATCGATGGCGTAATACTTAGCTAACGTTCCGTGAACTTTGCTCTCAAACATTTTACAAAGTACTGGAGGAAAATGGGGGAAATGTTCGCGGAGTTATTGGAAATATTCACGCAAGAATGATTGGAATTGTTCTGTTTTCGGTTTTGCGCTTTCATTCCGTTCGAGTTTTTCAATCATCATTATTTGTTTTGCCTTTTATAATCTGGCCTTAATATAACTTGGAAGGCATACAAGATTGAAGTAAGATTCATCTTGAAATAAAATATAGCTAAAGTAGACACCCCGTTTATATATACCACAAGCCCAGGAAATGCCTATAAAATGACCCAACGAGGTAACGCTTATTACTGTACAGCTCTTTGTAATTTTTGTAAATTTTAACAAATGCTTTGCTATGAACGCCATAAATACTTTTAGCGTAGGTGGTGAAATTAAAGCCAACAATTAGTCACTTTTACTGAGAAGTTCCATTTACTAACTTACTGAAAAACTGTACCGTTTAAAAATTACAGAGTTATTCTATTTGGGTCATTGCGCATTTTTTTTTCCTGTTGGCTTGTAGTCTAAAATGACTTAACCAGAAATATTCGCTAAGAAGATTGCCTATATTAAAGGATGATTTATATGGTTAATGACAGTATAACTGTTTTTTTAATTTTATTATAGACATCGCGATTACCATGTGCCTAAAATCTTTTAATTATTAAATTAAAATTTAAACCAGACATAACGTCACTATTACATTACGAAATAATATAGGTTCATTTTGCAAACTTGGAGCAAGAATACAATTAAAACCAAGATTTGCAATCCCAATTAAGCAGTATGATATTATGTCCGTTGATGAAGTCTAAGGATGAAAATTAAAAACGAAAGTCGAAAATTAAATGACGCGAATTAAAATTAATGCTGTAATTTCATAAAAGTTACTTATTTTCGTGTTTCAAACGATTTGCGGTCTATAACATAAATATTAAAGGACAGCAAAATTTTTATTTAATTTTAAAACACTATGTACATTCAAATACTTATTTCAACGTACTCTATCTCACACGTGAAGGATGTACGTGCTTTGTGTGCGTGTATACGTCAGAGTAATAGCATCTTTATGGTTCGTCTTTTTATGTCCTACTTTTATTACTGTGTTACTGCCTACATAGTTTTACTAACGCGGATGTGAAAGTTTAAGACGTCGTTACGGCCGGTTTCAAGTTATTAGTGGCTTCGAGTTTTTATGCTCCATTACGTATTATTAGATAGAATTATTGTGCTGTTTGGAAAATTTACAAAAGTGGATTTTATTAATAGAGCCAGAATACTACATCTATTGAGGGTACTTTGAGAAAAGAAGTCTCGATGTTGACATTATGTCTGTCCGAGATTGTGTATCAAAGACGGGTCTGATATATAGAAAGGAGACATCCTTGTAAGCCACTACCCGGAACGGAACTCTCCTCGTGTGCGACAAGTGCTGTGCAATTGTGATGTTGTTAGTGTGTTGAGTGGTGTTACGCATCGACTCGTCCGTACGAGACAATGCTTTTTAGTATTAGAGACGTTCAGTTGTTGTCATCATTTTTACTTTTTGGAATTCTCTTTGAGATTTCTATAATTTAAAATAGTATGTTTTTAAGATCGAGACGTGCTTTGAAATATTTAAGTCTTCACCATGATACACTCTTGTTTAAACAATTTTTTAATCCAAAAGTGATTGATTCATCATGACAAGTATTGTATTAGATCGCTTTCTACATATAGGGTTATTTTTTAAGTAATTCAAAAATAAAACGTAAAAGTCACTTACCTTTTCGTTGTACTCAGCCAAGTCGTTTATTTTGCATGCCTTGAGACGGGAACTAGGATAAGGCGTGGTAAATAAAACAACCAACAATATTTTATTTCATCTTAAATAAGAACCAAAAGAAGGATATATTTTTAGTGATAAAGTAATTTCTTATTTGACATTATTTAATTTAAAGTGTATATCAAATGATGTCAAAAAGTATTTTTAATTTTAATTGAAAGCCTAATAATTTTTTCTTCACAGCAAAATTATTAAGCTTGAATTGTTTTTTAAATTTAAATTTTTTTTGTAGTTGTAAACACAAGCCGAAGTCGGCTTTGATAACCCAAAATATATTATTTATAGTTTTCTTCAATAAATTCGTATATTTTTTTTTATGTCAAGCACCAAAATATTTTTTAATAAATACTTTATTAAAATTCGATGCCTTGGTTAAAATACAGTAAAGACTCGTTCTACTTATACACCGTTACAAATTATATAAAAGTAAAAAAATACTTATTTATTTTTTTATCGCTTGTAGCCTTCGCAAAAAGAAACAGAGAGTTGTTCCAATATAAGTTATATTTCTTTTAAATAATTTAAAAGCTCTTGTTTTTCCCGAATTTTTTGTTTGTGTCGTTAATTGACCTTAATTTTTGTTTAATACCGTCAAAAACACTATTCCTTAAGAAACACCAGGAGCCCAGAACATTTTTTCACAAACCGAAATAATATTTTTATACCAGGTAATGTAATTAGCTACACTTTAGCCAAATTAACTTCGTAATACAAGGAAACCACGTTGCCATAGGTTACCATGTATCATCATCTCATTAAGTGTTATAAATAAATCCGGATGTCGGAAACATCCATCCGTTTCCCATGCTTACATAATCTAGGCTGACACATCCGGTATGTTCTCACATCCGGTATGTTCCTACATCCGGTATGTTCTACTAGGTCAAAAAATCTAGGCTGAATTACATCGAGTAGCTCTAAATATTTTCCTACATACTCACCTCCTTGCGGGAAGAACTGCGAGTAGATAAGCTTGAAAGTCTCCTCGCGTACCACTCCAGTGGGACATTCCGCCTTGAAGCCGCGGTACAGCCTCTTCAGTTCCGGTTCAGTGAAACGCGTTGCTCTACGTAGGGCGGCGATAGAGTCCGGTCGGTACCTAGGCAGCTGCTCCCCCAGCTCCTCCAGCTCTGAGTCTGAAATCGAGAGTTAGGGAATGTTATTGTAATAAAGGTTTCTAAGTAGCCTAGTGGTATGGGCGTGCGCCTGCTTTAAAAACCGGAGGTCATGGGTACGAATCCTGTGGGGACTCAACAAAATTTCATTGTTGTTTCCTAAATGGTTAGGGCAATTTAGGTAAGATGATCCATGCAATCGGATGGCATGTAAAAGTGGTAAAACGGTCCACTCACCAACCCGCATTGGACCAGTGTTGTGGGATGCGGTCAAAAACCCTCTAATGGATAGGGGTGTATTAGGAGGCCTATGACCAGCAGTGGACTATCACAGGTGATGATGATGATGATGATGAAGTAACTTTGGAACATACCTTTTATAAAGTACACAGTCCTCTATTTACTTCTTTTTAAGTTACGCCAAATAAAGTTTTGACACTATTCCTCAAACGTACGTCTATTATTTCGATTTCGGCACAGTAGAATTCATTTGTCACAAAGTCAACGTCCATGGGGTCGGTGAGTTAAGATATAATTATGAGACTAAGAAAAAAAGTATGCATTTGCAATAAAGTCAATGATCCTAGCCTTGAGTTGTACATGTAAACATATAAACAAAATGTGTCTTAGTTTGCGCCGCGTATTTTGAGACGTACAGTGTGTCAGAACTGTCCGATGTATGTTTACAAAGAGCCTATTGTGAAAGTAGTAGTCAAGCGTTATTGTGTTTGAACTGCAATGTTATTATACCTTACCCGAAGAGGATATAGAATTAATATAAAATTGTTAGCTGTAGCGAAATGGTGTCATAATTAACAATTGCATTGATGAATTACCAACAAGATGTGATACTACTTTGTTGCTATGGGTAACATTACTTATATCAATACTGTTGTTATTTGGATATAGTGTGGATAGAGCGTGTATGTTAAAATAAGTTTATACTTAACAATCTGTTGCTCGTTAATAAGAAAAAAAATTTTTTTAAAGTGAAATAAC
The DNA here is from genome assembly GCA_029286875.1 of Lamproptera curius. Lineage (NCBI taxonomy): Eukaryota > Metazoa > Arthropoda > Insecta > Lepidoptera > Papilionidae > Lamproptera > Lamproptera curius. Next base: position 701,000 of record JAGSMT010000093.1, on the reverse strand, counting down.
GGAACCCTTACAGAATATATATTAACCAGACCATTAACCCATCTTTCAAACAAACAGAATCTCCAAAAGGAGGTATGGAGTTCAAGTTAGAAACGAACACTCAAGTCTATGGTCTTAAAACATCATAATACAATGTTGTCTTCTTGTTCTATCAATCCACTTCATTTGGAAAAACAACGACCAATAGTACTACTTTATAGGAGCGAAAACTTATATTTGGTTTATTATTAAGCCATTGCCAACTAATTTTATAATACAATAACATGTTGAGAATATAACAAGTAGTTTAATAAGTAGTTGCTTTTAGATTAGTTACTTAAAGAACGTTTAAATAATACGAAAGAATTGAGGAGGCAGTTTAAGTTCAAATACGTTAACCAATTAATAAATGTTCATATCAAAATAATTACTTCGAAGGCACCTTAAACAAGTTGGAGGGTTGCGAAATTGAAATTAGAATTTCGTTGGCGCCACTATTACCGAAAACGATGTATGAAACTTGGTCGTTCAAGCATTATGAAATTACGCTGTAGCGTCCGGGACGCAGATAGGAAACTAATTGCCTTCTCATACTTACTATATATGTTGCTACGGGTATGAATTACGTAACTAATTTAACGATGATGAAGACAAGTAATAAATTTATAATTAGAAATTAACACGATAAAATAATTACTTTATAATTCAGTAAACATCTTTACGAATAAATAAAATTGGAGTGTCTGTCAATAACATTGAAATAACCACTTAAAAATGATGACATTGCGATATATAACCGATACATATAACAAAACAGAATACTTCGAAAAAATTTTATCTGTCTGTCTGTCTGTTTATTATGGCTAAACTCTAGAATGGCTGGTCCGATTTTGACTTAACTTTCACAGTAAGATAGCTGAAACTAGGAAGTAAATTAGGCTAATTATCTTTATAAAAAATATACAATTTGTTTTATATATTACCACGCGGACAGAGTCGCAGGCAACAACTAGTCTTATATATATTTAATCCACTAATAAAAATGTAGGTTAAGTTTGATCCTTATTCATATCGCCTTTCAAATCGTCTTCTAACTGACCGCTTATAAAATTGTCGGTCAAACGACTCCATTCTTAAGATTCAATCAGCATTAAACTCGAAAAGGAGAACTCAAAGCACACATAGTTCAATCGCTTCCCGAGGAAAAGTGCTTTCATATAATATTTCGTGTACTACGGGACGCGGCAACATGCAGCCTTTCATATCACGAGATTGTTGCCTCTTTGTAATCAAATGGTGCATATTCAAAGAGCACTTGCTGATAAACGTTTCCTATGATGTAGATAAATCGTGTTATAAATTTTGAGTTGACATTTTGTATTTTTATACGTGTTGTGCAGAGATAAACTTAATGTTCGTATAGAAATCTAATAGAAACACTTACATTTATAAAAGTCGGTGCGTGTCGTTTTAAATTGCTGGCTTGACGTGAATAAAATATTTGATTTGCTTCGATGTTTTGTGTTGTTGATTGAATTTTGGGAAACATCGCCACGTTTATTTCTATTTCATAAATTAACGAAATTGGCATTTTATATTTTTGAAACCATAAAATTACATCGTGGTGAAAATATGCTTCGTACAACGGTGGCAAATCAATTCTCATAAAGGGGCCGAGAGGAAGTCGCGTTTACACGAGCGACGATAATGACGTCATTAGAGGCGTCCTGGTCCCCCACTCGTTCTGAGGGGATGAAAGCGCTCGTATCCTTTCGAGTGTCATGCTTTATCGGGGCCGAGTACAATGGGGCACAATGATAATACTCGGTTCATTTCTCATTATTTTTAAACCCGCATTCCTGCGGCAGACGCTGACGTGTCCGCATTGTTATATTACGGTGGAATTTGTGCAGCGATATCAAGATTTTATTAGTAACCGCTCTTATACTTGTAAGTATTGAAATATTAATTGCGCTGATACGCTTTGAAATGTCGGGATTTAAAGTTATAAAACGGAATTAAAAGTAGAATTAGTTTAAAATCGTTTGGGAAATATCTGACTTGTCGTTACGGTATATTATGTATGTATAATAACAATTTACTGTATTATTGCTAATGGTATGCAGTTTTCATATTTTTTATATTAAATATAAATATATTGTTTAAAAAAGTCATGTGGCATGCATTTGGAGTCTGGATTTGTGAAAATAACGTTATTATATTTCTTTTACTTTTTTTATTTATTTTCGATCGAAATCTACTAATTAACATTAGCTTTAAATAATAAAATAACAATCAGCGTTACTTATAATACTTCGTTATTAATTATAAACAAATCAAAAAGATAATTGACACGACACACAAATCGGTTTTTCCAAAACTCTTTTAGTGATTGCAACACGATTTTAACGATACAATCTCAAATATTTTTTTAAAATTTAGCTATGAACCAGACCATAAATTACTTAATAAACCTTTTAGCTTAAATCCTATAAACATTCATCATAAACACTGGGGTATCAAAAGCAGTAGGAATGTGGCACGTTGTTAGGAGGAGAATTCGTTCGTCACAGAACATCAAGCTGTCGACGAGAGCTCTGTAGTTCAAAGGAAGCTTTGAGCAAAACCCTGTTGTAGCTAGCAGTTTCACAAACTTCCCGCGTAATAAGATATTACTCCTTTGTATTCTATTTTTAGCTGTTTTCGCTCGTTAAGGAAGTTTATAGCTTCTTCAAAGTACAATGTTTTTGGTATTATATTACTTGCAATTACTTAAAACTCACAATACTTAAATTATCTTATCTTAGCAATACAAACTATTTAAAAATGGTGCGAATATTTATTCATAGAGTCCCTTTATCGAGTCTTAGAGATCTTTATGAAAATAAATAAAACCTATGATTTATTAATTTTTCAATATATATGTAACAAAATATTCTGTCCTCTTAGGTTTCTTGTTTCACATTTATGTAGGAATTAGATATGGAGAACATGAAAACTTTAAATAAAATTAAATTTTCGTTGTGAAATATCTACACAATTGTTAATTGTGTAATAATATTTCTATTAATGAATTATTATTGCAAGTATTCTAAAGTATTTTTAACTTAATTTTGTTACGTTTAAAAATACGGTGTGTATAACTTTCCTTTCATCCAAAGTGGTTAGTCCTTTTAAAGCAATATATCATAAAATATATTTCGTAAATATCAAAACCACTAATTTACGGATTTTTCGCGCTACTTAAATATATTTATTCCCGACATTTCGGATTCTTTCCAGCATCCATGATCACGGGCAGACTAAGTTGGTATATGTCTGTATCTCAATGGTTTGGAAGCTTACATCAGAGGAGTCACCGACTAAATCGATTATATTTTAAAGCGAGCTTCTATTAAAACATATTATAAGCCGCCGAAGAAGATTGGCCAATTATTATCATCCGTCAAATGTAAAATTCTCTACAGGTACCGGGTGTATACAAACTAGACTGTGATTGTGGTCTCTCTTACATTGGACAAACAAAAACCAGAGTAAAAGAACATATAGCTGATGTTAACCACCGACGCTATAAGAAATTTGCAATTTGCGACCATGTTCTAGACAAGCACGTGATCATGGATGCTGGAAAGAATCGAAACGTCGGGAATAAATATTTAAGTAACGCGGAAAATCCGTAAATTAGTGGATTTGATATGTGCAATAATCGGGTAAATAAAAGAAATAATTATATTTCGTGAATTCAAGAAATCCTTGCTCAGTAGATAGCTATGTATGAAAATATACATAAAGAATATTAATGAATGAAACATCGGTTTACGACTCAATATTACGGTCGAATTATATTTTTACAAATTTCAAGTAATTTGAAATAGTATGTTGTTCTTGAGTAAATCGTCTCATAGCGTTCATCAAAATAAATACAAAAGGTAATGACCAACTGTATAAAAGAAAAGAAGATTAAAAACATTAAAATAGAAATAAATTAAGAACATTTAGTGAGAGTAGGCTATAAAGGATATATTAAGACAATTAATTGAATGTAAATATGCCAGAAATTTTAACATGAATATACTATTAATAATTTCCAATTCATTAGTATGTCATGCATGTTAAAATTGCATGTTACCGAAGTGGCATCGCTCTAATATCATAATAGATGAGGTCGCACACAACCCGTTGAAGCTCAAACCACATTTATTTCCGATGCATTGTGTGTATTTCCGTCCGTGCTAGTTTCACTCAATTTAAGCTTTCGTTTTAGAGCTTGCTTTTACTCTCTGAATGTTTTATTTTCATTTACCTATCAATAATACATATTTATAGTAATGCTTGTACTAATGTCAGAGTGATGCATGAGCTCGGACATTACCACGCGTTATTATGTATTTGTATGTACATGGACGCATAAAGTAGTATTTTTAGTAATTAATTATGCATTTTTTTAAATTTATTAAAGGACTGACTTTCCATAAAGAAACTTTATTTGGAATAACAAAAGGAGCGTATGTTTTTTTATATGCCGTTGTAGTTACATGGATAGTATGAAGAATAAAAGTAGTTCCATACTTTTACGTTGTAAATTACAATTTTATCGCTAATTACTATTGCGAGTAAATTTTACTTACATTTCGTAGATATATACATAGTATATTATGTTTATGTACTACAATATTTTATCGTGTTTCCGAAAACTCAGTATCAAGATGACAAGCTCTTTCCCTTATAGCCCCCCTTCAAACATGAATATAAGCAAATAATAACCTCAATTTTTTTTTAAGTGTCAGTTACACACAATTTAATAATATATGCTTAGACCTACTTACTTACACCGAGTTAAAATAAACATCAATCTAATAATACTAAATAAGTAAAGGATCCTGTTCCCGCGTGGATTACTTTGGATCGACATAAATTAAGTTAATGGCAAGTTGTTTACATTTGTCCATTAGCTACTAAGTCTGTTTTTTGTTGGGTAATGTGAGGGTGGGGTATTCAAATTGCTACACTGACTAAATATAAGGTGGGCGTTGTTTAATTAACTACAGGGCTGAAGATATTTAAGCGTCAGGTTAATTAACGATTTGGCGTTTCATCTAATTAACGTTTGAGCTTCGCATGTACATATATAGTGCTATAATATTTTAGTTAGTCCATTTAATTATTAATAATTGAGGATTTTGATGATAGTTACATAACTTTTAGTTAATTTGAATTAACAGATTGTCTAATTTTACATATCCTAGTAAAAGTTTTTCATCCCCATCCAACGCATGGATCATCTCACTTTTCAGACAATTGGGTGATCGGCCGCAATTGTCCTAACAACACAAAAATTTGTTGAGTCCGTAGGATACGAACCCACGACTCCTGTTTCTGATGCACACACTTTATCAATAGGCTATGGAGACAGTTTAAAATAAAAAACAAATATTACAGGTCGTTTATGTTAAGACACTTTCTTTGGTGGATGAAGTTAGATATTTATGATAGTCACATCCTTTTTATAAATCAAACAACAGAGATAATGTGTTATCAAAGTAAAGTGGTTTCTCAAATAACTTTATAATAAACTGTGGTTATTTATAGTTAATTTTTTTCTGCTCGTGGTGACAGAAAATCTTTTTACGCGTGGTTGTTTATTTTTAACAAAGTTGTAAATGCGCGGTAATTTGAGTCGTTAAATGAAAACCCTTTTATGTATGTTAAATCATGTTAGGACATAAAAATACTGCAGTATTTAGTCAAGTTGTTTACGTTTTAATTAAAGTTGATTATGCTAATGTTGTGATTACATACACAAGTGTCGCAATCGTGATTAGAACAATCCGCTGTTGCTCGTTGTAATGTGTTGCTTACTAATTGGATACGACCGCCATTTACGAAAGTGACAGCGAGTAATCCTTTTATCCATTTCGTGCCTTCAGAAGTTATATGTATTTTGTTATCAAAAGGCTCGAGTTTCAGTTAAAAAAAATTTACCGATTTCTCAGAAGTAGTTGGTACTCAAAACAATGAAAATTTGAGGTAGTGTAGGACATAATGCTAGAGATCTTTAATGTCTGTCTATTTACAATAATGCACAATAGCGATGATAGATAAAAATATATATAATAAATTAGTATTTGTCCAGGAGCTACCAAAATAAGTACAATAGAAATAAGAAATCCTTCTGAAATTTTGAATAATAATCACATCCTCTATTTTATGAAGATTAAAATGATATTTAACAGCATATGATTATGATGAATAACTTTGAAGTTTAAAGTAATTAACGTAATGGTTGCAGACGAGCTGTGATAAAGCTTAAGAGAATGTCTTAAAAGTTATATACTCTTTTGAAGTCAGCATTTATTACAAGGTTTTTACTTGTTCTGTATAGTAGTAAATTATGACATAATCAGGAAGTTCTTCTGATTGTAAATAACAGTAATAGTATTATTAGGAACGCTATGTTCAAAACTGCATTGAGATAAGCTAAGATACTATTGAATACTAGATAAGAGTCTAAGTTGCCCTTTTAACTAGAATAGAGGAATGAAACTAGATTGCATTCTCTAAGCCGTAACTCGATGGCTAGGACATTGGACTAAACGATATTTATGGAAGTGTTTGTGTGTAAAATATATATCATCAATAAATATTATTACATATTACCTTACTCACGTTACAGACAAAAAACTAGAAACACATTAAGATGTACGCATTCATTTGCCGTTATTCCTATAAAAACGCGTAGAGTAACTATGGAACCATTTATGCCAACAGTACGTGGCAAATGTCTGAAGTTGTTCGTGCGAAAGAAGGTTCGGGCAACGGCTTTTACATATAAAGGGTTATCAAGATGAATAGGTCTTGGTTTATTGTCTGCCCCATCTGTCTACGTCTACGATTCACTGCATACACATCAATTTTAGGCCACCCACGCCATTTATTCACCAGTTATGTGATTTACAAAATTTCCTGAAAGATTACAGTAAAAATAAATCAGTTACAGAGAAAATACAGAACTACCTTACCAATATTGTATTAAAGAATGGACGTAATGTAACTTTTTCTTGCTAAAACTATTTATGCATTTTGTTTAAACTTTAAAATAACATTGCTTATATATTACAATAACTTATATGTAATAATTTTCAAAGATATAAAGTGAGTTTTTCATAATATATGTAAATACCTGTTAACTGCGAGCTTTCCGGCGTGCACCGTAAGAAACTTTCGACTCACAAGTGTATAATGTAATTATCATTATCACAAATAACCAACATATCATTGGCAGTATGTATGGTTACATACGTAATAAGATTTGCTGCAACTTAAGAAAATGGTTTTGTGAATGCATGAAGATATTATGCCTTCTCTTAAGTTTTTACTGTGGTTGAAATAATGAGTACAATTTGGCAACTTTATATTATTATATTTTTATAAAAATAACAAACTTTTAAAAAATACATTTATTATAAAACATTGTTATAATAATTTGTCAAGATTTTTGATTTAAGTGCGAAAAAATATACTAGCACAGATACAGAAGATACAAAAGGAGTTAAATGTTATTAAAGATTTACAGTACGAGTATATTTTGAATCAAAAAAAGAAGACTCAAATAAAGTACAATGAAATCATCGTCACGGCCCCTGAAATTTCGCGAATAGCAATGTAACATGTCATGGAAAGAATATGATTCACTAGAGCGCAAATTTGGCAACACCTGTGAGCAAAGATATTTTATACGATTGTATTTTAATACCATTTGCAGTGAGATAATTTAAAACGTTTAGCTAAATAAAACAATGTTTAGCTAAATAAAATAGAATTCTACAAAAAGCTATAAAGCTGGTTTTTGAACACTATTATTGATGATTTACATTCAATCCCAAACCTACGTAATAAGTCATACGGTTTGAACAAATAGTAGAGTAGCTGTAATCATTTTAGAACCGATGAAAAAGCAGATTTGCTTTGCTACATTTCTAACAAAATATCAAAACGAATGTATTTCATCTGAAATTAAAATAAATATAAAACCTTAAATGAATGCATTCGAATTAATAGTCATTATACCAACCATAAAGTATGTACATGGCAATTTATTATTTTAGCACTGCTTTGCTCCCGTTTTAGAAATGAAATTTCACTTACCAAAGTGACTCATAAATTAGTTGAACGTACTTTTGGCTTACACCCAGCGACTTTCCATCCTGCAAGCCGCAACATAACAAATTGGTACAAATGTATGTTTTTTTGCTACACGAGGAAGTTCGTTGTCGCAACACGTATAGTTGGCATGCGATGAGAGCTTGAGATTTAGGTTTAAAGCTAGCTTTGTGAAAGACCCGGCTCAGAAGTTTCGAGTATATTTCGTGGAATAGAAAGCTAACTCTTTGTTATTAGACTGTGTGTAGTTTGTGAGTAATTTCACCACATAGTATAAAAAAAAGTTTCTCAGCTTACCGTATTAGCAAGATGACCCCGTTCAAATATTCGTGGCATATAGATTGGCATACAGACTTAACAGTCGAATAGTCCGACACATATATTTCAAATGCACTGAATGTAACTTCCGACTGTCCTGGTTTCGACAGTACCGCTTAATATGGTGGAGGTCGCCCTAGCTTCCTTTGAAGCCCAATGAAAACCTACTCAGGCATTATGAGTTCAGATGTGCTCGATTTATGTTTTACTAATATTTCTTATTAATTTTTTCAACAGTTAAAAGTTTCCTATATATAACTCTTGTGAAAATTCTGTATATATAATATATAAGCTAAGAAGAAACAAACACTGTAATATCCATTTATGTAAATATACATTAAGGAAATTTGTTATTAGATTTCGAGACGACCCGTTCTGAATTTTTATTCCTTTATTTAAATAATATAAACTTGTTGTTTTAGCACATGGTGTATAACAGTTAATTTCATGAATGTTAATTTTATGTGTCGACGCGAATTTTCACATTCAAGAAATATTTTCACGGCTTTTGTAATGTTTCATACTTGGTGTTGTAAAACCGTGCCAAATATTTGATTTGTACTCTCTTCAGTTAATTAAAGTAATTTTACAATATGTCATAATAAGAAGTAATATTACTTTCGTTACTATTGAGTACATTGAAAACAACTGCTGCAATATTTTCGTATTGTATGATCGTCGTTTATTCTGGAAGGTTAAGATAATAAAAAAGGCAAAGCTTTCAGTTATTTTGCTTTATTAAATATATTTCGGATTTTTGATCCAAGATCGTTTCGTAAATCGTATTTAGTAAATTTACATGAAATGAACAAAATATATAATAACATTAATATTATTATTTTGTCCCATAAATATTTTCTAGGATATAAGTAATAAACTTAATAAATACGGTGAACCTAACTTTGTATCTCCATAAATTAATACAAGGGCGTTACGATAAATCATTTTTGATTTGGTCCGTGTTTTAAAACTGTGAAATTCGGATGCTTAATATTGTACTCTTCAGGCTGACTTCGTACTTCAAAGACACTTTATTATAACAAAGTTATTTTCGGTAATATCGATGTAATTAATGTTCGGAGTTTAGAAGTGCCGAATCGATGTTTGTAAAGGTGTGCCTTAAACTTTATCCCAACTTGATATCTATCGAGAATGCTCTATATACGAGATAACTTTCATTAGAAATTAAATAAATAAAATTAAAACAGTATTTAAAATTACTGAAATAAAAATTATTTCGATTGAAAACCAAAATTTTATACCAATTATAGATAATTATCTTTTTTATTTCCCTAAAAAACTTAATTCAATTGCACTGAGTAATACAACTAACAATGTCCAAAAAAGAACTACTGAAATGACTTTATTACTTTAAATTTTCTTCTTCAAAGCGTCAGCGTGACAGCGATAAATGATTCTAAACTTCTAAACATTCTTATTTTGCAGCAAGTGTCTTTCAGCAAATATCTTATCAAAGAATAAAGAGTACAGCAATAGCAATATCTTTAGACAGGATGTTGTAAGTCTCGTCTAAATGAGATGTCGTTAAAATATAGCATCGCTTCAAAAATTCTTCGCTTAAAACATTGCTCTGTTATTGCATTTCTCTTGAGAACGAATAACAAAGAAAACAAGAACTCGTAAGGATGGCTGCTTTCGCTAAAAGCCTTTTATTTTACCGTAGAATTTCTTCTGGTTATGTTAAGGGTCTTTAATCAAGTTCGACTTACTATACTAAATCGTAACGGATTGGTATCCAAAAATCGAAATCAAAGGGAAAGTATACCATAATACAAGCAGATTTCCCCATATTAAAAGGCCGTTCACCTTAAAGTATAATTAAGAATATAAATAATTATCTCCTTTTTTATGCTAGGAAATAATCCGACATTTTTAGATTCTAAAGCTTTTCATATACTATTGTATTCTTTCGTATTGAATATATATTAATGTTCGACATGTGCAAGTAATTGTTTGGTGCAGCGGAAAAACAGACATACCTTCAAAAACTTGTTAATTAAATTTTTGTAAATGCATGAAGATATTATGCCTTCTCTCAAGTCTTCACTGTGGTTGAAATATTAGGCACAATTTGGCAACTGTATATATTTTATCTTAATATATATAAATCTCGTGTCACGTTGTTTGTCCGCAATGGAATCCTAAATCACTTAACCGATTTTAAAATAAAATTGACCACCATGTGCAGTTTAATCCAACTTAAAAGACAGAATAGCTTACATCTTAATTTATAGTCGCAATATAGTTTTATTGCGTTTTATTTTTCTATCATTATTTGATGCAAAATGTTTGCTACAAAATGATTGTGACAGTTGGCGATGTATATTGCGTTTTGTATGTCAATAGGTGGCACTGTTTAATATTATAAACTTATCGTTAATAAAAAGAGAATTGGGACAATGAAAAGTAATTGCTTAAAATGAGTTAGTTTTGGTCATTTAATTTTATAATGATTATTATCGATTGTTAAAAACGAAAATGCAACGACATAACGCCGTTATGTTATACCAGGCCATTTATTAAGAAAAAAGTAATGAATAAAATAGCTTCCTAACATGCGTCTTAAATTGTAAATTGTACGATTTTTACACAGCAAAATTAAATAAAAGTGATGTTGTATCCTATATAAAGGCAATATTTTAATGATATAATCAAACGCCGTAGAATATGATTGAAATATGAATGTTAATATTCGTTATTGTTATTTCATTTCACCGGTGGTAGGTCCCCTGTTTACATGAGACCGTCTGGGTGGGTACCACCATGGTGCCTATTTCTGCCGCGAAGCAGTAGTGTGAAAACACTACTGTGTTCCGGTTTGAAGAGCACCGTAGCCAGCGTATTTACTGGGTAAACGAGACTTAACACCCTATGTCTCACGGTAGGCAGCGCGTTGGCGATACCACTGGTATTGCTAATGTCTATCGGCGTCGGTGATCACTTCCCATCAAGTGGCCCGACTGCTCGTCTGCCTGCGTATGCCATAAAAAAAAATCATGCGATACGGTAATTAGTTGCTTACATACGCTTGCGACGAATGTAATAAACTTTTGTTCTTTGTTTTTTATCAATCATGTTAACATTATGTGTGTTTAGTGGTAGTGTAGTATGAGTAATATCCATACAAATTATAACAATAAAAAATGAAAACTAAGAATTAAAAAAAAATAATAATGTTTAAAACTAACTCTTTTATATAGAATTCTGCACGATATCATCAGAAGGATCATTTTGATTAATCATCTTCACTTTAAATATCGATCCCATGGATTTTAATGCCAGTGTTATTTTTTCATAGTATTCAGGTGTATCGGTAGCAACATAGAGATCACTGATTTTTTACAAATAATTAAAAATATACTCTTTCCGTTTATCTTAACCCCTAATTGTTTATTACAATGTAAAATATGCAAATCCTAACCGCAGCAACGTGTGGCAGGGTCACATCATCAGCTCTGTGATAGTCCACTGCTGGACATAGGCCTCCCTATACACCCCTATCCATCAAAGGGTTTTGGACCGTATCCCACCACGCTGGTCCAATGCGGGTTGGTGGTGGACCGACTATTACATGCCCATCCGACGCATGGATCATCTTACTTTCAGACAATTGGTGATCGGCCCAAATTGCCCTAACCAACTAGGAAACAACAATGAAAATTTGTTGAGTCCCGCAGGATTCGAACCACGACCTCCGGTTTCTAGCCACGCCTATACCACTAGGCTACGGTGGCAGGGTCAACTAGTATTATTATATTTTTATGCAAATAACAAACTTTCAAACAACATATTTATTAATGATTTTTATTTTAAAGTGCGTAATTATATACTACCTGTCTCCGTAGCCAAATGGTATAGGCGTGTGCTTTAGAAACCGGAGGTCGAGGCTTTGAATCCTGCGCGGACTCAATAAATTTTCATTGATGTTTCCTAGTTGGTTAGGGTAATTTGGGCCGATCATCCAATTGTCTGAAAAGTAAGATAATTCATGCGTTGGATGGGCACGTAAAAAGACGGTCCATTAACCAACCCGCGTGGTTGGTTCAAAGCCCCCTAATGGATAGGGTAGATATAGAAGATACAAAAGTAAGTATAAATGTTTATGAATCAAACCGAGGCTCGGCAAACGTAGTGTAGGACGCCCTGCGGCAAGATGGAGTGACGACATTCGCAAAGTGGCCAGTGTGGGCTGTATGAGAATAGCCGAAGATCGGATGCGGTGGCGTGTATTAGGGGAGGCCTATGTCCAGCAGTGGACTGTCACAGGCTGATGATGATGATGATGATGATGAATCAAAAAGAGAAAGCTCAATTAAATAAAATACAAAGAAATCATTGTCACGGCCTCTGAAATTTTAGCAAATAGCAATGTAACATTTGTTGGAAAGAATACGATTTAATAGAGCACAAAGTTGGAAACACCTGTGAGCAATGATATTTCCATACGATTGTATTTTAATACCATTTACAGAGAGATAATTTTGAGCGTTTACATTTACAACATTATTTATTCTAATACAAAGTTTAACAAAATATAATAGAGTTGTACTAAAAGTTATAAAGCTAGTTTTTAAACATTATTATCGATGATTACTCAATCCCAAACCTACGTAATAAGTCATTCGGTTTAAATAAATAGCATAGTAGTAGAAGTAGTAATAATATTAGAACTGGTTTGAAATATACCTGCTACTACTAATATGCTTTGCTAGATTTATTAAAAAGACAAAGACCAATTCAGATTAAATACATTAATCTGAAATTAGAAAAAATATTAAACTTGAAATGAATGCACTGGAATTTAAAGTCATTTTACCAACTACGATGTAGCTACATGGCAAATTATAAAAGGATCTTGAAATCAAATTTTTTGTCTCTAATTTTTAGCACTGCTTTCCTCTTTCTCGTTTTAGAAATGAAATTTCACTTACGAGAGTGACACATAAATTAGTTGAACGTTATTTGGCTTACATCCAGCGACTTTGTATCATACAAGCTGCAACATAACAAAGTGGCATAAATGTATGTTGTTTTCGCTACGCAAGAGAGTTTGTTGTCGCTACACGTGAAGTTAGCATGCCATGAGAGCTCGAGATTTAGGTTTAAAGCTAGCTTTGAGCAAGACTAAAGTTTCGAGTATGTTCCTCTGTAAATGAAACCTAATACTTTTTTATTAAACTGTGTATCGTTTGTTCAGAACTTCATTTATAAATAAACGTTATGAAATATTCAAATAAATATTGGAAAGCAAATTATTTTTAACGTTTTGTTAGTTAATTAACCGTTGACAGTATATCATCGACAATATAAGTCGAAGTATTAAGTCCTATATCTTCTTTTAACCTGTTATTACTTGGTTTAATTATGAACATTATAAACAATTATCTTTTGAAACGTAACAAAAGTTATTTTAGATAGAAGTGGACAGCGTCGTTTATATAACTATAAATATTAGATTCTGCAATATATTCTGCTGCTTAAAGTTTATCCAGTAGATGCTGTACGCGATTGTGCATTAAGCGAAGGTTTTTGTGGCTGACTTCACATAAATACTGACATTGCGAAGGAATGTTAGTAGGAGTAAGGAATTTAGAATAGAATAGAGTGTCGTAAGAGCCCGGAGAGACCGTCTTTGCGTACGTTACGTATTGAAGTTGCGTACGATATGAGGAAACATGATCAAATTTCCGAAGAATCGAATGCAGTTATTTAGAAGTCAGATTATTGCGATGCTCTGTATTCAGGCAACATAGCACATCTCTATAGCTGATTAGAGAAAACCAAGTCGACACTAAGCATAACACTTAGTTTTCGAGCAAAAGCCCTGCTATAAACAATTTGCATGGCACTAAGTAACTTTAGCTACAGATGCTATTTGAGATCTATTCAGTAGAGTACGTCAAAGATCAAGCTCAAGAATAATTTGAGCTATGAGACCAGGACCTTCAGATGGGAGAAACTGTACAAGACGATCTGTGGCAAAGAGGCTAGAATCATTTAGCGAAGCATTCTGAGCTTCCTAGCACCTAATGGTGACATTATGAGGATTGACAGTATAACCAAACCCATGAGACCTCTGTTAATAGCAACCTAAATCTTGGTTGCCTTCGACAATGTCATCTACTGTTTAGTCAATATTTGCTTACTGGCTAAACCGATTAAGATGAGTCAGGTAAGATGATACTTATTAGGTATGAAATATTGAGATTAATAACAGATAGAAAATAAAAATGGGATAATGATAACCACCTTAGGAATCGCCTCTTTGCAACTATTCAGAACTTGAAGAAAGTAAATCTGATGATTTTTGATAATTATTTTATGTAATAAATGATACTATTACAGACTGCTGGCGTCCTTCAAAATATTAACAGAAGCATTCCAGAACTTCATTAGAAATCATAAAATGTGATAGGATAGCGAGAAGGATATCGTGACTGACGGTATTAAAGGCATAAGATTAATGTATTAGAACCATTACAGTAATTTTTGTCTTCTCCATATCGTCAGTTACTTTTAGAAGGGCAGTAGTTACGGTCTAAAACCGGATTGAAATGGGCTTATTAAGTTGTTTCCAAATACAAAGAGAGAAAATTGTTTGAATACACATGAATCAAGAACTATAGAAAAATAAGGGAGGATAGAGATGGGTCGATAATGGATGAGAAGTAATAGGGTTTGGGTATTTTGGTATAGACCGGACAAATGCTTTACGCCAGGAGGTAGGGAAGGATCTAGAAGACAAGGAAAAGTTAACAATATAAGTGATTGCAGTAAAGACATAATCAAGAATGGGAACAATCATTCTGCGACCAATTTTATCAGGACCAACAGCGGTAGATTTGATTGACAGGGTAGGCTTTTGATTTCTTTAGAAGATACTGGAGAAAAGGAGAACGTGTCGGTACAAGAGCGCGTAAAACTAACTAGATAACTTTTGATTCATTTAATGATAATAATATACAATATAAGAATGTATCTAGTATAAAATGCAGTTATAAACTTTCAGTACGCAATGAGAGACAGCGGATACAAATAAATAAATAAAATACAATGAAATCAGCGTCAATGCCTATGAAATTATTCGAGTAGGAATGTAAAATGTGTTGGACAAAATATTACTCACTAGAACGCAAATTTAGCAACACCTGTAGGCCATGTCATTTTATACGATTGTATTTTAATAGCATTTGTTTTAAGATCATTTCAATCGATAATATTTACAACTTTACTAAGTAAAAAAAAGTTCTATTAAAATTCGTTTTTATTATTGATGAATTTATACATATGTGTAATATTGCATAAAAGTTTTGACCACTATATTTGATAATTATTTTTGTCTAAAAAGTGTTCATAATTTTTGGACAAGAACATATTTATCTAAAATAAAGGCCAAATAATATTTTTAACACTACTTTGCTCCTTCCCTTTTTTAGTAATTAAATTTCACTTACCAAAGCTGCTCATAAATAGGTTGAACGTACTGTTGGCTTACACCCAGCGACTATTCCTATCATACAAGCCGCAACGTAACAAAGTGGCACAAATGTATGTTGTTTTCGCTATGTGAGAGAGAGTTCGATGCTGCAACACGTAAAGTTGTCACGAGCTTGAGATTTAGGTTTAAAGCTAGCTTTGTGCAAGATTAGAACTTCAGACCATCAGAGCTGGTCTGAAGATCTCTTTTAAATTGCACTGTGTGCAGTTTGTGAGGAATTTCAACCCATAGTACAAAAGAAAGTCCGTTAGCTTCTCTCCGTCCCTATGTATAATCTCTTAAACTACGCAACGGATTTTAAAGAGTTTTTTAATTAAATACAGTAAATTTAAGATAGATTAGAAGAATAAAATAAATATTTTATTATAACAAATTATAAAACGAAACAAATACACTACATTAAAACCTTCCTCGATAATTATGCATCATTACGTCGCACAAATAAACTGAACCCTGTCAGCAAGATGACCTAGAGATAGGTTCACTCTTAACAGCCGAGCAATCAGACACGTATATTTCCAATACACTGAATGTAACTCCCAACTGTTCTAGTTTCGACTATACCACTTAATATTGTAGAGGTCGCACTAGCTTCCTTTGAAGCTCAATAAAAATCTACTCAGGCATTATGAGTCCATGCGTGCTCGATTTTTGTTTTACTGAGCTTTCTTAATTTTTCAACACTTACATATTTCCTTAAGCATAACTTTTGTAAAAATTCTGTATATATAAATACGTTAAGACGAAAAAAAAACACTGTAATATACATTTATGTAAATAAACATTACGGAAATTTGTTCCTAGATTTCAACACGACACGTTTTGAATTTATGTTCCTTTATTTAAATAATTCAAAGTTGTCTTAGTACATGGTGTTTTCGCATTCAAGAAATATTTTAACGGCTTTTGTAATGTTTCATACTTGGTGTTGTAAAACCATGCCAAATATTTTATTTGTACTCTCTTTAGTTAATTAAAGTTATTTTAAATAGTATTAGTTTTATGAATATACTGTACAAAAGTGTATATAAATTTTTTAGAATCGTAGGTTGAGGTTCAAATGCGAGTCTACAAATTTTTCATATATTGTTTTTGATGTATAATGTCTTGGGTTAAATACACAATGTCTAAATAGAAGTGATCCTTGCTCCATGATGGAGCAAGAGCGAGATCACACATTGATTGCCTGTCATTGGACCATGAATGGTGGGATACGGTCCAAATCCTCCTAATGGATTTGGTACTTAATTAGAGAGCCTAGTTCTTAGCAGTAGTGACGTATATAAGGCTGGAGTTAGATGATGAATGATGAATAGTAAATTTGTTTCGTTAAATATTACAACTTAAAACCAACTGTAGAATTTATTTCAGTTTGTATCTCATGTTAAAATATAAAAAAGCAACGTTCTTCTTTTATTTGGCTTAATTAAATATAATACGTCTTTTTGATGTAAAATAATTTTGTCCCAAAATTATTTTCTAGGTTATAATTAATAAAAAAATAAATACACTGAACCTCACTTTGTATCTCCATAAATGAGAAGAGCGTTACGATAAATCATTTTTGATTTGGCCCGTGTTTTGAAACTGTGAAATTCGGATGCTTAATATTGTATATTTCAAGCTGACTTTGTACTTTAAAGATACTTTATTATAACTAAGTTATTTTGGGTAATATCGACGTAATTAATGTTCGGAGTTTAGAAGTGCTGAATCGATGTTTTGTAAAGGTGTGCCTTAAACTTTATCCCAACTTGATACCTATCGAGAATGCCTTTATACGAGTCTCTAGATAACTCTCATTTGAAAATAAAAAAAGAACTAAAACAATATTTAAAATTATTAAAATAAGACAAAAGTTATTTTGATTAAAAACCAATTTTCTATACCATTTGTCGAAAATGATCTTAACTAAATCTGTGTCCCGCGCACAGGTTTTGCGTTTTTAGGCAATTTCCTAAAAAATCTTTAGGTTGTACGGAGTAATCTAACAATTTCTAAAAAAGAATTAGTGAAACGACTTTATTACTTGAAAATTATCTTCTTTAAAGTGTCAGCGTGACAGCGATAAATGATTCTAAACTCCTAAACATTCAGCAAGTGCAATATCTTTTCAAAGAATAAAGAGTACAGCAATAACAATATCTTGGACAGGATGTTGTTAGTCTCGTCTAAACGAGATGTCGTTAAAATATAGCATCGCTTCAAAAATTCTTTGTTTAATACATTGCTCTGTTATTGCATTTCTCTTTAGAACGAATAACAAAGAAAACAAGAACTCGTAAGGATGGTTGTTTTCGCTAAAAGCCTTTTATTCAACAGAAGAATTTCTTCTGGTTATAATTACAATCCCAGCTCTATCTAGGTTAAAGCTCATACCACATATATTTCCGATGTAACGGAGGTAACTACACTGTCCAAGATTCACACCACCTCGATTTCACTTAATATTGTAGAGGTCGCATTTATCGAGGCTACAGAACGCCTCTCCGTTTAAAATGTGATAGTTCTTAAAAATAATGTTTTTTAAAGTCTGTATTATTTTTATACAAAAAAAGTACACAAGGATTAAGGAAAATGTGCAACAAACAACGCAACGTGTCACAATAATAATATAACCATGAGATGGCGTTTAACCTTAGATATTTTTTTATTTGTAAGTGAAATATTAATAATATTTTGAGTGGTAACGTATGATAAGAAGCCAACGCTTCGTCGGACTGTCCTTAAAATTATAGTACTCAAATATATACTGAACAACAAGGCAACATTTAAACAATATACTATACAGTATATGTTATAACGCAATGCATTTAAAACACGGAAGAAAAGCTATGGTATTATAAAATATATTAGATAGCCGATTAGAATATCGTTCATAATATTGTAATCTTCCTATAATATTGTAATTAAGGGATTCCGTAACAATGGACCATGGCGTGCTGTCTACAATAAATCATTAGCGATTAGGTTGGTCTTTCTTGCTTCGTAACGCGGAAGTTGGATATTGCACTCCCTTAGCAGACTTAATATCCCATGGATATTTTATGATAACAAAGTTCGAACGTAATTCAAGCGTGATGTTAATTAACGTAACGGTGTATCATTTAATTATTGTTTAAAATTCGAACGTAGTAAGTCTATATTCGTAAAGCTATTCCTTGTTATAGATATAATTAGGTTTTTTATTAACGAGATTACTATTTACTTCAAATTCAGTTTTTACGGATGTTCCGCATTCATTATTTATACTTATCCCCGACGTTTCAGACTCTTTCCAACATCCGTGATCAAAGTCAGAATAAGAAGGGGTAGTACTGTATCTCAAATTTTTCGAATAATTGTGAGGGTTTTTCAGAGCCGAGTCGTCGGGAATATGTATAAATAATTAACGCAAAAAGTCCGTAAAATGGATTTGATGTGATGAGTATTAAAATCGTATATGTTCTGCGTCATTCGCTCATTTGAATGTCAAATTAAAGTTTAATTTACACCACTGTGATATAACCTACCTTAAACTTATTTTATATACTTTTATATAGTACACAAGTTTAATACTGCTATAAATGATAGTTATAATCTAGCCAATTTAAATTCTAAATAAATGTAAACAATTGTAATGGTGCAAAAAGTAACAGCGTTTATTTTGTTAAACGCGGCCATTTTTGATCCCTTCGCGATAAAAGTGCTCAACTTTATGGTGCTAGTTCCGTTTGATTTAATATTTGTTTAATGCCAATTCTATCTCTCAATTGGCTAAATTATAAGTAGACATGCTTGTTGTTAAATATTGACATAATGGGCTAAGTTACAGAAATAATAAGGTACGTAAATTAGTATATTTATACTGATAAAGAACAAATTGCTTGAAAACTAGATTTTTGGTGTGATAATAACAGTAATACTATTTTCATTTTCATACTAAAAGCACTTATATCAACTTAAGTTTAAGATGCATTCTAAAATAAGCGTAATTAAAAGCCGGGTATTATCTACTTTTAAGTACGCAATACTTTTTAAGCTAATTTAATTTATATTGACTGTTTGCGTCAAAGAAGTGCGTACGCAATAGGACTTCTCCTTCTCCTCTTCTCCACGGCTAAAAGGATAAACTATATCATTAGCTTAACATATAAATACTTCAGACTAGTAAACTTTAAAGGCACGACTAAGGACAACCATAACCACGCAACACTAGAATTATCTTGGTTGATCAGCCTATTGCCTCAACACACCAGACATAGCATTCTATATATGTGCCCGCGAATAAGTCCACGTGGTAATATATTTTTTTTAAAGTAATCCAAGTCACTCCCAGTTACATCGGTTATCTTTAATAATAGCCCTTTAATCGGACCAATCATTCCATAGATTAGCTAGAACGGACAGATAGACCAAAATAAAAAAAATGTTTTCTCATATGTACCGGATATATATTTATGTACTCATTTAAAAATGGTTATTTTAATGTTACGAGCAGAAACTCCAATTTTAATCATTTGTATATATTTATTTCTATAAATTTAGAATGTATTTTAATGCATATATGTATACAAGATCAGCATTACGGTTTGTCAACTACCTCCATTAACCTCAATAACATCACAATGATAAAAATGGTTTTTAAAATACCACAATTTTATAAAGACTTAAGTAGAGAGAACAAGAATTAGAAGCCCAGTAAAGCTTTTATCGTCTTTGTGTCTGAAGCTAGTATAAATAGCAGGGTATATATAAACAGAAACGTGAAAGCAATAATGTTAGTAGAAACCAAATACGGGTCATAGATCAAATGAAATTGCAGCGAACTCTTGAAAAGAAATATTTGCATATGTTGGCACAGTCATACATCAAAATATTATATTTGCTTGGAACTTTTTTTAGCGGAAGGATATGTACCGTGGTATTTATAAGGAAAACATACTCAGTAGCGTTTTATTAGTAGTATTTATTAAAAAAAAATTCACGCTGACTTGTTAATGTTTAATTCATCATAAATATCACAATTTTTATAGGCTTGAAAAAAAACCCGTTTTAAATTTTCCGTGTGAAACATCAATATTATACCTATAAATAATTTGAAAAACAATATTTAATTAACATTCGGTTCCTTTTAAAAATAAATAGATGAATGTGAATAATTTTCATTATATATCTAAAGTTGTTAGACGTCGTTATAAACTTTTAGATCAACGGATGACCGCTTTCGATATGTAACGGTGGAAATTTTGATTTTGAGAAGACATAGCGATCGCATTTTCTTGTAAATGCGCGTATAATAAAGTATAGGATAATTGTAAAATACGAGTCAGCTATCCTGCGATTAGTCCTTATTTTTAACCGATTTCCCAAAAGAAGGAGGTACTCAATTCAGAGCATGTCTTTATATATATATGTTACCACGTTGCTCTGCTCCTGTTGGTCCAAATTGGTTTGTAATTTTTTTAATGGTAATGTCATTTGGACCCATTTTTTTAAATAATTTTGTGATAAGAAGTTTAATAGAAATTTAAGAAATTAAGAATATTACAACGTCATTTAATCGCACGAGGTTTGGATTTTAAACCTCGTGCGATTAAATTTCAAACGCTTCCACAACCTTAAGAGATAGATTTAAACCATGTACTGCATAATTGGCCTCCAGTAAAGTCTGAGAGCATATGTCAGTGTTTTAAAAATAACTCATAATAGCCATTTTAATGTACAGCATTGTTGAAAATTGCAATGTAAATTGAAAAATTGCAATATATATTTAAAGATCATTTAAGGTAATATAGTATAGGTTTACATGAAAAATTTCCAGCCTACGCGCGTTATTAATAAATTCGCGCGGTAATTTCTTGCAGAGGGCACTTTGTCATCGTCACATTTTTTTGTTAAAATTTATTAAGCCATAAAGCCAAAATTACCCCTACTTTTTCTGCTGTTTTCTGTTCCTTTTACCACCTAAGTTATATTCTAGTTGTTGTGATCGAAACTGTAAGAAATCTAAACAGCTGGTCGCAGTTTAAAGGTAAATTTAAAGAAATCAAAAATCCCACACCTGTCATTTATTCGCCGTTTATTCATGTCATTTATTCCATAGAAACGCATGAAGTAACTATGGAGACATTTATTCGAACAGTGCTTGGCAAATGTCTGTAGTTGTTCGTACAGAAGAAGTTTCAGGCAACGGCAGACGCTTTTATTCATACATGGTTATTAAGACGAAAAGGTATATTGTCCACGTCATCTGTCTACGTCTACGATTCACTGCATACACATCAAAGTCAGAATAAGATGGGGTAGTACTGTATCTCAAATTTTTTGTAATTATTGTGAGGGTTTTTTCAGAGTCTGAGTCGTCGGGAATATGTATAAATAATTAACGCAAAAAGTCCGTAAAATGGATTTGATATGATGAGTATTAAAAATCTGTATATGTTCTGCGTCATTCGCTCATTTGAATGTCATATTAAAGTTTAATTTACACCACTGTGATGTAACCTACCTTAAACTTATTTTATATACTTTTATAGTAACAAGTTTAACTATATCTTAAACTTTTTACACAGAAAGTTTAATACGTAGCTATAAATGGTAGTTATAATCTAGCCAATTTAAACTCGAAATAAATGTAAACAATTGGAATGATGCAAAGAGTAACGACGTTTATTTTGTTAAACGCGGTCATTTTTGATCCCTACGCGATAAAAGTGCACAACTTTATGGTGCTAGTTCCGTTTGACTTAATATTTGTTTAATGTCAATTCTATCCCTCAATTGGCTAAATTATAAGTAGACATGCTTGTTGTTAAATATTGACATAATGGGCTAAGTTACAGAAATAATAAGGTACGTAAATTAGTATATTTATACTGATAAAGAACAAATTGCTTGAAAACTAGATTTTTTTGGTGTGGTAATAACAGTAATACTATTTTCATTTTCATACTAAAAGCACTTATATCAACTTAAGTTTAAGATGCATTCTAAAATAAGCATAATTAAAAGCCGGGTATTACCTACTTTTAAGTACGCAATATTTTTTTAAGCTAATTTAATTAATATTGACTGTTTGCGTCGAAAGAAAGTGCGTACGCAATGTTGACATCTCCTTCTCCTCATCTCCACGGCTAAAAGGATAAACTATATCATTAGCTAAACATATAAATACTTCAGACTAGTAAACTTTAAAGGCACCGACTAAGGACAACTATAACCACGCAACACTTGAATCATCTTGGTTGATCAGCCTATTGCGCCAACACGCCTGACATAGCATTCTATAAATGCCCGCGAATAAGTCCGCGTGGTAATATATTTTGTTTTAAAGTATTCCCAGTCATTCCCAGTTACATCAGTTATCTTTTAAAGACAGCCCCTTTAATCGGACCAATCATTCCATAGATCAGCTAGAACGGACAGACAGACCAAAATAAAAAAAAATGTTTTCTCATATGTACCGGATATATATTTATGTACTCATTTAAAAATGGTTATTTTAATGTTACGAGCGGAAACTCCAATTTTATTTATTTGTATATATTTATTTCTATAAATTTAGAATGTATTTTAATGCATATATGTATACGTGATCAGCATAACGGTTTGTCAACTACCTCCATTAACCCAATAACATCACAATGATAAAAATGGTTTTAAAAAAACCACAATTTTATAAAGACTTATAGAGAGACTTAAGTAGACTTAAGTAGGAACAAGAATTAGAAGCCCAGTAAAGCTTTTATCGTCTTTGTGTCTGAAGCTAGTATAAATAGCAGGGTATATATAAACAGAAACGTGAAAGCAATAATGTTAGTAGAAACCAAATACGGGTCATAGATCAAATGAAATTGCAGCGAACTCTTGAAAAGAAATATTTGCATATGTTGGCACAGTCATACATCAAAATATTATATTTGCTTAAAACTCCTTGTAGCGGAAGGATATGTACCGTGGTATTTATAAGGAAAACATAATCAGTAGCGTTTTATTAGTAGTATTTATTAAAAAAAAATTCACGCTGACTTGTTAATGTTTAATTCATCATAAATATCACAATTTTTATAGGCTTGAAAAGACCCGTTTTAAATTTTCCATGTGAAACATCAATATTATACGTATATATAATTTGAAAACAATATTTAATTAACATTCGGTTCCTTTTAAAAATAAATAGATGAATGTGAATAATTTTCATTATATATCTAAAGTTGTTAGACGTCGTTATAAACTTTTAGATCAACGGATGACCGCTTTCGATATGTAACGGTGGAAATTTTGATTTTGAGAAGACATAGCGATCGCATTTTCTTGTAAATGCGCGTATAATAAAGTATAGGATAATTGTAAAATACGAGTCAGCTATCCTGCGATTAGTCCTTATTTTTAACCGATTTCCCAAAAGAAGGAGGTACTCAATTCAGAGCATGTCTTTATATATATATGTTACCACGTTGCTCTGCTCCTGTTGGTCCAAATTGGTTTGTAATTTTTTTAATGGTAATGTCATTTGGACCCATTTTTTTAAATAATTTTGTGATAAGAAGTTTAATAGAAATTTAAGAAATTAAGAATATTACAACGTTAAAATCCAAACCCCGTGGATTAAATTTCAAACGCTTCCACAACCTTAAGAGATAGATTTAAACCATGTACTGCATAATTGGCCTCCAGTAAAGTCTGAGAGCATATGTCAGTGTTTTAAAAATAACTCATTTTAGCCATTTGTTGATAATTTGTAATGTAAATTCATACGTAAATTGCAATATATATTCAAAGCTCATTTAAAGTAATATAGTGTAGGTTTACATGAAAATTTGCAGCCTACGCGTTAAACTTGTTATACATGAAATTTTGATTAAATGCATAACTTAAAAGATATTACGCATTTAAAATGCAGTACAAAATTCACGGTAATTTCTTGCAGAGGGCACTTTGTCATCGTCACATTTTTTTGTTAAAATTTCAATAATTGCTTTGGTACCAATAAAATAATTCATCACTTTTAATCAAAAATAATAATATTTATTAAGTCATAAAGCCAAAATTACTCCTACTTTTTCCCTTTTGTTTCTTTTACCACCTAAGTTATATTCTAGTTGTTGTGATCGAAACTGAAGAAATCTAAACAGCTGGTCGCAGTTTAAAGGTAAATTTAAAGAAATCAAAAATCCCACACCTGTCATTTATTCGCCGTTTATTCATGTCATTTATTCCATAGAAACGCATGAAGTAACTATGGAGACATTTATTCGAACAGTGCTTGGCAAATGTCTGTAGTTGTTCGTACAGAAGAAGTTTCAGGCAACGGCAGACGCTTTTATTCATACATGGTTATTAAGACGAAAAGGTATATTGTCCACGTCATCATTTTAGGCCACCCATGCCATTTATTCACGAATTATATGGTTGATGGAATTTCTTGAAAGATTAGTTAGTTTACTACAACGCAATAAAACAAAAATCTTAGCAAGGGCATCGTACAGCAAGGTCCACTAGTATCTTATATGTTAAAATAATTAATGGGTTCATTTTTTTAAAGATATCAAGTGGATTTATTAATTAAAATCTGCCAACAGTAAACTTGTCAGACATGCACTGTAAAAAATTTAAACCTCTCCAGTTTATTATTAGTAATTATTTATATCACAAATTAACAACATATCATTGGCAGTATGTATGGTTACATACAAAATAAGTTTTACACTTAAAGAAAATGATTGCCGTCCTACCTTCAAAAACATGCTCATTAAATTATTGAAAAATAAATGTATGAAAATATTATGACTTCTATTCAGTCTTCTCTGTAGCTGAAATAATGAGTACAATTTGGAAATGATATATTATTATATTTTTATGAAAACAATAAACTTATTATAAATAAAAATAAAATATACAAAATAAATTAAATGTTGATTCAGTTATACAGTATATTAAAAATCAAAAAGAGAAGATTTAAATAAATGAAATGCAATGAAATAATCGTCACGGCC
Organism: Lamproptera curius; assembly: GCA_029286875.1. Lineage (NCBI taxonomy): Eukaryota > Metazoa > Arthropoda > Insecta > Lepidoptera > Papilionidae > Lamproptera > Lamproptera curius. The sequence goes on along the minus strand of JAGSMT010000093.1, from coordinate 675,047 downwards.
TCTGAAATGTCAAGAATAGCAATGTAACATGTGTTGGAAAGAATATGATTTCATAGAGCGCAAAGTTGGACACACCTGTGAGCAATGACATTTCATTCGAATTTTTTTTATTGCATACGCAGGCAGACGAGCAATCGGGGCCACCTCATGGAAAGTGGTCACCGACGCCCATAAACATTGGCAATACGACATAATATACAATATAGGTACATAAGATACGATAATGGTATCACCAACGCGCTGCCTACCGTAAGACATAGGATGTTAAGTCTCGTTTACTTCAGTGGTACCCACCCAGACGGTCTCCTGTAAACAGGGGACCCACCACCGGTAAAATATTTTATTTTAATACCATGTACGGAGAGATAATTTTTAGCGTTTACATTTACAACATTATTTAACAACATTTTTCTATTACTGAGTTTAACAAAATAAAATAGAATTGTGCTAAAAGCTATAAAGCTAGTTTTAAAAACCTTATTGTCGAAGATTTTTCAATCTCAAACCTACGTAATAAGTCATCCAGTTTAAATTAATAGTAGAGGAGTAGTAGAAGTAATAATTTTAGAACCGGATTAAAATATAACTGCTACTACTAATATGCTTTGCTAGATTTATTAAAAAGACAAAGGCGAATTTAGATTAAATACATTAATCTGAAATTAGAAAAAATATTAAACCTAAAATGAATGCACTGGAATTTAAAGTCATTTTACCAAGTACGATGTAGCTATGTGGCAAATTACAAAAGGATCATGAAATCAAATTTTTTATCTTTATTTTTTAGCACTGCTTTCCTCTTCTTCGTTTTAGAAATGAAATTTTACTTACGAGAGCGACTCGTAAATTAGTTGAACGTACTTTTGGCTTACATCCAGCGACTTTGCATCATACAAGCCACAACGTAACAAAGTGGCATAAATGTATGTTGTTTTCGCTACGCGAGAGAGTTTGTTGTCGCAACATGTGAAGTTGGCATGCGATGAGAACTCGAAATTTAGGTTTAAAGCTAGTTTTGTGCAAGACCCAGCTCTGAAGTTTCGATAATGTTCCGTGTAATAGAAACCTTATTCTTTTTTGTTAGACTATGTGCAATATTGCGGGGAATTTCACCTCATAATACAAAAGAAAGTCCGTTATCCTATCTCCGTCCTTATGTATGCTAAAATCTTTAAAACTACGCAACGGATTTTGATGAAGTTTTTTCAAAGATACAGCAGATTTAAGATAGAAGATTAAAATAAATATAGTATTATAACAGATTATAAAACAAAACAAATAAGCTATATTGAAACCTTCCTCGATACTGATGCATGATTCATTGCTACGTCGCACAAATAAACTGAACTGTGTTAGCAAGACGACCTCGTTCAAATATTCGAACTTATAGATATGTTCACTCTAAACAGTCTAACAGACACATATATTTCCAATACACTGAATGTAACTGTCAACAATCCTAGTTTCGACAGTACCACTTAATATTGTTGAGGTCGCACTAGGTACCTTTGAAGCCCAATGAAAACCTACTCAGTAATTATGGGTTCAAATGTTCTCGATTTATGTTCTACTGAGCTTTTTAATTTTATCAACAGTTAAATGTTTCCTCAAGAATAACTCCTGTGTAAATACGTTATGATGATAGAAACACCGTAATATACATATGTATATTTTTAACGGGAATTTCTACCTTGAGTTTAATAATATGATGAGACACTTTTTGAATTAGTATGCTTTTATTTAAATTATATAAAATGTTTGTCTTAGTACATGGCTTTAAACATATAATTACATGAAAGTTAATTTTGATAATGTGTCGACGCAGAATTTTCGCATTCAGGAAATATTTTCACAGCTATAGGAAAGCTACATACTTGGTGTTATGAAACTATGCCAAATATTTTATTTGTACTCTTTTTAGTCAATCTCTTTTTTTTGTAAATATGTTGTAATAAGAAGTAATATAAGTTTTGTTAGTATTAAGTATATTGTATTATAAAACAACTGTTGCATTATTTTTGTATTGTTTGATCGTTGTTTATTCTGGATTAGAAGGCGACGTGCGTTCTGTTATTTTGCTTATTTAAATATAATATATAGTTTTGATCTAAAATCCTTTTGAATATTGCATTTAACAAAATTACATGAAATGAACGGAATATATAATAACAATATTATTATTATTTAGTCCCACAAATATCTTCAAGGATTAATAAACTTAATAATCGCCGAACCTAACTTTGTATTTCCATAAATTAATACAAGGGCATTAAGATAAATCTTTTTTAATGTGGTCCGTGTTTTGAAACTGTGAAATTCGGATGCTTAATATTGTACTTTTCAGGCTGACTTCGTACTTCAAAGACACTTTATTATAACAAGGTTAATTTAGGTAATATTGATATAATTAATGTTCAAGTTTAGAAGTGCCTAATCGATGTTTTGTAAAAATGTGCCTTGAACTTTATCCCAACTTGATTTCTATCGAGGATGTCTCAGTCTCTAGATAACTTTAATTTAAAATTAAGTTAAAAAATACTAAAACAGTATTATGTGATTAAAAAACAAAATTTTATTCCAATCATCGAAAATTATCTTAACAAAATCTATGTCTCACGCACTGGTTTTGCTTTTTAGGCAATTTCTTAAAAAAACTTAATTAAACTGCACGTAGAAATACACCTAATAATGTCCAACAAACTATGAAACGATTTATTACTAAATTTCTTCTTTAAAGCATCAGCGTGAAGCGTTAAATGATTCTAACTTAAACATTCTTATTAACAGCAAGGTAATATCTTCAAAGAAAGCAAAGCTGAATATCTTGGACAGGATGTTGTTAGACTCCGTCTAAACGAGATGTCGTTAAAATATAGCATCGCTTCAAAAATTCTTTACTTAATGCATTGCTTTGTTATTGCATTGCAAAGGATGGCTGCTTCTTTAACAGTACAATTTCTTCTGGTTACGTTAAATATGGATGGAGTTAGAATTTATATAGTTTAAAAATTTTAATTAACTTCAAATTACTAAATTAAATCGCAATGCGACTAGAATCCGGAAACTAATCAAAAGTGTAAAGTATACAATAATAAAAACAGCTATCCCCAAATTAAAAGGACGCTTATAATGAAATAATTATCTCCTTTTTGAGCTAGGAAATAACTCAAATAGCTTTAATTAAAGTATTATAAACATTATATAGTGATTCTAAGTTTTTTTTCCAGTAGAAAAAGTTAATCTCTATTAAATTACTATTGAAATGTTTAATTGATATAAAAACAGTACGAAAAAAAGATTAACTGCTAAAGTTGAATCGTATTTAAATATATTATTGTATTCTTTGTATTGATTATATTTTAATGCTTGACATGTGCCAGAAATTATTCGGTTCAGCAGAAAAAGCAGGCACACTCTTGATGCGTTTTTACCACTAAATTAAAAAAAATATTATGGAAAGATCATAAACAAAATCAACTGCCATTACAATAGCCTCGTTCTAATTTCACAATAGATGGGGTCACACACAGTACATTTGAAGCTCATAGCACATATATTTCCGATGCAACGGAGGTAACTACACTGTCCCAGATTCACTCGACGTTTTCAGTTAATATTGTAGAGGTCGCATTTATCAAGGCTACAGAACGCCACTGCGTTTAAAATTTTTTAGTTAATACTGTTTTAGGAAATGTACTATTAATTTTATAAAGCTTATTAGTTGTATAAAAAAAGTAGAACAAACAACGCATAAGTAATTAATTAACTTGTAACCTTTCTAGATAATTATTTATGTTTCATCGGTATGTCGCACTAACAAAACGTGGTGATATGAAGCGTAGAACTAGAAAGAACAAGAATTAGAAGGCCGAAAAAGCATATATAGGTTGGTATTTATAAGGAAAATATACCTGATATCTATTTTTAGTTTTTAACATTTTATCTTGCTTGACATAGAATTTAATTTTCGTAAATATCAAATTTATTATATGTTAAAAATCTCAGTAACTAGTTACATTGTGAACGTATAGAGAGTTCACGATCATGAAACAACTGAATATATATAATAGTATTTTAAAAACAAATTTATTATTATATATAATTTCCTTATATATATATAAAAATATATATGTATTTTAATTAGAAGGAATAACTTTATTACATTCTAAAGTTACTCTAGTCGTTTTATCAATTTTATTTCAACAATCGCGCTTCATATTTCTAACTGATCGATATATTTATTTTGGGACGACAAAGCGATCCTATTTCGTAATGACTCGGCACCGCCTATTCTCAGTACGACATTAGGCAATGCTATTTAAATCAATTTAAATGAAACGTTCCCACTTTAAGATGCAACATTGCAACTAAAGAAAAACGAGTTGATATGCCTCCAAAGAATAAGCTTAAGGGTTTTTTTTTAAATTCAGGCAATTTTGTTAAGGTTTGTCCTAATAAATCTCTTCAAACGATCGCTGATTTAATTTATCTTGTATAAATAAATCTAGACCATTAAATTATTCTGATATTCGTTATATAAAAAATCTATTAGTATCATCATTTTAGAGATCATCTAGATATCTGATTTAGTATAATCATAGCTATGCATCATTATAAAGATTTAAGAAGAGGGAACAAGAATTAGAAGCCCAGTATAGCTTGTATCGTCTTTGTGTTTAAAGCTAGTATAAATAGCAGGGTATAAATAAACAGAAACATGAAACCAATAATGTTAGTAGAAACCGAATACGGGTCATAGATCAAATGAAATTGCAGCGCACTCTTGAAAAGAAATATTTGCATATGTTGGCACAGTCATACATCAAAATATATTTGCGTGGAACTATCAGAGCGGAAGGATATCTAGGGTGGTATTTATAAGGAAAATATACCCGTTGGAGTTTTATTTATAGTATTTTTAATAATTTTTTTACTCGTAAATGTTAATTTTCCTTAAATATCAAAATTTTTATATTAATAGTTTTTTAAATATGGGAAAATAAAAAGAAAAAAATGTATTTTTAAAAAACTATTTGTATATTTAATTGGAAATGGGAATAACTTTCATTACATTCTAAAGTTACTCGACGTCGTTATACAATTTTATTTCAACAATTCGCCGCTTTCGATATCTAACGGTCGATATATTTATTTTGGGACGACAAAGCGATCGCTATTTCTCGTAAATGACTCGGCACCGCCCATTCGCAGTACGACATTAGGCAATGCTATTTAAATCAATTCAAATGAAACGCTGCCAGCTTAAGATGCAGCATAAGTCATATGCCACTAAAGCTAGTTTATATCTAAAGAATTAGCTTGCAGACTTTCTTTTAAATTCACGCAATTTTGTTAAGGTTTGTCTTAATAAATTTCTTAAACTATCGCTGAATTCATTTATGTTGTATTGTCAAACTTTTAATCGTAGAACATTCATATTTATTCGATAATTTTATTTTCTGTTTATAATAAAAATACTACCAGTATATATTACTATATATACTGATAATATTATGTATATCTATCAATATAACAGAAGAAACTATTATAAACCTTTTCCTAAAGCCAACTTGATTGACACAACATAGTTTAAGGTATAATTCGCTGTCAACAACCCAAATCACGTTGGCTGTATCCAATTATACAACACATTACAAGAGATGACGATAGATTCAATGTTTAAGGATTGTTATTACTAATTCCAGCTACCTTCAGAGAATTGTGGTAATTTATTAGAGCTTCAGAAACCCGATGGCACCCGGGTAACTGTAAGCCTTAAAAATTTAATTTTTATCTTTTTGTTTATTAAAATTATAAACAAAAATTATTCGTAGGGATAGTTTATGGAAATGGGTTACTATACTTTACGTTTAAAAAAGAAATTTAAAAGGAGCTCTAGGGCTCATTACCGTAGCTGATAAGATTTGAAAGGTACCTTAAAATAACACCAATCCCTAAAACAACATGATCACCAATCACAAAGTGGAAATTATCGAACTTAAAAATGGCATAGAAAGAGGAATTGTAACGTAAAACTTAGAACTAGCTTAAGTCAAGAAGCAAACATGGAAATAAACCGAACAATGATATTGACATATGTTCGCACAATCGTACATCAAAATATATCTGAAAGGGGCTATCAGAGCGGAAAGATGTGTGTTTGTTGACGGAGGGAGGGATTCATAATAAAGAAAAGTTCTCATTTATACCTAAGGTTATAAATTATTTTTTCAATGTTTAAATCTATATTATATTTCTAACATAAAGGAACTAAAGGAACCTAAATATTTCGATTTTTTTAATATTTTTGTTAAATTTACTCACGTCTGTGTTATTTATTTCCATGCCTAAAATTATTTCACTGTGGACTATTTTATGAATATGAAATAAAAATGAAAACAACAAATTTTTGATTACTATAAAAGAGATGAACGGCTTATTTTGCCTATTGCACTGTAAAATCTAAATTGTAAAGACAAAGTTATCAAAGACAAAGACAAGAGACGCGGGTTTCATTTTAGGATGGTTACAAATATTAGTTTTGCGAAGACAGTGATCGCATTTACTCGTAAACGGGTCAGCACCGCCTTTCGTACTAATACATTAAGCAGTGCTATTTAAATCTATTTAAATTAAACGTTTCCGAATTAAGAGGCGGCAATAAGTCACATGAAACTCTGCCAAATCGAGACTTCACGTCACTTTTAGTAGTGTGACGATTATGATCGAAACATCTTTGCTAACGGGATAACGCGCTGTCAATCCGAAATCAGAATGGCATCATTCATTTATAAAGCAGAGTAAACTATGTATACACGATAATATATGACAAATATTTACGAGCCAATTTTTTATGGAAACATATTTTGTAACGCTTTTGGTATTTAGTTACAAAATTTCGTTTAACACATAAACGTTAAAAGAAACATTTTTAAAATAGTTTATCAACAAAACGTCCATATATACTAAACTACATAAATATTTCATAGGCAACAATAACATAAGGCAATTTAGTTTAAATCTTTAACGGTCATTATAATTACAGTATATAAACTTTAATCACAATCGAGTAAAGTAAAACAGCACGTAAGCTCATTCCTGTTTCTATGTAGTTACGGTACATTATAGGAATCTTATTCCTTAGAACAAATTTTTGTGACCGTATATCAATCATTAGTAAATATTTTTAAAACTCTCTTAGTAGAACATTACAAAAACTTCACATTTTAAATCATCATCATCACCATCATCAGCCTGTGTTCGTCCACTGCTGGAAGTAGGCCTACCCTATTGCACGCCTTCTCCATTAGGGAGTTTTTGGACCGAATCTCGCGCTGGTCGAATGCGGGTTGGTGGGTGGACCGGCTTTATACATGCCCATTCGACGCATAGATCGTCTTTCTTTTCAGACAATTTGGTGATTGGTCTAAATTGTCAAAACCAACCAGAAAGCAACTATAACACAAAGTTGTTTCCCTGCGGGATTCGAACCCACGAGCTCCTGTTTACATACAGGACAGGGAGCCTAAATGCTACTGTATTCATCATAGATAGATGTTTTATTTACATAATAAATATAAATGAAACTATCTAATAATACGTGTCGTCTAAAAGAACATTCACTAAGACTACTAGACTATAAGGACGATAAAGCAAAAAGATAACGTCACATAGTATGTAAAGGGTATGTAATGCATACATTAACCTTTTATATATTCAAAGCTTAAACAAATGTTGTTAAAATTGCTATTGGGAATCTAAACAGTATATTTTCAAATATTAAAAATAATATTATCTGACTTTCAGTTTCACTGTACGGTATGAAGATTACGTTATTTAACTTTACTTCGGCATCGTATGATTGAACATTTAGTTAAATGTTTCTATACTGCGCTATTAGGAAGTCCTGTGTTTAATGATTCAAGTTATTATTGACGTTATTATTTCTATTATTATGATTAATGAATATAAAAAAGAATGCCAAGTTACTGTGTTAAATTTTACGATACAATAATTTTTTATATTCGATTTTAGTAACGATGGTACATTTTTGGGAATGAGTTTTTTTTATACATATTATTTACATTTAAAAAGTAGTAATACCATATCGTAACTTGGTTTTTTACTATTTTAACAGTCAATAATTTCTTTATAAGAAAGCAGGCAAACAGACTTCACAATTGCGTTCGATGCAGAAGTCAGTTACAAAGTATACTAACTTCTTAAATCCGGCAGTTTGTTGTTACTTATAAAACTCAGTATTTAACCAGAATATTTACGAGCCAATTTTTTATTTCGTACTTTTTAGTGTCATGGAAAGTAAAGGTAGTGTAGTAATTAATTGATGAAAAATTTATCCGATAAATTACGGATGATAAAACAATTTTTTAACAAGCCATAGATTTTTTTCTCCATATATTATGAGTTATAATTAGAACGACTTGGTTAGAAATGATAATTATTAGTTAGAAAATTTATACACTCGATATATTAAATTAAAGTCTTACTAACTTAACATTTCTCAACAGTTAGACAACTATATCAATAGTTAAATTACACACCTCTAATGGAATGAAACAAACAAATCCTCAGACGTAGATGTTTCTACGAAACGATTCTATAAAGGTCTTCTTAGTAGTGATATATTCTTAGCATATAATATGAATAAGAAGATGTGAAAGTTTGAGACAATGTAATCAAATAGCAAATTTAAATTAATTTATATTATTTAATTTATTTATAACGTGTCTTGAAGACCATAATCAAACTTCAACTTATTACAATTAATTTTTTGAAATTAATTTATCTTGTAAAGAATAATAAACATGAAAGACAAGGTTTTCTAATCAATTTTACAGATGGTGTTTTTTTATAACCTGTTCTCAAAGTCTATGGAGTTCAATGGTGGCTGTTAGTTTTGTTCTTTTCGTTTATGAAAAAAAAAATATGTACATCCTGGTTAGATAATTAAGAATAAAAGACTGCCCTAGAAATTATATAAAAAAGTGACAAACGGCATTGACCCCTTGGCTCTAAACAAATATGGCCAACAAAAATCGCAGAATTAATGCACAAAATTTGACTCTGACAACAAGCGTTAAATACAAAAAACATATGCGGATGAATAAAATTATAACTTACATGAAAGTCACAATTTAGTGAGCCTCAATCAAAATTTTAAATAAGTTTCGATGTTACACACGCTAAAAATAATTTCTTTTTACACGAAATTTCTCCTATTCAGAGAGGAAAGTTTTGAGTTACATGTGCGGTTTAACGTTGAGTTTGTTAGTGGACTGACCATCTTTCAGTAAATATACTGCTCATCCCGATTTTTTTAATAATTAAAAATCCAATAAGGCATTTTTTTCTTCATTATTTATTCTATATGGAATAATAGGATATATAAATTATAAATAAAAACAAAAAAACAGCCAAACCATGCGCGGGAATAAACTGCCAAATATTTTATTTTACTTCCTTACAACACCAGTTTTATATAGAAGAATTTCGTTTGTAAACCGAATAGTATATTCGTATGCGGACCAAATCTACATTCAAGCAGGAAACGGAAAAAGTAAAACCAAAGCGTAAAAGCTGACGAATAAATAAATATTCAAACTAAATAACATATATATGGAATATAAAAGTAGATATTCGTATGAGGATACAAAGTTTGTCTTATGAAGGGAAGTGCTATCAATGACTTATATTTATTATTTTATTTTAAGTTCTTTGTTGGCATTTTGTTTTCATTTATCCAATATTTTTGCACCAATAACAAATTTTATTTCTTCTAAATAGTACCTCATTTATATTTTGTTCGATTGATCTAAAGTTAGTACGATTTTTATTTGTCCAAGAAATATATTTGTTATTTTTCTATTTTTAGTTAATAGGTAGCTTTCCTTGTCTGTCCGAAGTACCCTTAAAACTTTAAAACTTCGCAACAGATTTAGAAGCAGTATTTTTTTAATTAATAGAGTGATTTAAGAGGAAGATTAATTTGCGTGAATATATTTATTATTTTAGAGAAAAATTTGATGTATTTAATGTGATGTCGTGAAGAAACTTCCTTTTTTATCGCTTACACTGCAAATACTGATTCCTACGAGAGAAATAAAAATAATGTACTACAGTGTTGGACACCTTTAAAAGGAAAACCTACCATAACTATTTTATTTTTTCTAAAGTAACCTCTAAAAAAGAAATATCTTTGTACTTATTAAAAAACGAATTTCTGTACTTAGAAACAAAATAATATAATAATACTGATGTAATAAGAAAACCATATTTAAAACCCTAACCTATTTTCTGCTTAACATAACCTAGTCACTGTGAAACGCTTTCGTTTAGCAAAATATTTTCTTGGTATTTAATTATTAAAGAGTATCGATTAATATCGAAGTTATTTACAGATTGTGGCTTCCTTTATGAATACTAAGTACGCCATTTGCTGAATTCTGAGAACTTAACCAGTTATTAGTTATTAGACAAAGCTAAGCCTGGATAATTACTTGATGAATTAATAAGTAAGCTCTTTTCATTCGTTCGTAATTAAGTCTTACAATATTTAAGTATTGCAATATTTAATTATTGTTTTAAAGTCGTACAACTTTTAAAATATACTCTTAAATTGTTGTTTATATATGGCTCTATATTTATGTTTGCAAAGATTATTACAGTGCTGATGCTCTTGGTTTATACTACAAAGAAGAACTAAATGTTTTAAAAACTGAAGATCTGTAACAGATGAACAAAAGTAACTTTATTGTTGCTGGTTTATTACTTGTCCAAAATAATTGTTAACTAATACCTACACAAGTTACTCAATTACTAAAACCAAATTCCTTATTAAATTAACTTATTTTAAATACACAACAAGTTTTCTCTATACAACGAATTGAAGATGTTAGATTTCTAGTACGGTCTGGTAAAATCAAAAATAAATTAAAAAGCTTTCCAGAAGCTGACTGATTTTATATTGGGATTGCTTAGAGCACATTTATCCTCCCCGTGCACTTCCTAGTATAGAAAAATTATTTATTTATTTATATAAATTAAAAAAAATCACTAACAAAATGACATATTATCTTATAGATTACAATTGCTTGATACTAGGATAATATAATTTCAATGTGGTTCCATTTAAAGTTATTTTTATGTTTTTTATAAATATTTGCTAAATAAACAAACATTAAACACTACAATAAAGCAATTTATATAAATACATAACATTTAGCAGTTTAATAAAAGAAGTGAGTTTTTTAGTGTGTCAACTGTTCAGCAGCAAATACTTTATTTTAGTTAAAGTTTCTAAAATAAGTCAATGGTTTTATCTTTATTTCATCATCAGCCTTTAATAGTCCACTGCTGGACATAGGCCTTCCCTAATACACCCCTATCCATTAGGGGGTTTTGGATCGTATTTCACCACGCTGGTCCAATGCGGGTTGGTGGGTGGACATGCCTTTTACATGCCTATCCGACGCATGGATCATCTTACTTTTCAGAACAATTGGGCATCGCCCAAATTGTCCTAACCAACGAAACAACAATGAAAATTTGTTGAGTCCCCAGATTCGAACCCGACCTCCGTTTCTAAAGCAAACACCTATACCACTAGGCTACGGAGGCAGTGTAGTATACTTTATCTTTATTTACAAATTCATTATATAGGCTAGCACTATTGTTTAAATGCACTCGTCTTTTTATAATATTATTTATGCGTCGAAAATGTAATTTTAGACCGACTTCCCACAAGAAGGAGGTACTCAATTTGGAGCGTACGTTTTTTTTACGTATATTACTTCGTTGCCGCTCCTAAAGCTCCGATTTTTTCCCCTTTATATTAATGAGAGCTATAAGCTTTCCATTGGTATAATTTTTTAATAATTTATAACAAGTAGTTATTAGATATTTGAGAAATAAAAAATTATGGCACCAAAATCACACCTGGTGCGATTAAATTACAAACGCTGCCATAACCGTAAAAGATAGACATATAGTGTGTATTTCATAATTACTACTATTTGCATTGGTCTATAAAAATGTTGTAATGTATGTTTTAAGAATAACGCACAGTAAGCATTTTAAAGGTTAACATATTTATAAGTTGCAATCAAACGCATTCAAAGCTTATTTATGACAATACAGTCTAAGTTCACACAAAAGTTATTGCATTACCAAAATTGTTCATTCCTTGTACATAAAACGTGTCATAAACGACATTTTGATGAAATGAATACCTTAAAAGTTTTAAAAGATTTATAATGCGGTGGCTGAAAACGTTGCCAGAAGTCAGTATATTTTTTGTTAAAATTTTACTTGTGAGATATAAGCAAGATCTTATATATTTTTCTGTTGCACTATTTAATAATAGACGATGGCAGCAAAGTTATCAAAAATGTAAATAAAATAAATTGTATAGATTTCATGTGAATTTGTAATTACAGTGATTACAAGTCAGTTCGCTTTCAAATTTACTATAACAATTAGTACAAAACACGGGACCTTTTTTTACAGTAATAGGTTTCCGTACATATTAATTGTACAATTTAAATGCTGTCCGTTATCAATATAAATGAGTAATGTGTTTGTTTTAACCTAACCCAACTTACATTTAAACAGTTATTACATTGATTAAATATATATAGTGTATATATACGATGCGTTAATACTTTATTGTATACCGCTCTGCACAGCAACTGCCTTAAAAACACCATTATTCTGGTTTTAAGAATATATTAATTTGCGTATTTACTGGGCACACATGACGAAACGTCATGTTAGAATGTTAAATATAAAAGACTTCTGTCAACTGTCAACAACAGTTCGGAAGTTCTTCTTCCGAACAGTTGGTATTGGATTAAGGTTCACTAGACCTCGACAGAGTCTAAATTAAATAAAGAAACAGAAAATGAATGTTATTATTATTATTTTTGATAGAAGATTGACAGCCTTAATTTGCTGAAAATTTTATTAGCGCCAATTACGGGAAGAGGTCTTAAATGGTATTTCAAATTACATATTTATTTGTTAAAATCTATTTGACATTACTCCTAATATTGAATTGAATTCAACTAATAAATGTGTTTTCAATACTGGAGGTATTTCAAAATGGAGAAGGCGTGCACTACGAGAGGCCTGAATCCAGCAGTGGACTAACTCAGGCTGACGATGAATACAAAAGCAAGTGCGACCTTTATGCAAAAGCAATTACAGATTCCTGCTCTTATTTATTAACTACGCAGAGTGACGAGCAGTCGGGTCACTGACGCCCATGGACATTGGCAATACCAGAATTATTACCAACGTGCTTCCTACCATTTCCCCAGTAAATACGCTGGCTGTAGTGCCCTATAAACCGAAACACAGTTGTCGTAGTAGTACCAGACGGTCTCCTGTAAAAGAGGATCATCACTAAAGCGTATTTTTCGGAATGGTTACCTTTTTCTTGTATTGAAATCCAAAAAATTCAAAATGTTACGTCTCACTTACTCAGTAATTAACCTACATACGATACACTTAAAACCGGAAGACAGTAGTATTTATACACCACTGGTTTAACATAGAAAATGCCACCGTAGGGGTACTTACAAAACGGTACGCTGTAAAAAGGAAAATATTATAGGGTTAAACCCCCTAATGAAGGAGGCGTGAATTGGGGGAGGCCTATGTCCAGCAGTGGACTGAAATAGGCTGATCATGGCTTTATATACATTACAGGGTAAGAAACATTCATACTCAAAAAATTTTGCAATTATACAAAAATATTTTTTTTGATTGTAAGTTGTATAGGATTAACATCAATTCAAGGAAAACGTTGCTTATTTTATGATATAAATAAAAGAAATATATTATAAAAATTAATTCATAAAAAATATTACATAAATTATTCAGGCGTTAGTCTAAATATTTGTTTGCGAAATATTAACCTGTCTTGTAACCTATCTTGCAAGTACTAAATTGATGAATGGCCTTCGCTTTAGCAGAATATTCTTGTGGGATCCAATTATTATTTATAGTAAATCGATTAATATCGAAGTAACTCAAGGATTGCGGTTACCTTCATGAATACTTAACAGGCCACTTTGAATCCTGAGAGCTAAACCTGTTATTAGTTATTAGACAAAGCTTAGCCAGACTATCTACTTAATAAATAAGCCAGCGAATCATTTTCGAGTATAAATTAAATACTTATTTGTAATTGCAAAACTTGTTAAACTTTTTCGATGTACATAATATTTCATTTTAATGATAAAAAAATAAAATTCGTGGCGTAAATAAGATCATCATCATCACAGAACAACGCAGTCATAAAAGTTTTTTAAGATTTCTAAAATCTTTTTTTCAGGCTGTCCCTGAAGCTACAATCGCTTAACTTACTTTAAACTTTATGGCATATGAACAATTGAATACATAATTTCATGCATGAATAAATGTATTACGGGAAATTAAAGCAAAGAAGAGTATTGTTGTAACAGTATGATATAACATCGGGCATTTAAGACATGCATCTATATATAAAAAATCAAACTAGTCATTATTTAGAATTTAACCAAATTATAACACTTAACTTGAGATTTTCATTCATAAGAGTTTATATTGAATGTTATTATCCTCATTGTGTTTACTGATAAAGATAAGACCACGATATTAAGGAAAAGCCTATACAGAATACAATAACATAATTATGTCTAAAGAAGACATAAATAGAAAAGAATTTTTTTATATAAGACACTGAGAAAATATTAGTTTGTTGTGGGTTGAATGTTAAGAATAGGATCGTAGGTTTTTAAGGAATGAGGTTAATAACTTTGTTGTGCATTTTTCATATTGCACAATGCCAGAATATGTCTGAAGTTTGCTCTATCAATAGTATAATGTTATAATTTTGCATGTTTAGTTAAAGATAAATTTTTTATTGTATTATTTATGAAACTGCCTCCATAGCCTAGTGGTAAGGGCGTGGGACTTAGAAACCGGAGATCATGGGTTCGAATCTTACGGGGACTCAACAAATTTTCATTGTTGTTTTCTAGTTGGTTAGGGCAATTTGGGCCGATCACCCAATTGTCTGAAAAGTAAGATGATCCATCCATGCGTCGGATGAGCATGTAAAAAGTCGGTTAACCCACCAACCCGCATTGGACCAGCGTGGTGGTGTATTAGGGGGAGTCCTATGTCCAGCAGCGGACTATTACAGGCTGATGATGACATGATGACTCATTAAAACCAACTAAAGTCGCAAAAATAGCCTTAAAGATTTATTTAAGACATAATTTTTTTAAATAAGAATTCATGCGGACTACTTTTAAATCCATAACTATAAAGAAATATCTCAGTAGTTGTAGATTTGTTTACAAATTATTATTGGCATATCTGAAAGTCAGTTTGTAAGTTAGCCAATTGTAGCAGCTCTGGAATAATTATTGTTTTTTTTAGGTACTGATAAAATATAAATTTGGTATCTTTTAGGGTATAAATTAAATTATTAACAATAACACTAAATAGTATTATGATCCGCATGGCTCTGTATAATAAGAAATATATAAAAAGTAAAATATGTAAAAATACGCCGAGCATGTTAGATTTCTAGGCTACCTATGCTAGCCTAAGAATCTGAGATATTCACATTGGACGTATTTTGTTTTCGTTTTTTTACTTCAAAATGGAATAAAACGCTGCGTTGTGCTAAAACGATTTCACCAAGATCACAATAAATACCTTTAAAATGACTCACATTTTATTATGACAATATCGTTACATTCAGAATACCAAGTCATGGAAGTTTTTAAAAAGAATCAACAGCTAACCGCAATTATTCAACAAAATAATATGTTAATCCTAAAATAAACTTAATAAAAAAAGTCCAAAGTTTGTTGTAAGCTAAACTTTGTCCTAGTTTATCTGTGAAGATGTTGCTAAAATTGCAAATTATATACATGTGACAATTGTTACATTGAAAGTGGCTTCAGGCGTTAAATAAAAGAATTGGGAATGGGCTTTATAATTTTTATAACTCGTATTATTTAAATTAAAAAGGGTGTTATTAAAAACCGGAATAAGTGCATGAACAAAACAAAGCAGGAGGCTTTGCATCAGAAACCTTTTTTAAGCTTGCACCGCAGGCGTACTTACCCAGTTGGCACACAAAACCTATCAACAACAAACCATTAATATTGCAAAAGTACTAACGGCAGATTCCCAAAAACAATAAACGTTTAATACTGATACATACGACCTGCAATATAATGTCAATTAAAAGAAATTTAACCTAAAAATATGTCCGGCTTGTAACACGTTTTCTTCGAACGAAATTGCGTCGCCTTATCTGCCACCGCATTTTAAATCTCTGATAAGTAATTTAAGGTATTCATTTCATAAAAACGCGTCCTTTTTTAAACCCCCATAAAGTCCTTTTACTCCACAATACTTATAGCTTATTAATAATATTGTACTCACTTGACGTAGGTAAAACATTTTCCTTACTTTTATTCTTTATTTTAAACTCACTCACGGAATACTTTATCTTAAAAAAGTACCAACATTTAAAAGTAAAACATATATAAAAGCACACTGAGTATTCATTGGATTGGCAATTCAAGCGACTAGCAATCCAATGGCGCATTAAGTTCGCAAACGCCGTGCATTAAAAGCTATTAGTGTTTAATCAACATTGCACGAATGTACCGAAATTCCCTTCCATTTCACTCTATTTCGTGTTCAATTGAAAATCGACACCGACAAACGCGCCGCTTCGAATATAGTTTCTCATTTTTCCCGCGCTTTTGAAGCACTCTTTTTTTTTTTCAAAGTACAATTTTTCTCGTTCCAAGAACGCAGTGTTTATGTACATGAAGGTCAAAAATCAACCTGTTTGTACGTAATATTGTCACATTTATTTTCTACTTTTCCATTTTTCTATTCCTTTTTAAGCTTAGAAATTAAGTTTTAATCATATTTAAATCAATTTACGAAGGGATTATAAAGGAGCTTTTCGTTTTCTTGCTTTTTAGAGGGTATTTTTTTATATAAAATTCGTTTTGTCATAATATTTTAGAACCAAATCGAATGTTTTGTTGTTTTTGTTGTTAGAAATCATTACGATAATTTTAAACAAGAGTAAATTACTGCGTAATTCAACGATAAATAACAACTTGTGTTTAATAAACACATAAAAACCTTTTAGTTATTTATATTTTTATAAATGAGAGTAACAGGAAAAGTACGTGAGATATGATATAATAAAGAAAATTACTACGGTACCATAGTGGAAGTCATAAACGAAGGAAATTGTAATAACAGTAGTAAAGGAAGGCGGTTACTTGATTAACGGCGGGCCAAGCTTTATTAAATTATATATTTGGAAACAATATAATGATGATAACGTACCGGTGGTAGGTCCCTTGCACCGGTGGTAGGTCCCTTGTTTACAGGAGACCGTCGTGGGTGGGTACCACCGCGATGCCTATTTCTACCGCAAAGTGTGATAACACTGCTTTGTTCCGGTTTGTAGGGCACCGTAGGTAGCGTATTACTGGGTAAACGAGACTTAACATCCTATGTCTCACGTTAGGCAGCGCGTTGGTGATACTAGTATTGCCAATGTTTATGGGCGTCGGTGACCACTTTCCATCAGGTGGCCCCGATTGCTCGTCTGCCTGCGTATGCAATAAAAAAAAAGTGTACAACATTTAGTAGTACACTACGAAACTATTCCATTTAGTTATTAAGATCTGGTTCTACTTTTTTATATTAGATACTTATTTTTTTAAAAAATAATAATTATTTTTTTTGTTACAGATGTTATGGAACAATATCAAAGTAAAGTTCTGCTTCCGTTACTTTCTTTTGTGGATCAACTTTTAGTGAAAGGATTTCGTTGCACGAATTATGCGTTTTTTAAGCTAAGGATGTATCGTTCATAGCAGAGATGGAATCGCACGGGTTGGTTTGTGTGTTCCATCATTATTAGCAAAATAATTTAATTTAGTAAGTAAATTTAAGTTTATTTATTTTTTAAAATGAGATACAATAAATAAAAAAAAATTAAAGATCGTCGTTGTCAAATAATAAAGTCGGATTTAGCTACGATTCAACATTGAAAGTTATAGTGGAAGCATTAAGGCAAAGTAACAGAAGCTAATTGATTCTCAAAACTTATTTCCCCGCAGAATTAACCAAATCGGCTAAATATTACCAAGATTTCACTTGACTGGTCTTCAGATTTAGCAATTCCAATTAAATAATTCTCAATAACCTAATAAATGTCAAAGTAAGATTGGTTGGCGCCATATTGCCCGTTTCCGGCAAATTGCTATCGTTTTGTCTTATTGCAGCCAATTTTGGGAACGTTAGCTGTTGCTAGGAAACGTTTTATATTGTCTTCGCCTTATACCTCTATGTTATGTTACATTAATATTACACTGCTATACATTAGTGCTGAAATATCAGGAATCACTTTGGCTGGAGTATTCAGTCTACATTTCTTAATGTTTTACGTATCGTAAGGAGGAAAAATTCTTAATACTATACGTTTTTCTGTTAAAATTTAAAAAATTTGCATTTGTTAAATTAGTTACCCATTAATGTGAATATATTTTAAGACAAAAATTGATTTCAATAACTGGTTTAATCAATATCAAACATACGCCATCATAAAACGCAAAATCATCATCATACCATCATTAACGCAAAATCTTACATTGCGTACATTGCGAAAGTTTGTATGGATGGACGTTACTTGTCTTAATAATACAGATTGCAATCAATATACAAAAAAATTATCAAAGTTACAATTAATAAAGATTTTTAAAAACTGTATGCGTTAAAAGCCAGGGATGAAAGCTTGTAGTTTTTTATGTCGTTAAATCTATTGAGCTATAATTCTGTGTTCGAAAGATTCGATTCATATAGACTTTCCTTCTATTCGTCGTGCATTCTGCTTTTCTATTGGCACCATAAAGAGCGTTTTCATGCATTCAATTCACTTTCGCTCGCATAGAATTATCGTTTGAATTTCCGATTTCTTGTTGGCACTTTTCTTTTATGTTAACATTTCCACGTTACAAACATATTTAACGAAAATAAGTAAGAAGTGATGTTGCGTTGACCCTTTTCGATACTTGATCTTGACATTTTAGTTTATTGTATTGGTAGCATCAACCATCAACCCAAAGTTTTAATGTACTAATATTTGATTGAACAGTCACCGAATGTACATATACTCACGCACACTATTTATCAATTGCAATTAAGGATAATAAAAAATGTGGGAACGCTCTTTATGTTTGTGATGTTTATGAGAATTCTATTAGAATTTCAACTATGGAGCTGTATCAGATTAATGACGTACAGACTGTAATTTATGTCCTGATATGTGTTATAGAACCTTGAAAACTGTGTTAACGGTACAATATCCATCTATATAAACGTTGATGGCAGTTAATTGACACCCAAGCGAAGCCGTTATGTGCGGCAATCAATCCAAAGGCTACGTTCAGAATCCATTTGAAGCTTGAAGCGAAAATAAAACCGAAGAGAAAGGCGCTTTCGTCGATTCACAAATCTGATTATTCTTTTATCTTTGGTGAAGAGTTTAATTGGATTGGTTGATTTGGAGCAAAAATGCGTTGAGTTAAAACTCTTTATAGTGTATATAGTATAACTCAAATCAGTAACGAAGTAATGTTGCAATATAACTTTTGCGATTTTACTTTCATTTATTTGTAATAAATAAAAGTAAAAAGTATATAAAGTTTATGATAAATGTTGATCTGATTAGAAAAATGGTAATGCTTAAATGCGACACAATAACATAAGATAGTAATAAATAAATGGCCAAATGAAGTCAAAGTCGT
The DNA here is from genome assembly GCA_029286875.1 of Lamproptera curius. Taxonomy (NCBI): domain Eukaryota; kingdom Metazoa; phylum Arthropoda; class Insecta; order Lepidoptera; family Papilionidae; genus Lamproptera; species Lamproptera curius. The sequence goes on along the minus strand of JAGSMT010000093.1, from coordinate 655,182 downwards.
TTCTTACTTATGAATGATATAACTATAACAATTATTAAGATATTTGCACGAATTACAACTTAATAATACACCCCTTACCACGACTACGACACAACTCTACACTTTGACTTCTTTCACATAACATAGCGAAAAAAAAAACAGATAGATATAAGGTCAAATATTAAAAACTTATACGAAACTAATATCGCCTGGGGGGAGAGGCCTAGCTACTTGTAGCACAGGTTCTTATGTGAACCTATTTCAAGGGCTAGTCTCTTTACCAAAGACATTGGCTCCTTTGTAATAGTTTTAAGATATTTTGCATAAACCTTTGTTAAAGAGAAAATAAAAAATATATTATTATTATTATTAATTATTGTACTTTTGTGGAATCGATAAGCTGCTTAATTACTACCTTAATAAAATTAAAACAGTCATACTAACAGTAACAATTATGTGTTATAGTCTGTTATAAGCAATAGGTTGGTAAGAATCGATAAAGTAAGGGGAAAAAATCCAGTACGCCTAGAAAATTCCAGATTTTCAGTATTCACATATCAGAGTATACCAAAATTCTGGAATATTCACAGTGAACGTTTTTCCTTCGTTTTTTGATCTCCAAACTGAAAACAACTACTGTGCGCGTGCTAATTAGATTTCACTTTATCACGAGTAATGACTTTGAAACGACGCAGATCTCGCAATTACAATATTTTTGCAATTAAAGTGTCTGTTGTTTGAAATTAACTACAGCTTTTAGATCTTAATAGAACTTAGTGCTTTTGGAAAATATAGATAATGATCTAATAAAAGAAATAAGATAAAAGAATAGTGTATTTAAATTGTAACAATATACAGGTTACGGCAAACTTTTATTACATACATATTAAAACATCTAGGCATAAACCTTTAAATGTATTCAATCAAATTTAGCTAATTAAATAATTTGACAAGAGCCTTCCTTCGACTTTATTAAAACGGATTCTCTTTGATAACATAAAAAATAAATTTCATTATTTATGGTTTTTATTCTTCTTTTTAATGTTCTTCAAATATAAAAAACGAAATCAAAATTATTGAGAAGCGTAACATGTTGCCGATGTGATTAATGGTCCATTGTTTTGTATCACATTTTGCATTGACAACTTATGTATACAAATTGAATGAAATAAGTTATATAGAAAAGTTGAAGCATTAGGAATTAATTAAATGTTTACAGCATTTATTACATTACTAAAGTTGGGACTTTACGGTTTTTAATGAAAATTTATAATTATGTAAATTAAAATAGTTAAAAATATTAAATAACTAATATACAAATATTTATTTACCAACTAAAAGTTTTGTTTTAAACAAATGAACACAAAAAACACTAATCATTGATTCAAATGTACTTTAAATACTTGTGTTATAAATTATTTTGTATAAAGAGAACGTTGTATGTTAATCTTCAGTCTGTATTATATGTTATCGGCATATTTATAAAAATGTGACAACGTTTTCAATAGCTCAAAAACCCTATTGAATGTGAACTGGTAAAATTAATAAATCAAAACCAAACCAAGTATAAAGGCCTCTGAATAAGTAAAGGGTAAAAATATATTACAAATATAAAATATGTTGAAAGGAAGTTACTATCAATGCCTTTTATTTGATATATTTTATTGTGTTTTCTTCATCTTTCGTTTTATTGCTATGCTCCTATTATCTGCTTCGTTGATTAAATGAATGAAATATATATAGTTTTATGACATTTTTATATGTATGATAATAAAATTGTTCCCGTAATAATAAACAGTACAAGTAAAATTTTAATAAAAGAATATAACCGACTTTACATAGTTGATAACCATTTTGGGCAATAACGCGCGCTATGCTCAAAACTGTCCCGTGATTTCTGCCACCTCATTTTTAATATCTGATATTTTTTAAGGTATGAATTCTATTAAAATGTTGTTTATGATATGTGTCATGTATATAAATTCAAGATTTTTTTTAATACATTAACTATTACGTGTATTTACATTGTATTACTTCAATAGCTTTTAATATGGGTTGTGAATTTGAACGCCTTAATTGTATTAATTTCTTCAATATCTAGATTATTGCAAAACAAATGGGACCAAATGACAGCTATAACCTATCGTTTAAAAAAAGAATGAACAATATCGGTGCAATAAGAGCGGAGCAACGAGTTAACATATTGGCTTTTTAAACAGAGCGCCTCCAGCAGCGGTCCCGACCGCACGTGTTCGCCGCAAGTCTCAAGCTGGCCTCGCAGTTCCATTGTCAGCCGCCGTGAATCGTCTCGCTGCGCCATCTGCGTTTTATGAGTGCACCTGCGCTCATAGAGCCTTTTGTCGCACCGTTGACGTCATCGCGGTGGAATTTATTGCGCTACCTCAAGCGGTCGGCTTGAACGCAGCTGTGTTTTGCAACTCGTTTGCATAACACAATTGTGTTGCTAGCCGCTTGTAGCTAATCGCATAATCTTGTTTCTTAGGGTTTATTATCGTGTTTCTTGGCCGAACTAGTTGTTTTTACAACTATACTAGGCCCACCGAACGTTTTAATATTCTGTTTCCTGTATATTAAAACGTTCGGTGGGCCTAGAAAGAAGTCAGACACACCTTCCTGCCGTAGCCGGCAGGGCGGTAAGGATACAACGCCCGGCGATTGCCGGGACGAACAGATTGCGTCAGACGACGCTACAGATGTCTCACCTAAGCTAGACAAGTTACAATCGGCATAATGGTCGACCGGGAGCTCGCTACTCGTTTTGGTCTCGACATAAAGGCGATCAGCGAGAAGCTCGGTAAAAAATTATATATGAAGCTCACCGACGCCGTGCACATGCTCATATCTGAGTATTTACCCGACCAACCCACTCCTTCCTCAACGCCCGGACCGTCCAGGCCATTCCCTGACGATGATAGCGACGACAACTATGTCGACGTTAGCATCCGCACGGAATCGGACATGGAGGTCGAGGCATTCCCAAGCTCCAAATCCAATCCGGACGACGGCTTCAAAACCGTCAAATCCAAGAGGAAGCGCAAGGTCCGCACCTCTTCACCCACACCCGTCCTACCCGTCAAGGCTGCAAAGCCTGACATCCCCACCACCTGCCCCCAGCAGGTTCCCATACCGTCGTCCTCCCAGGCGACAAAAACCCCAACCATCCATCCCGCCGATCCCAGGCGCCCCCCGGCCCCTCGCCCCGCCCAGCCGTCCCAGCCTTCCCAGGCACGGCTACCCGTAGGGAAACGCCCCCCACCGATTTACCTCCGCGAGAAGGAGAAATGGGTCGACATTCGCTCGGCCCTATCTAATAGATTCAAATTTGAGGCCTCTGATAGCAATCAGGGGATCAAATTACAACTCGAAAATTCCGACGATTTTAGGAAGGTGACCTCTTTCCTCCGGGAAAAGGAACACCAATATCATACATTCGCGCTCCCGGACGAGCGCGTACTTAGGACAGTGGTCAAAGGGCTGCCTAAGGAGATCCCATGCGCGGAGATAACTTCCGCGATTAAAGAACTAGAAATTCCAGTCCTAGGAGTACAACGTATGTACACCCACGCACCAAACGCCCTTATGGTATGGTGCTAGTCACGCTCGAGCGCACCAAGGAAGGTAAGCGCATCTACGACGTCGAGCAACTGTGTGGGATCGGCCGTCTCTCTTTTGAGCGGCCACATTCTAACGGTTTTCCAGGGCAGTGTCACAACTGCCAAGTATTCGGTCACGCTGCGCGGAACTGCTTCGCACGCCCCGGTTCCGTTAAATGCCTCGGGACCACGGTACCGCATCCTGTCCCAGACCCAAGGACAAAGAAGTCCTCGCCACATTCGAACCTCCTGCGTGCGTTAACTGCCGCAATCCCGGCCACACGGCCAACTACCTCGGCTGCCCTAAGGCGCCAAAACGCAGAGTTCCTGCGATCCCAAGGGAAGCCTCTTCCAGGCGACCACCCATCCCATCCAATACCACCGCATTCCCACCCCTCCGTCCTTCCAACGCTTGGCAGTTCCGCCCCGCGTGGCAACAGCCAGCGCCGGAGCCGACTCCGAGCGCACAGCGGCCCGCCGCCGCCTCAAATAGCCAGCATGCTAGCCAGCATAATAGCAATGGCAGCACTGGCAATAACGCCGCGTCTTTTCTAAATCACTAGATCTTTTAATCTAGATGAGTTTAATCAAGCAGCAGACGATTTCGCTGCCGCCGCCGGCGACGCGATGGTTAGGTTTTCCTTCTTGTTAAATACAAGAATTTAATTACTGCCCTTAAGGCTTAGGTTGCGACACCCTAGCAGTAGTCAAACACACCCTACACTTAGAGTGTAGGACAAACACACATTCACGACATCGGTCCCACCGGTGAGGTCGAACTTACACACCCTTTGCTATATGACACTGTAGCTTAACACCATATTAGATAGGAGCGTTGCTGGAGTTTCTTGCGCCACTTCTTCTCCCAGCGCCAACGCTTTAAGAAGTGGTAGTAAAGTTTAGATAGAGCTCTTCTAGCTATTAAATTATCCTCGTAAAACGTCTGAATCAAGCCGAGGCGTCGGCCCACCTGGGCAGACCTCGATTCAGCATGCTAACGGGTACCAGAAAGTGACAACCCAAGCCTAGGCTCCCCTTCTGGGGCCCTTGGTGAATTAAGTCACTTACGGGAGACACGCCTGTGGCAACAGGCCCCGAACCCGGTTATGTTCTAATAGGTTTATTCCACAGAGCACGAGATCCATCAAAAAAAAAAAATTAACATATTGAACAGTATTTTCTTTTTTTGAGAAATCGGTCCAAAAACACTATTTACATAATACTCATATAATATTATATAATAGAAAAGTTGAATGCGATATACTAATAAGTTTTTTGTTATTGAACACAGATAAATAAATGTCAATGTATAATTAACTTTTCAGGTTTGGGAATGTTATCGCTTCAATATTATATCCCTTTGGTATTTGTCTATTAAATTGATTTATTATTATCAGACAGCGTGGATTTTCATTTATAAATGGTTAAGAGGCCACTTACTACATCCTGTGAACTGAAATTGTTGTTAGATATCGGACAAAGTGTAGTCAGACTAACTTGATCATATAAACGAGTAATTTTGTTATTCGAGTGTAATTGAGTCTTTGTTGTTTATTTGTAAAGATTTATCTTCATTTCATAGAAATGCAGAGCAGAAGCAGACATTTAGAATTGTCAATTACTGTATAAAAATCATGATGATAGTAAAGTATCATGTCAATCAAGTCGTGTTCAGTAAACAAATTTCCCTGAGACCGGTCAGTCAATATCGATGGCATTGTTCTCAAAATTGTGACCTTAACCCTGCCTGTAATGAATTAATGCAAAACTTACTGGACCGATTAAAAAAAAACTTGTTATAACAAAATTACTAGTGTCCGACCGAACTTTCGGTTTCGGTTTCGGTTTCGCCGAGTTTCGGCCAAAATCAAGTTTCAGCCACAGTTTCGGTTTCGGCCAAATTTGGCCGAAACTTTTGCCGAAACCGAAACTGATTTCAGAAGTGTTTTCAATTTCAAAATAGTAGCGAAAGTTAAATGTATCATTGCTACAATCGAGCTCAGATCAGTCGATTTTAGTTCAGACAAATATTCCAAGTTTGACAAAAGAAATTGAGGAGGGAACAAATAGTAGTGAGAACAAAATATATATACAAATTCAAATATCTTTTTTCAATATAGAAGTTTACACTTGCTTATTAATTGTTAAACACACTACCACCGGTTCGGAAAAGGACGCCTCAGACCTGAGTAGAACCGACGAAAGAAACTCAGCGGGCTATTTTTTGTCATCTTTTAAAAATAACAAACAATTTGATAATTCGGCATTACATATTTGAAACAAGACCTGGAGCGAGCATTCGATTACCAGGTTGTGTTATCATTTAAAAATTCATTAATATCGTAATAACCTTTAACACATAAACGTTCCTTGACTACCTTTTTAAATTTATTAATAGTTAAATTCTGATCGTGTACTGGGATTTTGTTGTAAAAACGTATACATTGCCCCATAAAAGATTTACTTATTCTTCGCAGTCTAGTTGCTGGAAGAATTAAATTATGTTATACTCCTTGGTAACCAAAAAATAAATACAAATAATACTGGAAAGTGTAGCTCAGATATTTGTTGTGTTAATAAAAAAACCTTCTAGTCTTTTTACTTTTTTTCTGAATGTTGTCATTTCTCTGCTATGTGTGGCGTAAAAAGAAAAAGAGAAAACCCAAGTGCGACCTTGTCATTAAAAACCACTGTTATAAAAAGTTAACAACGCAAGAGATTTATCGCGGCTCAAAGGCAACATGAGAGGAGACTGCTCTGTCATAATCAATTGTCGCAAAGTGGGCTTCTTAATTTCGAGTAGGCAGAACGTACACGGAAGACGAACATGGTTGCAGACGTCCATCGAAGCCAGTAATCAACAAGAAACAATAAAAATATGCTGCCATATTCGAAAAACCTGTTTTTAGCGATTAAAGAATTACCATCTGATACCTAATCCAAAAAACGAGCATTTCATATAGAGGTACTCAACGCATATTGACACAAATTTTGAATATGAGAAAAGTCTCCGCAAGATGGGTGCCAAGAATCAGAAACAAAATCGACTTCGAAGATATCGTTGGACAAGTTTTAAGAAGATTCTAAAAACTTTAAATCTAGTTTTGTGGCAGTGGACGAAACACGGGTTCATGCCTTGGCCGTGGTATATGGCCTGGCCGGGGTATGGCCTCAATATTTTGGGACTCAGAAGTGATATTGTTGTTTGATTACCTGGAGCATGGAACCATCATTACAGATTATGCAGCTTTAATACCGAGGTTGAGAAATGCCGTCAATGATAAAAAAGAGGCAAACTTTGAACGGGCGAGCTGTTTCATCTTGACAACGTACCGGCACATAGATTGGCATTAGCGATGGCCACCGTTCAGCATGCTAGCGTACAATCGGACAGATCAGATCTGGCGCCAAGCTATTTTTCATCTTCTCTCCAAATTGATAAAATACTTAAGAGGAAACATGTGTTAAAACTATATATAACAAGTAAACAATGCCGTGGTGACCTTTTTGCAGGACCAAGACAATCCTTTTTTTAAATTGAAGCATTGGAAACTTGAAACGCTGTACTTGGTGTGTAGGTGGACTCGGAGATTATGTAGAAAAGTAAATAATTAAGCTATCATAGTCATTATATTTTATCTCATATTTACTTTTTGATCCCCCCTCGGAACTACAAATACAAACCAAAGTATTAATTAGTAAGATTTCAAAATACCAATACTTGGTCTTTAATGCAACAGTCACAATTATTAATTTATTTATTAATAACGAATATTGCTATAAGAAATTTATTTAAAAAAAAAATATAATATTTTTAATATTTTGTTACATAAAAATATTATTAGCAACTGATATAAACGCACACTTTAATATACTGTCTCTATTCCATGACTAAAATAAAGCAAAATAATAGGCATAAAAGCTCCATATTTTAGAATTTTAGAATTTTTATACTTGATCACGTGAGTTTCGGTTTCGGTTTCGGTTTCGGCCGAAACTGAAGCCACGGCCGAACTTTCGGTTTCGGTTTCGGTTTCGGCCGGAAAAACAGTTTCGGTCGGACTGTAGAAATTACATTGTAGCTGAGTAATAAAGGCGTAAATTATTACAAAAATATTTAAAAAACACTTATAATTCTGCAAGGAACTAGGTTAAGAGTCCTTATGCGCTGTGGAAAGTATGGATGATAAAACAAAAATAGTCTTTCTACATATCAGGCCTGGACCGCCATGGTAAGATATTTATTACATATGGATAAATATAAGAGTTTTTAATAGAAATTTTCAACAAAGTGAGGTTCTGTTGCTGTACGAGGTTTTTTTAATCGATTTTAGTAATAAAGATGATAATATTAATACGCTGGCTTAGTACCAGTGAAGTAAATGTATACCAACTTAGAGTTTTATTACTCCTTTGTCATATTCATCACAGTTTTTATCTAAGAACTTAGAATATAATCATGGTTACAAAAGCTTTCGATAGCGAGGATGAAAAAATACTTATGTTGTCATAAAACTAAAAGTTTTTTTGTACTCAAAGAATTGTATAAAACACTATCTTTTTATATGTATATTTAAACACATTTATTATTAAGTAGTATATTTAGTTTAGCTAGTAAATGATGACCGTAAATAGTTACACTTTGTTTTTCTGATGGAGTGAAGGCAAACAAATCAAACGAGTAAGTGCGTCCGTAACACGTTACCACAAAGATCTATCTATCTCATCTTATTTTTTTTAATCTTTTGCAAAAAAGGATGTGCACAGGTGAGCTTATGTACAATGCCTTAGGCATTGTCTAACAGATGACCTCGAGATTTTTTAGAAAAATCGAAGAAAAGAAATTTAATATTTGGTCACATACACAAGTATTAAATTTACCTAACTAAACAGAGCGTATGAGAATTTACAAAAGTATTATTTTTAAGCTTACGCTAAGAAGATATACTGTGTCTTATCTATTAACATACGCCGGGAATTAGATTTGTGTCATATCGTTCCATATTAGTATATAACCTACACTATTTAACATCAGTGCATACTATTAGAATTTTCATTGTTATTAATAAAAACGAAGAGATAGTGTTATTTGCTGATGGTACTTCCTTAATTTTTAAAGTTAAACGACACACATCAATAAATGACGATGTAAATAATACTCTCTAGAGTGGCGCACTGGTTTAGTGTCAATAATTTGCTACCAAACCAGAAAAAAACAAAATGTATTTAATTTATGACTCCAAATGTAATACCGAGTAAATGTGAAGTGTTTATAGATGAGGAAGAGTTAGGCGTTGTTGAGTCAACCGTGTTTCTGGGAATAACAATAGATACCAGATTGCAGTGGGGCCCTCATATTAATAGACTGGCGAATAAACTTAGCTCTGCAGTATATGCTGTCAAGAAAATCAGACAATTAACTTACGTAGAGACAGCCCGGTTAGTATACTTTAGTTATTTCCACAGTGTAATGTCTAATGACATTCTACTGTGGGGAAGTGCAGTGGATACCAATACGATTTGTCATCCAAAAACTAGCTATTCGAGCGGTTTATAACCTGGGCCCTAAAGAATCCCTGAGAAAATTTTTCCCAGAGATTAAAATACTAACCGTTACTTCTCAATACATATTCGAAAACCTAATGTATGTGCAAAAAATAGAAATGATTTTCGCAGACATTGTGATGCACATAACATAAATACTAGAAATAAACATAATTTAATTCTTCCAGCAACTAGACTGCGAAGAATAAGTAAATCTTTTATGGGACAATGTATACGCTTTTACAACAAAATCCCAGTAAACGTTCAGAATTTAACTGTTAATAAATTTAAAAAGTAGTAAAGGAACGTTTATGTGTTAAAGGTTATTATAACATAAATGAATTTATAAATGATAACACAGCCTGGTAATGGAATGCTCGCTCCAGGCTTTTTCAAGTATAATATACGTATGATAGAACTGTATGTAGCTCATAAGAAAATTTATATGTATATATTTGATTATTTTAAAAGATGACAAAATAGGCCCACTGAGTTTCTTTCGCCGGTTCTACTCAGGTCGGAGGCGTCCTATTCCGAACCGGTGGTAGCGTCCTTGACAATCAATAAGCGAGTGTTACACTTCTATATTAAATGAAGATATTTGAATTTGAATTTGCATTTGAATTTAAAAAATAATAGCGCTGTTAGCTTTTTGAATATTAAGTTTAAGTTCCAAGTAGGAGAATATTTTTGACTTTCATACGATATTGGAGTGATAATTATGTGAAGGATAGTTAATATTAATAGCTTTTTTATAATGTTATAATGCTTCATTTGCTGGCATTCACATTAGTGTACCCATTATTTTTCTCCGAAACATATCATAAATAAATGTCAGCGCTATATTAATGTATCGCATCTTTAATGGTTCAACTTATGTCACGTTAGCAGAATATCTTTGTGGTATCCATTTAGTAAAGTAAATCAATTAATATCTAGTATGGATTGCGGTTACCTTTATGGATACTTGAGATACCAATTACTAAATCCTGAGAACTATAACGGTTATAAGGTATTATACAAAGCTTAGCCATATGTATTTACTTAATGATAATAAAAATAAATAACGTTGTTATGTAAAGATCTAAACAGGATCCATTTCTTGAAATTCACGTATATATAGCAGCATATAATAGTTAAAGCTAAACAAACTATTTGAAAAAGTCAAAAACGGGAAGAAACGGTACATGAACAATTTATTCTTTTATTGAAATAAACATAATAAGTAACAATAAAAATAATATATTACTTTGCGTTGAATAATGCAATGTAGTTCTCGAAGTAAAAACAGTGGCCAGATAAAGGTATCTTAATAGAAACGTCTGATTGCTGTTTTCAAGTAAAATAGTTCCACAGAACAAGTTGCAGCCATTTGCCGGCATTGTGAAACACGAAAATTGCGCAACGAAGTACATGATGAAAGCCTCTTTCTTTGTGATCTTATACTTTACCTTCAATGCAATACAAACCGATGTAGCAGTCTTGTAGCTTATTACAAAAATAATTTTCTTTTTTTAGTTTATTTTGGCTTATCCTATGTTTCTGTAACTGAAAAGATTTTTGTAAACATTTTGTTATTGAATAAAAACAATTATTTGAAGAAGATGACTTATAAATAAAAGGTATTCTGATAAATAATTGTGTTCGTCTACAAAAATGTTTTTATTTTTGTACGTCTTGAAACGCGATAGTTTTATAAGTGTTTTTCATAATTAATATTCCATTTAATTTATTTTATAAATAGGGTTTTGCACACTGATATTACTACAAAAAAAATGTACGCGCATATGACCAAGAATCAAATTAAGAATTTAATAGGAGCCAGAGTTATGTACGCATATTAGCTTATAAATCGCCTACTTAAGGGCCTTAAGAGCGTTTGAATTAACTTTTATTAGTCTACAAGATTAAAGATATGCTAATAGGCGAACCTTTGGTATGTCATAAGTAATTTTATTCTACTCTTATGTATTTCACTGCTTCACATAATAAATTTCGATTTGTAAATAATTGTTAGTAGTTATGTATATTTAGAGAAATTCTTCTATTTTTTTCTGCCAGTCGGAGATATGGAAAGCGTTATTAAGAATTGCGAAAGCACAGAAACTTTTCTTCTTTTATTAAAATAACTCGTTCACGTATTAATATACTAGTTACAGTTATTTAAGCAAAATCACGAAGTGATTCTATATTGCGGCTTTGTGACACAAAGTTGCAACACTGTGGAACCTTTTTCTGTTACTTTACATCATGAAAACTACACTTCAAACAACAGGTATGTATATGCTTACAATTTATATTAATAAATTTTGAAAATTATTCAAACTGCAATACCATTATATGAATGAAGTTCGAAGTCTCTATAAAAAGCTTTATAATACTCTAAAAATTTAAGAAAAAATAAATATTGCTTAACAAGAAAGATGTGTTAAAAACAATCAAGTAATTTGTGCCTTAAAAATAGGCCATTTAATGTAAAAATTCATATTTAAACTGGTTACAGCATTGGCAATTGAAGAAAATTAAATTAATGTAAAAATTATCAGACTTCTATAAACGCCGAGCATTGGATTGGCAATTCAAGTGACTAGCAATCCAATGGCGCATTAAGTTCGCAAACGCCGTGCATTAAAAGCTATTAGTGTTTAATCAACGTTGCACGAATGTTACGAAATTCCTTTCCATCTCACACATTTTCGCATTCAATAGAATTTGAACACCACGTATGAATCGCTGCAAGTATGGTTTTTCAGTTTTACCGCGCTTTCACAGAGCTTTTGTTGATTTCCGTTTTAAGCTTTACAAGAACATATAAACAAAGCTTTTTTGGTTTTTTTATATTACAAAGTTAGCTTTATTTTATGTAGTTGTTTGAGGATCTAATAGAAAGAAGTTATTTTCAATGATATATGTATATATATGTATTTAATTTTAATGCAAAATTTATTGTGTTATGAATAAAATTGTTTAGTGTAGCAATAATTGTATTATGGATGTTATAAAATACAATATTTTCTAAATAGGACGAAACTAAAATGTTTTAATAAAATGCCTTTAAAACTATTTTGTATTTTGTATTATGTTTTTGTTAATGTCCAATATTATATCGGGTAACTCAACCCGCTGTTACAGTGATTAATGACGCATTGTTTGTATCTGAATAAAATTGTTTCATGATTTATTGTAAATTTTACAATAGCGCATTGTGCGAGACGACTGGGGTAGGTAAAATTATAACTTCGTGAAGCATATATCCTTTTTTTATACGTATCCTGTATAAATATTATAACAGATTTATTTCTATACGTAAAATTAACGTAAATATAAGTATGATAAATTTTAATTGGTAAAATAAGTATCAAATTATAGCGACGGGTTAAAAAGGAAATAAATACCGTAATAATCCTACAGGAAGGTGGTAACTTGAATAACGGCGGCTGATGTAAAATATGTTGTATGTATGAAAAACATATATATGACTTTCGAGTTATTTGACAGTGCCAATTGGTATAATATTTATTATTAATAAAAATTATGTTGTCGAAGTACATTTCTACTAATGGCCTTATCTTTAATAGATGAGCGCACTCTAATAGTCCGACAGAAGGGAAAACTGCCACGATCGCAGGGAGATCAGGCCAAATTTTTATTTCCATCTTTTTTTAGCTTATAGCACAGGCGATTAGGTAATCATCCCTCATTACCCTAACTAACTAGGAATAACAGTAGAGAGTTGCAAACTTTCGCTGGTTTCGAACTCACGACCTATGTTTTTAAAGCGTAAGCATACCCCTGGGCTAAGGAAGCAGTGTAATGGTTTTTATAACAACCTACTAACTTTACCAGTACCTTTAAAAATATGGATGAAGCAAATATTCTGTATGAATAAAATTATAAAAAAAATGTCAACTGTAAAGCGTCATGTAGTAAGTTATAAACAACATATCTAAGGCTAATTAAAATACTTACCTATATTGATTATATATGCATTAAGAAATATTTAGTATATTTCTTCTCTATATTTGAAAAAGTTTATGTTTCCATATCTCTGTATTTAACCTTCTTAAATGACTTGTAACGTTATTTCGTTCCCTGACAACACGCAAGAGCAGTCAATTGAATTACTTCTTAAGGTGTGTCTCGACTCCATTTGAAGTTAAAGCTCTAAGAAGAAATTAAATCTGCGACACGATATGAGAACACGTTTTCATTATGTAAAGCAAATGAAACTTTTTTATAAAAGCACATAAAAGTAGGCGGATTTAGATTGTAAAAATTTTAATTGTTTCTATATTTTTACAATTTCGTCACATTAATACCAATCGTCATCCTTCATCATCGGTCGCCTTTGTTAGTCCAATACTGGACATAGGCCTCCACTAATGCACGCCTTCTCCATTTGTAGGGTTTTTTTTCAATGCGGGTTGGTGAATGGACCGACTTTTGACATGCCCATCCGATGAATGGATAATCTTATTTTACAGGCAACTGGGTGATCAGCTTAAATTGCCCTAACCAGCTAGTAAACCACCATGAATTTTGTTGAGTCCCTACAGGATTCGAACCACGACCTCCGGTTTGTAAAGCACACGCTCTTACTACTAGGCTACGGAGACAGTTTATAACATTATATTAATCTCGTTAGCATTTTCTTTTAAACAATAGTCTTCTATATTTTTAAACACTTTAAATTTGTTGTATTATGTATATGAGTAGTCCAGTTTCCTTACATTTTCATTGACGAAATAATCAAAATAGTTTTAAACGATTGAACAATTAAGATTATATTTTCCATTCACTAATAGAGAATCCATATGAAAGCGTCATACAAAACGCTTGATACTCGTATAGATTTCCCTTCTATCCGTCGAGTATTCTGCATGTCTATTGGCACCATACAGAATGTATTCATGCATTCAATTCACTTACATTTGTATAGAAGCGTCGTTTGAATTTCCGATTTCTTGTTGACACTTCATTTTTACGTTACCGTTTCTAGGTTAACGTCTAGTTAAATATTATTTTGATACCGTGATTTAATTGGCAATACTTTTCAAAATATTCTACACGCATTTTGAGAGGTGGTACGTCCCCTTTTTAAGGAGACCATCTTGGCGGTACCTCGCGGTGCCTATTTCTGCGCGAAGCAGTAGTGTGAAGACCCGGTTCACAAAACGGTGATCGTTAATTAAGTTCAAAACTTAAGACGTATATGAGGATATTTTATGCTGGTTGTTAAAATATGAGATGTTTTTTTTTTAAACTTTGACTGTCTTGGCCATATGATAAAAGCTTAGCATAAAACAACTGTCATTCAAGTAATGACCGGTTAGTTTAAAATGTGAAGTACTCAAGTCTGAGTAATAAATGGGGCGAAAATAAGTTCTGATAAGTATGAAACTGTTAATATTAAATATTTAATATTGTCGTTCATAGTAATATCTAAATTTATAAAATATCGTAATTATTTAATTCATTTGCGTAATTTAGCAATGTTTGTAAATTAAAAATTAACTTAACGCTCTCAGGTAATCTCGTAATGTTTTATCTCAAAAAACACCTTTGAAGAAAAATAATATTTTTTCTCCATATTATAATTGAAGAACGTAAATAAAGCACATTTCTAATACTATTGCAATTTCCAAGATATTGAGGTTACTCTGTATAAAACTTTGAAATAAAAAAAATAAATCAGCACTTTACTCAGCACAATATTAGCTAAATTTTGTTACCGTAACAAAAGTTCTTAGAAAAGCTTCTCGCTTAGCCAGAGCGCGATTCCCCCGACAGCGATTTTCTCTACCATCCCTTCTTGCCGCATCATTTGTTTTTATATATCTTTCCTCTCATCTGAATAATAATTCAGCCACTAAATAGGTTGTGTACTATATACATTTATTGACATTACTAACAAATTGTTTTTATTTCTGTATAAACAGACGGAAATTACCCGCCCCTGCTTCGCACGAGAGCTATGCTGATTGAAAATATACCTAGAATATAAAGCAAGTGTTATACAAATAAACCTTCCTCTTCAATCATTCTATTTAAGAAAAGAACTCATCGAAATGCGTTGCGTAGTATGAAAGATTGGAGCAAACATAAGGATATACGGATAGAGAAAGCGACTTTGTTTTATATAGTATAAATGTGTGGTGATCATGTATTTTATAACCTTGACTTTGCATTTAGTTTTTGAATAGTTTGTTAAGTAATAGAAAGAGATTATATGAGTTTAGTATCGTTGGTCAACCGTTTACGTTTAATGCCTTGGACCTTGTGGTTATTAACTAATAATACAACATAATCTAGCCCCAAACTAAACAAATATTTTACTATCGAAACTAGATAACTGATAAACATATATACTTACTTTCATTTTGAAATAGATATATATCGAATAGACAAAAACACCGAGAGAAATGAAAAAAAGCTATGTTCATAACACAAAATTCTTTCTCGTAGTGGGAATCGAACCGAACAATAGCCATAGTCACACCAGTTCGTCCAGAGAGTCGTCCATAAAACAATTAAAAATAATAGGAATTTTGCAGTTGGGCGAAACTTTTAATTACGGATTTAGTTTTGGTATCAAACTTTTCATTTAAAATAAAATATTGGACATATTTAAAAAAGCATAACAATGCTTCAAGCATTGTTATGCTTTTTTAAATACGCTTTGTTAGTTTAGTTATTTTTTTGTCTAATTTAATTAAGCCTTAATAGGCAGCCCTATTTTAGTTTATTCAAATACTGTAAGCCTGATTTGGAAGTCTGAAAATGATTTAAACGCTGTAAAATCGGTGTATTTAAACGTTGAAGATTGTTAATTGACAACTGACGCAAGCCGTACTGTGCGGCAATTAATCCTAAAGGCTACGTTCAGATTCCATTTAAAGCTTGAAGCAAAAACAAAAACGAGAAGAAAGGCGCTCTCGTAGATTTGAAAATCAGATTAACTTTTTTCGTTGATTTGGTATTAAATTGGTTATTGGTTTTGAGTAAATCTGTGAAGATGTGAAACTGTTCAATTCAGTTACTTTTTGGGTGATAGTCGTGCTTCGAAGTAATGATGCATTTATCAATATATAATGATAAATGTAAAGACGTATGAAATAATGTTATAACAACTACGTGACATTAATTTTATATTACTTGTAATAATTAATATCGTTCATCCGACCATACGTACATAATTCCTAAAACCATGCTTTTATAATAGTCGTAAAAACGGGTAATCAGGTTCTTTGCAAGTACAAATAACTTATAATATGTAAACTCCTTTTAAATTTATGTAAAAATATAGTCAGTAAATATTACGTAAATGGGTTATAAGATAAATTTAATATTAAGCGACCCCAATATAAGTTTACGCTACCAAAATTAACTGTTAATGCAGACAAATTGTCGGAAACATAAAAATTGCTCAACCCAGCAGCATTGAGACATTTAGCAATGTTATTTAAAAC
Source organism: Lamproptera curius (assembly GCA_029286875.1). Classification (NCBI taxonomy): domain Eukaryota; kingdom Metazoa; phylum Arthropoda; class Insecta; order Lepidoptera; family Papilionidae; genus Lamproptera; species Lamproptera curius. Next base: position 638,576 of record JAGSMT010000093.1, on the reverse strand, counting down.
TATTTAATTGAATCTGTAACATCTGAAGATCGGATAACTGAAATTGTGGAAATGTTTAGTTCGGGAATTCTGTGAGGGAATAAATTTACACTGCCAATTAGTTACCGATGCTCTGCTCTAAAGTTTCAAATTAAGTTAAAACTCGCCATTGTAGCTACTAAAGACCGAATTTTATCTGGGGTAATATCTATAGTATTGAGTAGTACTATTGACTATAGAGGTGTCGTATTATAGAAACTCACAGAACTATATTTCTGTGCATCACTGTAACACGAAAGATACAAAACGCCAGAGACTTGCTTAATATAAACTTTGCTCTCATTCGTTGAGCATTTCATATTGTCTTGCATTTATTATACATAGGATATTTATGCTTACAATATAAAATAACTAATTTTTTTTATTAATTATTAATACTTTTTCCTTGCACATTGCAGTCTCTCGGTGGGATAGACATATTTTTTGAAATCATTACTGTAATCATAAGGCAATGATCGATTTTGCGCATTTACACAGTAACAATATAATTTTTTTTTACTCAATATATGTCATATATCATAAATTTAAACAAGCCTCAGTCATTTTTGACTGCAAATTCATAAAAAAGACTCAATTCCTAAAATAGTACAAAAGTTTTTTCTTTTAATACATGCTATTCTATCTGATGATGATGATGATTCTATTATTTATACTCACCTAAGTCTTTACCAACATTGACGTTGAAGCTGAGACATAATTTATTCTTACATGGGAATGTCTTTTGTGTTACTTTGTACAATTCTATTAGAATTTCAACTATTAACCTAAAACTGAGTTGACGGGCCAAATAGCTGTGCCCTCTAGAAGAAACCCATTAGTCTGATACAGAAGCCTAAAAACATTTTAACGTTAAGTAATAGATATATTTTAATGTTTACAATGATTAATTGTCAACCGCCATTAGCTTCACTAGGTTGTACTGATAAGAAGCTAGGAGGGGAAGAAAGATTAAAAACACATCGCTTTTTCTTACATTCGTATTACCAGATAAAACTTTTTTCTTCGATGCCGAGTTTTATAGTCTTTGTTCATTTTGGGTGAATGTGCATTGAATTGACGACTTTTTGTAGTCTATTACATATATGTTTAAAAATAAATTCTTTAATAAAATTATTCTATAGTAAATACAAGAAACCAGTAAATCAGAATAATCATCTGGTTCATTTTTATTTAATTATTATGATTTTTTGTAATTTATACACAATGATCGTATTTTTAAAAACAATGCAATTACAAAATGTAGTTTAAGAGGATGTAAAAGTTTAGAATATTAAAATAATTAATAAAGTATAGTGTAATGTTACTTACTGTAATTAAATCAAAAAAAATCGGTACGTTTTTAGGGACCAATTCCCTGTTTACTAACTTTTCAATTACTAGACACACATTGTTGGCGGTTTTTTTTTCCAGTGAGCACTAAACGTAAAAAGGTGTACACGTTTATTTATAATTAATATAATACTACTTCGTGTTGTTTACACGAATATTATACACAATAATACTATGTTATTTTTCATTATAATCGATAGAGTACTTCATACATAGGGTTATGTTGTTTGATGTTTATTTTATGGACCTGTAGTAGATTAGTTGCAATTGATTATTTTGTTATTTAGATTGATTTTTATTTATATTCAATAATAGAAATAATTTTGACGAGGCCTTCGCCACCTAATTTTTTAGTAATAGGTGCGGGCTTAACGACACTAAAAAGGGACAGATTCATTGCCAACCTGTGGATAATTCACTTTTTTAATCATTACACAAGTTATACGGTCCAGAAACCCCCTAACGGAGAAGGTGTGAATTAGGGGAGGTCTATGTCCAGCAGTGGGCTAACACAGGCTGATGATGATGAATGATGAGACACGTTAACCTATTTTTAAGAATAAAACATATTTTTCTATGGAGCCTTAAACCAGCCTTTGAGGACTTGCGACATTTGCTTGCTTTATAAACCGGAGTTTATGGGGAAAAAACTTTGTGTTATCGTTGTTTTTGTAATTAATGGGTATGTAAAAATTCGGTTCCCCAGCAACCCGCATTGGACCAGCGTGGTGGGATATGGTCCGAAAACCTCTTAATGGAGAAGACGTGTCATTACAGTAAGCCCATGTCCAGCGGTGGACTAACACACTGATGATAACGATGACGAGGAAGTGTGAAGATGATATCATTGCTATTTTTACCAAAAACTTATCACAATAGTTTAAATAACTACTAATAGAAGTTTAAACAATATTGCTTGACTTTTGGTCTAGCAGTAACCTTATTCCAGAAAATTAAATTAAATACGCGTAGTACAAGTGAACAAAAGCCAATCTATCAATTTATTTTGAAATCCATTTCATGTTTGATCAATATCATGATAAAAAAGTGAAAACTTTATTGGAACCGTTCCGTAGATCATCAATCTTGTAACGGATATTTTAAACTCGTTCAGGAACTATAGTTTCAATGAAAATTGTCAATTATTCAGCGATCCGACGTATTGCAGCTATGAATATAAATAAATTGTTACAAATTGTGTGTGTTTTCTTTTTAAATTGGAATTTAATAATGAATCTGCGTAAAACATTGGCAAACTATATTCTCTTGAAAGCAAATCTCTTATTAAAAAAATATTTAAATGGGGATTTAAACCCATTTAGACAACTGACAACATTAAAAAATATGTCAATTTCTTTAATGACATGAGTATGATTCTAGAATGAAAGCAATAAATGTAAAGAGTTATCATATGAAATTGAAGTGACCGCTGGCTGCAACTTAATACAGAATGTTACTGCATTGTCATTTATTTGGAGTTTATAACACTAGTAGAACATAATTTTAAAATCTTTTTTCTACCTTATGATTTTAATTAAACCAATCTACTACATATAGTATAACATAAATATAGTCATCGTCGTCGTTTGAGCCTGTCAGAGCCGACTGCTAACCTAACCTTTCCCATAAGTTGCCAAGAGGTACGATCCTGTGCCACCTGCATCCACCGACCTCCTGCACATTTGTACAGGTCGTCACTCCATCTCGTGGGGGGTCATCCGAAACGAAATATAGTAAAGTATTTTAAAGTGTTCTATAATGCATATAATAGAATCTGAAGATCAGTTAAAAATTTAAGTTAAAACTGATTTTCATAATAAGAAACGTTACAAAAATCTTTCAAAGCGAATACATTTTAAATAAATTATTTATGTGATTAAAACCATATTTTATATTCGGAGTTACAATTTAAGGTGGTATGTTAGCTTGGCTTTTCAAGATCTTACAACCATTAATAGCTCTGTTTTAATACGTAAACATTGTTGATAATATTAATACAAACACAAGTAAATTTATGTTGTGTGTTTTAAATTTTGATTGAGGTTATAAATAATTCCGAATCATATTTTTATTTAATTATGTAAATATTACAGCACACCATCGGTAATTGGTAGTCGATTCAATATTCTATAGATTTCGCTTAACCGATATACGGATGAAACGTATCCAATTTAATTTTTCCTAATTACAATTGCAAAACTTCACTCGTCTAGGGTGGAGCTGTATTGCTTGTTTTCGTGAAATTGCTACCGTTTTGTCTTATTGCAGCCTATTTTGGGAGCGTTAGATTGTTTGTCGTTTGCTAGGAAACGTTTAATATCGTCTTCGCTTGTTGTCCCATTCATGGTACAAGGGTTCACGTTTTCGACAGACTTCACAAAAATAGTGGGTAGTCAATTCGGAGCATACCTTGTTGCTCCGCTCCTGGCGATCTGATTTTGTGTATTCTTTTTTTATTACATTATAAGATTGGTTTCTCTAAATGGGATCCTTTTGATTCTAGTGGGCAGATTGGAAGAATTATAAAGATGCAGTTTTCGATACCGCGAAGATAAGTAAACAGCTGTTTAAAACTGTCTGTTTGTCAAATTGAGAGTCATGCTGAAAGATCGCAAATAAGAGATCTTGCTCTGAAAGTTAAACAACTGACTGGTACCTTCAAACCAAAAAGCTTTATAATTGATGACAGTAGAGGCATTCGTCGACAGAGCTCGAAATGGTTCTAGAGAGCTTAAGATACTACTGTTACGAGCTATATCGGGATGAAGTGGGACAAAGTGTAGACTTGAGAAGTGGGCCGATCATGAACGAGATCCAGACGTATTATCCGAGATACAAAGTGCAGTAAAGGAGTTGAAGCATAAAGCAACTGGAGCTGACGGTACTTCCACTGCGATGCTTCAAAGTCTGGGTTATACAGGTACCAAAATACTATACTAGATATGCTATAAGGTCTGGGAAACAGGTCTATGGCTAGAAGACTGAACATTGTCTACTGTTGTTTCCTTGCATAAGAAAGCTACCGTATCCTGTCACTAATGGTTCCGATCGAGTAAAATAATTGTAATGTCGTAAACTTTTAATCAATCACCAGATACGGAAGAACTGAACTGTCTACGTATTTCTTGAAGAAGCACGATCCTGTATTTCGTTTCCATGCGAGAAAATGTAACTTGTAACTTTAATCAACCAGATACGGTACATTGGCTTGTATAGATAAGTCTGTAAGAACATGATCCTATATGTCGTTTCTCACAGATGTCGTACATTTAACTAACCGTTGTCTATGTTTATAGATTTGTTGCTTAATAGTTTAGCCTTCGTAAAAGTGGGAAAACATAAGTCGCAAGCTTTTCGAGTAGAAAGAGGCATGTGTCAAGGTTGTATTCTGTCTTCTAAATTATTAAACCTATACGGCGAGTACATAATGAGGAAAGCACTAGACGACTGGTGCGGCAGTGTTACAGTTAGTAGTCGTAAGGTCAGCAACCTGAGATACGCAGATGATACAACCATACTGGCATCGGACGAAGTCGAGATGGCATCTCGTTTGAGGAGAATTAAAGTAGAGAGCGTCAAACTCGGTCTTAAAATCAACCATGATAAGACAAAAATAAAGGTGATGCACAGAGCACAACTACTGCCAGTTACATGCGCACTCCTCATTAGTGAGTGAACGACGAAGAAGTAGAAGGCTTAAATAGATATTCAAAAAATTAAGAATATATATTACTTGAATTGGCCTACAATAAAGTCCGCAATAGCATATATCTATGTCTCAAGTATTACCCATATTAAGCGTTTTAATGTAAACGTTTTTAAAAATTGCAATCTGGCATATTCAAGGCTCATTTAATGTAACGTAGTGGAAATTTACGTAAAAGTTAATACATTTAAAGAAATATTCATTCTATGTACATAAAACGTGTATGTAACTACACGTTTTAGATTTTTTGATTAAATTAAAGATATTAGAGATTCAAAGTGCAGTAGTCGAAATCGCGGTGTAGAAAAAAAAGTAAAATAGGAAATTGAGTAGCATTGGTTGTTTCTTTTCATTAAAATAAGGAAGCAAGCTGGTTTATCCAACAGGCTAGTAATAGAAATATTTATGATCTTACAAAACTATTTAAGGTTTTTGAAACTGTTAAAGGAGCACCTCAAGATCGTGCAATCAAAATCTAGTTTGAATGTCTTGAATGTCTTGTATGAACAAAACACATTTGAAGTCCGTCATATCATTTGGATAACATTTTCACTTGTGCTTCTTTTGAAGCGTTAGGCAAGACTTATGAGAGAAAATTTTACGATGTGCGCTTACAGCGTCACGAAAAGCCGAAACACTAAAGTTTGCTATAGTCATCTGGAAACTATGTATATTCACGATATTTATTTCCACAAACGTAGAATTAGGCAAAAATTTTTTTGAAAAGAAAGTTGTCTTGTTACGCCAAAAAAGTACGCGTGTACATAATAAGTGCACATAAACTTTTTTTTAATTAAGCCGTTTAATTTTTAACAGACTGCCTCCGTAGCCTAGTGGTGTGTGGCTTAGACTTAGGGTTTGAATCCTGCGGGGACTCAACAAATTTTCATTGTTGTTTCCTAGTTGGTTAGGGCAATTTGGGCCGATCACCCAATTGTCTGAAAAGTAAGATGATCCATGCGTCGGATGGGCATGTAAAAAGTCGGTCCACCTACCTACCCGCATTGGACATACGGACCAACGGTGGGATACGGTCGGAAAACCTCCTAATGATATATAAAAAAGGCATGGAGTAGGGGAGGCCTATGTCCAGCAGTGGACTATCACAGGCTGATGATGATGATGATGATGATGATTTTTAACAAAAATATTATAGCGTAAATAAAAATAAAGTATACCTTCGCTATATAGTTCGACTGGTCATAACCAGATTGAATAAAATTTTAAGTACTTTTCAATTATCTTTAAGATTCATCGTTAATTGACAACCAGTTGGGTATGGCGAAAATGAAAAGAATCCATTTGACTTTTATTTTAGGTTGGAAACTCTATTAAAACGTCTTTCATTCGACTAAAATGAAATGAAAGACGAGTTTCTCTGAGTTTCCGACGAATCATATTTCTTTGTTTTCAAGTGAGCTGATCATCAATTGAATATCATTTATGCATTTCTTTATTTGATTTCAATATTAATTCATTATGTAAATTTTATGAGCCTTGGTCTTAATATAAAATTAGATACTTAGTTATTTAGCAGTTGCAAACTAATAAAAAAGCGTTAATTAAAGAACTGTGTAGAATGGCCATTGTGTAGAACAATTTCAGTAACAATAGGGACTTCCATAGTTCCAGGCAACTAATGCAGTCATTGTTGCGTGGTTAAAGTAGCAAAATATTGTTGGAATGCTTATGGTTAAGAGTTATTTTTATTATATTAACATTATATTGCTAGGCAGCTACGAGTAATATATTATTTTGTAAATTAAAATGTTATTTTTGATTATTGGCAGATAGAAACTCGTCACAAATGCCTCATTAAGTTTCAAATAAGGCTATGTTTTGACATGTATATGAAATTCCATAAATAAGTTCATAAATATCATTATTTTTTTTGATAATCATTCCGACAGTCAATAGTCTTTTTAAATGTGTTTGTCTCCAGTTACTTAAACTGTTGCATTTTTATCACTTAACGATTCAATTCTTTTGGTGTATGCTTCTCTGAATTCCGCTTCTCAGACTTATTTCTATATAATTATTTCATTTGTTTTCGCGAATACTACACATTAGTTAATGAAAAGCTATTTAACGGACGGATTAGTTGAGGATAACTAATTCCCGACGTTTTGAACACTTTCCAGTGGCCGTAGTCACGGGACAGACAGAGATGTCGTGCCTCTTGTTGCCATTCTTGAAGCGGGGTTGCCAGATTTCAATTATAATATCAATATTATAATTATAATATCCCACCACGCTGGTCCAATGCGGGTTGGTGGGTGGACCGACTTTTTACATGCCCATCCGACGCATAGATCTTGCTTTTTAGACAATTGGGTGAACGGCCCAAATTGCCCTAACTAACTAGGAAACAACAATGAAAATTTACCACGACCCACAACCTCCGGTTTCTAAAGCATACGCCTATACCACTAGGCTACGGAGGCAGTTAAAGAAAAGATTATTAGCGATATAAATTTAAAGAATCCATTAAATATTGAATCTTGAGCAAAAGTGCAATATGAAACACAAGTTACCTTTTTACATTTATAGAAAAGGATTAAAGTTTTATAAAAAAGCAATAGTAATAGATATTTTTGTACTATTACTGCATGACATTACTACATGTAGTACGCGACCGACAAAAAACATTTAAGTTGGTCATGTTATCCTTTTCTGTTATTACTCTATTAATAATCTAACTGATATAAAAATGTGAATAACAACTTTAATCATAAGGAAATTCGAACATAATTCCGCAACTGTGTAATGCCAAATTGAATTTTGAACATAAACGCTCCGGCGTCAAATTCGCTTCAGAGAGCGAACATCGAATTGGTACCTGTCAATGGACAATGCAAGTAATCTGTTACGTGAAGTGTTTCACGCTTCACGAATTGAATATTCGATTTTACCATAATCGACGCTCGGTAGGCAATTTTTAAAAATATTTTAGTCATTTTACGGTTAATTGTAATTATATTTTGCATATTTACGAACAGTTTTATATCAGTTACTAATACAAAAATTTTATAAGTCAATTGACGACTTTCAATGGTGAATCTGAATCGTAGCCATATGAGAGATGGAATTTAAAGAATCTAATGTCAAACTCGATTAAACCAAAAACAGTGATTAAAAAAAGTTGGCTTTTTGATATGGGTTACGTCCACGTTCTCATCTGGCGTTACTTGTGTTTGACATTAGACTGCTTACAATTCCATCTCTTATTCATCGTCATGTCAGTCCACTGCTAGACATAGGCCTCCTCATAATGCACGCCACCGCTTCCGATCTTCGGCTATTCTCATCCAGCCCACACAAGCCACGTTGCAAATGTCGTCACTCCATTTTGCCCCTTGGCGTCCACACTACATTTGCCGGCACACGTCATTTCTTATTAGACATTGATAAAGTAGTTCAATAATATTAATAAATAATATTTGTTTTCAATAACATAAATTAAAAATAGAAGCTTTTATTAACACTAACGGTAAAAATAATTGGAAGTAAAATAATTTTAGATAATTTTAAACAAAATTAAAATATAAAATAAACCATTGTGCTATTTAACTTTAAACATTGGCTTGTAATGCCACGGAATATTTTTCTTTTTATTAAAAAAAAAGACAAAATTACTGCCACATACTTTCTTACCGGTTCTTCTACGTGGGTAATAACACCGGAATAGGCCGAACCAGTGTTAGATAGACGTTTATAAGAGCTCGACAGAGCCTTTACTTAACAGAGGATTTACTAATTTTCTTTTTGAAATGATGTTAGTAAAAAAAACAATTATTAAATGTAATAATACTGCTATAAAATTTGATATAATAAATTTCTAGTTTAAGCCATACCACTTTTAAATACACATGAAAGAAAGATTAAATTTAGGTAGAAGTGATATTAAGTGAAGCATTTCGCGCAAGAACAGCTTCGAGATTAGACAGCTTTAATTGAAATTAAGCAAGCTCAGAAGTCTGAGAGTAAAATAGCACAGAAGTTAATTATTTCACGTCAGATGCATAACAGAGAGCTCTTGGTAGTGGCGCGTGATAATTATTTCTAAAGAAAATATGTTCCCTCGGTATTATAAATAGAACATTAAGTCGAAACTGTTTAAGAAAACTGTTATATTTATACAATCTTGTATATTTTCATTTAGATTTTTTATATTTCAAAAATTTGACAAAAATTTGAAGAAGAGTTAATTAAATTGCTAAAATTTTGTTACTAAATACACTACACTTATAAAATATGTACTATAAGTCGATAACTATATCAGTATAGTGAAAATGTATTTAAGAAGCTTTGACTATGAATCATCCTTACAATTGCTCTAATATTATAGTTACAAATAGATACAAACAATATAAGAATAGTATTAGTAATTACTAAAGGGTTTTAAAACGTTAAATTTTAGAAACTTTATATTTCGCATAAAGTCAGTCCTGGTTGTCAAGACAGTATTTGTAGGACATCTTTGCCTCCAAAAAAATTTTTTTTTTTGCATACAAACTTTCTCAGCCATATGTGTGTATGTGTTACATTTTGAACTTGGTGGTAAGATACCTGTATAATATTTATTTTATGTAAATCTGAATAGACTTAAGCCAACTTCATGATAACTAAGGTAAATCGCTAGGTGACAGATATTTTTCTTAAGCCAGATCTTATAGCTACTTTCTTTACTATATTTATAGCATCAGCTAGTAGTACATTCTATGCTTATAGCCTCAGCTGATCCGGTTAAAGTTTAAAAGTTTATAAATACTTTATAATTTTTATTTAAAATTGCACAATCTATATTACTGAAAATAGTAAGTTTTTACCATTTAAAGTTAAGGTGCAACGATCCTTTACTATTGCGATTGAATCAATTATCGTTGCTGGTACTTTAGCACAGACTTTGCCTATTCGTGTATAAAGCGATACTTCTGTGGTGAATTATAATAAACTATGTAAAAAGTTATTTTGGAAAAAATCACAAAGGTTGTGCTAATAATGCATTAATTATTAGTTAAAGTGCTAATGCCTTCGTAGGTTAGTGCTTTGGGTTAGTGCTTTAGAAACCGGAGTTGGTGGGTTCTTGAACCCTGCTGGGACTCAACTAACTCACTATCTAGGTTGCTTCCTAGTTATATAGGGCAATGTGTTCATTCTGTTCACCTCGTTGCCTGTAAAGTATGATGATCAATGCGTCGGATGGGAATGTAAAAAGATTCATGCGTCAGTCCTGCGCTGTCTTCGGTCGTGTCGGTTATCCGTCCTATCGGACTCAGACTGTAGGAATAGAGAATGCATCTGTGTTGGCGCGTGTACTTGTGCTCTTTAATATCTCGTGCGTAGTTTGCTGATTTCTAATATAGATCGGCCATCATGTCTTAAATATTACCTACAGTTTCAAAAAATAATCGCAAATTGACTTTGATATCATTTAAACAAATCGTTTAATATATATCAAATCCCTTAATTTACGGATCTTTCGCTAGTTTATATATTGTTCTTTATGGATTTATGGATTCTTTCCAGCATCCATGATCGCGGGCAGACTGGATTTGATATGTATAATAATCGCGTAAAAAAAAGAAATAAATATTTTATTATTAAAAAATCGATAGTAATAAATTGAATGATTTAAATTTAAGAAATAATCTTAAAACGTATAAGCTAATTAAGTACGTATGCACGTTAACAGAAAACTTAATTAGGTCGGAGTAATGAACAGCTTAATTGGCTTCACATAGATTTACATATGATATTGTAAGCTATAGTCAACTTTGTCGCATACATGCATGTACGATAAAACTGTGAGTTTTATCTGATTTAATTTTCGGAGTAATAGCGTTTCTGCTACAAAATAATTCTTACAGATATTTAACAATTCTCTTATGGTCTAATACAACTTATAAATGAGTAAATAATTTTACTAAATTTCAAAATCTTAGGTTTATTAGTCCATATTTTTAGGTTTATTCTTGTGGTTTATTGTTAATAATGGTTGAAAAATTGTCCTGAAAAGAGATTAGGCAGTTAATTTAAAGTTATTCCGTCGTTTATGTCTTATTTGAACTTCTAACTTACTTTGAACGTCTAACCTAAACTCTTATAGGTTTTATGTGTGTTTATATAAATATATATGTATTTATTAAGTATAATATTTTAAGAATAAATAGAAATACATTTAGCTACCTTTAAAATTTATTGTACCCATAGTAATTTATTTACCACGCCCTGGGTTGACTAGTAGAGAATGCCCCATGGCATTAAGTCCGCCTCTTGTATAACATATTGTAAGGTTTGCAATAAAGAATAAAAAAATAAATAAAACGTAAGTACTTACGATAAAGTCCCATAAAGTACGTTTATACAAAACCTAACCTAAAATAAAACATAAAAATACTGTCCGTAGCTGTGAATCATTTATTATATTGCGAGTCACTTTTATGATAATTTATATCGCCATAATTTTTATGTGTTAGGCGCATAAATATAGCCTTATTTCTCTCATATAAATTAACGGACGAAGAATTAAAGTAATCAAAGTTATTATAAGTCAATTACAATAAAGTAACGTATACATTAAACATTTATAAAACAATTGAGTGATTAAGCAATCGGAGTTTTCCGCCGGTGAAAACAACCAACAGGTGCGTTTAATCGAAAAAGTTTAGTGAACTTTGTCGAAACAACGCGCCTGTCGATTCCAAATTAGTTATAACCTTTACAGAAGGTAGCGTACTGTGTCAGTTATATTTATATTATATTTATTACCTGGATATACATTAACTGCCTCCGTAGTCCAGTGGTATGGTCTTGCTTTTTAGAAACCGGAGCTTGCGGGTTCGAATACTGCGGGGCTCAACAACTTTTCATTGCTATTTTGGTAGTTGGTTAGGGCAATGCGGGATGATCACCCGATTGACTGTGAACTAAGCTGATCTTTGCGACGGGCGGGCATGTAAAAAGTCGGTCTTGCGCTTAGTTTCTCGGCAGTCGTATCGGTGTTTTGTCCCGTCGGGCTATGAGAGTATAAAAGAAGAGGGAGTGCACCTGTCTTTGTACCAGTAGTGCATTGGGCTGATCTCTAATATAGATTGGCCGCCGTAGTTGAGGTTGACCGGGTTGCCATCATAATTATTTATATCATTACAATATTCATATACAAGTGTTATTACAATATTTATATCAAGTGAATTTGTAAAGTTTTTCTACCTTAACTATCGCTTAGGTATCTTCGACTGATACAAATTTAGCATTTTATAGTGTTAATTATCTTTGTTATTATTAACTTATATACTTTACTTACATATTATTTACAACCTTTTTAAAAAAATTGCAGACAATTTTTATACTATACTTATATTTTACTTATTTTTTCGTCTTCTGTCAGTAATAAAGTATAAAATTTTTATTATAATCGTTCGGAGGAACAACAATCTTTGCAGGAATTTATGGAACCAGTTTAAAAAGTTTAAGCGAATAAATTACTTTTAATAAGCCACTTTAATAAATGGAAACAATTTATTTAATGATTAAAAATTTATAATGATTGTTATTAGATCATGCTCGACAAATTCTCTTCGTTGTAAATTGTTACGAACATTATTTTATATTACATATATATTTGACAAGTCTCATAAAAAGGAAACAGTCGCCACCAAATGTTTCATCCTAAAGAAATACAAAAAAAGATAGTACAACAGCAAATTACTAAGAATATTTTTAGAATAGGAACATTTTGTTCGATGGATGCTATTTTAATAAATAAATGCGGTTCAAATTGAGCAATCTCTTTTTCGGCGGTAGGTGAAGAAAAGTTAAGACGTACTTGACACTAGCTCGTTTTCAAATTAATATTTTAATAATTAAAATACTAAATAATATTAAATTCAGTGTAAAGTGACTCCAAAGTGTTCTTTTATAAGTTAAAATTGTACTACTTACATCAATAGCAAACTTTATGTAAAGTGTACATAACTAAACTTCACCGCCTGCCAGCATATTGCTTAATCTATTTTCTCAAAAACACTAATAACTTGCTCCAAATGCCGAACATCGAAGATATCATGACGACGCAGCACAGACTTGAAGAAAATATCTCCAAAAGATTCGATGACCTTCAAGCGCAGATTACGAATGCCAGTTCGTCGAAAGACTACGGTGGCTAAAGTCGCAGACGAACTGCGTAATTTTAGAAGCTCATTTTTGGAATATTAGGCCTTCTGCGGCAACAAATTCGAGACTGTGCTAAACAGGGTGATGAACTTGACATGAGGAACAGGAAGAAAGTTCTCATAGTCTCTGGCATGCCTGAGAAGGATAAGGAGGATCCACACAACTAGTATTAGACGTATTTAACAGTAAGTTAGAGCTTGACTGAGTTATCCAAATCCTCCATCATGGTTTCCATCGTCTAGGAGCATTAAATAAAGAACGCAACAGCCTATATTGGTAAATTATTAATGAGACATCAAATTTAAGGTGTGAAACTCAAATCCAAATTAAAAGTACTTCTATTTTACTAAAGAGTTTTAACTAAACCAAAGCAAATAGTATTTGTAAAGCGCGCCTTCACTTCGGATGGATAGTGTATGGACGCAGAATGGCGTGATTCACATCAAGACTCCGTGCAGGCAGCCAAAAATCACAGATGAAGAGCTCACATCACTTACGGCGAAATTTTCAAAACGCCTGGGAAGGTCGTGGTATGAAAATAAAAGCTAAAAAAAAACAGTTTTAAAAGTTAGTTTAAATCCTCTTATTTTTCTAAATAAAAACAGTTAAATAGTATGTTATGGAAGTAAATCCTTTTAAGTTAAAACTGTATTAAGTGTTTACATCAATTATTCATAATACTTAAATTTTGTTTGAATATTATATTATTTCGTACCTTGCGTTGTCGTATAGCAAATTAATTTTATCTTTTATATCCATACAAATGTTCAGGCTTAGCTTTTGTCCATCTTTAATTGAACGTTTTATAATTTGAGCCTAATTTTATTTTCTTTTCTTCTTAATTATTTTTTAATAGTGTTAATCATGTTGCAACTATCATTTTTTGTTATTGTAGGTTATGCCACTGTCATTTACTATACGACGAGTAGTTGACGTTTTTATCGTAGACTAACATTCGGTTACGTTCCGTATAAAGTTTTTAAATTAGTTTCTATGTATAATATTATCTTTTTAATTATTTTTATTCATGTTTGTTTTAATGAACACCGGTGATGTTTCAGTAGATATCTTAGTTTATTAGTGTTATTATTCAATTTTTATTTTGTTTGTTACAGTGATGCTGGCGGGTGGTACAAGATGATTGTTACATATTGAGTATTTTTTGCACATTATTAATTTAAATATTTATATATAATTTTACTATATTTAAATATATATTTATTTATTTTATTTATTTATTTTGCCTAAATATCAAATACCACTGATGACGAATTGTACTACTCGGCTTTTGAATCCACTAGCGACGACGATAGTTTTAACTCGTTGGGCGGCACTCTAAAGAATTTTATATGAGACATTTTCTAAACATGCGGTAAATCATCTCAACTATGCCACCTAAATGCAAAGTGTTCCTAGCCATTTAGTGATCTGTGTGAAGCCTTTACTAGCTGTAATGTGCATGCCATTCTGATCTCCGAGTTGGCTCAAACCTCATCTTCCTTCCACCATGTATTCCCTTTCTGGTTATGTTCTAGTCAGAAACGATCGCATTGGAAAGGGGAGGAGGCGTTTGCGATATACCTAAGACATGACCTTCCTTTTAGAGTAATCGCTTCTTCCTCCCAAAAATATTCAGCTTCTGCTGAATTTCTCTTTCTTGAAGTTATTGTAAAGGTGTAAATATTATCTTAGGTGTTTATACTGCCCCAATGCTGACTATTTCACCGACTTTGAATTGGTTCTTGAATCTATAGGTTCGGAATATGCTCACCAAGTCATCATGGGCGATTTTAATACCAACCTATTGCCTCCTCACTCTTCCCTGTCTTAAGCTCTAAACATATCAAGTCAAGCTGTTTTCACATTCTTCCTCTACGGCATACCCACCACAACGCCTCTGGTGAAGACACTTGGCTTGATTTAATCCTACCTCTAATCCTGCTATGGTTTCCTCCATGGACAACACGATGCTCCTGGTTTTCTCTCCACGATCTCTTATTCTGTCCTACGTCCTAAAACCAAGTCCCAACCCAAATTTCTGTATAAGCGATCTTTTGCAGAATAAACGCTGAACAACTTTGCAACGATGCACAGATGATTAATTGGACGCCTTTACTTGATGCTAGAGTCCATTGACACAAAGGTAAGTATTTTAACGAATTAGTGATAAAACTTTATGATGATCATGCTCGCTTTGAAGAAATTAGCAAGCATTTACCAGCGCCATGGTTAACTGAGGAAATAAGGTCAATAATGAAACGAAGGGACCGTGCTTTTCAAAATACAAAAGACAACGTACTAAGCTAACTGGTCCGTATACAAACATGCAAGAAATCGGTAATCAGGTGATACGTAACGCTAAACGCGACACATCCACAATAGTATTCTTCTTCTACCCCGACCAATATTTGGAAGTTTCTGGGTACTCTTGGTGTGGGTAAATCGTTTTACAAACCCTCTCCTAGCTCCAGTAATTTGGATGATCTAAATAATCATTTCACTACTATACCCAGCTGATTATATTAAGACAAGAAAAACGGTTTCATTTATAAATGGTTTGACGCGTCCTCAAATAAGCACTTTTGTTTTCTCCAGTTGCCCCGGACGAAATGTAAAACAATCCTCACTATCAAGTCCAATGCTGTTGGTGTTGATGAAATCAACGACGCATGATAATCCTATCTCATCTATGTCCTTCCTGCGATAAGCCATATTATACTTTTCCTGAAACCGGTAAGTTCCCATTCTTATGCGCAAAGCTTTGGTTCGTCCTATTCTAGTGTTCTAATCCCTCCCTTCCTGTTCACTATCGACCTATCTCAATCCTGCCTTTCTTGTCAAGGTTATTGAGTCCTGTGTCATAAACAATTTTTCTCATTTTGTTCCTGTAACAATTTGATAAATCCGTTACAATCTGGTTTCGACCTGGTCACAGTACTACAGCCCTTCTTAAAGTGACTGGCGACGTTAGGGTAGGCATTGAGAATAATATGGTAACAGTAATGGTTCTAATTGATTTCTCTAATGCCTTTAATGCCGTCAGTCACGATATCCTCTTAGCTATCCTTTCACATTTGATGGTTTCAGACAGGGCGCTGGATTGGTTCTCATCCTATCTTCGCGGGCGTGCGAGCAGTTTATCTGATGATTTAAAGTCAGATTGGCTTCATATTACTGCTGGCGTCCCGCAAAGGCGTATATTCTCCTTGTTATTTTCTGTTTTTATAAACCTAATCACACAAGACCTTCAGTGTGCTTATCACCTGTATGCCGACGACCTTCAGTTATACACACAATCGCCTGTTGAAAAGCTCCCAGTAGCAATTAGTCATATTAATCAGGATCTTAAAACAATAAAAAAGTGGGCTAATGATTTTTGTTTGTCTGTTAACCCATCAAAATGCCAGGCCCTCTTGGTTGGTGCCAAAGGAATATTATAAAAGTGGACTTTTGTTCTCTCCCAATCATTTACGACAATTCCACAATACCTTCATAAATCAATCAAAATTTAGGCCTGGTAATGGATGAGACCTTGACTGGAACAGTCAAATTTCTCAAGTGACAAAAGTTTCAGAGTATCATGCGTTGCCTTTACAGACTAAAAACTTTTTGCCACTAAGATTGGAATGTTTGTACAGTCCAATTTTCCTTAATCGACTATAGGACGTTTGCTATTTTTGACCTGAATCGGTCACCCAAAATTGTACCCCTGGTAGAGCTTTGCACCGAGGTGGGGACGGGTGTGGGTGAAGGGGCGCCCCTTGCCTTCCTCTTGGATTTGACGGTTTTCCGTCCCGGATTGGTTTTGAGCTTGGAGCCTCGCCTCCTTCCTTCGTGGGATGCTAACGGACATATGCCGTTATCATCGTCAGGTGGCCCACGGTCCGGGCGGAGGACGGGATGGTCGGGTAAACTCGATATGAGCAGGTGCACGGCGTCGGTGACTTCCATATAATTTTTACCGGTTTCGGATCGCCGGTGTCGAGACCAGCGAGGGAGCCCCTGACCATTATGCCGTTGTGTCGTCGCTGGGGCGGAATTGGTGCGTCATCCAACCAATAGGTAGTCCCGGCGGTTGCCGGGCGAGCTTTTCCCGCCCCGCCGGCTACGGCGGAGGTGGTTCACCTTCTGAAACACGAAACAGAATAAAAACGTTCGATGGGTTAAGGTGTTTAAAACGACTTGTTCGGCCAAGAAACGAATTAAAAACCCTAAGAAAAATTAAATTTGTACAAGCGGCTACAAACAATTGTGTTGGGCAAACGAGTTCAAAAACAGCGCGCAAGCCGACCGCTTGAAAAGGGAAAAATTCCTCCGGATGACTCGCGGGGACAAAACTCTATAAGCGCAGCACTCAAAACGCAGATGGCGCAGCAAGACGGTTTCACGGCGGCGGACGTGACTTTGCGAAGGAGCTTGGGACTTGCGGCGAACACGTGCGGTCACCGCTGCTGGAGGGTTCCAGTATGCAGGGCAGATCTCAATATAGATCGGCCCCGGTAGTTGAGGTTGACGGGTTGGATATAATTTTTATATCATTACAATATTCATAACAAGTGTTATTACAATATTTATCAAGTGAATTTGTAAAGTTTTTCTACCTTAACTATCCTTGGTATTTCGATTTCAAATTTAGATTTTATAGTTTTTATCTTTTTTATATTAACTTATACTTTTTTTATTATTTTAATTTTTTAAAAAAAATTGCAGACAATTTTTTTTTATTTTTTCGTCTTCCGTCAGTAATAAAGTATATTTTTTTTTTATAATCGTTCGGAGGAACAAAATCTTTGCAAAATTTATGGAACCAGTTTACAAATATAGTTTTAATAAATTACAATAAGCCACTTTAATAAATGGAAACATTTTATTTATTCATTAAAATTTATAATGATTGTTAAGATCATGCTCGACAAATTCTCTTCGTTGTAAATTTTACGAACATTATTTTATATTACAATATATATTTGACAAGTCTCATAAAAGGAACAGTCGCCACCAAATTTCATCCTAAAAAAAAAAAAGATAGTACAACAGCAAATTACTAAGAATATTTTTAGAATAGGAACATTTTGTTCGATGGATGCTATTTTAATAAATAAATGCGGTTCAAATTGAGCATAATCTCTTTCATAAAATTATGTCAATTTGTGGCTTTAATTTTAATGTATTGAAATAATAGAATTTAAACCCACAAATGTCAAATACCAAATTGAATTTAGAACTCAAACGCTCCGGCGCCGAATTCCCTTCAGAGGCGAACATCGAAATGTACCTGTCAATGGACAATGCACGTAATCTGTTACCTGAAGTGTTTCATGCCTCATAAACGGAATATTAGATTTTGCTAAAATTTTAATTCCATAGAAAATCTAGACTAATGTCATGTCATGTCATCATATTATAAATAGGAAATATTTGTATTTTTGTGTGTATGTTTACACTACCGATTTAAAAAATATATATACTATATGGAAGCTGCATTAACCATTAGTAATATAGGCTATATCTATTGCTAGAAAAGATTAAAGAGCCTAACTAAAAGTTAACGTAACCAAAAGTGAGAAACAGTGCCCAATAATATGATTAATCGCAGGAGCTGCGGTAGGATGCTATAAAAATCTTCAACAGAGCCGTCCAATGCCGATACAGATCACTATTGCTAAATATTTTTGCATCCATTCTTTTATTAGAAGTAAGTTTGTTCTAGTGCTCCTTTTGCAGGTCATCATCAGCCTTTGATAATCCACTGCTGGACATAGGCCTCTAAAACACCTCCATCCATTAGGGATTTTGGACCGTATCCCACCACGCTGGTCCAATGCGGTTGAGTGGGTGGACCGACTTTTACATGCCCATCCGACGCTATGGATCATCTTACTTTTCAGACAATTGGGTGATCGGCCTGAATTGCCTAACCAACTAGGAAACAGCAATGAAAATTTCTTGAGTTCCCAGGATTCGAACCCACACCTCCAGTTTCTAAGGCACGCCTATAGGCTACGGAGGCAGTACTAGGCCTTTTGCAGGTACCGAATGCAAAAATTATTGCGCGTGTACCACCGCGGTATCGATTTCAGCAAATCAATAGTTTCTAAACACTACTCTCTTCTGGTTTAAAGTGTTTACCGATTAATTACTAGGTAAACAAGGTTTAAGATGTAATGTCTCAAGACCTTGAGTGGAGTTGTGCTGCGCTTTTTTATATGGAACGGAATTGTTTTCTGAGCTCCTACACTTAGATCAATTGAAAGGCCAGGAACAGGTTACCGTTTTTTCCTGAATATCCCAAAATGCCAAGCAGATGTTAATTGCAGAGAATACTGTGATTATGTATTCATAACCATATTTGTGGACGTGTATATGTATATATTTATGTATATGTATGCATAAGTAAGCATATATTTATATACACATATTTATGTCTTTATCCTTATTTATTTAAAAATTATATTTGCTAACTAGTACTGAAATTTTATCCCAAAATTTACACCTATTTATAGACTTTGTTATTCTCATATTGTACCTTAAGAGCACCCACGCTAAATTTATCATAACCTCCCTAAGGTTGGCCGATAGATAATGCCTAAGACATTAAGCCCCCTTGTATATGTAGTTGTGCAAAAAGAATAAATAGACAAATAAATAATTCAGAGCAATCATTAAAGTCATGACAGTCGTAAAAGTGAAGAATAATAAAAGATAAAAAATTCGTTGCTCATTAAATCAGCTTTTCTCTTAACGTTGATTTATAGTTTTCTTATTTTGCCGATCTTGTTTGCACCTCTCCTCTTATGTCGTAAACATATTCACTTGACAGCTAGGTTCATTTTTCTTCTTTACACAAGCTTACGGACTTGCACGGCCGTAAATCACTTCCAAACACTTTGTACAGTGTATTTCACTACTGTTGCTATGTTCCCTTTACGTGCTTTAATTTAACCTATTGATAAAACGACACAAGAAAGTTATTTTAGTAGGAGAATTGATTTCCTTATTTTACTCATTACCTTAAAAGTACATAACATATCTTGTGTAATGGCAATCAAATGTATACGAGTATAAAAGTAATAAATGTATAAAATATAATTGTATCGGCATCCGTTACTCAAGTACATTTTGAACATAAGTACAAAATATTTCTCCTCCTAAGAATAATTAACAATAACCGTTCCAATATAAAAACATGTCTTACAAATATATAATGAGTCACGTAAAAAGAATACTAATTATATACTGTGTGTATCTATGTCAAATTTCACAATGTCTACTAATATAAACTGAAGCAAAAATTAACAGCACATACTTAATATGAAAATATAAAAAGATATAATGTTACATCCGACTTGATAGAGCTAAGTCGTCGAAGAGAGTTACAGATAAAAATCTCTAATTATTTTTAGAGTGGCTATATTTTTGCTATTTGTTTTTTTTGCAACACATTGTATTGAGGACCTTAGTCCTCATTATAGAAACAAAAATATCCAAATTTTTTGGTATCTATTATGCTCTGCACTGGCTACTAAGTTGGGCATCGTAGATTTTAACATATTTTTTTCTGGATCATTTGTGCAATTATATAGTCGGCTTTTAAAATAAATTTCGTGAACAGTCATGTTTTACAAAATATTTCTTATTAGAAAAATATATTCAATAAAGGTGTAGTCGTAGCGTAAATAAAATGAAGCGTTAATGTTCCGAGATAAGCCCTTTTGTCATAATTAACTGAGCTAAGTAGTAAGTAGTGCAGAGTTAAATTACTTCACGTCAGATGCACACGACCGCGAGTCTTTAGTGGAAACTTGTGGTTTAGCATTCGTGAAGAAAATAATGATTATTAATATAAAGTTAAACGTTATTGTACAGTAAGATATGACATTAAAAATAGTTAAACATCTATTTGTTATTATTTACACATTTATAGGTTTTTATTAGCGTTATCTGTGATAATGAACTGATTTACTACATAATGTAACGCTTTCCTTTAAGATCACTAAGCAATTCATAAAGCTAAACAATATCTTGAAATATACAGGTTGGTATTTGCGTTAATGGAATGTTAATTAAGGTCGAGGGAATGGACATATTAACTGGTCACTAATGCATATGTCATTGTGGACGATCAATACCATCTTGTTTCAGTCGGATATTATTAATGTTGAGAAATATTTATAAACGAGCTTTTCGTATCCTCTATTTGTTACGATATGACTACTCCAAGTGATATATCGAAGGCATTGTATTTTTGATGTTCCACATTAAGTGGTTTAGTAATAGCTTCATTGTATTTATTGATTTTATTAAAGGGTTATGAAAAACTAATACAGCTGGTCTTATTTATGTTTTTCTTTATGGTTATAGACACTTACATGCAATAATTAATAGTGAAAGGCGTTTTTAGCCAGCTGAGAATAAACGTGCCTGATAAAGTGACTACCGCGGTGCATATTTCTGCCTGTATAAGCACCAATGTCGTCCGGTTTGTAGGGTGCTGTAGCCAGCGTAATCAGTGGGTTAACGAGAGTTAACTTCGTATGTCTCAGGTGTACGAGCCGATTTGTAGCGCGTTCGCTGAATTTCTTAAAGGCAAGGCGTATCACTTACTTCAATCGATTAAAAAAAACGTTTCACATATTAATTTGTAGATACATTATTTCAATTCCGTGATTTATTCGATACTATTATCTTTGATCAGTTTGATTTATGATGTCTCTTATCCAATGCATTTTTTGGCAGTCTATGGGGAACATGACTTAATATAAGAAACAGTGTAGGAAAATTAACCAAGGCTTGTTAACATTTATGGTTGCGAAAAACAAAAGTTTACAATCATGCCGAAAAACGTTCGTATTCATAACAAAAAATTTTTTTTTCACATTTTTGTCATTAAAATTATATTACTGGCTATAATATAATATTAATTGTCTATCTGGATTGATTGGATGGAACTTACTGGTCGTACTACAATAATAAAATGTATTCACATAGATTCTACGGTATCATCGGTCTAAAAATTTACTGTTACTTACCGCCTTTAGTATTAAGTATGTAATTTATGCTTAAAGCTTTAATAAATAAACAAAGTGTTGCTCGTCTTAGTACAAGGGACTGTCTGTGGAAGTATTGCCGCAAACTATTAGCATGTAAATATTTCTGTTGCCGGGTAAACGAGATGTAACATCGTATTTCGGATTTGTGGCTTCTTATGCTACTTTTATTATATATAGGTTGTCATTTACGTAAAAATTCAGCTCGTCTCACTGTTTTAACCTGTATAAAAAAATTAAATCGGCCTGATTTTTTAAAACAAAAGTGTTAAAACTCCAATTCACGTTAGCACGTATGTCTATAGTAGAGTTAAGTAATCGTAAATGGCTTTCAAACAGTTAGGCGATTAAACAATCGGAGTTTTCAGCAGTAAAAACGTCCAACAGGTGTGTTTAATCGAAAAAGTTAAGCGACAGCCTTCGCCGTAACGTTTTTGTTGATTTAAAATCGGTTTTAACTTATACAAAATGGATGGTACGCATTGTAAGTGATACATGATAAAGATTTCTGTGAGAAATAAATCAGTTTTATCGATTTTGTCACATTTGATGAACAATATCGCTACACCACATTTTCAAAAGCCTATTGTTTAATGATAAAACAATAGTACTGATACATGCTCATTAGCCATATTCAGACCGCTATCGAAAAAGGATACTATTTTCTGACTGCTTTGGATCAAGTTGTTACAACATTTGCAACCTAAAATTTAATAAAAAAGCCACCTAAAAATATGTAATAACATATACCTCGTTTTTCAAAGTCATCCAAAATACATAATGGTGGATTAAAACTATTCGGTGTAACATTCTTTCGTTATTGTAATGAAACAATTTTCAATTGGAAGGTTGCTGGTACTTTAGCACAGGCTATGCCCTTTTAAGTACCAGCTGATACTATTGGATGGAAATTTATAAAAAAAAACCTGTATATCATATATGTATATTCTAAGAATAATCGACAATAACCATTTTAATGTAAAACATTGTTAAAAATAGCAATGAGGCATATTCAAAGGTCATTTAAGGTAATATAATGTATTTTTATTTAAAAGTTAATGGATTTAAAAAAAAACTTCATTCTATATGCATAAAACTTATGATACATGACATTTTAATTAAATAAATAACTGACTTAAGAGATATTAGAGATTTACAATGCTTTGACGGAAATCGCAGGCTAGTTTGTTGCAGAGGGCACATTGTCAATGTCTTATATATCGATAAATAGTTCTATAATGTTTGAAGTCGGTCATATTTTTTTGTTAAAATTTAAGTTGTGTTTACAATACTTCGGAAGCGGAAATTTATAACAATGTCTGCACCGATCTCTAGTAATACTTATATAATTTTTAATGCTTTCATTTTCTTTAAAGTTATGTTAATTTGGCCGTTTCATTTTACTGTCATGCCATTATTATGGTATTAGCAATCTATAAATTTCAGTGTTTCGTAACAAATGTTTATTCAAATGAGATGGGACGGTAAGCGGCTTTCTTTTATGACAGAGCGCTATATCGCGTGCCAGCATCGGCGCCTCGACAAAGTATGGCGCAGTCTGCATGTAAATTCCGTGGGTGTAACCGTTTGATGCAACGCAATTTACATTTTTATGACACGATTACAATTATCTAAGACGAACAACTTGATTGTATAGAGCTTCAATTTTTGCAAACAACCACCTAAAAGAGATTGATGATTCTTCTAGAGCGACGAGAAGTAGTGATAACAAATTATATACACCTTGGAAACAAAAATATATAAATACTGGAAGCTATGGATCGGATATTTGTTATATTAATAAATATAACATTTGATTGTCTTTGACTTTTTTCTGAATATATTCATTTATTTGCTTTGAGAAAAACCAATTGCGGGCATGTTAGTAATAAACTCTGGTAAAAAAACGACGCATGAGATTCAATATGATTCGGAGTCAACATTAACGTAGTCTGCCCTGCCGTATTCCATTGTCATAAAGTGAGCTTCCCAATTTCGGGTAAGAACGAACACGGAAGACGAATATCGTTGCAGCAATCCATCGACCTCAGTTTTCCAAGAAAATGCTGCCAAATTCGATAAGCTGTTTTGAGCGATCGAAGAATGACCATCTGATACCTAATTCAAGAAACGTGCATTTTCGAAACGTTCAGCGTTCAGAAAGATAATAATCTTTAAATAAATTTAAAAAGTTGTACAAGGAACGTTTGTGTGTTAAAGGATATTATTGCTGTAATAATTTGATATATAACGCGTCAAATATAACGAACGTCTATAGACAACACGGCTATTTCAAACTCTTAAAATATGATGTAAAATTTATCGTAAAAAATATAACCGTTTTGTGCAACGCAATTTACATTTTTGTGATACGATTACAATTTATCTATTTAATTAATTTATTATCTAAGGCGAACAACCTGATTGTATAGAGCTTCAATTTTTGGGTTGCTTTTAAATTTTTCATCGCTTGTTGGTTTATGTTTCGCTTATATGTAAAGTGAATATTGTAAATATTGATTTTAGTTGAAGTGTTTTCATAAATATAAATAAATAATATTCCTGGGTGTGAGGATCCTAACAACATCTTCGGAACCCAAGCCAACCTCACCTGCACGTGGTACACCTGCCAAACAACAAACGAGGCTCGGAACCACCACCAACCCGCATTGGACCAGCGTGGTGGGATACGGTCAAAACCCCTAATGGTTAGACGAAAACGCCTGGCCCCCAGTTCCCGGTAGCCTGCTATTCCTGGCCAAGGCGGCAGCCACGGTAACGGCAGGGGGGTGCTAAGAATCCCGGAGTACGTAGGCCGCCAAAACAAACTGACCATTGCAACTTACAATGGACGCACGCTAATTTGCTTCTAATTTGACCCAACTGGAAGAGGAGCTGAAGTGCATATGATAGCACATGTTGGGATTGAGTGAAGTCCGTAGAGAGGCTGAGAACACTCTCAACCTAGAATCGGGCAATCGTCTGTAATTCAGACATGAGGAAAATCTATCACAGAGCAGAGTCGGGTTCCTTATCAATAAATCCCTTATTGACAATGTAATTGAAGTCTCCGGCGTATCGGCGAGGGTTACGTACCTTGTGATAAAGCTGACCAACAGATGCAGCCTAAAAGTTATACAACTGTTGGCACCAACGTCGACGTACCGGATGATGATATCGAAGATATGTACGAGGACATCTCAAGAGCCTTACATAACACCACCAGGCTCACTTCAACGTCGTCATGGGGGATTTCAACGCCAAAGTAGGAGTACGGCATGCAGCGAATCGATGCTGGGATCATATGGTTATGGGAGCAGAAATCAAGGGGCAAATGCTCATCAATTTCCTCGAGCGAGAGGGCTGTTCTTAATGAACTCGTTCTTTAAGAAACAGTCCCAAAGAAATGGACGTGGCAGAGCCACGATAGTATGACCAAAAATGAGATAGACTTCATTATATCCGATAAAAAGCGTATATTCAGGGATGTCTCAGAGATCAAGGTTCAAGACCGGAAGTGATCACCGACTTCTGAGAGGCACCTGAATATTGATTTCAAGCTTGAACATTCCCGATTAATGAAGTCTACGCTCCGCCTGATCTGCTTCTGCCTATCATTGATCCTGTCACATTCCAGATCAATCTAGAAAATCGGTTTACTGCCTTGGAAAATTCAATCGACGTGAACGTTGACGAGGAACTAGATCGAGTGGTAGAAATTCTTCGGGACGAGAGTGCAAAACTCTGCGGTCTGCGACGTACGGGCAAAAAGTCTAAACTTTGGGGAGAAACACTAGATCTCAAGGCAAAGCGACGAAACGATCCTACCGTCACTTCGTTAGAACAGCGGAATCTTAACAAGACCATCTCCAGCTGGTAAGGCGCGACCTCCGTCACTCCAATACGCTCCATCTCACATCTTCGATTTGCGGATGATATTGTCATAATGGATGAGACCGCAAAAGACCTGCAGAAAATGGTGCAAAGCTTGGCTGATTCTTCTGCACGCATCGGTCTCCGGATGAACTTGGGTATAACCAAGGTCATGTTCAACAAGCACGTTGATCCGGGACCGATCACATGACGCACCTCCCTCGAAGTTGTTTCGGAGACGTTTACCTAGGGCAAACGTTCCAACTAGGTAAAACAACTTTGAGGGAGGCCAACAGAAGGATTCGGCTGGGCTGGGCAGCTTTCATAAGCTTCGTCGAGTTTTCTCGTCACCCATCACACACAGCCACAAATTGAAAGTCTTCATTCAGTGTCCTACCCGTTGCGACCTACGGTGCTGCGACTTGGACACTTACGGTTCGACTGGTCCACAAATTTAAAGTCGTTTAGCGAGCTATGGAGAGGGCTATGCTCGGGTATCTCTGAAGGACCGCATCAGAAATGACGTGATCCGACAGAGAACCAAAATCACCGACATAGCCCACCGGATTAGTAAGCTGAAGTGGCGTGAGCCGTCATATAAGCCGCAGAAGTGACGACCGCTGGAGTCGGAAAGTTCTCTAGTGGAGACCGAGGCTCGGCAAACGTAGTGTAGGACACCCTGCGGCAAGATGGTATGACGACATTCGCAAAGTGGCCGGTGTGGGCTGGATGAGAATAGCCGAAGATCGGAAGCGGTGGCGTGCATTGGGAGGCTATGTCCAGCAGTGGACTAACACAGGCTGATGATGATGATGATGATGATATTCCTGGACGATTAACTCTACATCTAGTCCCAAACTAAGTACAGCTTTTACTGTGAAAACTAGATAACTGATTAGACTACTAGGTAACTGATGCATAGACTTACTCTTCCTTTGTAAATAAATACATATAATATAGATACAAACACCCAGCCACGGGAAGGAAGTATGTAAATCACACAATGTTTTTCCCGTGGTAGGAATCGAACCTACACTTTGGCGCAACAGTCAAGGTTACTAACCACTACGCCAAACGGGTCGTCCCTATAAACAAATTATCTCACAAAACATGAAATTGTTTGCTGAACTTTTCGTATGTCTTTACTTTTACAAAACACAGTTGTTATCTCAATTTTTGTTATAAATATTTTCTTTGTGGCAATTATTTTTTTTATATCTATTACCATATTATGTAGTGCGCTGTAACTACAAACGATATTGGAATAATAAATTTAATAGTGTAACGTGTTATATATATTTTAAATAAGTGCAACTATTATTTTAAACAAAAGTAGGTATTCACAATCACATACATTTTAATGTACAATTTATCTCAAAGTATGTTATTCGCTAACGGAGGTGCTCAATTCCAAAACTAGGTTTTTTTTTAATTATTCTAACTTTGGCCCAGCTCTTAGCGCTCCGATTTTGAACATTCTTATTTTAAATTGTACCATGTAGTTGCCATGCGGTCAAAAGAAAATTGACGAATAAACAAAAAATATGGCGTCAATTACCACAACATTCTGCGATTAAATTGCAAAGGCTGGCTAAAACCTTGACTATGTTCTACGAACTCCTAGAAATGGACTATTTTAAAATCCCCTATTATAATTGAATTTAAAGAATAACCAACAATAACCATTTTAATGTTAATATTTAAGAAAAATGCAATAGGGTATAATCAAAACTCACTACTGGTAATACAGAGAAAAATCATAATTGTAAGTATCATAGACGACATTTTAATAAAATTAATAACTCAAAGCATATCAGAGATTTAAAATATGGTGCAAGCAAGACCGTTTCTTGCAAAGAGCACGTTGATATACGCTTATTTTGCGCAAAATAGCTTCTGAAGTCGGTCATATTTTTTTGCTGCAATTTTACTTGTTTAATACATTTTTGTTTGTTGATATAGATACACAAATTATTTTACCCATTTCTTTTGACAATAATAACAGAAGTAACATACGAAAGAGCATAAACTGCGTCATGATTAACTTTGTGAAATTAATGAAGAACTTTTCAGTGTACGTAAAATGGTAAATAATACTAAACATTTAATAGCATGTTAAAAATAATAGATTATCTTAAGCAACCCCACTTTTAAGATATAAAAATATTTTCAGCTACATTAAATTTAAAGTACGAAAAGATAAAAGTAAATTATCTCACTTTTTCCAAGCCATTAAATTTCTTTAATTTATTTTCTCTTTCTTGTACTTGGTCTTTGCAAAACAATTTAAAGGTGTTTGATTTATTTCAATGTTAAGCATATAAATTATTTAATCTGGGAAAATGAGAAAGTTATTAATTAAAACAAAATATGGTTGATACTTTTAGTGTTCTCGATTATTTGGAAAGTATGTTAAAAAAATAATAGTTAAAAAATACGCTTTAATAGTATGAGTATAAATAATGTTTACACAGGTAGACTATAAACGGCGTGATGATTAACATTCTTACCACAAATATAACATTTCAATTGGAAAAGTAAAGTGTTTTTGTGTAACACATTTCGGTTTCACCCACTCATACTTTGCGGCAGAATCAGAAACTAAAAATAACATTTAATATTATAGTAATTTAAAGATTTTATATTACATATCGTCTGACATTTATTTATGTTTAGAATTTGTTTTCTTTATGTAAATGAATATAAAGTTGTTTCAATATCTCTCCCTAATGCAGAATTTTTATATTAAGCCTTGTTTGTAGTCAAAGTTTGAAAAGATGACTTATCTATGCTCTGTTTAGTTTTGTGATAGTGTTACGTGTGCAAGTCGGTAAATTTTTATTTTCTATATTTATATATATCAGATCTATTTAAAATATGCTTTTTGACGCGACAACGTCTTATAAATTGGTTCAAGATAGGGAGGCACGCAAAAACTGTGTCACAGCGCCGCTCACGTAACGCAACCATAAGAGAAAGTGAGACCTCTCACTAGTACGAGTAATAGAGATTACTCATGCGCAGTTGTTGGGCTTAAGTGAAAGAGAGACAGAGAGAAAGAGAAAGAGGGGCATGCTTACCGGTTCATGACTTGCGTCTCTCTTACACTCGAGCGTTCTTGCCGTCGGAGTAAACATAAGTAGATTCGTCGTGATGTTGTCACGAATAACTTTCGCCCATATTCTTGGGTTTATGTTATTACTATATTATAATGTAATTAGAAGCTGTTTTAATTAAACTAATATATATATCTTAATTAACTTAAGGAGAGATTTACATAATTTAATTTTGGCCGTATTCTCAATTAAAGTGTTGTTTAATTATAGTATTTTTAGAGCTACTTTTACAAATTTAGATATAACGTTAACAACTACTGCTACTACGACACAAAAGTATATAAAGAAACTGCTTATTAAATGATTATAGGAGTTTTATTATTTTTTAATTATCATCGTCATCATCATTATTATCAGCCTGTGTTAGTCCACTGCTGGACGTGGAGGCCTTCCTTTATGCACGCCTTAACCATTAGGGGGTTTTTGGACAGTATACCACCACGCTCGTCCAATGCGGGTCGGTGGTTGGACCGACATATCATCCGACACATGTATCATCTTACTTTTCAGACAATTGGGTGATCGGCCCAAATTGTCCTAAACAGCCAGAAAACAACGATAATACAAATATTTTTCCCACGGGATTCGAACCCGCGAACTCCGGTTTATAAAGCAAGGGCCTATTTAACTAAATTTTATTTCAGTCTGAAAAAGTGTAAATTGTCTCGTGTTTTTCTTAATAAGCGTTTTATATTCTGTAACATCTTTTACTTGAAGTGAGGCAACTATTAAAATGCAAAGCAAGTTTAGCCTTTCTTGCGGGTGACAAGTACTACGCGAGTAATTTTAATGAAACTTTGTTTTTCCATAACCAAGTTAAGTAAACCTTTGAGAATAAAAATATATTAATTTATGTTTACTTCTTTTAAAAAATTACAATTGGTCAACTTGATAAAAATTAAGGGCATTAGTTGATTTATATTTTTCTCATTTTGAATAGTAATTATAATGCTAATGTATATGATGAGTGACAACGGATAAGGCTAATTAAAACGAATACTACGTGAAAAAAAAATGTCAAATGAAACAGCATGCATGCATCATCAGCCTTTGATAGTCCACTGCTGGACATAGGCCTCCCCTAATACACGCCTTTCCATTGGCGGGGGGGGGGGGTTGGACCGTATCCCACCACGCTGGTCCAATGCGGGTTGGTGGGTGTACTGACTTTTTACATGCCCATCCGACGCATGGATCATCTTACTTTTCAGACAACTGGGTGATCGGTCCATATTGCCTCAACCAAATAGGAAACAACAATGAAAATTTGTTGTGTCCCCGCAGGATTCGAACCCACGACCATCGGTTTCTAAAGCACACGGCCATACCACTAGGCTACGGAGGCAGTTGAATGAAACAGGCAAATGAAACAGACAAACCGATTAATTGCGCCTTTATAATTACGAGCTTTTGTTTTGTTATATTGTATTTCACCGTATTCAATGCGTAAAATAATAATGTTTATAATGTTAATTAATATAAAATTGTGTATGTTAAACATAAGGTAGTTGTTGCGGATAATTAAATTTAAACAAATGTAATTGTTAACAGTATTGACACACTGGTTTTTTTTTTATTTTATTCTTTATTCAGGTAATCAACAGCTTATAATTAGAACACAATAAACAATAAAGAGTATTTACAAGTAGAAAAGCCAATAAAAGATTACCACATATTCAAATGTTATCACACAATAAATTTAGTTTTCATTAATAATAATAAAAAAATACCAATGGAGAAGTATATAACTAAAGTAAAACACTACACCATTACACATGCTTCTATAAATTAAATCAACAGCACTTAATTTACACAATTAATGTACTAGTACAGATAACAACACAGATGATTAACAAATAACATTAAATCAGTAGAAATTGAATTTTAAATTTAAATCTAAAATTTAAAATCTAAATTCGGAATCTTTTTGGGATAGTATTTCTAAGACGTTCTTTTTAAATTTGATTTTTGTACAACAAAAAGGATCGAGTTTACTAAATGTTTGTATATATCTTACACAGTCTATTAATGGTCTCATTGCAGCCGTAGTTACTCCTGTGTAAAGATGTATTTAGAGAGGAGTGTGACGCGTACGGCGAGCTGGGACGCGTAACTCTAACTTGTTTATAAGCTCGCAACAATCTATTTTTGAATTAAGTAAGTCATAAAGCAATCCCATATCTAAAAGGATTCTTCTTTTGTAAAGAGGTAGAATCCATGCCGCTTACAATCTTGTTCGTATGATTTTGTAGAATAAAAAGTTTTAAAATTTAAAAATTTAATAAATTTCTTTGAATTTTTCTAATCTATTTATTTGTGTTGTGAATTAGGTAACCAAATGTTATCCAAATTCTAAACACTGCGGACATATGCAAAGTAGACACTTTTAATACTATCGGGATTTCGAAAAGGGAGCACGTTCGCATAACAAACCCAAGAGATCGGAAGGCTTTTGTTGTAATTGCATTAATATGGTAGTTAAAGTAAGGTTTAGTATCTAAGTATATACCTAAGTCACGGATTTGATCTGTACTGACCAATGGAGTGTTATAAATAAAGTATGTTTGTAATATAGGATGTCGTTTTCGTGTAAAGCTAATTACGTTAGCATTTATTTGCATTTACGGTTATTTTATTCTGCGCGTAATATCTATATAATTGATTAATGTCGTATTGCAATTTTTGCGTATCTTCCAATGAATTAATGTTAAGAAATATTTTAGTGTCATCTGCATACATTAGGAATTTGGAAAAAGTGAATGATTTATGAATGTCGTACAGATACACGTTATAGAAAAGAGGTCCTAAGCGGGAACCTTGTGAACCCAGAGGTGATGTTTATAAAATTAGATTTGTACCACCCATTACAACTGCTTGGGACCTATTTGTTAAATAAGATATAACCTAACGCAGCAAATCACCATGAATCCCAAGTCTCTCGAGTTTTTGTATGAGTAAAAAATGATCCACGCGGTCAAACGCTTTTTCTATATCTGTATATATTACGTCTACTTGTTGTCCTTCCTCCATGTTTTTTCTTATATAATTTGATAGTATTGTAAGATTTGTGATAGTGGATCTTTTTCTCATAAAACCGTGTTGCTCAACTGGGATATTATTTGCCAGGAAAGGATATACAGTGTTGAACACTATTTTCTCAAATATTTTGCTAAATATGTTTAGAATTGAGATAGGCCGATAATTTTCAATTTTGTTCTTTAAACCTTTTTTATGTACGGGTACGATTCTAGCCTGTTTCCATTTATTTGGAAAACACACTCTGTAATTGACTTTTATATAAATTAGTTAAAGGAGATGCAAGTGCTGCAGCGCATTGCTTGATGAAATATGGTGGTATATTGTCAGTGCCAGCGCTCTTCCTCAGTATCCAAATTTTTTAATATTGATAAAACGATAGCTTCAGTTATATAAACTGTACCTAAATTTAACGATACACAATTTTGTACGTCACTACTGTTTGAAGGGTTGTAATTGGTGCTGCAGTGCAAACATGCTATTAAAATATTGATTGAACCCATGTACAATATCACTTCCTCTGTTTAAACATACGCCATTCAATGTGAATGCATTTGGGTAGTCACTAATTGCACGCTTTGATTTAATAAATGACCAAAAAAACTTAGGATTTTTAGCTAGGGTTTGCTGACTATTAAACAAGTGTTTATTATAACATGCAGTATGAACGCGATGAAAACGTTTCCTTAAGAGTGAGAATTCAGTGTAATCCAATTTATTACCAAATTTTTCTTCATTTTTTGTGGGCTTTTTTTTCCTTTAATATTTTAAAAAGGCTCTTCGAGTACCATATAGGATAACTTCGCTTACTTTTATTAACATTAATAACCGGTACATGCATTAGAATGTTTTTATTTATTTCTTCATAAAATATATCAAGTGCATCGTTTACATTTCTATTTGAAAATTCATTATCCCATTGTATGAGACCTAAGTTATAGTTTATTTTTAAATAATCGCCTTTATTAAAAGCAAATTTTTGTGTATACGGGCTTATTAGAGGTAAAAAAGAGATTTCTGATGCGTTAAGAATCAATGCTGGGTGGGCGGTATCTATCTTTAGTAATGGTGCTCCACAAATATTTAATTCAATTATAAAATTGCAAAAAACTAAGTCTAGAACGTTTCCACTAATGTTTTTATTGTGATTATATTGAGTAAGCCCAGAAAAAGAAATTATGTCTAAAAAGTTGTTTACCAACCCCCGTGTTATTTCTGAACTGTTTCTAGAAAAAATAGTTGGTATGTTATTACTCCATTCTACGTAAGATAAATTAAAGTCACCCAAAACTAAAATATTATTTTTGTATTTTAGTGGAGTGACCGAGCATACAATTTTAAATAAAGAGCACAAATTATTAATGTCACATTGTTGTCCTGAATCATTCCCGCGAACATATGCGGCTATTATGTCAAGATCGTTATCATTATGGAGATTTTGGCCGGAATAGTAACCCAAAGTATTTCCGATGGGACATAAGACAAGTATCGTGGTAATACCCTTGTAGTTCACGCAGTACGCAAATCATTACACACCACCTATCCTTTTATTTGTAGCTTCTAAGTTTCTATCACACGAAATACGTCGTAACGATTATCACAGAATTCTCTATCAAAAATACTATTACATAGCCAGTTTCAACCATAACTATGATATCGTAGTTATTGGATCTAATATTATTATAACACTGATGCGTTTTGTTCGAAGACCACGAACATTCTGGTAATATATATTAAGACCGTTCTTCATAGCATTTCAATGTAAAATATATCAAAAGTATTATCTTATTAGGTGTTAAAAAAATTATAATAAATTCTAAACTATAAACCATCAACATTGAAAATTTAAAAATATTGTAAATTTAAATATGTTATGTTAATTAATTTCGATCCTTTTTGCATGTGTTTCAATGTTTGTAAATTATTAATTATAATACAGCTTGATTCCGATAAATAATCCAAGAGCCCATTTTTTTATTATTACTTTCACTATTTATAACAAAATAATAAAGTAACGTAAGCAAAAGCAAAATGAGATAAAAACATAGTTCAGTATATATTGTACTTTCATGTGTTTTATATTATAATAATGACATTCAAATGTAATGTTAGCATATGGCGGACTAGTTTGAGTTTTATCATGTAAGTTTATATGAAGACCTCGAATTCTATATATATTATGCCACAATTGATAAAATTAAATTTAAATAAAATAAAATATATACATAAAACAAAACTAAACAATCTATATTTTCTAAAGTTTCTTTAAATCTAATTCGTTTTTATATGCAACACAGGTGAATTGTCGTTTCTTCTCAAAAATAAGACAGTTTTTGTCCAACAGTACTTAGATCCTTTAGATGATGCAATTTCATGACAAGTTTTAAACAATTTTTGTTACCTACCGTCAAGTGTTCGTTAACAAATATGCTTCACTTCACCGGCATTGAAATGTCTAGAGTGGTCAACTTCTTTTACGTATACCTGCTAAGATGTTATCCTTTTCAAATCGACTTCTAAACTTAATAATTATTGACTTAGGCCGGTTATGTGTTTTGACTAGTGGCTGAACTCTTGTAGCGTGGATTATATATTCCTTTGGCAAGTCAACCTCTGCGAGAGCAGCTAGACGAATTGTTAACTCCTGTAGATTTTCTCACGTGATTCCGGAACTCCCACAATTTCCAGATTTGCCTGTCGCTCTTGCTGTTGGTGTTCTTGCATATATATTTGCATGTTGTTGACAATTGTTTGCAACGTTATCAACTTAGATTAATCTTATTCTGATATTTTTACTGCTTTTTCAAATTTTTCTAGTTTATATTTTATTTCTTCAATTTAGTTTACATTCATAACTCTGCAAAATCTCACTAATTTGTCTTTGAGTTTGAGCAATATTAGATTTTATTTGCATCACTATTTGTGTTAGGTCACCATGGTGAATTTTAACTGCGTTTAATTCCAATCGCATCTCTGAGTCATTCGAATTTGGTAAAGTAAGCTCTTCTTTTATATTATTTATGGCATATTGCATTGGCTTCGAAAGCTTTTTTCTTGTTCAAGAGTGAAGTTGAAAGAAGTTTTTAAATTCCTCCATGTATCCTTTCACAATTCTTCATTAAATGGTCTCTGGTCCTTTTACGTTCTTGCCGTGTCGTAACATTAGTAGCTCTGTGGACGTCTTCGTTTGCCTCACGTGCCCGATTCGCACATCGATGTTGAGGGTCCGGACATAACGATGAGACGTTAGTTTGAGCGAGACAACAAATGTAGCAACCGGAGGTATTGGAAGATTGCAATTATGTTCTCGATCCACAATGCACGGAATTTTCGTCTTTAATTACACTTGACTCTAATATTATTTTAGCTTAAAATATTATTTTGCAAACGTTAGTAAGTGATATACGTGTGATCACGAATGCGGTTGAAGCGGAACTGACTGGTTGGTCCGTTGAATGCTTATAGTTGGCTGAAAATAGTTTTTTTTGCGATTACGTTATTTTTAACACTAACACTACTGTTACTACAATAATATTATTTAAATTGTTCAAACTACGTCGATACATTCATTTTACGTAAATGATTAACGTATAAAATAATATTATGATTTATAAATGAGGCTTATACTGTAAACAGGTATCATCTTTAAATTTGTATATATAAATTGATTACAATGACGATGATTTTTTAAAAGATTGTGGTGACTTTTCTCCGTGTTGGACCAGAGTGTAACTGGCATGTAGAAAAGCACTATAACTGTATATAATAAAAATAATGAAGCTTTATTTAATTCCCTACACACGCTTACATATATAATTAACATAAATAATACAACTACTTCATCATCACTATCAGCTCATATCAGTCTACTGCTGGACATAGCCTTTTCTCTGTTTCTTCAGACCACTAACCAGTGCCACTTCAACGAGCTCATCCTTTGCGATATGTCAGAATCCTTGCTCTCTGCCATATGAATTCGTTACAGAATTTTATCCGACAGAGGACTCGAGCAAGCACGTTCCATAGCACGGTGAACTACGGCAAACCTGTGTACCAGAGCGATAGTCAGAGCCATCGTTTCTGCCCCGTAGGTCATCACGGGTGAAGTAGTACTATTGGTTAGAGACTTTCATCTTTAAACTAGTGCGTGTCGACGACGTGAGAATGTGGTTTAGCTTCGTAAATTCGCTCTTTCTTGAAGCTGCTGTCTTCCCAACTGCAATATGTGCTCAAGGTAGACATATTCATCGACAACTTCGACAGTAACAACATGGAAATTGACTGGCCTAAGGAGAACGTGTTCGCTTGAACACGACTTCCAGTCTAGTCCAAGTTTATCCTAAGTCCAACACGTTGGGAGGATTCATTTAAGCTGTAGTATCTAGTTGAAGCACTCCAATAACTTGACTCAGAACATTTAATTTATCTTTTGGCCTATCTTTATTGATCGTATCTGACTACGTGTCCTGCCCATCTCCATTTATATTTTAGAGAAAAGGTTAGTGCATCAGTTAATTTTGTCTTTACAATTTCTATGCTTCTCGCTTTTGTCGTTTAGCACTATTTTAAAAACTGCATGTAATGAATATAATTAATACTTTTATCAAATATATTATTGACAAAAAAATATTTATTTACGATAATATAACGTTATATTTTTTTAAGCTTCTCAATTCCTATAAAGTAATTAATCCTTTTCCTGTGAAGTTAATCAATGAATTTCAAAAGCGTTAATTAAATACGCGGCGTTTATTACTTTTTAATCAATTAAACTCATCTAACTGCTTATTTAATTTCATACTGCCGTCGTAGGCTTTACATCAAAGTCATTAATGAAGCTATCAAAACGCCCGCTAATGGTAAAAGTGATCGAACAGAACAAAAATGAACAAAGGTGAAAAATCCCAAAAAAAAATTAAGAATACCACTTTCCGTTTTACATTTTTCTGGTTCTGTTTGTTAATTTATTTAATTAACATTTTATGTACCGTAACAAAAGTTAATTAAGAAATTAAAAAAAACTAGAATGAACACTCATTCTAGATCATCGTCATATCAAACTCCTAAAGTCCATTGGTTTTAAGAGGTGGTAGGTCCCCTCCTTACAGGGGCCGTCTGAGTCCGTACCACTGCAGCATAGTTGATGCAAAGCATTAGTGTGAAGAATGCACCTTGTTCTAGTTTGAACGGCACTGTAGCCAGCGTATTTATATCTCGTTAGGCAGCGCGTTGCCGATACGCCTGGTATTGCTGATGTCCATGAGCGTCGGTGATAATATATCATCAGTTCCCCCGAACGCTGGTCTACTTTCAGATCGGTAAAATAAGGCTGCAAAAAGCACGATCCTCAGCTAACTGCATTCATCGAGTTTCTGCGCTTTGTCTTTCTTCCAGCCCAGACGACTTTTAGCTACCCGAATAAGCTGGATTCAGATTCCGCGATTATACAGAAGGCTAAGAAATATTATCTGCCGCATCGTCAATATGTCGTCTATGGTGCTATAGCCTTCTAGAAATCGATAGATCAAATAGAAGGCTGAAAAATACCAACTGCTTTTCCTTGTTTGTCTTTTGTTCTGTCGAAGTTCGGGTTAAGTTGCTGGCCCTTTATTTTCGCCAAAATATACATACATTTTTACACTTAAATTGTAGTGGATTATATAAAAATTCAGGAACACAATGTTTTTAATTTAAAAATTCTGACTTGAAATTAAACATTTATTAAATAATTTGATTGCTATCGAGGCAGATCACAATTTTTTAAAATTTAATATTACACTTTGAGTTTTTATTTATCATTCAGTTCTATATCAGTCGTCAGATGTTATATTTATATATAGGTTATAAATACCTCCTTATTTACTTTATTTATTTTTTCTTTACTCTGAAAATTATATGCAGTATGAAAATTTATTATGAGAAACAGTGAAAATAAAGTTTGTCAATAATTAATGAAATTAGCAGCGTTACCTTTTTATCTATTTACGTCATCTGCTTAGTTAATTTCTTATTGTCGTCACAGGGTCTAAGTAAAAGTCATTAAAAATTTTATTAAAAGTTGAGCGATATTTGAAGAGGAGGATTTTAGGAAAATAAAGTATAGCAGAAAGCAACAAAATATGATAAAATAATATAAAAAGTAATGCAGGTTCAAATTTACAAAATTCTTGAATAATAAAAATGTTTGAAAGTTTTAAATTTTATTAAAACTCGGAGGGTACGGTTCCATCTCTTCTATTCTATGAAATAATTTATAAATGTTTAATCAGAATAGAAATTAATAATAAAAATTGTTTTTTTTTAACTATATGGTAACAGAGATTGTAAAAATTGTAAAGAAGGGATTATGAATTGTAATACAAAGCGAGAGCCATTAAGTCCCGAAATGATCGTCGTTTGACAATGAAAAAACGCAAATATGTTTATTTTTTAACTTTTGAGATTTAGAGCTGTTATTAAAGAAAATACACATAATAACAAACTAATACAAGCCTAAAGGTGTCATTGGTAGATGATTGTATATCGATATAAATGATTGCATATAATTAAAATAAATACGTTGAGTACACATGAGTAAATTCTTCGCATTATAATCGGGAAAATCCTTGCTTTTTCCACAAAATTGCCCCTTGATTTCTGTCACCGCATTTGCAATTTCTCATATGTTTTAAGGTTTTTATGATGTCAATGTATCGTTTATAACGCTGTACTATACACTACAGCGTTTACCGCGAAAGCTACAGTTATAATTTGCATTCAAAATTCGGTGCAATTGGTTGAAAAGTGGCTTTTGATGGCTGCGTTGATTCGATTATATATTAAAATTGTAAATTCTGTGAGTTTTAAGGTTAATACAATTTATATAGTAAAGTTGTCATATGTTTTATTAAAACATGCATTGACAATTTGTTATTTAGTTTTTAGACACTATTCAGTATTTTCCCAATTTGCTTATTAAATTTCTTAATATTTATCAACGTATGAAGTAATGCACTTAGCACCGAACATAAAAAATATCGTAATTGCAAGTATTTTTTATATTTTGAAACTTTCTGTTTTAATTATAGATCTTGACTTTATTTTTTATAATATTGCAGCAAATGGGAGTATAAGTATCTCTAATTTTGTCTTAATTACTGTTATCTTTTTGGTAACGTGCAAACATTCGAGAGCGATTAATCATCATCCTTTTAGCTATACGGCAGTATGTACTAAAACGAGTATTATTCGAATGGAATTGCTATGAATATTTATAGATCAACTTCACTAAGCTAACCCTAATGTATATAAAAAATGCTAAACGGACAACATCATTTGGGTGCTATTTTTTGATAAATTTTGTTTATTTAGCAATCAGTATAGTTTTGAACTTTAAAACCTAACCTACTGGTCTATATGTTATAACGTTATACATTAGGATTATAGATCACGCCCGTCATAGTTTTTCAAGTATCCTTCCGAATAAGCTCAGCTCAATGAAAGACTTTTTCACTTATACGACTTTTTAATCATTTTTGAGATAACACGCTACATTTTTAAAACAACCATTCTCAAACATAGCGGACATAAGCTCCTCAATAGTTCAACGCCTCTTCATTAAGGAGTTTTGACGAGGACCCACACTCTGGTCTAATCGTAGGTTGGTCGGTGATCGGCTTTTATATGCCAAGCCGACGGGCATGAATCTAGTCAAGTACTTTTCAGACGGTTAGGTGATCGGCCACTGATGTCCAACCATCAGGAATAATAATAAAAACTGTTGAGTCCGACAGTGATTAGAAACCATGAGGCTGGGACTATTTCTGGAATAATTTTTAAAACTAATATATTCTCTAAACATGCTGAATAAAATTAAATAGTTCTTAATACGGTTTCATTAAGTCAAGATATTACGAAGAAATGAGATTTGATATTGTACTGATATTAGGAAATTCATCAGACATAAAGATAATCGCATTAAGTTCTGGCAACATAAATATTTGGCAGGAGAGCTGAATACGATTGCTATATTGTTAAACTGTCGAGGGAAGTAATATAAGTTTAGGGGTTTTACATTTGACCTGCATAAAAATTATTCAAATATCGTATTAATTAAATTAATTGCGATTTCAACATGTTTATACAATTAAATGAGTAGGTAATAACAGCATCCGGAAACTTAATTCAAAATAAGGAGGATAGCCATTGCAATTTAAAAGACTATTAAAAATTTAAATTATTTTATTTTATATATGATATTAATACAATGTAATCAATTACATTGTAATAACAGTATCCAATGTAAACAAAATTGTTTTTCCTTATTTTTAAGATTTTCTCAACATAAAAAGGATGAGGAGTGAGATATTATCATGTGAGTTTTTAATGAACTATGTATTTTTTAAAAATATATAAAAGAAATTTATAGAATGAGATTAAAGAAATATATAGTACGTATAATCTCTTGATCTATCCCAACCAAACAATAATTTGTCTCTTTTACCTCTATACAAACGTTTAATGGATTGAAAATATAGTTAATTATACGCATCCGTTTTATGTGCTCATGTTTGAGATAACCGTAAGGTAGATTCACTGCAGAAAACAATATCGCAGTTAGTTAATCATGTACAGTTAGAAGACTTTAATGCTTTTATTCATGCATATTGATTATGCATTATAAAATGAATAGCAGTCGGTCCATGGCTCGCGTCGATTTTAGATTTTAAAATGGATTTTCCTAAGGTTAGAAAGTAGGAAAAGTAATGTATAGTCAATGTTAGTTAAGTCAATCGAGAGTAGCTTTAATGTATGAGAATTGTGAAATTGGTTTAAGTAGTTTTTGAGTTTACTCATTACAGACGTACACACAAAAAGCACAAACCGGTCAATAAGTTATTTTTCAGTATGGTAGACCGGAATAGAGTTGAAAGTGAATTAGATGTGTTATGGTCAACCACCTCGTGGTCTAGCGGGTATAGGTTTGACTGTATAAACCTGAGATAGGTTTTGTGTCGAATCCCGCAGGAAAACAATTTTCTGTTATCGTTGTTTGTCATGTTAGGGACAATAAGGGCCGAGGACCCATTTGAATCTGAAAAGTAAGATGATCATGGGCATTTAAAAACTTGGTCAACCCACCAATCCGCATTGGACCAGCGTGGTTTATTTATGCATAGGTCAAAACAATACCCCTAATGGAGAAGGTTTATTATAATATAAAATTGGAAGGAGTTTTATTAATGCTCGGATATATTTTCAGTTTTAGCCTCCATAAAATAATTTTTAAAAGTGTTTTATTTTGCTGGTTTTTTTCATTAAAGAAACTGATTAATTACCTGTAGCCAGTGGGTATAGGCGTGTGCTTCAGAAACCGGAGGTTCGGGTTCTAATCCTGCGGGACTCAACAAATTTTCATTGTTGTTTCAGTTGGTTAGGCATTTGGGCTGATCACCCAATCGTCGAAAAGTAAGATGATCCATGCGTCGGATGGGCATGTAAAATGTCGGTCCACCCACCAACCCGCATTGGACCAGCGTGGTAGGGTACGGTCCAAAACCCCCTAATGGATAGGGGTGTATTAGGGTAGGCCTATGTCCAGCAGTGGACTATCACAGGCTGATGATGATGATGATGATGATTAAAGACGACAATAACTGTGCAATATGTGAATAATAAATGTGCAAATATGTTCGTGTTTTCATTTTATTTGCAAAATTTGTATAATATTTAGTGACACATATAATTCAAAGTTTTTACTTATAATGAAAATAGTTAACCTACCTACCTACTAAAATATCATCATTTTCAAATACAAACGAAATTAAAGCAAAATGTACACGTGAACATTTGTAACAAAATTGGGACGCTTTTAATTTAAAACTTGATTTTAATCATCATGAATTAGACGTACAAGTTTCATTTTACGTATAAAGTAATAAGTGAACCTTAAAATCGTAAATTTAAAACACAACATTATACTTATACGAAGCATTATTAGATGAAAATTATGCGATCGTAATATTAATCATAAACACAAGTAAGCAAAATCCTAGTTCTGGTCCGTCGAATATCAATTAATCATATTACATTTTTTTATAGACAATACAAACCTGAGTAACGAACTCTAACTCTTTCCAAACCCTGATACGATATTGTTACAACATAACATGGTTATGCGACGAATAATTCGAAACACGATCTCGTTATTTATGAATAAAACACGGCCACTTATCATACAGGCAACTTTATCAGTGACAGGCTTCGTACTGCATAAAACGGGAAGTGAAATTTGCATGACACATTCAACGCGTTGGTGAATACTAATGTGACATCACACTGTCACTATGCCATGCAAAACATAAAGGATTGCAGTTGTTAATCAATCGTTCAAACTACGTCGAAACATTCATTTTACGTAAATGATTAACATATAAAATAAAATTATGATTTAAAAATGAGGCTTATACTGTAAACAGGTATCATCTTTAAATTTGTATATATTTTGAATTTTATTACAATGAAGATGATTTCTTAAAAGATTATTGTGTCTTTCCTCCGTGTTGGACCAGAGTGTAACTAGCA
The DNA here is from genome assembly GCA_029286875.1 of Lamproptera curius. Taxonomy (NCBI): domain Eukaryota; kingdom Metazoa; phylum Arthropoda; class Insecta; order Lepidoptera; family Papilionidae; genus Lamproptera; species Lamproptera curius. The sequence continues at coordinate 595,692 of JAGSMT010000093.1, read as the reverse complement.
TGTAGTAAAGCACTATAGCTGTAAATAATAAAAATAATGAAGCTTTATTCAATTCCCTACACACGATTACATATATAAATAACATAAATAATACAACTACTTCATCATCACTATCACCTCATATCAGTCCACTGCTGGACATAGCCTTTTTCTCGTTTCTTCGGACCACGTAACCAGTGCCACTTCAACGAGCTCATCCTTTGCGCTATGTCGGTAACTTTTGCTCGCTGCCATATGAATTCATTACGAATTTTATCCGACAGAGAGACTCCGAGCATAGCACGTTCCATAGCACGTTGAACTACGGCAAACCTGTGGACCAGACCGATAGTCAGAGGCCACGTTTCTGCCCCGTAGTTCATCACGGGGTGTAGTAGTACTATTGGTTAAAGACTTTCATCTTTAAACTGTGCGGTGTCGACGACGTGAGAATGTGGTTTAGCTTTGTAAATGCGGTCCAGCCCAACTGAATGATTCTATCGACTTCTTTCTTGAAGCTGTGTCTTCCCAACTGCAATATGTGCTCAAGGTAGACATATTCATCGACAACTTCGACAGTAACAACATGGAAATTGACTGGCCTCAGGACAACGTGTTCGTTGAACACGACTTCCGTCTAGTCCAAGTTTATCCTGAGTCCAACACGTTGGGAGGATTCATTTAAGCTGTGTAGCATCTCTTGCAAGCACTCCAATAACTTGTACCAGAACATTTAATTCATCTTTTTGGCCATCTTTATTGATCGTATCTGGCTACGTGTCCTGCCCATCTCCATTTTATTTTTAGAGAAAAGGTTAGTGCATCAGTTAATTTTGTCTTTCTACGAATTTCTATGCTTCTCGCTTTGTCGTTTAGCACTGTTTTAAAAACTGCGTGTAATGAATATAATTAATACTTTTATCAAATATATTATTGACAAAAAAAATTTATTTACGATGATATAACGTTATATTTTTTTAAGCTTCTCAATTCCTATAAAGTAATTAATCCTTTTCCTGTGAAGTTAATCAATGAATTTCTAAAGCGTTAATTAAATACGCGGCGTTTATTACTTTTAATCAATTAAACTCATCTAACTGCTTATTTAATTTCATACTGCCGTCGTAGGCTTTACATCAAAGTCATTAATGAAGCTATCAAAACGCCCGCTAATGGTAAATGTGATCGAACAGAACAAAAGTGAACAAAGGTGAAAAATCCCAAAAAAAATTAAAAATACCACTTTCCGTTTTATTTTTTTCTGGTTCTGTTTGTTAATTTATTTAATTAAGACTTTATGTACCGTAACAAAAGTTAATTAAGAAATTAAAAAAAACTAGAATGAACACTCATTCTAGATCATCGTCATATCAAAATCCTAAAGTCCATTGGTTTTAAGAGGTGGTAGGTCCCTCCTTACAGAAGCCGTCTGAGTCGGTACCACCGCAGCATAGTTGATGCAAAGCATTAGTGTGAAGAATGCACCTTGTTCTAGTTTGAACGGCACTGTAGCCAGCGTATTTATATCTCGTTAGGCAGCGCGTTGGTGATACGCCTGGTATTGCTAATGTCCACGAGCGTCGGTGATAATATATCATCAGTTCCCCCGAACGCTGGTCTACTTTCAGATTGGTAAAATAAGGCTGCATAAGGCACGATTCTCAGCTAACTGCATTCATCGAATTTCTGCGCTTTGTCTTTCTTCCAGCTCAGACGACTTTAGCTACCTGAACAAGCTGGATTCAGATTTCAGTGATTATACAGAAGGCTAAGAAGTATTATCTGCCGCAGCGTCAATATGTCGTCTATGGTACTATAGCCTTCTCGAAATCGACAGATCAAATAGAAGGCTGAATATACCAACTGCTTTTCCTTGTTTGTCTTTTGTTCTGTCGAAGTTCGGGTTAAGTTGCTGGCCCTTTATTTTCGCCAAAATATACATACATTTTGGCACTTAAATTTTAGTGGATTATAGAAAAATTCAGGAAAAAAATGTTTTTAATTTAAAAATTCTGACTTTAAATTAAACATTTATTAAATCATTTGATTGCTATCGAGGCATATCACAATTTTTGTAACTTTAATATTACACTTTGAGTTTTATTTTATCATTCAGCTCTTTATCAGTCGTCAGATGTTATATTTATATATAATACCTCCTTACTTACTTTATTTATTTTTCCTTTACTCTGAAAATTATATGCAGTATGAAAATTTATTACGAAGAAACAGTGAAAATAAAGTTTTTCAATAAGCTCAGCGTTAATGAAATTAGCAGCGTTACCTTTTTTCTATTTACGTCATCTGCTTAGTTAATTTCTTATTGTCGTCACAGGGTCTAAGTAAAAGTCATTAAAAATTTATTAAAAGTTGAGCGATGTTTGAAGAGGAGGATTTTAGGAAAATAAAGTATAGCAGAAAGCAACAAAATATAATAAAATAAAATAAAAGGTAATGCAGGTTCAAATTTACAAAATTCTTGAATAATTTAAATGTTTGAAAGTTTTAAATTTTATTAAAACTCGGAGGGTACGGTTCTAATCTCTTCTATTCTATGAAATAATTTATAAATGTGTAATCAGAATAGAAATTAAAAAAAAAATGTTTATTTAACTATATGGTAACAGAGATTATAAAAATGTAATTCTTTTAACATGACATCTTAAACCTATATGTCTTAGTCTTTACGTACATGAAAAAAGGTATGACCGTTGGAGTAAGTAAAATTTACTTTTATTACTAACTACGACCAGGTTCACTACTTCGTATTAAAATAAACTTGTAAAGAAGGAATTATAAATTGTAATACAAAGCGAGAACCATTAAGTCCCGAAATGATCGTCGTTTGAAACGCAAATATGTTTATTTTTTAACTTTTGAGATTTAGAGGTATTATTAAGTAAAAATTGGAAAATACACATAATTACAACGCTTAAACTAATACAAGCCTTTGTGTCTTTGGTAGATGATTGTATATCGATATAAATGATTGCATATAATTAATATAAATACGTTGAGTACACATGAGTAATTTATTCGCATTATAATCGGAAAAATCCTTGCTTTTTCCACAAAATTGCCCCTCGATTTCTGTTACCGCATTTGCAATTTCTCATATATTTTAAGGTATTTATTACGTCCAAGTATCGTTTATAACGCTGTACTATACACTACAGCGTTTACCGCGAAAGCTACAGTTTTAATTTACATTTAAAATTCGGTACAATTAGTTGAAAAGTGGCTTTTGATGGCTGCGTTGATTCGATTATATATTAAAATTGTGAATTCTGTGAGTTTTAAGGTCAATACAATTTGTATAGTAAAGTTGTCATATGTTTTATTAAAACATGTATTGACAATTGAGTTTATATCTTGTGTTATATTTTCGTGTATACATGCATAGTTATTTAGGTTTTAGACACTATTTAGTATTTTTCCAATTTGCTTATTAAATTTCTTAATATTTTTCAACGTATGAAGTAATGGGCTTAGCACCGAACATAAAAAATATCTTAATTGGATAAACGAATGCATATACAAATAAAACATTTATTTTTTATATTTTGAAACATTCTTTTTAATTTTTATAATATTGCAGCAAATGGGAGTATAAGTATCTCTAATTTTGTCTTAATTACTGTTATCTTTTTGGTAACGTGCAAACATTCGAGCCATGCCAGCCATTCTCTTTTACATACATACGTATGTGCTAAAAGAAATTATTCGAATGGAAGCTACGAATATTTATAGATCAATCACTAAGTAACCCACTTATAAAAATGCGAAACGGGCAACATTATTTGGGTACTATTTTTGTTAAATTCTTAGTTTTATTTAGCAATAGTATAGTTTTGAAGTTTAAAACTAACCACGTCTATATGTTATCGTTATACATTATAAATTAATAAGCCCCAAGGTTTTTAAAGTTCCTTCCGGAATAGCTCGCCAATGAAAGATTTTTTTCTACTTACATGACTTTTATTATTATTTTTTGAGATAAACTACGCTACATCTTTAAAACATCCATTCACACAGGATAGGATTCATCATCATCAGCCTGTGTTAGTTATGATAGTGGACATAGGGCTCCCCTAAAGCACGCCTTCTCCATTAAGGGGTTTTTGGACTGAGGTACCCACACGCTGGTCCAATGCGGGTTGGTCGGTGGACCGACTTTTTATATGCCCATCCGACGCATGAATCATCTTACTTTTCAGACGGTTAGGTGATCGGCCACGATTGCCCTAACCATCTAGGAAATAAAAAACTGTTGAGTCCCAGCAGGATTAGAAACCACGAGGCTGGGACTATTTCTGGAATATTTTGCGAAACAAATATATTCTCTAATCATGCTGAATAAGACAAATAGTTAATAGTACGGTTTATGTAAGTTGTTTCGAAGATATTACGACGACATGAGATTTCAGATATTGTACTGATATTAGGATAATTCATCAGTACAAAGATAATCGGCTTAAGTCGGCAACATAAATATTTGGCAGGGAGAGCCGACGTCGATTAAGCTTATGTAAACTTGTCGAGGGGAAGTAATTATAAGTTTTAGTGGGTTTTACATTTGCCTGCATAAAATTATTCAAATATCGTATTAATTAAATTTTAATTGCAATTTCAACATGTTTATACAATTAAATGAGTAGGTAATAACAATTCCGGAAACTTAATTAAAATAAGGAGGAAGCAACGTTGCAATTTATAAGGTTACTAAAAATTAAAATTGTTTCATTCTATATATGATATTAATACAAATGTAATGCAATTATATTGTAATAATAGTTATTAATGTGAAACAAAATTGTTTTACCCTTATTTTGTAAGATTTTCTCGGCAACATAACATTAAAAAGGACTGAGAGTGAGATACCTTTTTACATACCAGTGGTAGGTCCCCTTTTTACAAGGGACCGTCTGGGTGGGTACCACCACGGTGCCTATTTCTACCGTAAAGCAGTACTGTGAAAGCACTACTGTGTTCCGGTATAAAGGGCACTGTAGCCAGCGTAATTACTGGGTAAACGAGACTTAACATCCTATGTCTCACGGTAGGCAGCGCGTTGGTGATACCTGTACGACCAACGATACTATGGGTAATATTTTTTATAACTAGAGTATGTTTTCAAAAAAATTATAAAAGAAATTTATGAATTAATTAAAGAAATAAATAGTATGTATAACACTCTATGCAAACGTTTCATATGGCACTTGAAAATATAGTTAATTGATACACATCCGTTTTATTGCCCTGTGTTTGAGATAATCGTAAAGGTAGATTCGCTGCAGAAACAGAAAATGCAGCGGTAGTTAATATTACAGTTAAAGACTTTTAATGTTTTATTCACTGCATTTTTATTACATTATTAATGACTAGCAGTCGGTCCATGGCTCGGCCGTCTATTTTTAGATTTTTGATATGGATTTTCCTAGGTTAAAAAGTAGCAAAGTATGTTATTCAATGAGAAAGTAGCTTTTTAATGATATAAGGATTATTTAAATTGGTTTAGTAAAGTAAAGAGTATTTTTTCTTTGCTAACCGGAAAAGAGTTAAAGGAATTAGATGTGTTGATGTTTAACCACCCCCGTGGTCTAGCAGTATACGGCCCTTTCTGTATAAACCGGAGGTTTTGTGTTCGAATCCCGCGGGGAAACAATTTTCTGTTATCGTTGTTTTCTGGTCGGTTAGGACAATTAGGGCCGAGGACCCATTTGTCTGAAAAGTAAGATGATCGGATGGGCATGTAAAAAGTCGGTCAACCCACCAACCCGCATTGGACCAGCGTGGTATAAGTGCGATACGGTCCAAAAACCCCCTAATGGAGAAGGCATGCTATGGATAGAAGGCCTAAGTCGAGTAGTGGACTAACACCAGCTGATTGATGATAAATTGTATTGTAATATAAATTCTAAGGAGTTTTATTAATGCTCGGATATATTTTCAGTTTTAGCCTCCATAAAATAATTTTTAAAAGTGTTTTATTTTTGCTAGGTTTTTTTGTTCATTTAAAGAAAATGATTAAATACCTCCGTAGCCTAGTGGTATACGCGTGTGCTTTAGAAACCGGAGGTCGTGGATTCGAATCTGCGGGACTCAACAATTTTATTGTTTTTCTCTATCCTATGTGGTTAGGGCAATTTGGCTGACTATCCCAATTGTCTGAAAAGTAAGATGATCCATGCCTCGGATGTGCATGTAAAAGTCGGTCCTCTCACCAACCCGCATTGGACCAGCGTGGTGAGGTCAGGTCCAAAACCCCTAATGGTTAGGTGTATTAGGGAGGCCTATGTCCAGCAGTGGACTATCACAGGCTGATGATGATGATTAAAGACAACAATACTTAGCAATATGTGAATAATAACTTTAAAATGTTCGTGTTTCATTTTATTTGCAAAATTAGTATAATATTTAGTGACACATATAATTCAAAGTTTTTACTTATAATGAAAATAGTTAACCTACCTACCTACTAAAATATCATCATTTTCAAATACAAACGAAATTAAAGCAAAATGTACACGTGAACATTTGTAACAAAATTGGGACGCTTTTAATTTAAAACTTGATTTTAATCATCATGAATTAGACGTACAAGTTTCATTTTACGTATAAAGTAATAAGTGAACCTTAAAATCGTAAATTTAAAACACAAAATTATACTTATACGACGCATTATTACGATGAAATATTATGCGATCGTAATATTAATCATAAACACAAGTAAGCAAAATCCTAGTTCTGGTCCGTCGAATATCAATTAATCATATTACATTTTTTTATAGACAATACAAACCTGAGTAACGAACTCTAACTCTTTCCAAACCCTGATACGATATTGTTACAACATAACATGGTTATGCGACGAATAATTCGAAACACGATCTCGTTATTTATGAATAAAACACGGCCACTTATCATACAGGCAACTTTATCAGTGACAGGCTTCGTACTGCATAAAACGGGAAGTGAAATTTGCATGACACATTCAACGCGTTGGTGAATACTAATGTGACATCACACTGTCACTATGCCATGCAAAACATAAAGGATTGCAGTTGTTAATCCAAAACTCATCACAACAATAGTTATAAATAGTTATAGTACATAACCGTTGAATTTAATTTAATAATGTAATAGCGAATGTTATATTTTCTACTTATTTGTATCATTGCGCGTTGCACCACTCATATTATTATAAATTTTTGCTCAGATTCAAAGTCACTGTTAATTACCTATTAGTATAGTATAGAAATTCTTTAAAAAGTAAAACTTCATCCATATATATTTTGTTTGTTTTTACCTTTAGAGCACTTTTTGTATTTGATAAATATGATGCGAATTTTCATAAAGTAAAATGTTTTGATTCATGTATGTATTCTAATAGCTGTTTCAAAGACCAGTTCCACTATTATACGATGTTTTGTGCAGATATTCATTCGAATTTAAAAGAGGAATTCACAGTAACATGCAAAGCTTAAAAACGAAGACAATAGTTAATGTTAAAAAACGCATCAAACATACTTTGTTGTTAACCTTAAATATTATAACCTGTTATACAAAAAAATATCTAAACTTCTTATTCAGAACAAAGTTAACGTACTTTACATAAAATTGCATATTTTATGCAGCGGTTTATCGAAACGAATAAGAAAATTTTTAAGTTCCTTTTCAATATATCAAGTTGCAGAAAGTAAACAAATTCTCATAGCGTACAACCTGTTTATATAATCAAAATGTTAAACAGTTGATAAATTAAATTTTAATTTTAACCAATCATAAAACTACAAATTTCACTGTTGGTATCGTATGTGGATTTTTTAAATCACTTTTAATTAAAAGTCAGTTAAAAAATTATGAACTTAAAAATAACCTTCTCAAATAAATAGATTGTTTTAAATCGCTTTATATTATTTATATATTAATACCAGTTATATTTTTAATCCTTTATGATATTCATGTTATTTTTAACACTTTTATTTTCAGTCACACGTAACTCTATAAAACAGATTTGCATTTATTTAAACTCTTTGAATGTGCGGTTAATACGGAGTGAATTCTCTCTAGCAGTAAATTACAAAATGTAAATTTATCATCGCATCAACGCAGTCAGCAGAAGCCGTTATCCAACTCGCAGTCAAGTTGCATAGAATATTTAATATAAATTATTACTGTGGCTTTCGGGAAAACGCTGAAATACAGTGTTTGACAAAAATGTTCATATGGCATTGCAAACAAAACTTTTACCATCGTAGTGGCAGAGTGCTAGAGTTTCAGCATAAAAGTTTAAAAGCTTTTAACAAAAATGCAATGCATATACATTTCCTACTCTTGTTATAGGGATATATTATATTTAGATATGGCGTGAATTTGTTATTTTTCTAAAACTTATAAATTTCTGCAATAAAAAATATAATAAGTTACTTGATTAGCGAGTTGCTAGTGTCATATTTCACATATTTGATAACACAGTTTGAAAATAAGACCTTAAAGTGAAATCCGACCGTCTTTACTTCAAGGTCTTCAAGGTCCTAATCGTGTAATTGTTAACAAGGTGCGATATATTGTATTCAGTTTTTGTGACAAATTAAATACACACAAACTCTCTTCAAGTTAAGCTGGAGTTTTTTTAAGAGTTATCAGACTTTTAAGAATTAAGAGATTTTATCTAAGTAAGTTTTTTTTTCATACTTATTTTATTGAATATGAATATACGTTTTTTAGATAGCTATTTTGAAAAATCCTTTGTGTTTAATTTTTTTGTTCAAACTCAAAAATATTTTATCAGTTTAAACTCTACTAACGTCAAAAATTTACGATCGGTTCAAAAACACAGATCTATCCAGAGAAGTACCAGCATGAAACGCTTTGGTGTTTATTTAAATTTTTAACAAAACCTTTCTAAAATTAAAGCATTTACAAAATTTTAGTAAAATATAACTTATTACCACGAGATTTGCTAAGGCAAAAAGATTTTTGAGCTATTATAGTGTCCACGTGTTCTTGCTGGTTTGCTAAATTTCAACGTGGACATGACAAGCTCAGTTCACGATCCCGCACTCAATGTCTAGCAAAAAGCCAGGCAACTTTATACATTGGCATGAGTCGAATACAGATAATCTTGCATGAGCAATTAGGTGTAAAAAGTTGTTTTCCGATGGATACCATGTTCGCTCTGTGAAGAGCAAAAGGCGGCTCGCGTTACTTGGAGCGTAAGATCTCTCGAAAGATGCCACGTCAGGATCAACTCAATAGTTCGATAATTGTTAAACGTAACAAAATTGTACGTTCACGGAGTGTTGCAAAAAAAATGGTGCAACGTTTGTCTCCGAAACCGGCGGAGATTGCGACTATTCCTCTTGAGGGACAAAAAACGGTTAATGCAGAATAGTATGCTAGCATTTGTTTGCCACAGGTCGTTTCTGAACTCCGTAAAGAGAACTGCAGCCACCGCATCATCTTCCATCACGGCAATGCGAGTTCTCACACCGCGCACAAAACAAAAGAGTATTTAGAGCAAGAAAGCAGAATTATTAGATCATCCCCCGTACAGACCTGACCTGAGCCCTAATGATTTTTATACTTTCCATAAATAAAGAATAAATTGCGTGGTCAGAGATTATCATCATCGAAATAAAGCTGTGGACACCTACAAAACGCCATTTTGAAGACCTTTAGATGATTATTCGATAATCAAACCAATAATTTGTTTTTTATTGTTGTGTCACTTCCTTGATTCCCGAATTTTTAGTGCCGCCCTCGTAGTACAGCCATATTGCACTTAATTTAACGTAAACCACCAAACTTGATGTAAACAAACGTATGATGATATTATTATGTTAAGTCATTGTTACTTTGAAATATAAGTTCATACCTATGGGATTATAGATAAATTTTAAATTACGTTTAATGTTCCGAAGTTAAAAAATATGTTTAAAATCTAGCGCACCAGAACTTGTTAGAAATGTCAATGAGATATTCAACCAGGAATTTTTTAAACGTAATCGATAAAAACATTTCATATCTGCTCAAGTATGAGATAATTAATTTATCCCAAACGTCCATTCAAACATATTTACTATAATTTCTACGTTTTCCATGCAATTTAAAAAATCTGTGGGAAAAATTATCTTTTTCAGATTTTAACTTGTAAAATTTCATAAAATTGCAATATCACTCTTAGTGACGTTGATCAGTGTTATTAAATCGCTGACGTTAATGAAGCTTTAATCAATTTTATTCAGGCATCCTTTCAATTTCACGCTTTTGGCTTAAATAGAAAATAATTACTTTATTAAAAGTTATTAAAAGTTAAAAAGGGCAGTGTAATTTCTTCGTAAATCAAATAATTTCGAATTTTCTTTTGTTAGTACCAGAATTACATGTCCATAAATACAAAAGTAACTATTCTTTTAAGCTAGTCTGTATTATTTTGGTTGCAACAGATTGTGGGATATATGCATACACTAAACGATTACTAAATAATGATTTACAATATTAAAGCATATTCTTCTATAACGAGCAAAAGACAATACTTAGTGAGTACATGTACATTCTCAACGTATGAAAAAACCAAGAACTATGTAATTCTACCTTTATTGACTAAGCATATTCGCCGTAACTAATTTTTTTTCATTCTGACATTGATTAAAAGCTACCGAAATTACTAGCTAATATTTATATTTTTTATATATTTATATTTAAGATTTCAGATCACTTTCCTGTTTACAATAATCCGTTTACGTTTTTATATTTTATTTATTCTAACTTCAAGTAAAATTAAAGTAAAATTCGTCTAAAATAACATATTTTTCAAACAAAACGGTTAAAAAAATACGCAGGGACCGTATCCTATATTTTGAAAATACCTGCGTTGAGTAATTACCTGTCACTAACACACCTGTCCTGTGTCGAACCTTTATGTCCATTAACCTTTGTTTATCAATCCTCTTGCTACATAACGCTTGCAAAGTCAACACATATCCTATAAAAAAATAGTTTTAAGTCTTATAAATGTCTCTCCAATTCTTTACTAATATCAAGTTTTATACATGACCATAAGTTATTAAACTTTATATTAAATATAAATTGTTACCAGAAAAAAATAGTTCTGTCTCTGCATATAACACATGTAACTGCAACCAATGCCAATAGCAAACAGATAGCTTGGTTTGCGTAGTGGTTGGTAAACCTAACTGTTGCGCCAAAAAGTGGGGTTTGATTCCCGTAGCAGGAAAATATTGTGTGATGGACATAGTGTGATCTCGTGTGTGGGTGTTTATATGTGAAAAGAAAATCTATCTTCTTATCAGTTATCCAGTTTCAATAGTTCAATAAAGCTTTGCTTTGCTTAATTTTACTATTATTATTATCACGTTTATATAATTTTTTTCATCAAAGTGTTATATTAGACTCCAATTGTCTATACCATAACTCGTTCGCATTAATATACAGTTATAATAGTATATAGTTTAGTATAATAGTTAAATTAATAGTTAAAAATTATACAAAACAATAATAGTTTTTCACGCTTTTGGGCTAAAATAATTTGACTTAAGTCTTTATTTTACATAAATCCTATATCTTGTTGCACTCGGATGTAGTTAAATATTTCATAACTATTTAGTTTGTAGTATAATCTATCTTAAACCATCAAAACAAAATCTAAATTACAAAAACTTTATTAAATATTTTTTGTCATAATTTAGGGTAATTGTTTTGTTTTCCTATTTTGCTAGACGTCACTTACGTCTTCCATCTTGGTGTAACATAATTTATTTATTTTCTTCAAAGTTTATTGTCAATTTATTACAGTAGGTGTAAGAAGATATGTACTTAAAATACCTTTTTATTATTACAAATACGACTTATTAATTTTTAACTTTAATATTATTCAATTAAGTAAACCTTTATATTAAATTATACATAAAATTTGACACAATTTTTACCCGGATATGCTTCAGTCCGTTATGTATTCAACACCTAAGGGTGTCAAGTCGACGTTTATTATTCAAAGGGGTGATCCCAAACTCACGCGTTTTGAGGAGCTCTTGATTTTCATGAATAGTTTTTTTTTATATTATTTTTTATATATTCTAAACTGTTATCTGCGCTTAAATTAGGTCTATTTTAATTTTACAATTTTTCAACATGTTACGTTTTTTTTATTATTCCTACTTAGGAAGATATGATATAAATTTATTAATATGTGTATTGTACCAATGTAATATGTATTTCTAGATATTTAAGATTCTATGCTGTTGTAAACAATAAGAACAATATTTTGTAAAATACATAGATTAATGGATACTTTATTAAGAACTTCTATATAAGTATTGATAGGAATATGGAATAACACTTTGTAAATGTACTATTATTAATTTGTTCGTGTTTTTTTTAAGTTTAGGTTAAATTTCTTCAATAGTCTTTTCATTTTACTTATGTGTACTGAAATTGTAACCGTTTGATCACCATATCAAGAAACAATATCGATATCTAATGTACTATAAAAGGATGCATATGATCTAATGAGCCTCTTAATAAAAATCAAGTCATCTAATACTATTCCTACGGAATAAATACAATTGTGTTTACGTTTTTTAATCTAATGTTCTTTTGTTACCTGTTAACTTGAGGCATCCTCAGCTTACTTACCTAAAAAATAAAAAATGGATTAGACTTTTTATCTTGTTTAAACTAAAACATATTTTAATTCTGAGACATTATTTATATCAAAAATATAAAATAAACATAAAAAAAAATAATACCAAACTTTTCATTCTATTGTATTTAAAAAGTAACGCCATGAGGAAATAAAGAGAAGGTACTGTCCATATGACGCCAAATTCATGATCAAATAAATATTTTAGTTACCATTCAAATATTACGCGAGTTCCCTAACATTTTTTAAAGTTTTCGGTCACAATTAATAATTAAATATAATAGATTTTTTTAAGCAAATTTTTAAATGCTTGGAATCAAAACTTTCACGGTAAATGTATTATAAATGTCATCATCATCATCAGCCTGTGATAGTCCACTGCCTGATATAGGCCTTCCCTAATACATCCCTATCCATTAGGGGGTTTTGGACCGAATCCAACTAGGAAACAACAATGGAAATTTGTTCTGTCCCCGCAGTATTCGATCCCATGATTTCCGGTTTCAAAAGCACACGCCCATACCCCTAGGCTACGGAGGCAGTATAAATGTAAACTTGTATAATTACTAACTACAGGTTTTATTATAAATTTCGTTACTTAACCCGAAATTTCAAGATATTAAAGTTTATGTTCTGTAAAGTCAGTTTTCTATTCCCTCATTGATGAGGATCGCGACTCGCGACATATCTGTCTTCACTTGATGCGTTGTAAGACGTGTGTAATTTACGGTGTATGCTGCCGTTGCCGATTTGTTCTTCCTCCATGGTCGCAGTTGTTGACAATAAATATATGCCTTAATAGTTCGGTCACTTTTAAAAAAGCTGTAGTGAACGACCCCGTTGCTAGTTCACTAAACACTCACAAGTAACTTTTTCTGAACTATTTTCGTTTAGGGATAGTTTTGGCTGACTGCAGCTCTCTCTGAAATGCTTGTGATAGATCCGCTTTCACAATAGCTACTTCTTCATTTTCCACATATATCTCCGGCCATCTTATATGATAAGCTTGAAAAACAAATTAACGACTGTTTTTAAAATTTTCTTAAATTTCAGTACGTCAAAACACTAATTTCATTAAAAAGACATAATATTTAGAATAGCATACCGCGAAGTTATTTTATATAAATAAAGGTTTATTAAAGTTTATTATCACCCAAAAGTGAAGAGAAAAAGCTTATTCTTTATATTGTATTGACGAATAAGAAATGTACTTTACTTTACTTTACTTTATGCCGAACACATTTATTACATGAAACCAATATAGAAGAGCGCGAAATGTACGCATTTGGAGAATATTTTGAGTATAATAATATTATTGTTATAACCACTTTTTTGCGAATTAAATAAAACAAAACTCACTTAATTGCAATATTTCATTTATCTAAATTTTGTCTTACACATTCAATAAAATTACAGCTTTGCACACAAAAGGAAACAGTGAATTTATGTTTCCCCGGTATACTTTTAAACAAAAGAAATCCCTGAGTGATTAGACACATTAGTCAAGAAAAAGTAATATTTTCCATTCCGTTCAAGTATTCTTTCTGTAATCATTTCTTGTAGATTTTCACTTTAATACCGAGCGCATCTGACGTTAAAATAATGAATGCACATTTATATCGTACCAATTTAGATTACCAAGATATATTTTAAACTTAAGTTATATCTATTCAATTCGTTATATTTATTCAATGTCAATATTTATGGTTAAAGTTTAATTTGTTAAAATAACAGTACTATCAGTTACTTTTGTTGTTACTTGACTTACTTAAAAATATATTCAAGTATTTAGTAAAGAAAGGTTTTCAATTGGTAAACCCAAAGAAATTCGCGGGTTAATATTATCTCCAACAATTCCAAGGCCAGGTATAAAAAAGTTCTTTAATGTTAGCAGAAAATTTTAATATTCAGGGCGAGGGTCTAAGATGTAGGCTTTGCGAAGATTTTGTGTTGGTTTTTGTATTTAGGTTAAAATGTTTTGACACTTTAGTGTTACCGCCGATTTTATATAATTCTCAACTTTTTTATAAATTATAAATATATTTATGTAGTAATGCAACATAGTTTTTTAACTATCTACTAGCAAAATTGTTAAATTTAAATAATGTAAAAAAGTTTTATAAATATTTGAATATAACTTTAAATTTTTATATTAAGGCTTTAAATCCTAATGTATATTAAATGAAAAGCTGTAAATATATATACATATATACACTTGTTAAAGTAAGCTATTGAAAAAAATCTGCATCCGTAGCCTAGTGGCTTTGGAAACCGAAGGTCGTGGGTTTGAATCCTGCGATGATTTTTAGTTGGTTAGGCCAATGCGGGCTGATCACCCGATTACCTGTGAACTAAGATAATCCACGCGTCAAATGGAAATTTAACAAATCGGTCGGTCCTGCGCTTGATCTGCCTCCGTTATTCCAACCATCGGACTATATAAGGAAGAAGGAGTGGACGTGTCTTTGCATGTACACTGGTGTACTATCTCCTGCGCAGTTGGCTGATCTCCAATACAGATCAGCCACGGTAGTCAAAATGGACTAGGAAGATCCAATCATAAAAGATAGAAAAATTCAAATTAAGGCGTATATATAAGATATTTTTATGAAAATTGAATGATATTTTCAGCATTTCCTGGCATTTTAATAAATGATTTTGGTCTCAACTTTAGATAACTTACACAAATTTTCGCAACAAACAGCAAATGAAACAATAATACATTTAACTTAGTTCATTACCATTAATAAGGGAAGATAAATTTGGTTGGTTGGAATAAATAATTTGTATCTATTTCTTACAGCCCATTAAACTTTACAGAGGTTGTGACAGTTTTCTCAGAGGCAACAATAAATTTATTTATATAGAACATTAAAAACTTTTATATCACGAATTCAGATAAATTGTTTCACTATAAGAATGTCGTATTAATAAGGAAACAATATGAGTATATAAAGCCTTGTATTAAATGGCCAGTAACATAATGCGATATTTGTATATATCTAACAATTGGCAGTAGAATATAACTGTTCACCTTAATAGGAACAGATTATCATATTAAAGTAATCTGAATAAATATTAAGCTTCTTTCTAGTCGAGAAATTGAAGTCGACGTGTCTCACCCTATACAGGGCGGATGTCAATCGGGCGCGACTTCAATTAGCAAATTTCAAAATGTTTGCACAAAAGAATTATTAAACCAGAACGATGATGTAATAGCATAATAATTGTGTGTAGGTCGAGGCAACAGAGTTGACCATAGCTGATGGATATAATTACTTAACCTTAGTTCTAGGAGGCAACAATACAATCTTATTTTGTCCGTACATACCTCACTGTTCTCACAATCCTGATAATTACCTTCATCACTGGATGTGATACTACAAAATTATACAACTGCTAAAAACTTTATTTTCACTAGTGATGTCAGCCTTGATATACTTTCCGGGAAAAATAACTTTCACCGCAATACGCATCTCAATATATTTGAAAAACATGGCCTGCGGCGGTGTAATGACAGTGCTACTACATTTGAGACATGTATTGACCGCTTTATGGTGAAAATTAGCTATTGTTGGAGCACGTTCGCATTTATTATCCTTAGTGATCAATCGTCTATAATTTTGTTTTTATAGTGTGTCAACATGTTCTCTCCAAAGCCTACGCGTCGAGCGAAAAACATTAATTTTGATGCTATAAAAAAAATTACTTGCATAGGAAAATTGGAAGGAAAATTTTCAGTTATCAGATGTAAATGAAATAACCAATCTCTTGGAAACCAAAATGAAAGATGTAATTAAAAAGAATACAAAAACTACTGAACCACCGCATTGCAAGAATTTTTTAAAGCCATGGATCACATCCATTATTTTGAAATCTATACGTAGATAAAATAAATTTAACAGGCAAATAAACAGACTTCTTAAACTTCTTTCCGACGAGAGAACTAAATATTGACACTATAGGAATGTTTTTAATAATTTGATAAAATACGTAAAGACCAAATATTTCAGGTAAAATTTTAAAAACAGTAAATATTTTACAGTTCGTAAAACAACCTATTATAAAGGGTATTTGCAACATAAACAATTGCTAGCTCTCAGAAATCATATGTTGTATTTTATACTTCAGAAACATTTTTTGATGTACAAACTTCATGAGGTTATTAGGAATAAATCATTATCAGGGAATATTATTAAAAGAAGTCTCACATAACGTTATAGTTTATAGCTTCTAATAATATATAGCAGTCGTTCATTACATGGGATAGGTCGTAAATATTCCGACCGCCTCCCAATACTCACTAGGGACAACTCCGGTTAACGGTGTCGAATTGAAACCGAATTAAGTCATTAACGTCATGTTGTAAATGTCCTGTTTTTAAAAGAATTCTTTGTATATGTTAGACATAAAACACGTGACATGTAGCTAATGTAAAAATAGTTACATAAAATGATCATAGTTGATATTCTTGACATACTTATTAAGGGCCAATGACAATTCGATGTTTAAAAAAAAAACAAATTAATAAAAAAATAAAACCAAAAGTCGCTTTTCTAGAAAATCCATCAAAAGTTGAATATAAATGATAATAAACTAAAAATAGCGTAAGAAAAAAAGATTTTATTGTAAAAAAAAAGCGGAGGATTTCAAGGATATTATTAAAGTAACCTTTCTACTTATATAGGTTCATTAAATATTTATAATTATTGATACCATGCTCCCCACCCTGTAAGGAGTTAGATTTTGTAGCGTGTGATATGTCCGCAAGAATTGGACGAAAAGTTTATTATTTAATTAATTTACATAAAACACCGCTGGGAATTTCACGGGATTTTCTGTAACACACACTATATGATGTATATAATGTAACACTTATAGTATTCGCTACTAACTTAATAATTATTTACTGTCAATTTACTACTTATCACTAACGAACGAACGGTAATGACAGTGCTACTAAATTTGAGACATGTATTGACCACTTTATGGTGAAAATTAGATATTGTTGGAGCACGTTCGCATTTATTATCCTTACTGATCAATCGTCTATAATTTTGTTTTTAGAGTGTGTCAACATGTTCTCTCCAAAGCCGAAAGAAAAACACCACTGGGAATTTCACGGGATTTTCTGTAAAACACACTATATGATGTATATAATGTAACACTTGTAGTATTGGCGACTAACTTAATAATTATTTACTGTCAATTTACTACTTATCACTAACGAACGAACCGTCTCAGCTTAGTGCTAGTCCAATACTGATACTAAATGTATAACAGAATTTCTTTATATATTACGTTTGTTTAATAAAACATTAATGAGTTTAATGAGTATAGCCGAACATCGACAGCGGTAGCGTGCGGTTGCGTGATTAGGGGGGGCTTATGTAGCCGGACATGGACCTCACCTGGACTGGATATCAAAGGCTGATAATGATTATAATAATAACATACAAGTTTTTCTTAAAGGTTACTCCTAAAAGAGCACAATGATTATGGTGGGTTATCCCTGAGACATTATCATATACCATCACGGATGTTTTTTGTAAAACTTCTCAAGATTTATAATACTGTTTTACATTATTTTAAACTATATCATCGGGCAAAATGTAAGCACAAAAACGTCTTTATTTACGCCATCATATTAGAAATTTTTAAAATTTTAAATATTTCTCTACTGTATTATTCAAGTTAAAATACACATTTTATCTTATTAATAAATCTTCTTTAAGATCAAATTTTCGCATAACGTTTTATAAAACTTCATATGAGGAAAAATAAAAGTCACTGATGTGCAAAAACGGCTGGCTAAGATGAAGTTTAAATTATGTGTAAACTTTTCGTGCTTTTTTAAAAATAAATATAAACAAAAATACATAACAAATTGCATTTGTCAGTTTATTTTTAAACGCGAACCTAGCGCGTTTGCATTTAATATTTTATGTTAAATGCAACGCAAGCGGGTTAAATTTTAACTTAAAAAATTTGCTTGCATTTTTAAAATTAAAGCGTACGTGACAAGTTTTTTTACTTATTTCTTAAATATCTGTGAGAGGAAAAATATTTAAATAAAACAGACTTAATGTTATTTGTGTTTTTTTTTAAATAAATTATATATTGCATAAAAAAAGTAAAAGTAGAAAATTATTAAATAATTAAAGAATTTTAACACAACACATGTCAGCTTTTTTTCAAACGAAAATTTCCTTCTAATACCAATCAACATGACTGGTTTGGTACATTCAGTGTTGAAGTGGTCTCCCATTCCACTAGGCCACACAGGCGATTGTTAATTTCTTATTAATATGTCTATAAAATCGCCATTCATTTCTTTCAGGATTTAAAGCTTATAAATATATAAAAAGATCCTTTCACATAGGAACATGAAAAGAATGTTTTCATCCAAGGAATGCAATTTTAAAGTACCACTTTTAGAGCGAAGACGTTTAATAACTTTTTATACATGCAAAATGGCCATTTATATATAATGTTTTAATATCGGCGTGATTGGTTGTATAGGATAAAATAAAAGTAATGCGTCATTTGAAATCCATTCATATCCAGATTTTTCGCATTAATAATATATATTTATACAATACCGACGTTTCGGACTTTTTCCAGCAACCATGATTACGGATAGACTAAGACAATATATGTCTGTATGCGTTTGCAACAGCCGTCAAGGTTTTTTATTAACTACTAGTGCACTTAATTTTCTTGCTAAGTTCAAGTGGACATGCCATAATTTTTGGTTAATAACATTTTTTTAACTGCCTCCGTAGCTTAGTGGTAAAGGCGTGTGCTTTAGAAGCCTGAGGTCGTGGGTCGAATCCTGCGGGACTTAACAAATGTTCATTGTTGTTTTCTAGTTGGTTACAATAGTCTAAAAGTAAAAGATGATCCATGCGTCGGATTGGCATGTAAAAGTCGGTCCAACAACCAACCCGCATTGGACCAGAGTGGTGGGATACGGTCCAAACCCACTAAATGGGGAAGGCGTGCACTAGAGACGCCTTTGTCCAGCAGTGGACTAACACGGCTGATGATGTGTGATGAATCATTTTTTAATTTTATTGCAGCAACACACAAGATTAAAGCGTCCTTAACAAAGTTTTGCTTGTAGTAAAGGCATATTCATCCAATATTTTTGATATACATTGTTTTTATTTCTTTATAAAAAACTTAAGTTATTATTTGTATTTAATTTAAAACAAAATAGAATCTATTGATAAGACATAAAAAAGTGTAAAAAATTTTAAATACGTTCAAAGTTTTGTGATATTTAATTAATAACGTTTTAAATGAAAACAAGTATCAGTAAATGAAATTCAATAAATATAATAAAAATGTACATGATTCCACGTAATTATATGAACTTTTCAAGATAAGATATATCTTACACTTCGCAGAAGCACTTTAACAAAAGAAATTTCTAGAGAGATTTTTCTCCTTAATGCATCCACGTACATCAGCTGATGTTAAACTAATGATTGCGCATTCACATTTTACTTTACACTTCTCCTACTTTTCTTTCTATTCGTAATCAAATAGCGTTTTACTTTACACTTTTATCCATTTTCGCAAAGTCCTAATGAATTTGTTGCTATCAACAATATATAATATTGTTTATATTTTTGAAATCAATATGTATTTTGTGTCAAGTGTTACTGTCCTAGTAGGTAGCTACAACTAATTTTTAGGGTTTACTAATTTAATTTTAACTTGAATATTATTAAGAAAAAGCGTGTTTTGAATGCACGATTCAGTTATAAGGTTTTAAACTAAGTGAATTAAAATAAAAATTTAATTGAATTTCTTTGATATTAATGCAAATACAGTTGTTAAGCCAAGCTTAGACTGCATGTGGAGCTTCAACAAGCTTGGGATCGAAAAGATTAAAGGTCTTACTCCAATTGTCAGCTAAGCTTCTTGTAATTATCATTTTCTATTTCTTAAATATGTTATATTTATATTTCTTACTATGTTAGTCGATTTCTGGACAAAGACCTCCTAATGCACGCCTTCTCCATTAGAGAGTTTTTGGACTGTGGACCGATTCGGCTTGGTGGGTGAACTGACTTTTTACATGCTCATCCGACGCAAGGATCATCTTACTTTTCATCAGCCCCATTTGTCCTAACCAACCAGAAAACAACGATAACACAAATCCGAACCCACGACCTCCGGTTGATAAAGCAAGGGCCAATACCGCTTGACCACTGAGGTGGTTGGGTTCAGTGATATCGTCAAATTCATAAAACTTATTATTTGATCTCCTTTTGATATTCAAGTCTTTTATAAATGATTACTATTTAAAAGATCAATGATAATAAAATTTAAGCCTAATTATAGTATTTGCATAATTATTTTTTATATGTACAGTAAGCGTTTATTGTTGAGAAAACCTCGTAATTTGTAGTTATTTAACTTATTTTACTTTACTTTTAGTTTCTTCGAAAAGTAAACACGTAGTAATAATATGGCTTAAATCAACTGTAAGTAATAAATATTGTATTACTAAACAAATAACATTCACAATGGAGAAAGATAATGAAGCATTAAATTGAAGAACTCATTGTTTGATGTAACTTTTGTGTTGTTTATCATGGTGTGTATAAATTTATGAAACGAACTGAAAAGACGACATTAATTTATTATCTGATACGGATGAAATGTTATTGCTGGCGGCTTTCAAGAAAACTTTGTGCGTCTTATAATGCTCAATTGGTTTTTTAGGCTGATTGTTTTTGCGAATGAAATGTTCTCATTAATGTAATGCTTACGAAATAGAAAAAAAAATGTTGATTATTGCATTTAGGCTACGTCTTAGTTATATTCTAAGATTGTGTTAAAGATACAGTAAGAATTTATCTATTTTCTTAAAAGTTATTACTGGTTTTTTTCTTCGAAATTGTTTTTTTTTAGAAGCCTCGAATCTTTTTAAGCTTGTTTGATTTTTACCGTTAAAAAAAACAGAAATTATTTTTAAAAAATGTTTTAAATAATTGTTAAATTGTTTCGGTGGCCAACGTTTATTTATTTTTTATTTATTTATTCTTTTTGCACAATTACATATACTAGGGCGGGCCTAATGCCTGAGGCATTATCTAATGGTCAACCTTAAATCTTAGGGATGTTATGAAAAATTTAGCGTGAGTGCTCTTAAGGTACAATATGAGAATAACAAAGTCTATAAATAGGTGTAAATTTTAAGATAAAATTTCAGTACAAGTTAGCAAATATAATTTTTTTAATAAATAACGATAAATACACTATAGGCATACATATATAAAATATATAAATATACACAAATATGGTTATAAATAAATAATCACATAGTCAGTTGCTTCACCGATTCTTCTTCCAGTAAATGTTTACGCACTTTTGTTTTAAACTGAAAGACGTTTTTAACCATCTTGATTTCCAAGGGTAGCGCATTCAACAGAATTATGGATTGAATTTGGAAAGATTTGTAATTGAAATCTGTACGATGAGTGGGACACAGAAGAATTTTAGATTCTACTTTAATAACGTTCATGTGCATTAAAAATTTGCTTACTGCTACTTATATTTTTACATTTGACATATTTAATTTCGGCACAAATAAAGAGAAATGAAGCTGATCACCTTATATTGACTATAGATTAAATGGTCAATTTAATTAAAAAAATTGCATAAAAGCTTTTCATTTAAAAAAAATTAAATTGATCATTCAATTTATAGTCAAGTCATTAAGGTAATTAGCTAGTTTTGACCTCATGAAATTTAATTATTTCTTTTCGCGAAACTGCCTCCGTAGCCTAGTGGTATGGGCGTGTGCTTTAGAAACCGGAGGTCGTAGGTTCGAATCCTGCGGGGACGCAACAAATTTTCATTGTTGTTTCCTAGTTGGTTAGGGCAGTTTGGGCCGATCACCCAATTGTCTGAAAAGTAAGATGATCCATGCGTCGCTGGGCATGTAAAAAAGTCGGTCCACCCACCAACCCGCATTGGACCAGCGTGGTGGGATAAGGTCCAAACCCCCCAATGGATAGGGGTGTATTAGGGGAGGCCTATGTCCAGCAGTGGACTAACAAAGGCTGATGATGTATGTATGTGTATGATGTTTCGCGATTATACATATCAAATCCACTTATTTACGGATTTTTCGCGTTACTTAAATATATTTATTCCCGACGTTTCGGATTCTTTTCAGCATCCATGATCCCGGGCAGACTAAGTTGGTATATGTCGATATCTCTTTTTTTTAGACATATTTGACAAAAAAGTGTTTATGTTGTTCTTCGATTTTGTAGTTTTTTATACTCTGCGTTTAATTTTTGAAATTATTGGATCCCAGGAAGATGGCAAAGACCAACCATCTTCTCTATTAAAATTTAGATATGTTTTAATTTCTATTGCTTCCCGAATCCTCCTTGGTATAAATCGATGTTCATTAGCCAATCATTATATCAGATTTCATGAACCAAAAATACTGGCTAATGAACTTTTTTGTCAAACCAACATTAAAAATTAAGAAATCGAAAGATATGTCAATTCTTTAAATAAAAACTGACGCTTATTCGAAAAACATACAGAGATACAGACATATACCAACTTAGTCTGCCCGTGATCATGGATGCTGAAAAGAATCCGAAACGTCGGGAATAAATAAATTTAAGTAACGCGAAAAATCCGTAAATAAGTGGATTCTCATGAAATTTTTTTAGTCCCGTATGTTAAACGACCTTGGATTTAAAACTCTTTCTAGAAAAGTTATTTGCTGATCACAAAATTTGTTTCGTAAAAAATATTGGTTGCTACTCAATCTAGCCTAAATTTTTGCAAGACTTATTGATCTTTATCGATCTATCATTCTTAAACTTAAAAACAAACAAACGTATATATGATTGGGTAAGTATAAGATTATTGATACGAACAACTACGATTAGAAGAAAATGTAGCATTTTTACGTGTCAATCTTTAAACATCGTTTATGTGTATTACTTTCATTAATCAAACGAATGCTAATCATCTAACATTCTAGACAAAGGTAGAGAAAATAAATTGTTAAAGCGCTTTTTCGTTAACAAAACGACAAAAACTTAGCCGACTTTGGCAACAGGTTTTTGCCTAAATTAAAATTTGGTGTCGAAACGTGTCTCGTTTATTCATGTTTGGTAATGAATTACAAGGACGCTTTTTTAAATTGGCATAAAAACTTGCAAGTAATATGATTATTAGTATTATATGCGAGAACTTTACTCGCATATAATACTGATAATCATATTGTATACTCGTACAGTCTTAGGATCGGTTCTATGTTAGCTACCCCATAACAAGTACTTGTTAAACTTTTCAACAATAATATTAATGCTGTTCATTAGCATTATATAAATTAATTTTATTTTTGGTTGTTAAAAGCAAAGATGTGTTAAAAATTATTTTTTATAATTAATTAATATTATTGTATTTGTTTCTTTCCAAATTATTTTATAATAATTTAAAATAAAAGCCATACAATGAAAAATCAAATCATGGTTATGATCTCACATCGGCGTTCAATTTGCGAAATTAAAAGCTATTATCAAAATTTTCTTTCCGAACAAAAAAACACAATTCTAGAAACGGATTATTTTGCTAATCGTATCTTCTTACGTTTTATATTTTTTATTTGTAATTTAGATTCTGTCGTGTTTATCAGGATTATAAACCTTAGAGATGAAACACTGTGTTCTCAAGATACAAAACTGTCTGCAGCTATAAAGTACGCCAAGTAAAGTCACGTTGATTTCGATTTACATATTTCTCATTTCCATTACGTTATTTGTGTTGCTTTAGTAAGATATATTAATTATTTAAGGTTTTTTGCTCGCTTTATAACGCAGGAAATTACCGTGTATATGTATCTTTGAGTCATAGTAAGTTATAGTGTGAGGTATAAATGTATAATTTATACCTCACAGTCTATTAGAAAATATTCACGAATAAATTTGTAGTAATATTTTCGGTATGTAGCTATTTAATAGCGAATCGTAAAGGTCCAAAAGGATTGTGGTATTCCATTATTCCTTATACTAACATGTTTCATTTGTTTCACGAAAATAATTAAAAGTACAGAAATCGTAAGAATGTACAAATTAAGTACGCGCTCTACAATTTCATTATTATGTCGGACGTATTACAGCGTGCTGGTATAAAACGTTTCCCGTTATAACTGGTATAATTTTAAGCAAAGTGTAAAATTGTATACAAAATGGCTACCATAAACTGGCATACAATGTCTTTGTTTACATAACTATTTAATTTTAAGGAAAACGTGTTCTTTATATTAAAAATAGCGGATAAAAGAATCAAAAATCCTTAAGTAGTGCAAACCAGAAGCTGTTATTTTTTAAAATGTTTTACACGTTTTAAGTTAGTTAAATAAGGTTTAACATGTGTGTTCCGAATGTGTTGAAAACTCAATAGCGTATTAGATAAGTCGTTGTCATTAGGGGATTGTAACGACAATGATAGGTTGTCACCAAGATGGATGGAAAACATTAAACCCGGTGACAATCTATCATTAAATCCGTTACACGTGTGTCGCCGCATAATTTATTTGAGTTGAAATGTTAACGTAAAATTTATATGTCCCTTATAACAAAAATAACAGTAATTTCATTTTAATAAATAACAGTAACTTTATTAAAATCTTACTTTCGTGAAAAAGTTAAAAGATTGAAATCATATCTTAATATGAATGCACATAACAATGAAAATCAAATCACAGAAATTCGATTAAATAGTTTTTTACTTTAATTTCTCTTTCGTTCAACGTCAACGTTGGAGTTACTATTTACTGAAATCGTAAACTCTTTTTTTTGACTAAAAACTTTCGGTTCGCAAGTATTTCTTGGTCGCCTTACACAGCCGCGAATTTGTTACGCAAGAATCTTCGTTCTCTTTCTTAGAACAACGCTCTTTTTTGCCTGCTCTCCTATTTCCATTTCATTTTTCCTTAACTCGCAAAGAAAGAGGGTAAAAGGTGAATACTTCGTGAAGCGGTCGGTGGGCAGCGCCGCTGCAGTCGGCCCATTGCCTTCCTGAGTTCCTACGCAGCGCATCATATTTCGTAAAGTCAAGCGATGTGAATGGCCAACGCTCCATTCTAATAGTTTTACGTTTACTGCCAACCCCAACCGCATCAACAAAGACGACTGCAGCTGTGCCGCCACCAAACGAGGTTTTTATCCTTCTTTTTACCGCATTTCCAATCCGACTTCATAGCCACTTTGTCCGAGCCGGATTATGCACATGCTCCTTCGAACCGCATCCCTGCTTCTGGTCCTAAAATAGGATCGGAACTTGAGCTAGTTGTTCCAATTCTAATTGAGTGATCACGCGCCTGCGCAACTATAAAATTTGGTCCTTCGAGCCGGAACATCCATCAATTACCTATCCGAATCAGTTACCTATCCTGTATAGTCCTCCTAAAATATCGTAGATTGCGTACCTAATATTTGTATTGTTCTTATCTATTAGTATTAAGAAAGATAGAATACATAATTAGTATTAAGAATCACAACACATGAGTATTCATTTTGGTTTTAATTAGTTCATATATATATATATAAAAATCTTTAAATAAAACAGTTATTTTATTAAAAATAGGTGTCAAAAATATTTGATATGATGACATATTTGAATATAAAAATAGAAAAGTTGGTTATTATTATTATTATTAAAAATTATTTTACATTTTAATTAAAGCGAGACTTATCATTAGTTTTTCTAATAATGTTGTAATATATAGTTTATATTAATATATATATGAGAAACATTGATAATGGATATGTATAAATTATCCATCTATCTCATCTTCAACTTACTAGTATCGCTCGCCTCACCTTAACGTATAACTTATTTCGTTTCTGTTATCGTCTTCATGTTTCTGGCTATTTCTGTCATTATTCAGAAACGTGACTATATCATCATCATCGAAGTCATCAATGTCATCGACGTGATCTAATTTACTACCTCAAATAGACGTACCATTCTATGTCTTAATCAGGAAAGCTTAGTCTAGTAGAACTGACAGCATTTGCCTAATTTGATAATTTTTAATTTTGTCACTAACTAGTAACCCGTTCCAGGTTCATGCAGAGCCTTACATATGATATATGCTACGAATATTTCAATTAGTTTTGTCTAGTAAAAATCAGCTAAGAACGAGCGCAGAAGAACAGGTTTCATTAAAATCTCGCCACAGCAACGCGTGGTAGGTTCCACTAGTGTTTTAAGAAAGCAGTAAACGTATCTTACGTTTACTGCTTTCTTGACCGACTTTCCAAAACTTACTCAATTTGGAGCAAGCGTATGTTTTTGATGTATATGTTACCTATTTGTTTCGCTCCTAGTGGTCCAATTTTGTTCATATGTTTATGATGATAAATATTTATCATCATCGTCATCAGATGAAGTTTGAATTACGTGTAAACTTTACGTGGAATTTTTTCATAAATTACTAAAAGTGAAAATACGTAATAAATTTAATTTGTCAGTTTGTTTTTAAACGCGAACCTAATGCGTTTGAAATTAATATTTTAAGTTAAAAGAAACGCGAGCGAGCTTGAAATTTTTACTTAAAAAAATTGCTTGCATTTTTGAAATTTAAACGTATATGAAAAATTTTATTACCTACATTTTCTTTAATATTAGTATGCAGAGAAATATTTTAATAAAACTAATATGAGTACTATTTCTACTTTTTTTAAATATAATATTTCGTTGCACGATGGAAATTGCTATAAATATTTTATTTAAATAAATTTTATTGTAATTTTCTTGATAATATGTCCTTAGGGACATATTATCAAGAAAATTTATAAAAGAAATGAATGACTAGTGTTAGCACTAGTCATTCATTTCTTTTAGTATTTTAAGCTTATACAAACATAAAAAGATCCTTTCATCCTGTATGAAAAGAAGGTTTTCACCAAGGAATGGAATTTTAAAGTATCACTTTTAGAACGAAGACGTGAAAGAACTTCTTATACACGGAAATCATTTCATATTCATTTAAATATTATGTGTTAATATCCGGGTTAATAAATATATTGTATATAATAAAAGCGAAATATATATATAATAATATAGGTAATATTTAAGTGTTGTATATTACTTCTATTATCTAGTATTGTAATACATGCGTCGGATGGGCATGTAAAAAGTCGGTCCACCCACCAACCCGCATTGGACCAGCTGGTGGGATATGGTCCAAAACCCCCTAATAGATAGGGGTGTATTAGGGGAGGCCTATGTCCAGCAGTGCACTATCACAGGCTGATGATGATGATGATGATGAATTTTACTTTATTATAAATTATTTTTTGAATATTTTTTTATTAATTTTAACACTATTCCACGAAATTAGGTAACAACTGGTTAGGATTTGGATATTAAATTTGGTACTGTAGTTTAACAACACAGTTCAAGAGTAACCAATTATGGAGGACTCACTGTAATGGAGTTTTAAAGATGATAAATACTACATTCGAAATATTTAACAAATTTTAATATTTAGTTAGTTTTTCATTTACATAACAGTGCATAAAATATTTAAAAATACCTTTATCTTTATTTGCATGCAATATACTTTTTTTAATGTAAGTAAATAATAATATATAAATATATATCTGTACTAGCAGACCCTACCACGCGTTGCTGCGGCTAGGATTTACTTATTTTTTTCTTTGTAATAAACAATTAAAGGGCTTAAGATAAATGGAAGGAAGGAATATCAGTCATGAGGACCACCATTTTTATTAGACAAATTTTAATTGTAAAAATGCAGTGACCTCGATGATGCTACCGTTACACCTGAAAACAATAAAAAATAGCAGTGATATCAAAATCGATTTAATTGGTATTTAAATTAGACAGACTGAAGACGTTTATACAAAAGAGTTTGTTTAAATTATTGTTCTTTTAATTCTTACATTTCTATTAAAAATGTTATAATTTGAATCTAAATAGAGCACTAACACCAAAAACATGACTTAAACGTTTTAGTTGCTTGGTTATTAAAAAACAAAGAACATAAGTTGATTACATTCGTCGCAAGTGTAAGGAAACAACTGTCGTATGAGATAATAATTAACGAATATATAGTACCTTCAATCGTATCCGCCGTTGGATATGTCTTAAAAATATTTCCTTTATATAGTATAATAATACATCACTTTTATTAGGTTTGCGTTGTAAAAATTAATTTCTAATTTTTACATTATATGTTGTTGGCGCATGTTACGTAGCTATTTTATTCATTACTTTTTTTTAGATGGCCTGGTATAAATGGCTTCATGAAATTGAACACTAGAAAATAATTACTATAAAATTACATAACCAAAATTAATTAATTTTAGCAATTACTTCTTATTGGCCCAATTCTACTATGACTCCACAACGCAATCAATAGATATCGCCAACTGTCACTATCGTTTTGTAGCTAACATTTTGCATCAAATAATAATAGACAAATAAATTGGTATAAAATATTATTGCGATTATAAATTAAGTTGTAAGCTATTCTATATTTCAAGTCGGATTAAACTACATATTGTGGGCAACCATATTTTAAAATCGGTTAAGTAGTTTAGTAGTCCATCGCGGACAAACAACGTGACCCATGATTTGTATATATTAAGATTTAAATGACAATTGCACAGAAATTTTATTTGAAACGTTTTCTTCTGCACATAGAAACTTTTTACTATAACATTTGTTCTTTTATTATAGTCATGAATCTAAGTTTTTTAGGACTCGCTCTAAATCTACTATTATAGCAATATGTCTCTTTTCTATTAGTTTATAGATTATTTGTGATCTCTATGTAAGGAGAAAATAAAGATATATTACTATAATAATTATAATTATTATATCGAGTACTCAAAATCTTTTTTCTCGTAAAAATATACAGCTTTTTATTATATTATATTAATTTCATCATCATAAGATCAGTCTGATTCTATATTTACTGGACGTTTTTTATTAACAAAAGTTAATAAAATTGAAATTAACGTACCTTAATACCAATAAACACTCTGTTAAAACCTTAACGTGTTTAACTCTGATAAATAATTGTATTTTTAAATAAAAAATGTTATAGGACACTGACGGACAATGATTTTTCGATTAATCTAAAAATCATGTTTCAAAAACGGACTTTAAAAACAGAAAAATAATTATTTTTGGCTAACAACATAATAACTTATTAAATATATTGCAGGCAAACACAACTTAAGAAATACAAGATTTAAGCGTTCTTAACAAAGTTTTGCTAGTAGTTTTCTTTTGTATTTAAGTAAGCACATTCGTAACAATGAATATTTAATTGAATATGTCTTTGAAATTGAGAACAATGTAGTAACTGTAATTCGTTAAAGTCTTTGTGATTTCCAAATTTTATAAATAACATTGGATTAAATTGAAGTAAGTATTAGATTATCTAATTTAACAAATATAATGAAGATTAGCAAAATTTCATTTAATAACATGAACTTTTCAAGATAAAATATATATTTACTTCGCGGAAGCACTTTAACGAAAGAAATTTCTTTTGAGATTTTTCTCCTTAATGCATCCACGTTCATCAGCAGATGTTAAACTAATGAATGCGCGTTCATATTTTACTTTACACTTCTCCTAGTTTTCTTTGTATTTATAATTAAATGCCGTTCAATGTACAATTTTACTTTTATTTAGTTTCGCTAAGTCCATATGAATTTATAGCTTGTTATATATTGTTTTTTGCCAACAATAAAAAAATTATGTCAAGTGTAACCAACCTCATCCACCAGGTCATCATCGTCAGCTTAAGTTAGTCCACTGCTAGACAGAGGCCTCCCCTTCATGCACGCTTTCTCCAGAAATAAATGTACAATAGGCGTTTATTGCAGAAGAAACCTCGTTAGTTTGTAGTTATGAAATAATGGCCGCTTAATTTTACTGATTTTACTTTACTTTCAGTTTGTTTCGATCCACTGAAAGTAATAAATATTGAATCACTAAACAAGTAACATTCACAATGGAGAAAGATAATGAAGCATTAAATTGAAGAAGTCATTGTTTAATGTAGCTTTTGTGTTGTTTATCGTGGTGTGTATAAATTTATGAAACGAGCTGAAAAGGCGAATTTAATTTATTATCTGATACGGATGAAATGTTATTGCTTACGGCTTTCAAGAAAACTTTGTGCGTCTTATAATGCTAAATTGGTTTTTTAAGCTGATTGTTTTTGCGATAAAATGTTCTCATTATATGTAATGCTAATAAAAATTAAAAAAAAATGTTGTATTGCAGTCGGCTACGTCTTAGTTATATTCTAAGATTGTGTTAAAGTTACAGTTAAAAGTTATCTATAATCATGCGTTTTAAGTAATACATCATCAGCCTGTGCTAGTCCACGGCTGGAAATAAGCCTTCATGCACGCCTTTTCCATTAGGAAGTTTTTGGATTGTATCCCACCACGCTGGCCCAATGCGGGTTAGTTGGTGGACCGAATTTTAAATGCCCATCCGACGCATGGATCATCTTACTTTTACAGATAATTGGGTGATCGGCCCATATTGCCCAAACCAACTAGGAAACAACAATGAAAATTTGTTGAGTCCCCGCAGGGTTCGAACCCACGACCTCTAGTTTCTAAACGCCCTTATCATTAGGCTACAGAGGCAGTTCTAATTTAAGTAATATGTAAAAAAGATCTAAATTCTGCTGGTTGAACTTTATTTTCTTAAAAGTTATTACTGGTTTAATTCATCGAAATTATTTTCTTTGGAAAACCTTGAATCTTTTTAAGCTTGTTTGAGTTTTACCGTTAAAAAAAAACAGAAATCGTGTTAAAAAAAATTAAATTATTGATAAATTGTTTCGGTGGCCAACGCGTTAAAAATTTACTTACTGCTACTTATATTCTTACATTCGTCATACTAATTTTCGGCACAAATGAAGAAAAGAGTAAAAGAATTTTTGCAACATTTTTATTGATCTTGATCGAATAATCATTGTCAAACTTAAAACAAACAAACGAATATCTGATTGGGTATTTTCCTCTATATATTCCGTAACTTAAAAGATAGTTTTAGATATGAACAACTAAGAATAATAGAAAATGCATTAGCATTTTTTAGGTGTCAATCTTTAAACATCGTTTATTTGTAACACTTTTCTCAATTTAACGATTGTTTATCATCTAACACTCTATGCAAAGGTACATAAAATTAATTATAATTAAAGCGAATTCTCCTATACAAAACGGCAAAACTTTGCCGACTTTTTGCAACAGGTTTTTCCCTAAATTAAAAGTTGGTGTCGAAACGTCTCTTGTTTACTCGAGTTTGGTAATGAATTACAAGGATACTGATTTAAATTGGAATAAAAACTTGCACAAAAGTACTCGCATTTAATATTGATAATCATATTATATACTCGTAATGTCTTTTGATAAGTTCCATGTTCATTCATTCATTCATCATCAGCCTGTGATAGTCCACTGCTGGACATAGGCCTCCCCTAATACACCCCTATCCATTAGAGGGTTTTTAACATGTTAACTACCTCATAATAAATACAAGTTTAAGTTTCCCATCTAATTGACAGTATAAAAATTTTGATTCCTAAAAGTAAAGATATATTAGAAAATTTTACATTCTATTTGAATAACTTTATAATGATATAATCAAAACATATCAAATCATGATGGTGGTCTCACATCGGCGTTCAATTTGCGAAATTAAACGCGCCTGCGAGTATTTTATTTTCGAACTAAAACACAATTCTAGAAATGTATAGTTTTCTTCAGACGGATTATTTCGCACGTCTTATCTTTTGGCGTTTTATATTTTTATTTGATCTTGCGCTTGCCAACACGTTAGTTTTTTACTCGTATTTATTGTGAATTCAGATCTGGTCGATTTATAAGAATCATTAACATTGGTGATGAGACAGTTGGTTCTCCCGATAAACAAAGTAACCGTCTGCTCTGAAGTATGCCAAGTAAAGTCATGTTGATTTACTTTTACATATTTCTCATTTTAATAACGTAGTTGGTATTTTAATAATGTTATTCTTTCTCTTTCTTTCCCGAAGAAAAAAATGTAGGGACTAATTAGTTTTCTTCGGAAAAACTCGGATCTTTATCGGAATACGATTACACCCCAACTGTCAATGAATGTTCATATTAAATAAGTAATTTTAATAACCTTTATTACGAAACTAAATTGTTCTAGTGTCAAACGTCAAAATTAAAAATGTCATTGGATAATATAGAGACGTATAAGACTTGAAGCTAATTGAGAGAGCACGATAAATACGAAGTCTTACAGAAAATAAAGTAGAAAAATATTTTCGCACTTTATCTATGTATACTTTACAGTCCAGTAGAGAATGATTCGCGATCATATTAACAAAACAATTCGTGGTAAAACTTTCAGTATGTAGTCATTTAATAGCAAATTGTAAAGGCCCAAAAGGATTGTGGTATTCCATTATTTCGCACACTAACAAAGGTTGAACTAACGTGAATTTGTTTCACGAAACTAAATAAAAATAGAGAAATCGTAAGAACGTACAGATTAAGTACGAGCTCTATAACTGTGGTTAGGTAACTCAATATTATTATGACGGACGTAATACATTGTGCTGGTATAAAACGTTTCCCGTTATAACTAGTAAAATTTTAAGAGGAGTACAACATTGTATACAAAATGGCTGCCTAAACTAAACTGTCATGCAATGTCTTTGTTCGTAATTGTTGATTTTAGGATAACGTATATACGATAAGGATTCTTTATTCTGACAAATAACACATAAAAAAAGTCTTTGTGTAAAGCAAACCAGAAACTGCCTAGTTGGGTCAGGACTGCCTCCGTAGCCTAGTGGTATAGGCGTGTGGCTTAGAAACCGGAGGTCGTGGGTTCGAATCCTGCGCGGACTCAACAAATTTTCATTGTTGTTTCCTAGTTGATTAGGGCAATTTGGGCCGATCACCCAATTGTCTGAAAAGTAAGATGATCCATGCGTCGGATGGGCATGTAAAAAATCGGTCCACCCACCAACCCGCATTGGACCAGCGTGGTGGGATACTGTCCAAGAACCCTCTAATGGATAGGGGTGTATTAGGGTAGGCCTATGTCCAGCAGTGGACTATCACAGGCTGATGATGATGACATTTTAAGTTAGTTAAATAAGATCTAACATGGGTGTTACAAATGGGATGAAAACTCAGTAGCGTATTAGATAAGTCATTGTTATTAGAGGATTGTAACGACAATGATAGGTTGTCAAACATTAAACGTTGTGTATGCCATCCCGGTGACAATCGATTATAAAATACGTTACAATATGTCGCTGCGTAATTTCAGTGAGTTAAAATTTTAACATTTAAATGGTACTCTATTTTAATGGCTTTCGTACAAAAATAACAGTATTCTAATTTTATTAAAAAACAGTACTTTCATTAAAATCTTCACGAATGTCTGCAAGTTAAAAAAATTAATGCAATGAAAAAAATATAAATATGTTCTATCTGAATGTAAAAAAATATGAAAGGTTTGAAATCATATCTTGAATACGAATCACAACCTCAGATCGTAAACTCCTTTTGTCGTCTAAAAATTTTGTTACGGAAAGTTAAAAATATTATTTCTTCTCTTGTGTCACATCAAATGCGCAACTCTTGAAATTATTCAACGTCAGGTTTACACCAATTTTTGGTGGACTCGATATCCCTAAGACCTATTGATTGCTTGGATGATACTATAGTTACTTTGGTGATGATGATGATACTAACATTGCATATACATTTTTAACTATTTTATGCGACTCTAAAGAGGAGAGATATGTTAGTTATCTGCATATTTTTTTATTTATGATACTTTCTTTTATTAAATGAAATATCTTAGTTTATACTTTTATGCAAAAATTGTTTTATTTCTAAGGTTATAATATGTTTAACCGGTTTAATTAACGTTTTTTAAGAAATACAATAAAACTATGGAAAATACTAGCATATCAATATTTCATCGCAAAATGTACAAGAAATCAATTTGCACCAATGTAATATACAAAAATCACAAATAGAAAACGGTGTTATAGAAAATTTTTGTATTTAATTATTATGAGATGTTTGTTATAACTTTAGAATATGGTTTCTATGTTTCTGGAGGGTATCAGTATAGTTACGTAATTATATGACGTTACGTTGATAAAATATTATTAGAGCATCATGGCTAGCTACTTAGTAATGATGTAACGTCCTGCCTTTTCAAGTAGCGAAGGACTAGTAGGGCGTTATGTTTATCCATACTTCTAAACAGTAAAGTGTCTAAAAGTTGGTAAGGTTCCTAAGAACATGTATCGATACTAGCAGAATGCTTGAGGCACTGAGGAAGACAGTAAGTAGTAGTTGGAACTACTAGTTGAATTACTTATACTAGTATTACTATTTTCCTCTAGTTATGTTACTAGAAATCCTAGTATTAGTAACAAATATTGCTATCTAGTGAATCTTCGGTCAGTATGTTAAGCAATCAGTTCTACGAATCCGTCTATATATCTCTTAAGTTATTAAGCCTTAGAGTTACTCGTAAGCCAGCCGCCTTTTGTCAGTGCGACTTTATCCATCTTAATGACTTGAAGAAGTTTATATTTTTTGTGCAAAGATTTAAAACTTTCCACATTTTCATGATAGGAAAGAGTTCCTGTTTCCGCTAAGCGGAAATGGAAAACTTACTCGAAGGTTGAATTAGTCTCCTTTGCTTTTTCTACGCAATTTTCTGTAGGATAAATAGTAAGTTTTTAATACGAGTATTGTCAACTGTTTAAATAGTTCTACATTTATTCACGAGAAATATTATAATTAGCCTTGGCCAATGTTTCTCGTGTAGGTATAGGTTTGAAGTCGGCAAATCTTCTTGAATACAATATATTGATTAAAAATGTGATGTTTATTATACTTACCAATGAAAACAAATTATGATCTAGATGTGGCTACTTTAAACATTAAATAACAAACTTTGAGAGCAACTTATACTATAATATTTTTTCTTCATAAGCGTAACAGTGACAATTGTGCTTTTATGACCCGTTTTGATTAGTTACATTTTATATCATCATCTAGTAAATTAACCCATGAAGGTGATAACATCATGATTAGTTTTTAATTATTTTTTGGTAACTAATTGGAGTATTGTGATAAACTAGCTACAAGATTAAACCATCCAATTTCTAAAATAGTGGTTACTGGTAACTATAACAAACTGCTACTCTTAAAATACAATCTGTATTTAAAACGAAACGAAACTATTTTTACATAAAATTTCCCGTATTGTTTTGTTAAATCTAACCATATAAAAAAGGAACGTTTTAGGAATAGCAGGTAAAAACAATACTTAATCAAGCTTGACTGACT
Organism: Lamproptera curius; assembly: GCA_029286875.1. NCBI lineage: Eukaryota > Metazoa > Arthropoda > Insecta > Lepidoptera > Papilionidae > Lamproptera > Lamproptera curius. The sequence continues at coordinate 559,608 of JAGSMT010000093.1, read as the reverse complement.
TTAAAATAAATTTATTCTAAATGTGTTGATGTCCTCATCGATACAATCTTTGTCTTGGATAACTTCTTAGATTCATACGCAATATAAGCGTTGCTGTTATACGCTTATCCTATATATGTAGTATTCAACACCGCACTACAAACTCATCTCTGATACTTTTCCAAATATTAATTCAATAAAATTATACTTTATGATACCTTTTATTTAAATAATAATAATTATTAAATTGATTCATTTCCATAACTATGGATTTCAAAAATAATATTCAAAACCAATAGGTTAAATTTTGGCGTTCATTCTTACGGAAAATGCAACAGCAAAGGAATGTATGAAGCGAAAAATGTAGCGGTGATGCTGTATTTTTAACGATATCTCGTTTAGACGAGAATAACAGTATCCTGTCTAAAGATATTTTTATTTTATTACCCTTTTTGCAATATAAAATTCTCTAGACAGTCAGAATCATTTATCGCTACCATTCCGACGACTGGGTCAAAAATATCTTTCAATTCAGTTGCAAAAGTATTTTTGTGTTTTTATATTTTATTATTGAACTTAAGTACCTTTTATTTTATTATTTTTTACATTTTCATTAGTGATAAATTGTTTTCGTAAGTTTTTAACTTTATGTTAGTAGTTTTCAAAAAGAGAGGATACTAGAAGGATGGCAATTTTGAACGTCTTAATTATTTAGTTGATAGTTATCAAATTATTAGAGAAAAAGTTTAAGGCAGACCGTTGAAAAAAATAAATGTTTTGCACGTCTCAACTCCGTTACAATAATCAAGCATATAGCAACAACAATGTTTAACTTCATCCTAAATTGCCTTGTTATAATAAAATATCTTTAAAATGCAAAGCCAGCTTGTTAGGTACTATAATGTCCTCCTGCCTTTAAATTATTACAATCTGAAATATTCCATTAGTTTAAGTTAACAGATAAAAATATAAGTTTAATTTATAAAATAAATTACCTAATTATTTCCTTCTGGAAAGATTTATGAAACAATTTATTAATATTATTGTTATTAAGTAGATAAGTTTCATGTCATTAATTTGTCATTAATCTTTCTCTAAAACGTCGTATTACTAAAAGTTACTGTACTTAGATTAAAATAAAAATAAACTTACGAAAAGAAAATTACGCTACGCCAAGTTTTGTAATATAAACTGTTATATGATATGAAAGAAGCTTCTGTGGCCCAAAAAATCCATCATCAGTATGGACAGAAACAAATATGATTTTTCTATGCGTACTAACAGCCAGAACATTCGCAGTTAAAACGAATAACAATAAATTTTATTAATGAAGAGCAATATATTAAGAAATAATTAAGTTTTAAAAATAAATTAATTAAACTTGGAATACATATGAACTCATCGTAACAGCGCCTATACCTTAGCCAAAATCGTCATCATAAGCCCGTGTTAGTTCACAGCTGGACATAGGCCTCCCCTAATGCATGCTGATAGCAGTAGCGAGTTTGTAGACCTTATCCGACCACACTGGTTCAATGTGGGTTGGTGGGTGGACCAACTTTTTGCATGCCCATCCGCCGCATGGATCATCTTATTTTTCAGACAATCGGTCGATCGGCCCAAATTGTCCTAACCAACCAGAAAACAACGATAGCACAAAGTTGATTCCGCGCGGGATTCGAACGGATCTGCTTAGAGCTAGGCCACGGAGGCGGTTCTTAGCCAAAATAAGAGATGGAATTAACGTAAACCTATTCACTTGTCGCCGAAAACTAGGGCAATCCTTTAGAATAAACATCGTATAGGGGTTGCATATTTAAATTCAATTCAAATTCAAATATCTTTTTTCAATATAGAAGCGTAATACACGCTTATTGATTGTCAAGGACGCTACCACCGGTTTGGAATAAGACACCTCTGACCTGAGAAGAACAGGCGAAAGAATCTCAGCGGGCCTTTTTTGTCATTCTCTAAAATAATCAAATATACTAGCTACGTACAGTTCTATTATACGTATATGAAATTTAAAAAAGCCTGAAGCGAGCATTCCAATACGTGGTTGTGCCATTAGGTTAAACCAATTATAAATTCATTTATGTTACCATAACCGTTTAATACATAAACGTTCCTTTACTACTTTTTTTAATTTATCAATAGTTAAATTCTGAACGCATATTGGGACAATGTATGCTTTGCTTTGTTGTAAAAGCAAAGCATACATTGTCCCATAAAAGATTTACTTATTCTTCGCAGTCTAGTTGTTGGAAGAATTAAATTATGTTTGTTTCTAGTTTTTATGTTATGTGCATCACAGTGCCTGCGACAATCATTCCTATTTTTCTGCACATCCATATACATAGGTTAGTATTTTAATCTCTGTGAACAATTGTCTCATGGATTCTTTGGGGCCCAGGTTATAGACCGCTCGAATAGCTCGTTTTTGGAGGACAAAGATCTTATTAGCAACTGCCGGACTTCCCTACAGTAGAATGCCATAAAACATTACACTGCGGAAATAGCTAAAGTATACCATTTCCTAGATCTTACATTTTTGGTCATAAATTTAATACATTTTGTTTTATTCCGGTTTAATAGCAAATTATTGACAATAAACTAGTCCGCCACTCTAGAGAGAAAGTAATTTTTATATTGTTGTATTGTGTTGTTGTAATGTATGTCGTTTAGCTTTCAAAATCTTCGAAGTATTATCAGCGAATAATACTATCTCTTCGTTTTTATTTATGCCATATGGTAAATAATTTATATAGATGAGAAAGAGTCCCAAGAATAGACCCTTGTGGGACACCCGTACTTACCGGGGCCCCGGAAGATCGTTTACCATTCACGTCAACCCTCTAAGTACGGTGGCTCAAGTACAAAGACAGAAGACTTTATATATAAGAAGATTGAGTGCGGAATTTCTTACACCATGGTAAAGTAATTTCCTGACCAGAGTTTCATGCTATACGCAATTAAAAGTTTTTATTAATCGCAAAAGATGCCTAAGGCATCCTGCGACGCTTCCTAAGCCTAAAAGATGCTCTTAACAAGCATAACGCCATGTTGCTATGGTTACCAAGATTCTTATGCCAGTTCTTCCTAGGTCGGAAGCTATCATTTCCGTACCGGTGATAGATTAATTGACGGTCAATAAGAGAGTGTAATTCTATATCGAATGAAGACATTTTTGGTCCACCATTTAGAACGTGTTTGCTTCTATCACCTATCACAATGTCTATCACAATGGATTTTTTACATTTATTCCGAGTCTAAATTAAACTCTAACTTCGTATTCATTTAGTTTTTAAAATAACCTACAATATTAAATTGCAACGTCAAAACTGGGACAGTTGAAAATCATATTCAGTGCATTGAGAATGTACGTGTTTGTTGACTCGTCTGTTTCGTGTAACCCCTTCTATAAGCAACGAATATTAGAGCGAGGTCATCTAGGTAGCTAACATACAATATAGTTTCTCCGAATGACATATCCATGAATCATAAATTATCGAACAAAAAGATGGGTTTACTTGAAAAATCTATTTATGGTTTAATAATTTTATTATGCTTTTACATTTTTTATGTCTGCTTCTTATTTTAACTTAATTTAATAGTTATATTGACTTATATATTTTATTGACTTTACAATTTCAGTTCAAATTTCAGTTAATAAATGATAAAATACATCATTTCACATTAATGTATTTTAAAATATCGTACCACAAAAAGATTCATGGCACTATTTTTAATAGGTGTTACCTAAAATTGCTAGATAATATTTAGGTAATACATATTTTAAATTGTTTCATGAATCCATTGAGTGATGCGAAAGTTAAAAGGTTGGTAATCTAAGCTCTCCGTAGAATATTACAATACACACTTTACACAAACACAAACATATTTATTTTTATTTTTAGTCTTAGTTCTCAAGCCCATGGGTTATTAATAAAAAAATATAATGTACCGTTTTTATTAGAAAAAAGAGGATGATAAAACCAAACCAACCAAGACAGTTCTTGGTTTTCTAACGATAGTAGTACCTAGAAATTCTATCGCAGATGAGGCATGTGAAAATGGTCGTATCTGTTTAGAAGCATCGCGGGCAGTTGATTTCGGATTTTTTTGGCCATATCGCCTAGACATTTATTTATAGTTATTATTAATTCAGTAAAAAAAAAGAAAATTGATGAAATGTTATATTAAGATTTGCATTTTTTATTCCAATATTTATGCCAAAGCTTGGTATAATAAATAACCACCCTTAAGAAGCTCTAAGCACAATAATAAAAAAGGTTTTTGTTACGCGTAACATACTCATAACTTTCCAACGGGGTTTCGCACAAAGCTGAATCTCAAGCTCTCATCGCATGCCAATTGCACGTGTTGCGACAACAAACCTCGTTTATCGTTTATAAGATGGCTTACGTTGGTGGAATGGAATGGTTAACCCATTACAATTCGGCGGAGTCGAGGGGCTGTGCAACTTTAAGCGTGCACAGGCTTCACCTCTTAATTTGTTGGCTTAGCCTCGAGGATCCCCAGAGAAGAAGAACTTGGCTCGGCTGCCACTTGTTTAAACCGTCAGCGATCTAATCGAGGGTGCCCAGGAGGCCGAGCCACGGATCAATCAGTCACTTTTAGATCCTTTTCTAACCGTTAGCAACATGTATCGAGTGGGCTGAACTCGACTCGATAAGTTGCTTTAAGACTTTTAATATAAGCTTAAAAACCGCTCTATCTAGTGGGTAAGAATCGGCCTGGTAAGTGCCGATATTTAACGTACGGAGGTGTTTTGTCCTCGACGGCGAGGGCAATATGTGTGCGTATGAACGATTTAACACGCGCTTGCACGATCATAATATCGTCGTCCGGATATTTGCGATGATTGGGATAAACTATTTTACGTGGTACGTAAGCGGAAGCGCTTCGTACCAGTTCATTGGGATGTTGCGAAGTCGAGTCGAAGTATCTGATTGACGCTTGTTATAGAAATTGGTGAATTGAGGGCAATTCCAGGTCCACATGCAGGTCAAGGTTGCGCACGCACCTGTGTGCACCCGTGGCCCTGCGCATGAACCTGTTTTGCAGGGTTTGGAGTTTGTGGATGTGGGAAGGGGAAGCATGAGCAAACACCGGACTGGCGTAGGTCATGATAGGACGGATTACTGTTTTGTAGAGCAACACCTTGTTGCGCAGAGATAGCTTGCTCTTGGGATTAATTAGAAACAGGCGACCTAGGACATAGGCCTGCTCTGTTTTGACCTGCGTGATGTGCAGGCCGATGGCTTTATCGAGTGTTACCCTGAGGTATTTGATTTTATCTAATTGGGTAGTCTAGGAGACGGATCATGGGAGGATTGTCGGCATTCCGTCTGTAAACAAGACTGCCGCGCTTTTGGATGGGTTTATTTCGATCCTCCAACGCCGAAACCAGTTACCGAAGGAGCCTTGTGCACTCCGGCTAGTAGCGGGTGTGGTTGTGATTTCGATCCCTCGACGCGGTATCGGAACGTTCGCTTTCAGTGAAAGTCTCGTATGATGAGTACGAGACGGTCTGATATAACTTGTATATAAGCCCGTCGTGCCATACTTTGTCGAACGCCTTCGCCACGTCGAGGAAAAGCGCTCCTGTGTGTTGGCTCCGTAACATGCGGGATTTAATGTGCTCCGTGATGCGGTGCACCTGATTTGTGCATGAATGTTTGGCCCGAAAGCCGAATTGGACAGGATTGGGAAGCCCTTTAGACTGCATAAAGTCTTGTAAGCGGGTCAAAACTAATCTTTCATAAATTTTCCCAAAGCCTTTGAGGAGGCTAATGGGACGATAGGAGGTTGGTTGGTTAGGAGGTTTACCTGGTTTGAGAAGCCTATACTTCGGCGTCGTTCCAAGTGTTTAGAAAATGCTCTTGGAAAGAGCTGCGTTATAGATTAGGACTAGGAGGTTGATAAGGTCAGTTGGAAGAATCTTAATGACGCGGTTTGATATGCCATCGGTGCCAGGGCCTTTCCGTGGTCTAAGCTTTTGATAATTGATTTGACTTCGCTTTCCGTTACGGTGTGAGTACGTCGCGTGGTGGTAGGTGTGTCAACGGTCAACCTCGCTCTCTACCTTGCGGAGATGAGCGGCGCTCACCGGTTGTGAGCTGGTGAGCATTGAGCCTCGGACGTCGGCTGGACATTTGGCTTTTTCCTCGTCGAGAAACGCTGTGGGCTTGTCGGGTTGGATGAGTGGCGGCATAGGTGGATGGCTGCCGCCGCCTTTAAGGCTTTTGGAATGCGCCAGAAGGCTACATGGGAAGGATGTAGGTTGCTAAGATCGCTATCCCACCGGTCGTTCCTGAACTCAGCTATGCGCGTCTTGGACTGATGTTCAAGGGCGCGTAGCTGCCTTCGATTTCACTCGGTTGGATACCAATCGTGGGCACGAATCGCAGCTCTCGTACGTCGCAAGAGGTCCTTGATGTCGTTTGGCATGGCCCAGCGAGGGTTTTCCTCCACCAGGACCTGCCTCGAGGAGGCCTCGACGACACTTTGGATATGTCTCGTGAACGCATGAGCAGCGAGATTCCCGTCGTTAGCGGTATTATGGACATTAGGGAGTGTATTTAAGTGGGGTGAGCTAGTAGAATCTAGCTGTGACTTTAGCTTATGCCAGTCGACTTTAGTTTTAAGAACTAGATATGGGTAGTTAGAGGCCCTAGCTTTAGGAGCACGGGACGGTGGTCCGAGGTTAGGTCGTTGATGACCTCTATGCTACTAAGTGTGAGGTTGATGTTTTTTAGGAGTGCAATATCAAGCACATCCGGTCTATGGCCCACCACGTGTAGGAAGTGTGTCTGCATTAACGGAGCAGTCACACTGAAATTTAGTTGGTCTGATAAAGCGTCAAGCGCTAGACCTCCCGAATTGTTGGTTATTGAATTCCACCGTTTTAGCTAGGCATTGAGATCGCCAGCCAGAATGACGGCGCCTCCTAAGGAGAATAGCGTCACAATGCCCAGAATATTAAATACACACTTTACAAAACACAAACATTTTATTTTTAGTTTAGCCTGCCCGGGTATTAATAAAAAAATAATGTACCGTTTTTATTAGAAAAAAAGAGGATGATAAAACCAAACCAACCAAGATAGTTCTTTTTTCAACGATAGTAGATGAAATTTACGCAGATAATTGTGAAATGGTTATCTTTTTAAAGCATCGCGGGAGGATTTTTTTTTTTGCCATATCGCCTAGAATTTATATATAGTTATTATTAATTTAGTAAAAAAGAAAAATTGATGAAATGTTATATCGACATTTGCATTTTTTATTCCAATATTTATGCCAAAGCTTGGTATAATAAATAACCACCCTGAAGAAGCTCTAAGCACAATAATAAAAAAAAGGTTTTTGTTACGCGTAACATACTCATTACTTTCCAAGGGGGTTTCGCACAAAGCTAAATCTCAAGCTCTCATCGCATGCCAATTGCACGTGTTGCGACAACAAACTCTGCTTTATCGTTTATAGGATGGCTTCCGTTGGAGGAGTTAACCATTACAACTCGGCGGAGTCGAGGGGCTGTGCAACTTTAAGCGTGCACAGGCTTCACCTCTTAATTTGTTGGCTTAGCTCTGAGGGTCCCCAGAGGGGAGACCTCGGCTCGGGCTGCCACTTGTTTAAACCGTCAGCGATGTAATCGAGGATGCCCAGGAGGGCCGAGCTTCGGCTCAATCAGTCGCTTTTTAGATCCTTTTCTAACCCGTTGGCAACATGTATCGAGGGCGCCCCGGTGGGCCGAACCTCGGCTCGATAAGTTGCTTTAGGACTTTTTAATTTAAGCTTAAAACCGCTCTATCTAGTGGGTAAAATCGGCCTGGTATCGGTATCGGGTGGCGGAAGCGCTTCGTACCAGTACATTTGGATGTTGCGAAGCCGAGTCGAAGTATCTGATTGAAGCTTGTTTTAGAAATTGGTGAATTGAGGGCAATTCCAGGTCCACATGCAGGTCAAGGTTGCGCACGCACCAGTGCACACCCGTGGCCCTGCGTATGAACCTGTTTTGCAGGGTTTGGAGTTTGTGGATGTGGGAAGGGGAAGCATGAGCAAACACCGGACTGGCGTAAGTCATGATAGGACGGATTACTGTTTTGTAGAGCAACACCTTGTTGCGCAGAGATAGCTTGCTCTTGGGATTAATTAAAGGTGTTTTTGACTTCCGTGATGTGCAGGCCGATGGCTTTATCGAGTGTTACCCTGAGGTATTTGATTTTATCTACCCATGGAATTGAGTAGTCTAGGAGTCGGATCATGGGAGGGATTGTCGGCATTCTGTGTATAAATGACTGCCGCACTTTTGGATGGGTTTATTTTGATCCTTCAACGCCGAAACCAGTTACCAAAGAGAGTTTAACGAAGTTCCTGAGTACAAAGGTAGTGGGTGTGTAATCTATTTAGTTCCCACGAATTAGTTCAATTAAATTTCTGTACTTGTGGAGTACAGCTGAACGGGCGGTGAAATTGCCTACGGTGGCATTTAACTAGGCGGTCCATCTATCAACCTCGGCGAAGTCAACTGTGTTGACTAATATATCGGTGTTTGTCCCAGTGCTGCCATTGCTATGGCTGGCTTGCTGGGGAGCGTTTGCAGGGCACTTGTTGGTGCAGCGCGTGGTGCGGCGCTACGCGGAGCGTTCAGCGCAGGTAGCGGGGCTGGTTGTTGCCACGCTGGCATGGGGGTGCTACGCGGGGCGCTGGGTATTTGCCACGCCGGAGCAGGCCAGAGGGGCGGGAAGGGGTTGAGGGATGGCACCGGTGGGCGCCTAGGGATGGTGGTGGTGGCCTACGTTTGGGCGCCTTGGGGCACCCTAAGTAGTTGGCCGTGTGACCTGGGCTTTGGCAGTTTACGCATGCCGGCGGTTCGAATGTGGCAAGGACTTCTCTGTCCCGAGGTCGAGGGCAGTCTGGGGTGCCATGGTCCCCTTGACACTTAACGCAACGAGGTCGTGCTTGGCAATTGCGGGCCGTGTGGCCAAAAAGTTAGCAGTTGTAGCACTGCCCTGGGAGGCCGTTTGAATGCGGCGCGTTAAAAGAGATGCGACCAATGTCGCAAATGTGCTTTAGATCGTAGATTTTTTGCCCTCTACAGAGCGTTCGAGCGTCAGAAGGACGACATTATACGGCTTTTTTGTCCGTGGATGGAACAGCCGTTGTGCAGAATAGATTGGGATGTTCTCCGACTTGATGAAGTCGAAGATCTCCTGGGTTGGGATTTCCTTCGGCAGCCCTTTGACCACTGTCCGAAGGACGCGCTCTTCCGGGAGCGCGAATGTATGATAATAGTACTGCTTCTCGAGCAAGTACTTGGTGACGTCGCGGTGCGCTTGCACCGTCTCTAGCTGTACTTTGATTCCACTAGCGGAATCGCTGGCTGTGAATTTGAATCGGTTGGAGAGAGCTGACCGTAGTTCGGCCCACTTATCCTTAGATCTAATGTATATTGGCGGCGGCTTTTTGTCTCTAAGTGATACGGGCACTTGCTATGAAGCAGCGGGGGTGGATTGCTGTGAAGCAGCCGATGTTGAAGGCCGTGATGCGGCTGGCTGTGAGGCAGCGGGAGGTGGTTGCCGTGAGGCGGCGGGGGTTGGCTCTGTAGCCGATGTGGGCCGAGGGCCGATAATTCGGCGGCCGACGGTTTCGGCGCCTTGACGGGTGGATCGGGGGTCGGCGATGAAGCCGGGGATGGCCTATTTTTGCGCGATTAAATGGGCAGGAAGCCTCCTGCGTCAATTTCCTCGGATTCCATGGCATCCGAGTCTGCCTCAACCTCGACATCCATTTCGGAGTCGGGCGTGTTGGGATGGGAGTTTTCAGAGGAGTTTTCGGACTCCTCCGGCTGCTCTGACGTGGTACTTGATGGGGCGCGCGGTTTTTTGCCCTTCTTGGGCTTAGTGGATGTGCCACCGTTGGCGATGATGACTACGCGAATGGCTTCCCTGGCAGCCTCCGGAGAGTGATTTTTTAAGTCCTCTATTTTTAGGCCCATGCCTTCTAATACTTGTTGCATAAGTTGCAACATCGTGAAGCGATTAATTTATTGCGAAATAAATTTTAATAACGTGCGTGCAAGCACCCCCGGTGAGACCGGGGGTTGTGTGCCCTACCCTCCCCGCCCCAGTGAGCAGGCAGGTGTAAACCTAACGTTAATAAAGAGTTCTAGCGCTTTAGGAGCGCTAGGTGTATACCTAAGTTGCTGTCTAATGCAGCAAACTAGCGTTAAACGGATATTAATTAATACCACGTGTGTGGTGTGCGTGATAATAAACTACGTTCGCGGTTTAACGTGGCATAAAAGAAGGAACTATAAGTAAATGGTAAGAAAATAGCAATTTGTAAAAGTCCAAAGGGATTGTGGTGTTCCTTATACTAACATGTTGAACTAACGTGAATTTGTTTCACAAAACTAAACTGCCATGCAATGTCTACGCGCATAATTGATTTTAGGTAAACCTATGTTCTTTGTGTTGACATATAGCAGATAAAATAAACAAAAGTCCTTGACTAGAGCAAACCAGAAACTGTATTTTTTTTTAATGTTTTATACATTTCAAGCTAGCTAAATAAGATTTAACATGGTTGTAAACAATGTGAACAAAACTGAAAAGCGTCTTAAATAAATCGTTGTTATTAGAGGATTATTGTAACGACAATGATAGGTTGTCAACAAGAAGGAAAACATTGAACGTAGTGTTGGCCATTCACGCTGACAATTTATCGTTAATTACGTTACACGTATGTCGCTGCGTAATTAATTTGAGTAGTGATGTTAAAATTTAATTTATATGTTAATCAGTAATTAAGTTTATAAATTCTGTTACTTAATATATAAATATATATTAAATAACAGTATTTAATAATAAATAACAGTAACGTTCTTAAAATCTTCACGAATGTCTTAAAGTTAAAAACTTGGAAAGCAATAAACAAAATTTATTAATATTGTATGAATATAGAAAAATATTAAAAGATTGAAATCATATCTTCATATAAATGCAAATAACATTCAATATCAAAACACACAAATTCGACTTATTTAAAATAATTTTTTTCTTCAATCCCTCTTTCGTTCAACGTTGGAGTTATTCCTATTCACTGAAATCGTAAACTATTTTTTTTATAAATTTTTGTGAGGAAAAATCGAGTACAATAATTAATATTACTTTTTCATGTATTGCCCCATACTACGCGCGTCTTTTCAAATTACTTCATTTCAGGTTCATGCTAATAATTTCTGATTCGCTGTATTTGTCATCTACATGTCTTTTTAATTTATGTTACCCTGTTTTACTTTTCTATGTTTTAAATTATTTGTTTAAATATTTTTAAAGTTAAGCCAGTAAACGCCTGTAAAGAATTTATGAAAAAATTCTATGTGTACATTGTTATGTAAATAATTATATTTTATTTCTAAGGTACTAAACATGGTTATTACCTCTTTTCAAAGATATAATACAACAATAATTTAAGATTATTTAATCGTGAAACGTACTAAAATTTAAATTGCAACAGTGTGTTCGTATACCACAAAATTTAAACAATTATCTTTACGTTACGGATGTAACTATTTAGTTCAATGGAATGTTAACCACACAAACGGCTCTTTAATATGGTTTCAGTTCGGCAACATTAATCGGCAGAATACCATGTGAATGTAGGGAGGGTCGATTGTAGAATTTATGATCTTTAATAAACGCCTAATAAAAAAAATCTATCTTAAACAACTTGTATTTTAAATTAGAAATTTTCTAATAAACTTGTATTGAATGTAATTGACCATAAATACATTTTATAAAGTATTATTAGGTATATGTATAGCTTTGTATCATCAAATGATCATCGCGCCTTATTAAAACACGTTCATATAGTCTCTAGTTTTTAGTTTTATCAATAATCTGTTTGGTTTGCAAATAAAAAGAGAAATTTACGCGTTTTCCTGTTTACTTAAATATTTTCAACCCACTGATGTACATTGGTTATTTAACTTGTACGCTGTTTTGATTCACAATATTATTTATTAAGGTACTTTATCTCAATTCCGTGCTACGAAAGTTTTAAAAGTTGTTCCTTCCGAGTTCACGCAACGAAGGTCTATAACAATAAATTTTATACTGTCCGTAGGAAAAGTGTCACAAGCTCTGTAAAGTTAAATGGAGTGTAAGCATGGATACAAATTGTTCAAGCAACGAAGTAAATTTCTCTTGAATGACAGAAAAATAATGTACAAAGCTAAAAAGATCGTACTTTTTTGCATTTTGTTTTAATTGGTTGCTTAAGATTGAATTAAAATGAAATATATAAGTTGTTTACAGCTATGTCTGAGATTATTTCATGTAAAATAAAGATAAAAGGACCCAAAAATCACAAATAGAATACGTAATTTCAGAAAATTTATGTATTTTATTATTCTGAAACTTTTGAATATAGTTTCTGATTTCTAGCGAGTATAAGTATATTTACGTAATAATATGACGTTACGTTGATAAGATATTACTAGTAAGATTAATTAGTATTGATGTAACATCCTGCTTCTTCGGGTAGCGAAGGGCTAATTGGGCGTAAAATTTATCCATATTTCTAAACAGTGAAGTATTTAAAGGTTGGTTCCATATCGATGCAAGCAGAACGCTTGAGGCACTGAGGAAAAGAGAGAGTACTAGTAGTTATTACTATTACTAGTAGGATTAATAATAACAGTAGTACTACCTGCCTCTAGATATGGTAATAAAAATCCTAGTAGTAGTGACGACTATTATTATTAGAAGTGAATCTTTCATCAGTAATTTAAACAATCTGTTCAACTGATGTCTCTTAAGTGGTTAAGCCTTTATTTTTTTCGTAAGCCAACCGCTATTTGTCGGTGCGACCTTATCCATCTTACGACTGAAGAAGTTTATATTTTTTGTGCAAAGATTTAAAAATTCTATCTTTTTATGATAGGAAAGAGTTTCTGTTTCCGCTAAGCCAAGCAGAAATGGAAAACTTACTAGAAGGTTGAATTAGTCTCCTTTGCTTATTCTACGCAATTTTCTGTAGGATCCTTAGTAAGTTTGTAATATGAGTATTGTCAACTGTTTGAATAGTTTTACTTAGCAAATCTTCATGAATGCAATATATTGATTAAAAAATGTTATGTTTATAATATTTACTAATAAAAATAAATTATGATCGTGCTAGATGTGGCTTACTTTAAACTTTAAATAACAAACTGAGGATGCAACTTATACTATGATATTTTTTCTAATTAAGTGTAACAGTCATAATTGTGTTTTTATCACCGTTTTCGATTACTTACAACTTATATCATCATTTATATCATGTTTTCTAGTAATTTCAGCCACAAAAGTAATAACATCGCGATTAATTTTAATTAATTTTTGGTAACCAATCAGAGGTGGAACCATCCAAATTCTAAAATTGTGGTTACTGGTGACTATAACAAACTGCTAATCTTACATTACAACCCATTCTTTGAAACGATACTAAGCTATTTTTGAATAAAAACTAGCACGTACTATCTTCCGTTAAATTAACCATTCAAGTAAGGAAAGTTTTAGTGGTAGCAGGTAAAAATAATACTGACTTTAAAATCAAGCATATTATAAGTGTAGTCTAAATGTTTTGATGTCCTCATAGAAACAATTTTTGTCTCGGATTACTTCTAAGATATTGATATCTCTCATCTTAGAAGTTTAGACTACCATCTTCAATGTAAGCGTTGTTGTTATACGCTTATGCTCAGATACACCGTTGTCCAACACCGAATTTCAAATCACTTCTCTGATATTTTTTTTTATTTAAATTTAATAAAAATGCCTCCCATGACACCTTTTATATAAATAATATTTATTACGTGGATTCATTTTTGCCGTTCGTTCTTACGGAAAATGCAACCACAAAGGAACGGATCAAGCGAAGAAATGTAGCGGAGATGCTTTATTTTTAACGACATCTCGTTTAGACGAGACTAACAGTATCCTGTCTTAGGATATTTTCATTTTATTACACTTTTGTAACATAAAATTCTCTAGACAGAATCATTTATCGCTGCCATCCCGACGCTTGGGTCAAAAATATCTTTCAATTCAGTCGCAAAAACATTTTTCTGTTGTTTATATTTTGTTATTTAACCAAGATACATTTTATCTCTCCTTTTTAATATTTTTTCAATTCCTACAAGTAATATTTAAGTTTTATTAAGCTTTTTATATTATTTTATTTATTTCCACAAAGAAAGGTTGATGCAAGGATGGTAATTTTACACAGAACTAAAATAAAATAAAAATTATGAGTATTCAAACTTAGACCAAATTAAAATCACTGAAGATAACTACTACACTACAACTGACTAACAATCAACTGATAAAAATATTTAATATAAACTTAAATAATCAATTTTGTGCCTTGGCCAATTTTATGGCCCAAATACATAATTTGTTGCCTTGCAACAAATTGCATTGTTTGTCTTTTGTTTCAAGATTATGAAATTCAAAATTAAAATAAATTTTTCATCAATAATTATCAAGTTGTGAAAAAGTTAGAGGCACACTTTAAAAATATAAATGCCTGACCGACGCATGGATCATCTTACTTTTCAGACAATTGGGTAATCGGCCCAAATTGCCCTAACCAAATAGGAAACAACAATGAAAAAACAATGGGAAAACAAATAATAATATATTTAGAAGACTAATATAACAAATATACTTTGCTATTAGAAATAACTAAATTAAACTCAGAACACATCTAAACTACTCGCTACCGCGTCTATACCTTAACCGAAATGGAGATGGTATTAACGCATATAATTAAATATTAATTATTAATAAACTAAAATTTCAAAGATAAATGGCGCTAAAACGCAGGCACTTATAGGTTAAACATCGCTCGTGGATTCAAAATGGCTTTATGAGTCTTAAATTTTAGATTTCCTTACATTTATTCCGAGTCTAAATTAAATAAAGTGTAACTAGGTAAATAAATCAATAAATCTAGTGCGATCTCTGCAATACTAAGCGGTGTTGTCGAAATTGGGTCAAAGGGAAATCATATTCAGTGCATTGGAAATATACGTGTTTGATGACTCAATCGTTTCGCGTGACCCCATCTATGAGCAACGAATATTAGGGCGAGGTCATCTTGGTTAGCTACAAAGAGAGAAGAGCATTTAGTTTCTTCGAACGATACACCAATGATTCGTAAAGTATCGTAAAAAATGAAAGGTTTACTTAAAAAAACTTAAAAGGCTTCACTTAAAAAATATAACTATAGTTACTAATTTCTTCATGCACGTAGTTATACGTGCATGAATAAATTAGTAACTATAATCATTTAGGCATTTATTAACTTTTTATTTCAATATGCAGTATGAGGTAAAGAAAAATGTGTAATTTATACACCGTGCCGTC
Organism: Lamproptera curius; assembly: GCA_029286875.1. Classification (NCBI taxonomy): domain Eukaryota; kingdom Metazoa; phylum Arthropoda; class Insecta; order Lepidoptera; family Papilionidae; genus Lamproptera; species Lamproptera curius. The sequence goes on along the minus strand of JAGSMT010000093.1, from coordinate 544,183 downwards.
TATAAAAATAACAAGTAGAAACAATAATTGAAGATATAATTTAGTATTATATTAAAATACGAGATGTATATACAACTTTATATATTAAAATTCGTGTGTCCGAAATCTTGATTTATTATTAATAACCATCTTGCACGAAGATCCAAGCACTGTAATAAAAATATGTTTTTTTACGTGGATCATATTCTTAAATTTCCTATGGATTACGCACAAAGCTAGCTTTAAACCTAAATCTATCATCGCATGCCAACTTCACGTGTTGCGACAACAAACTCTCTGTTGAAAACAACATTCATTTATGCCACTTTGTTATGCTGCGGCTTGTTTGATGGAGAGTCCCTGGACGTTAGCGAAAACTACGCGTAATAATTTGTGTCGCTGCGGTGAGTGTAATTTTATTTTCCTAAAAACTGCGCAGCAAGGAGTCGTTTAAACTGATATAAAAACAAAATTGTTCTTAGTAATATTTATATTTTCCTTCTGTACCCATTCGAGACTGTTGTATGGTAATTCGTGATGGAATAACGTTTCATTACAAATTTAGTTTGTCCCACTGGAGTCGAAAAGTTCTGGAGGGGAGACCGAGACTGGGAAAACATACTGTGGACGCCTTGCGGCAAGATGGAGACACGGCATTGGCAAAGGTGGTGTGGGCTGGATGAAAATAACCGAAAATCCGAAGCGGTGGCGTGCGTTAGGGTAGGCCAGTATCCAGCAGTGGAGTGACACAGGCTAATAGTGATGGTGATGACGACGATAGTGATGATGATGGTGATGGTAATAATTATGATTAGCATTAGCAGCTACTAAAACAGTTATATGTTTTACTACCTTTCCTCATCATCAAAATTGAATGACTAACTAACTATCTATATTCTTTCTGAACGAACCATCAAGAAATTGAACGTGCACTGAACATTTATACTTTTTTTGCTTTAGCTCGCCGAAATGTTGAAGTATACAAAACTACAGAATTTTTTAGTTATCAGTTTAAGAATTAGCGTTAAATCTTTACTAATTTTTCTATTATATATATTGAAGAAAATTGTAACAAAAGAATTTGACCGTATAAATATTCTTTGTCAAATATAAGCAGGTAACAACGTGCTCTCCGTACGAAATTGTGCCGCGTTTTCTGCCATCGCATTTTAACCTTCTTATAACTTTTTAGGTATTCATTCCATCAAAATGTCGTCTATGACACATTTTATGTACACAGAATAAAGATTTTTTTTAATGCTTATATGTGAACTAAAACTGCATTATCTAAAATAAACTATGAATGTGCCTGATTGCAATTTTTCAAAAATGTTTTCAATAATATGCTTATTGTGAGTTATTCTTAAAACATAGTTATATGCCACGGTGGACTTAATATAGACCTATTCTAGTAGTGCAATTGTGTTGCACATACAGAATTGAGTATTGAGAAGTAGGTCAAAAATAAGAAGAGATTGAGCACCAATTCATGTAATACTGATGTAACTTCAAAAACCACTGATAAACTAAAATAGGTTGTGTTACTTAACCCATTATTTTCAGCAAGCTATAGTCTTTAAATAACCAAACTAAGTTGAACAATAGCGAAACACTATTTGAAAGTAGTTTTGCCCAAATTATAGGAGCTAAACAGAAAATTCTCGAGTAGTTTTCTTAATTTCATTTTCAGTACAAATATAAAAACAATACTTTGAAAGCATCATTACAATCCGGCAAAAGTTTTCACATCATTTTAATATTATTTCGCGTTCCATGTTTTTTAGTCTGCGGCGCTAGTTTATTACAAATTCGGAACAAGTCCAGTTTACGAGGATCATAAACCTTACAAATAAAACTTTTCACTTCTTCCACAGATATAAAACTAGCCAGCTAGTCATATACTACGGAGAAATGGTGATTTCTCTTTACAATTATCTGTATTATCAAAAGACTTCTCTGTACATGTGTACGAAATAAATTTTCAGGACAACGTGCATTGAATTTCAAGTAAATTTCAAGCTTTTTTCTTTAAAGATGTAAAATACTTTATTTAACAGTGTATTGCCTGTATTTAAGAGATTGCTATACATATAATCCTTTTCGCCGGATTTATCGCTATTATTGTTCTTATTTTGTCGTAAATAATGGTGGAGATGCGTTATGAAACAAAATGTACTATATTAACCCTTAACCACCTACCTGCGGTCTCAGAGACCGCAACGATTTTCAAATTCTAATATTTCCGCTGTGAGTGCCGTGCGTCAAAAACGCGTTCGTGTACCTTTCTACACACCACTCGTGTCGCGCTAGCTCGGCGAAGTGTTTACGTGTGCGTGTTTGGCCAGGGTGAGTAAATTAAATTTGCTAGCGGTCTCCGTGACCGCACGTAGGTGGTTGTGTGACTTTTGCTATAATTATTTGTTTACTGTTTTAGATTCAAAATGAGTAAAAATAACGAAAATATTATAAGATGGCTTCAGCAAGAATTCTCGGACGAAGATGACCTTTCTGGCGAGGATTGCAGCGACGTCGAACCTGATGTAACCGTTGATCAGGAGCAGGCTGAAGAGAGTGGATCTGAATCTGAAATTGAGGGTGACGACGATGAAAATAGCTTGCCGGCACCAAACAACCTCTTTAAGATCAAAATCTGTACCCAGGTCTCAAGAAGAAATCTACTCGTCGGAAGATGATATCCCGCTTTCGCGCTTGCAGTCAGGTAGGCCAAGAAAAAAAATTACTTCGGCAGTAATCGTTTTCGCTGGCCATCTGTACCTAACGTTACTCGTTCAAGGTAGCTGTAGTAACCAAGCTCAGAAGACTGACAGTCGATTTAAATTCTTGAAAAGGTAGCTCAACATATTGCAAAATCGCACATGGAACGTCGTAAAAAAAATTAACGCATTCCGAGAGACGTCAAGAACTCTATTCGCCGTATTTTGTAAATAAAGGAAGATTTACCAAGCACTTCTGTTGCCGAAAAACTGGAAAGTCGTGAAACATGCTCTACGTGTGATCCCAAAAAGAAACGCAAAACGGTTTACCTATGTTTCGTGTGTAAAGTACCCATTTGTTTGGAGTGTTCGCAAAAAATTTGTTGTCACTGCCGCGAAAAAATGTGAAAGTCGAGGCTTTGCAATTTTGTTTAATTTGTAATTTTTTGTTTAGTTTTTTTATTTGATTTTATTTTTAGTTTATTCAAATTATTAGAAATAAGAAAAAAAAGTGAAAAATTTAAGTATTTTCGAATAAAGATCTCATTTTCTTAGTATAGTTATTTTTGGTACCATGTTCCTTCTTTCATAGATATTATTCCATTTTTATAAAACTTTTATATTACAGTTGCTAATTTGTGACGCTTAAATAAAGCAATTAAGTATAGACATGCATTTTATTTAACCGAACTTTAATTTTTTATAATAGATCCCAAAATAATCGCAATAATTTATTAGCGGTCTCTGAGACCGCACGTAGGTGGTTAAAGGACAGAAATAGGTGCTAGGTGGTTAAGGGTTAAAAGTATAAAATAAGTGATTAAAATAGAAATTGATCATACTTAATGACGGTGGCCGGGTGAAAAACTTTGACAGATGAACTGTCTGTAAAGTGTCTGAAACGCTGGTAAACTGTAAACCAAATTAAACGCGATAAAATCCGTAAAGTCATACATAATGTTTCGATAATATAAAAACATAACACTATAAAATATAGTGTTATGTTTTTATATAATTTACCGTGTAGGTCCCCTGTTTACAGGAGACCGTCTGGTGAAGTACCACCGCGGTGCCTATTTCTGCCGAAGCAGAAGTGTGAAACACTGCTGCGTTCCGGTTTGAAGGGCACCGTAGCCAGCGCTATTTACTGGGTAAACAAGACTTAACACCCTATGTCTCACGTGGCGCGCGTCGGCGATACCACTGGTATTGTCAACGTCTATGGGTGTCGGTGATCACTTCCCATCAGGTGGCCCGACTGCTCGTCTGCCTGCGTATGCCATAAAAAAAAAAAATATAGCATTGATACTGTTTATAGAAACGCTTTAAAAGGCTCTTTCCATGAAGTACTATCAATTGACTTTCGGCCAAACAGGTCATCGCTTTATCTTATCAGTGATACGTGGAACTAAATACGAACACTACAAATTTACAAAAAAAACTAGTTTAGTGGTATGTTTTATTTATGGTTGGTATCGAAATATCTATAACCTAACTCATTGATTTGAACAATTTTAAGCTACCATTCAAATTGTATATTTGTCAATGAATATTTTAGGTATTAAAATTTTCAATGTAAAAATATTCTAAGCTATAAAATTGATCCTTAAAGTAACAACAAAACTATTTTTTAACTAAGTACTTAATTTTGCAATATATTTCTTACTGCTAAAGTAATTACCACTTCTATTTAGTTTAAGTTTTGCAATAAAATAAATACAGAAATAAACATATTTTTGGTATGAGTATTGTACACATACATACATAAAATATGTGTGCATTACTCACATAAATTTTAGTAAGTTACATAATTTGAATAACTGAGATAGTAAAAGCTAATTAGAAGGCCTCGCGTAATTTAATTTTTCTTAAAGTAAGTTTCGACACCAATCGATGCTAAAAAGCTTAATTACTTACATTCGACAATCGGGTCATAACATGAATTTTTAACAACCACGTTAATTAACGGTTTTCTTAAGTTTTAGAAGAAAGGGTGAGTCGTGTATGCAGAAAAAAACATTTTGTGCGAACTGAAGTTTAATAATTATCAATAACTTATTGTCTTTAACCCTTTTTTTAATATAAAATGGCATATTAACCACATTATGATTAAAATATTAGTAATACCACAAGAGTTGATTGTATTGGTTTTAATTTATAATTTATTTCCGCGGTTTTTCTACGCATCAAATCCACTTTTAAGATTATATGATTTTTCGCGTCAATTTCTTTCCAACGTTTAGGGCCCTTTACAGCATCCATGATCACCGACAGTCTGCCTGTGATTTGATATATATTCGTTTTAAAAATATTTTTAAATAAGAGCGTAATTTTTTAATAACTTATCTAGTTTTTAAACTCATATATATTATTTTAATTATTTAAATAAAAATCTTACACATCGTTTTACATGTGGTTTATTTAACCAAGATAACGGATTATGTATGTTAAATTTAGTTAGTAATATTCCCGACGTTTTCGATACTATTCAGAATTTATGGTCACCTTAGTATTTTATGAAACCATGTGTTATATTCGCGTAGAAGCAAAAAAGTATTATATTATCTTGCAAATTTATTACTGCATTGTTATTATATGCAACGACTCGACTGTCGTAGTGGTTAGTGACCCTCACCGTTGCTGGGTCAAGATTCGATTCACAATTCTGATGTCAAAAATATTGTGTGATGATCATAGTGTTTTACGCGTTTTAGTGTGTTCGTATTTGTATAATATATTTTTATATACAAAAGAAAAGCAAGTTTATGTAAATATTAATCATCTACTTTCCATAACACATACTTTGCTTATTTTGGGACTAAAAGATGTTGTGTTATTCTACTAGAAATACGGAAAAAAATATTTTAAAAAAATGTCAATTACGGAATATATGTGAATGATGCATTTAAAATTTTCTCACTCGATAATCACTTCTCAGCGAGCTCCCTTACGTGTAAAATGTACTTTTATGTACAGTTAACTCATTTCTTACATAAAAAACCGTTGACCACAACATCTGTTGTTTTATTGTTGTTGTAAAACGGAGTTGTTATGGGCCAATCGTAAATGTACGTTTACGGCGCATACAGCTGTAAATGGCCAATGCGGTCATAAGTACTGGCCAGGTCACAACTATATTCAACTATAAAGTAACTCTGAAAGTTCCCTGTTATGCTTGTTTGGTTAACTTATGGTTTTAAATATTAACAAATGTATATTAATAGTATATTATGTTTTTAAAATATGGTTATCATATCTCGGTGAATACGTTAGGATTAAATTAATTGATCAAGTCCGACCGATTATGGTAATGATCAATTTATTAACAATATGCAAATTTATCTCAACGGCAAGTAAAACTATTTTTTGTTAGCATTCGTAATACAAAAAGACATAAGTTTAAATTTATTTGTAAAGGCGCAATTGGTGAATGAATAGAGACTAAAGAAATGTTGTGAGCCACAGTGTCCTGTAAACGAAAGTACAGTAAAATGGAGAGCAATGTTTTAAAATTATTTAATGTCTTAAGTGAAGTAACAACTGGCTATTGCCGCCTGCAAGACACACTTTATTTTTTTCAACCACCGACAATACAGATGGTATGTATAATATTATCCTCTTGTAATTTAATTCAACTGCCTCCGTAGCCTAGCGGTAAAGGCGTGCGCTTTAGAAACCGGAGGTCAAGGGTTCGAATCCTGCGGGGACTCAAAATATTTTTATTGTTGTTTCCTAGTTGGTTAGGGCAATTTGGGCTGAACACCCAATTGTCTGAAAAGTAAGATGATCCATGCGTCGGATGGGCATGTAAAAGTAGGTCCATCCACCAACCCGCATTAGACCAGCGTGGTAGGATACGGTCCGAAACCCCCTAATGGATAGGGGTGTATTAGGGGAGGCCTATGTCCAGTAGTGGATTATCACACGCTGCTGCTGATGATGATGATGATTGTAATTCAAAGAGTGTATTCATTTATTTTTTACTGGATTATAATATCAATGTTAAATATAAATTTGAATGATTATTATCAATGTATTACATTTTGTTTTACATAGATTTGTAGAATGAAGGTTTCTGTAAGAAGATTTTCGCAAATTGTATAAAAAGCCGGTGGATTAATATTAAAGTTAGTCTGTTATCAGTATTCGATATTTCTTAATTGGTATTTTTACGTTATTATACTGCCCCAAATATAAAGTATTACTAACTGTAACTTTTAATACAAAGGCCCCAGAGATTTTTTTATCTTTGGCAAAAGATATCAAGACTGTTATATTTAAGCCCATAATAGTGCGTAAATTACTGTGTCAAATTAAAACATTAAAATAATTTCATTATACACTTTATTTGTGGCTTAGCTCAGCGGCGGGTTTCAGGTACCAAAACCACATTTCATGAAACTTAAGGCGAATATGAAATAAAAGTGTTTTTGCGGGCTGAAACTGAAATATTTTAAGTACACCTGTCGTAAACCTTACCTCAAATTTACCCGTTTAATTATTTGGGTATGACTCAAATTAAGTGCTCAAAGAAATTCAGTGCTGTAAGTTTTCTAGAAAAATATAAAACAAATATTTTATAAATATCTTTCTCGAAAAGGATTCTTCTGAATTCTAAATTAATCATATTAATTGAGTTTATTGTGTCCGTATTGAAGTCACAATAACTTCAATTCAAATGTGTATTGATAATTTTCTACAATATTAAGCGTCCTTAAATACTTTAATAAAATAAATAATTAAAAGTTGACTAAACGCTTTTTATGCACACTATTGTTATTAAAATTGTAATACAATAGTGGTTTTTAAAATAATGTGCAAAGAAACCAACGGATTACTGTATTTTAAGTAATTTTCTCTGTCCAGATATTTATTATCATGTCAGATAATTTATTTCAAGTTTTGTCTTAATCTCAAATAACAAGATGACTCTATTTTATATTGTTTGAGTTTGAAACAATATTTGGTTCTACTCTTTGGCTGATCCTATACGTGGTAATGTTAGCTTTGTTAAGTTTTAATGGTTTAAATGCGTTTATTCACATTTTTCTTCCCGGCCCTTCGAACATATTTCAGACAGACTAGCCGACGAGATCAGCCTATTCCGTAACTACGGCAGCAAAACGTCCTATGAAAATTACCTAAAAGTTTCAATATGAAAACGGTTAAAATATAATTGAACTATTTTCGGCGCGCGACCGAGATTTGGAGATTTCATCAATCTCTACCCATGTTTTCCTTCTTGGTAAAAAGATTAGCGTAATTCAATGTGTTCAATTTCACTTTCGGTAATGGCGTCTTATTTATAGCTGCGTGTCGAACGTGACTGAGGTTTTATCAAAACTTAGCCAAGTTTTGAGAAAAACAAAAGAGAAGCCTCTCTTTTTGACTTTGAAAGTATTTTTTAATTTATCGCTAAAGTTTGCCCAGAAATATGCAATACGATGCATTAGTTACGTGCATCTATCCTATCTAAAATTGCAATTGGAAATTAAACATAAAGTGAATAAATTGTTCTTACAGCGTAAAGCTAAATATAACTCTTCAAATTGCTGCAAATTGGACTAACTTTATTTGCGAAATTTAAAAAAAAAAATCTTTGAATTGAACACATGCAAAAACGAGGCAATAAGTTACTTTTTAAAGTTTGTCAATTAGTAAGCTTTTCTGTTTTTAATAAATATTGATTTTTTCAGCAGTCTATAGTACTTAGAGTTTTGTCAATCATATAAGAAAAAAAAAATAATAATAAGGCTTTGATAAATTATTATCAACTGTTTTAAATAACTAAAGGAAATATCTAATTTGATTCCAGATTTCGTCTGTCAATGGCAATAACAATAAACTGGCAAGACTGTTTCGCACTGCGAGTTTTATCTTATTTCGCATCCATCTTTCTCAAAGTCTAAGTGCTTGTGTTTATTCCGAATTCAGAACAAGTCCAGTTTACGAGGATTATAAACCTTTGGATGAAAGTTTCCACTTTGTTGTAGAGATATAAAAGCTACAGTTGTATGCTACGCTGGCTAATTGAAGGCAATTGTAATTCACAATTGAGCTGTCAATTAAAATGACTTCATAAATCGAACGCGTAAAATTATAATAAAATAGTAAACGGCACTAATAAACCTTGGACAGCATTTAGAAAAAAAATTATTAGGTAATGGTTATTTTATTGTTTTAATTGTAGTATATAAAGATCGTAAATAGGTCTACTACTAAATATGAGTTTAATCTAACTGCCAAGATATAAAGCTCAGACTACCTTGTTGCGAACAATTGTCAACCATAAACAATGTTACTATATGAAGGACCAAATTAAGGAAATTTTATTCAAACCTTAAACTGTTATTTTGCTAGTAAATACATATTATTTAATAGTAAAGTCTGTGATTTTATTTTGTCACATAAAAAAATGTTTTTATTATAAATTAAACATAAGAAATATCTGCTACAATGAGGTTAGGGTACGCGATAAATAAGCTTGTAGTCTATTTCTTCGTTAGCGCAGTCATTAGGTTACGATGTCGTAACTATGGTGCGTTGCCCAGGCTACGCTTTTATTCTAGACATTTCTATCTTGCGCCATTTGTACGGATGATTGTGTGGTATATTCTGTAGCGTCCTGAGTTGTGTGTCCATATCGCACTCTTTCCTTCTACTCAATCACTAATAATGAGCCTCTCCAAACTGTCTGGGTCTCGCCTGACTGTGTGATCGAAGAACTTAAGGTTACAGTTGTATTGTTATATTCAACTATTTGAAGATTGACTTGTTTTTGAAACGTTCCATCCAGGTTATTGACAGCATTCTGCGCCAGCAACACATTTCAAAGCATCAATCTCATCTCGCTTTTAATGTCTACATTACAGAAGCATAAAAAAAGAAACTTATAATATTTTTGTTTTATTATTCAACACATCATTGAATTTTCTTATTAAAATAAACCTTTTCAGATACTCAACATTTTACAATGTCAAATAGTCTTTAAAAAATAATCATTTATCAAATAATTGTATTTGAAGATTAGTTACTATATGTAACGGAACACTACTAAAAGGCTCAGCAATAAAAGCATGCAATCTTCTACGGTCTTATTCACCGTAACTTAAACTGTGAGCAAACAGATCAATTATTTTGAAGTTTTATTCAATTTAAAAATATCATTTATCCAATTCAAATTGTGTATCACAACTTTACAACATCTATATATTATAATGTATTATGGTCATAAGTCTTGAGTTTGTGACGGACGTTAAAAATATGTGCAGCGTAGTTTGACATACCGTAAAGGTATAAATATGCCGTATAAACACGTAAATTGAATAATTCAGGCAGTAAAAGCGTATAAGAGCTCATCAAATCTTAACTTTGTTGCGCCAACTTCTGACATAAAACCGAGAGCTGAAATAAGGCAGCGAAGTTCAGTAAGCGATGAAAATCAGGTCAACGGGAAAACGATGAAATGAATGAATATATAATGTATTTTTAATACAAACACATACATATTGTGTTTATTGTGTTCATCTTTTGTGTTTACTTTTTTATGACCATAAATTAAATAAAATTAAAAAAAAATGCTTCTAAAAAATTACATTAATTGTAAATAATGAAAAAGAAATATAAACTTATCTTAATCTGTTTAACGATTATCATATAAACATAATTAAATGCAGATAATATTTTAAATTAAATACGTACAAAATCAAATTATGTAACTGACCAAAATTTTATATAAAAACAATAACGAATTCTATCATTTAAAAAAATGTTAAAAAGTTTAATACTGTTTTGCTCCTGGTAAAAATATTATTTTCTAACGATCGCTTTTAAAATGATTTCACAATTAACTTTATCTGGACAAATATGGATTGGGTCAAACTTGTGAGAATAAATAGGATTCTAAGTTGAAGTTGGTTGATTATTGGCTAAATGAATGAGTATTGTATTTTTTTTTTTCTATTTGTCTGTTTGTTGTAATTTCAACGAAGTCAACTAGTAAATAAATAAAAAAATAGAATTAAGTATGCAAAAATTTTCAAGAGTAAACTAACATTTTTCTAGGAGTTATCATGGGCTCCTAACAGATCCAGACTTAGCTGAGAAATAGTTTATATATAGAGCGACCACCATCTAATGTCCATAAACCAAAGATTACTAGCATTCGATGGATGATTAAATTAATAAAATTTTTTAAAGTGCATCTTCAATCTTGACCGTTTTTTACCTGCGGATCTAATGAACGAACCATGTTACTATAAATCACACTCAGCTTTAGGCACTTCTTGCCCTAAAAGACCAGAAAACAACAGTAATATAAAGTTGTTTCAATCCCACTGAATTTGATTTTTAAAACAAGGGCTAATACAATAGGCTACGATAGTGACATTTCATGTCTGAACATGAAAATTCGTGACATACGAGTATGTTGTTTCATTGTTGCCGTAGAACGGACAATGTTAGAGAAAGAAGAAAGTCGTAAACATACGTTTATGACATATTCAAATTGCGTATAGCTTGTGTAGCATCTTTCTTCAAGAATATTTATATTATATATAATTGTTTCCCAAGCTATAGGTTTACTCAATTGTAATATTGTAGTTTTAAATGAACAGACAAATTTATGAATTTGACAAGTTTTTACAAATTTAACAGTCTACATTTCACTGTATATTATTATTTCGCTAAGAACTTTAAACAAAAGCGATGAAAGTTTAATAAAGACCCTGAGAAATAACATCTTACGACTTATTTAGGCGCAATTTAACTAGCTTGAATGCTCTTCAGACTGAAGTGCTAAAACAGGTGCCATTTTGTGTTTTGGTGGCTTTTTTATGCTGGCAAGATTTTGTTGTCAGATGTTTATTATTATTTACTTATTTAAAGAAACTTTTTTATCTGGTGACATAATTATGTTTATTTGCTTTATTCTACGTTTTATGTCTTACTCGTTTTACTCTATATTGTGTACGAAGAAAAATGGTTTTGTCTTTAAATGTCTCGCACACGACTTTTATGGACTAAATATGTTTTTTAAACCTTCTATTAAGGTGAAATCAATTTGTGGGAATATAATCATAATGCATTTATTTGGCTGGTATGTACACAATTAAAAGTAAATACAATATAAACAAAAGGCAGGTAATAAATTTAATATAATAAAATTTATTATCTGAAGAAATTATCAATTAAGTCAATCAAGATAAACAGTTCCACCTTGCTACAAAGAGGAAACGTTTTACGTTCAACTTAAGTTAATAATATTATATTAAATCATACTTATGGCTGCCTCACGCTGCAAAAATCAGTGCACTTACACTCAGTAAAGGAAACATAATGTTACTATACAAACAGTAATTAAAAGTACGATTAGGTAAAGGACATTGAGTAGTTATATATTAATAAAGTTCGATGGCCCAGTAAATTGAATATTATATATTAATACCTTGAATATTGATAACAAAAGATTGATTTGGGCGATATGCATAATATAAATGCGCATAATTTACAAATAACATTCGTATATAAATTAATGTTTGGGTATGTGAAAAATACGTCACTCTATTGTGCTATGTAGTAATACGTAAAAGTTCGTTTATAATTGTAACAAATAAAAGCTTTAGATTTCTGTTATTATTTTTTCTACGTTAAAAAGTTGCCAATAATACGATATAGCTTTCAGGTAGTAAAACAATATTTTAAATCGGTTAAGTTGTTTCGGAGCCTATTCAAGAGGAACAAACAATCAAACAAATTTGTATACATAACATATATTATTGATTTTGTATTGAATAAAGTTATTATTCAACTTAACATCGCACGAGTTTTATTTAGAACGCCACACGATTGGGATTAGCATTTTCAGTGTGCAGAACACGTATCTTATAAATCCCAACAAAGACGTAGAACGCCTCTTTGGTAGATTTTCAAAGGCTTTTATAACTATAAATATGTTTATTGTAAAGCTCATATTACTGAATACAATGTTGTATAATAGAAAAAAAGATCTTTCGAACCAATTTTTCCAAGCTAGTATTTTTTTCTAGATTTCTGTAATGCACACAAAAATTTAAATGACTCTTAACTTGCATTTATACATGAAATATATCGCTCACAAATTCTTTTAATTCACCATAAATTTGCAACTACCTCGTGACTTTTGTTCTGAATATTAAAATGAAGTTGCTAACGTTTTCGTTAAAGTTATCTATCTTGCCATGGATAACTTAATAGCGTTATAAATTCTATATTTATAACGATGCTATCAAAAAATCAACCGAAAAGGAGCAGAAGGCTTCGAATTTATATACTTTAAAGATGTATTTACCGCTGACTATCACTGACTAACGATTTTGTAATATATGTATTTCAAAGGCTATTAAATTTGTAGTCATTAAGTAGAAAATATTTTTTTGTTATATTTTGACAATAAAAATTTAAATAGTATGCCAAAATTGAATAGTGATAAAATTACAAAAACAGAAAACTTAAAGCTCTAGCCTTTTTACATCAGCAACAAGTTTCACACGGAAAAAAACAGAGAGGTGAAAATATAATGCAAGTGCCTTCGCGGACTATATATAAAATATTCTATGTTAAAATTATAATTATTCAATGAATATTTTAAGTATTTACAAGGTTGATATAAATATAAAATACTACAGAGTTTTCCGACGTTTTAGACACTTTACAGGATCCACTATTAAATCAAGTCTAAAATTACTGCTAGACCTCAAGATACCATAAGGTCACTAATGTGTAAAACGGTCAAATAAATAAAATACATAAATTACGGTGGCCGGGGATAAAACTTTGACAGACGCAGAACACCTCAGTCCGCCCGTGACCATTGATCCTGTAAAGTGTCAGAAACGTAGGGAAAATTGTAAACAAAATTAAACGCGATAAAATCTGTTAAGATGCGTAAATACAAGAAAATATTATTTTCACAGTTTTGAGTAGTTTTATATTTGGTACTATAATATTTGGAAAAATAATATGAATTTATTATGATTAAGCATGGTGTGTCATATTTAAAAAAAATATTATTTGCAAACACATTGTGACGATGGGCTTCTTGAAGTAGCAAATAAAAATAAAGATAAATAACGCTGCAAATAAGAAGATTGTAAGTACAAACATAAGTTATTTCCTGCATTACGTTTATTATAGTTAGGTCGTTAAATTTAGTACAATGCAGAACAAATATCCCTCTCCATTCTAGTCGATAAACGTTATTGAGAAGAGGTAATATTATCAGTTATTTAATATAAAGCTTATAAAGAATGATATAATAACTTTAATCAAATTTAAGGTCAGGAAGGTAAATAGAGAAGGAACAAATGCACATTTATTCCAGTACACGCAAATATATAAAATATCATACATTTTATATCGTGAACAGTTAGTTCTTCAAAGTAATAAAAATAGAAAATCGGTAAGCTATTTTGAGCTAAACTCAGTAACGCTTATAAAGCTACGATATATATATATTTAGAGGTAATGAATTCCTTTGACCTAATAAGGAATTCACTTCACGAACCAGTTTGAATCGTTTTATAAAATAAACATAAATTTAATACAGTTATCTAAATATATTACCAGAATTTTTAAAAATTCTTTTTTTTGCTTTAATTTTATACATGTCGGTTCATCATCATCATTATCATCACAATCAGCCTGCGTCAGTCCACTGCTGGCATCTAGGCCTCCCCTAAAGCACGCCAACGCTTCCGATCTTCGGCTATTCACATCCAGCCCACACTTTGCGGATCACTTTGCGAATGTCGTCACTCCATATTGCCGCATGGCGTCCTACACTACGTTTCCCAGTTATATATTACAGTGTACCCTCTCATTTAAAAACGCTTTGTTGACCGTTATGAACAGAATAAATTATAGATTTTTCTATGAAATCAAAAATTGTTTAACTACTCAAATTCTCTTGAGCATAATGTTATAAAACCCTGTGTATAAAGATCTGTTTACAGAGATAGCTTCGATAACTTAATTTAACTGGAACTTACTCCGCTTTAAAGTAACTGGGTTTTTAATTTCTAACGAACTTGATAGCTGTTTATTTGTTGAGTACAACGTAGTTTATTTGTTTTCATTTTGTCAGAATACATTTTTTCCTTTAAAACGTATCTGCTTTCTTCTTTCCCATTATTCGATTATACATATAAAGTCCAGCATTTAGAAGCCTTAACTTTATTTTTGTTTATTATTTTTATTTTAATTTATTTAAGTAGTTTTACTTTAGTTTACGTCTCTTCTAGAGCTTATTTTAAGGAGCATTACTTATATAATATTACTCATTATTATCTCAATCTATACTGACACTCAACAAACATAATATTGGCATAATAAACACAATACAAAACGACTAAAACAAAATACACACAGAAGGGAGGCAAAATAGAGAATTACAATTGACTTTTGTGATAATTTGTCGTTGTAAAATGTCTTTTAATGCGCCATCTATTGATCGGAAGGTTCCACTGAATATCAGCAATCGCGAAACTTTTCGTGATGCAAAGCTGAGTGGCGACCTTTTTGGTGCATAGAATGTTTACATTTATTTAGTATGATATAGTTTTCTTTTATGATAATTGTATATTTTTATGTGTAAAAACCACTACGGGGCTATTTTTGTAAACAAAATCATAGATCGTATTGTAAAGTGTTCGAAGTAGTAAAAGTAATTAGTTAATAGATTTAAATACTAACAATAAGTGTAGTTGATATTATTTAAATCTATTTTTATATATAATATGTTATAAAGAAAAAAAAAACAGAAAAAATTATTTTGTTAAATTTCAAAGTTTTCCGCTTTGCCACTATTTTCTCAAAGCTTTTTGTTTCACAATTATTTATTTGATTTTATAAAAATGAAAACACAACATGAAATTCTCTTATGTGTAAATAAGTTATTAGCTATTCTTTTAAATTTCCGTCGTTTAAAACATTATAAATACGCACAACAATTGATAGTAGACACATCACAAGATAATAAAAATATTACATAATCATAATAATAACAACGATTTAAACATATTAATTATGACGTAAAATCCGTAAACTGTCAAATCATGTACAGTATTCGCGTTAACAAAAGGTATCATTAATAATTATATTTCTCGTCCGGTATTTTGTCATTCCACATATGAATAAATTATATAAATCTAAAAGTTTTTAGTGTGCCATTAGTCTTTATGGTAACTGTTTCAACTCACATTTATCCGTTTCACAAAACTAATTAAAAGGCGAATGTTTTGTGGGTTGCAGTGGCAGGAATGTACAAATTAAGTACGCGTTTTAACATAGCTGTTGGGTGACTGTATTTTATTATTCTTTCAGTTATAATACAAAGTATTTTTTCTACATCGTATTTTCTTTGAAAGAAGCCATATTTAAAAATTAGCACTGATTGTTTACAATATGAATGTTAAAAACTGTTATAAATAATGTTATAAAAGTACTATGCTTTTTACTACCACTGCTGGAAAGTGATCGAAACGCAGGTACTGTGATAATAAACGTGATAAAACCGGTTAATTCTAAAATAATAGAAAGTATTTGAAGAAAACTGTTTTCAAGAATTGATAAAAAAAGGATAATTGACAAGTAAAAAGCGTCTCATGTACACGAATTTAAAAGACATTCATCAACAACATCAGCCTGTGATAGTCCACTGCTGGATATTGGCCTCCCAATAACCCTCTCCATCATCATCAGGGGGTTTTGCACCGTATCTCACAACGCTGGTCCAATGCGGGTTGGTGAGTAGACCGAATTGTTACATGCCCATCCGACGCATGGATCATCTTACTTTTCAGACAATTTTGCTACAAATTTTGGCTGATCACCCAGCCAAAATTGCCCTAACCAACTAGATAGCAACAATGAAAATTTGTTGAGTCCCCGTAGGATTCGAGCCCACGACCTCCGCTTTCTAAAGCACACGCCCATACCACTAGGCTACAGAGGCAGTAGCCTAGTGGTATAAATATTCACGACTCAGTTGTTGGCCATTTCGATATTATTTATTAAAGTACTTAGTCTCGTTTTTGATCATGGATGCTGAAAAGAATCCGAAACGTCGGGAATAAATATATTTAAGTAACGCGAAAAATCCGTAAATTAGTGGATTTGATATCGTCTCTATAAGTTAAAAACTTATTCCTTCCGACTTAATACAAAATTTATATTTGTATAAATATTAATACAAATATAAATTTTGTATTTTATGAAGGACAAGTGTCACATACTCTGTACAGTTAAATGGACTATAAGTAAAGATTGAAATTGTTCAAACATAAGAAGTAAATTTATTTCTTCCACAGTTATTTCTATAAGTAATTCTATAAAGTGATATGTGATGTAGGTCTTTTTTGCAATTTAGCAAGAAGTCAATTTGCGTAGAAAACATTAATGATTCGATATATTGCTTTTTAAATTCTAAATCTGAACCTAAGGTTACATAAAAATATAAACATACAATAATATAAATATGATTAAAATGGATTGTTTATTTAAATCACGAAAAATTACACAAGTCACTCATAAATATTAAAAATCTAAATAAAAATTCATCTTCTCTGTCTTTTAATGTGCCAAGAGTTTAACCCGCGAGTACTCGCGCCTTTAAAAATTACACAGACACTCGCGCGTAAAGCATTTTGCTCACGTTTATGAAAGTCAAGAAATACAAGTTTAACCAACAAATTTTATTATTTCTTTATTTTATTAAATAAAATACACTCTATTTATTCTTGAAAAAATATATTTTTAAAGATAACAATAATAGTTTTTTTATTTTTATTAATAAACATAACAACTAATTAGCCAGTGTTCTAAGGCACCCTTTGGGAAAAAAATAACTAAAAATAAAATAGAAAAGAATTTTAGCGCTTAAGTACGATTAATAAATCATCATTATATACGCGAGCTTTACACATATCACATAGTGTATGACTATGCTCGGTAAATAAAATATTTTGGCAGTAAATGCAGCTTTTTATGCCACAAACTTTGTCGTACGAGCGACTGGCGCACACTGGCGAGACGTGAAGTGTGTCCGGGGGTAGAGGAAGGAACAAAACTCAGCTACTGAGTGAACAATATACATACTTACGATTTTGACAAAATGGCGCGTGTTTTAAATTCACTGTGAGCAAAATGCTCATAGCGCGAGTGCTCGCGGGTTAAGGATTAATGCACACATAGCAGAGGTGTAAACATTATTTACAATATATATATTTGCTATTATTTTCTTCCTAGAGCCGGTCTTTCACCTCATGGGAAGAGACACTCCCCTCGATAAGAAAAACAGCGTAAAACACTACAAGTCCTTTTACCGTCCTGTGACATAAAATCTCGTTTACCCAATAATTACGCCGGTTACTTAACGTTACAAGTGTGTATGACAACCACATTCTCGAAAAGCCTAAATTTATAGCTTATAAAATTGTTGATAACCGGTGTATGTTATAAATATAGAAATCGTTGTGCGTATCAGTCACCATATCGTCGGCGTCCTGGTCCGCAAACCAATCGTGAACCAACCTTAGCCGGCCATATAGTTAGTGGGGACGGTAGCTTCCGGCGAACTCGGTGTTAAATGAAGCTTACCAAAGACATGTGTCTGAATGCCTAATATCGTTGCTTAAAGAAAATAAACTCGAACCACGATTATACCTTAGCCAAAAAAGAGATGGAATTAACGTAAACAAAGAAATGATCTTCATTTCATCACTAATTCATGGGTTTATTTCACCATTATATTCATCATCACCATTATATTTAGAAAAAAGAAGATATGAAACGAGTTTCTTGGTTTTTACAATAGTAGTTTCCAGAATTTCTTTCGGTGAAAAGGACTGTGAAAATGGTTCTATATTTTGTTTACAAGCATAAATCAACTGCCTGCGAGTTGCTTTTTGACATTTTTTGTTGCCATACCGTTTAAAAATTTATTTATAATCATTATTACTTCAGTACACAGCATCAGAAAAGGAAAATTGTCGCAATTCTATACCGTGCATAAAAATCGTAGAGGGACGCCTGCGCAAGACGAGGACGACATTTGAAAGGTCCGGTGTGGGCGTGAGAAATGAAATCGAAAGTGGTTGCGTGCATTAGGAAAGCCCTATGTCCAGCAGTGGGCTGACACAGGCTGAAGATGATTATGCTGATGAAAAAAAGGAAGCAAGAAATTGTTTGACAGGTAACTCATTTATTGCAGCGGGTTTTAATCACCGAGGTTATTTTAACAGTATTGGACACTAATTTAAAGAGCTTTACAATATTTTTTCTTCTCTTATTATTTTTGATAAACATTTTTATATCAAATCCACTAATTAACGGATTTTTCACGTTACTTGATATGAGATAATCAATAATTATCTGTATTGCGATACAGACATATACCAACTTAGTCTGCCCGTGATTATGGATGCTGGAAAGAATCTGAAACGTCGGGAATATTTAAGTGACGCGAATAATCTGTAAATTAGTGGATTTGATATGTAAAATAATTGCGTAAATAAGAGGAATAATTAAACATTTTTATGTTAAGTAACGTAAGAATATTTTTGTTTACTGAAAAATAACCACTTGCACACCAATAAGGTTTCGGGCAGGAGATCGTACCGTCATATTTACGTCATATTTACATCATGTTGTTGTCACCAAGCTGATTAGTTAAAAAAAAACAAAGATAAATAATCATCTATCAGCAGTTATATAACAACAAAAAAAAAAACAATACTTTGAAAGCATCATTACAATCCGGACAAAGTTTCCACATCGTTTCAATATTATTTCTCTTTCCATATTTTTAGTTGGAGCGCGCGTGTTTATTACAAATTCGGAACAAGTCCAGTTTACTGGGATCATAAACCTTACAAATGAAATTTTTCACTTAGTTCTAGAGCTACAGTCATATACTACGCAAGTAATGGTGATTTCTTTTTACAATTGTCTGTTTTAACTAATGACTTTTCTGTTTCTCTTTACGAGGTTACTATGAAAGTTAATGAGTACTGAATTTTTACTAAAAGTTAAACTTTTTTCTGTATTTATGTGATTTATTTACGTTTCATCCACTTTTGACGGATTTTTCGCTTATATTGTATATATTTTGGAGCAGAAATATAAAAATAAAAAGTAATATATATACGCGATAAATGTATTAAAACATGCATAATCGAAGCTAATTTAAGATAATACAGTGTAAGTTTACACAAAAGGTTATGCGTTAAAAAAAACTTAATTTTATTCGCATAAAATTAATACTTTAAAAGAAATGTGAGATTTAAAAGGCGATGGCATAAATCGCAGTGTTTCTATTAAGCAAATAGGACATACACTGTTTGAAGTGGGTCATACTTTATTGTTAAAATTTATTTATAAAAGTATTATACACATAATAAAAGTAGTGTGCCTCGCTATTATTTTATGCCCTTACTTATACAGTTACAGCGTAAGACATGTCACATTTTAAATAACTAACCCTAACGGTTATTCCATTAACATTGAGATTTAAACATGTACGAACTTAGTTATCATGTATGCTGGAAAGATTTTGAAACATTGGGTATAAATATATATAACTATTTCGTACATAATATATACAAATTTCGTACAATGGCGGACTTAATGCCAATAAAATTACAAAAGAGTACATACATACACACAAATACCACTTATATAACTCTCCATATTCAGGTTCTAATTAATAAACATTCTGCTGCTTAGGAAATTTGTTCAAGTAGGTATTTATGAGTTTTGCTCCTAAACTCCGAGCGAATTTTTGCTATCCTGATTTCCGGAGGTAAATCATTCCACATGAGAACTGATTGGCTAAGGAATGAGGAGTGGGTGAAGTCAGAACAGTGAATAGGACATTGAAGTAGACGATTATGCGATGAGCGAAGGTCACTGACTTCATAGATAGCCATTGAAGTTCTTAGAGTTGACTTCATAGAGCGATAGGGGGACACTTGGTAATATTTACAAAGATTGAAAACGAATCGAATGCAGTTATTTAGAAGGCGGTCAAGTTTGTTGAGGTGATCTGAATTCAGATCAAAGTAGCACACGTCACCATAGTCGATTAGAGGAAAAACCAAAGCCTGCACAAGCGTTGCCTTGGTTGGCGGAGGCAAAAAGTTCTTCTTAAATTGTTACATAGGAAAAATCGGATCATAATATACATTATTAAAATAATTTTTAAAGAAACATGTTAATTAAGAGGTTATGAAAGTTTTAGAAGAAGAAAGGGTGAATCAGATACAGAAAGAAATGTATAAGTATTTAAAATTTTCTCACTTGATAATCACTTTCTTTGAAGTTAACTCGTTTCTTACAAAAAAAACCGTTGACCACAACTTCTGTTGTTTAATTGTTGTTGTAAAACCGAATTTTTATGGACCAATCGTAAATGTACGTTTACCGCGCATACGGCTGTGAATGGCCAATGTGATCATAAGTACTATCCGGGTCACAACTATATTCAACCACAAAGTATATTTGAAAGCTAAATATAAGTCCAAAATAGTGCGTAAAGAAATGAGTCAAATTACAACATTAAAATAATTTAATTATGTACTTCGTGGCTCAGCTCAGCAGCAGTTTTCATACAGAAAACAAAACGACATTGCGTGTAACTTAAGGCGAATTTGAAATTAAAGTGTTTTTGCGGACTGAAACTGAAATATTTTAAGTTCACCTGTCGTAAACCTTACCTCAAATTTACCCGGTGAATTATTTGAGTATGCTAAAAATTTAGTGCTTAAATAAATTGAATGCTGCATGTTTTCTAGAAGGATACATAATCCTTCTGGAATCTTAACGAATCATATTTATTGAGGTCATTGTGACTGTTTTGGAGTGACTATAACTTTAATTTAAATGAAAACACGTATTGACCATTTCTTGAGTTTTCTTACAGTATTAAGAAACTTTGAATAATTTCAAATCTTTGAATAAAATCAAACGCTTCTCATTTACTTTTCTGTTATTAAAAGTGTAACTTATTACACGTTTTTAAATAATGTGCGAAAGTAAACGGCATATTATCGTATAATTAACTCTGTACGTATATTTATTATTGACTCAAATGATTTATTGAAAATTTTCTTCGTATCTCGAATGACAAGACTCACTGAGATCAGAACTCAAACTATGCTCTTTAGCATATGTGATAATGTTAGCATTGTAAACTTTTAACGGATTTTATCGCGTTTATTTACATTTTATTCCACGACGTTTCAGCCCTTCACGATACTTGTCCAGTCAGACAAATCCAATATTCAATATAACGTTAGACTTAGTTTGAAAATTTATATGAAAACGAGTTGAATTTACTCAATTTTCCAGTGTTCCTGATTTGTAAAAAGTTTCTCAATTCTAGCCGTTTTCCTTTGGTAAAGATTAGCGCTAATTCAATGTTTGTTTGACTTTGGGTAATGCGTCCTCAATTGCTGCTGTAGCTTCAATTGATTTTTAAGTATTCAAAAGTTGCTTTCTTAAACTTTCAATTTTTTGTTAAATCATTACCAAAGTTCTTGATATAAAGCCAAAATTTTGCTATATCTTCATAACCTTTCTATTAATCAATAATGTGCATTATTTCTTCATCCTATCTATAGTTTAGTGAATGAAAAAAGTGAATGTATTATTTTAAATGTAAAAACAGTTATTATAAGCTTTTGATTTGCTAAATTGAACAAAATTAAAAAATATGATTTTTTAAATGCATAAAATTATCTTATTTGGACAGTGACATAAATAACAACAGCAATTACTTTACAAGGTTCGTCAACTTTCTAACTTTCTGGTTTTAATAAATCTTTATTTTCCACACGCTGCTAAGAGTTTGTGAATCATTTGAACAGTATAAAATAATAATAAAGGTTTATAACTTTATTATCAACTGGTTTAATTAAATAAAGGAACTAATTTATTTCCAGATTTCATTCTGGCAAAATAACAACAATAAACTGGCAGAATTCGACTGCAAGTTTTATCTTATTTCGAATCCATCTTTCTCGAAGTCTAAGTGCTCGTGTTTATTGCGAATTCGGAACAAATCCAGTTTACGAGGATTATAAACCTTTGGGATGAAAGTTTCCACTTTTTTTTACAGTTGTATGCTACACTAGCTAATTGAAGGCAATTCAAATTAACAATACAACTGTCAATTAAAATGACTTTATAATTCAAACGCGCAAAATTATAATAAAAAAGTAAACCGCAATAATAAACTTCGTCCTTGGACAGCATTTAGAAAAAAACAATAATTATTAGGTAATGGTTATTTTATTGCTTTGTTTGTACTAATTATGATGTAAATAGGTCCACTACTAAATATGGGTTTATTCTAAGTACCAAGATATAAAACTCAGACTTTTCTTGTTGCGAATCGTTGTCAACCATAAACAATATAACAATATGAAGGAACAAAATAATACAGAAATTTTAATCTAACCTTATAACTGTTATTTTGCTAATAACTACATAATATTTAAAAATAAAGCTTTGATATTATTATGTAATATACAAAAAGTTTTTTTTTTTACTTAAACATAAAAAATCTGCTAGAATGAGATTAAGAATGCAAGGTGAGCTATAAATAAACTTGTAGTCTTCTTCTTCGTCGCAACCTAATGACTGAGGGACTTGACCATGGTGCGTTGCCCAGGTCACCGTTTCTTTTCAGACATTTCTGTCTTGCACCATTTGTATGAACAAATATAGAATATCTCCTGTAGCGTCCTAAGTTGTGTGTGTCCATCTCACACTCTTTCCTTCTACACATTCAGGTATAAACAGCTTTTCCAAAATGTCTGGGTTTCGCTTGAGCGTGTGTCCGAAGAACTTAAGGGCTATCTGCATACAGGTGGCTGAGACCCGTGTAGTTATATTTAACTGTTGAGGATTGACTTATTTGTGAGACGTTTCGTCCAGGATATTGTCAGCATTCTGCGCCAGCAACTCATTTTGTTTTATTTTTCAACACATCATTGATTTTTCTTATCAAAATAAATATTTTCAGGTATTCAACATTTTACAGTGTAAAAATAGTATTTAATGGAAAATAATTTGTATTTAGAGATTAGTTACTATTTGTACCGGAACACTACCGAAAGGACAACCAATAAAAGCATGCAATCGTCTACAGTCGTATTCACTGTAACGTAAAATAAAATTGTGAGCAAAAATATCAAGTATTTTAAAGTTTTTTTTTTTTACTTTAAAATAATCGGATGTTTATCCAATTTAACTTTATTGTGGATCAATCAACTGCCTCTGTAGCCTAGTGGTAAGGGCATGTGATTTAGAAACCGGAGTTCGTGGGTTTGAATCCTGCGGGGACTACAAATTTTCATTTTTGTTTCCTAGTTGGTTAGGGAAATTTGGGCCGATCACCCAATTGTCTGAAAAGCAAGATGATCCATGAGTCGATGGGCAATGAAAATAAGTCCCCCACAACCCGCATTGGACCAGCGTGGTGGGATACGGTCCAAAACCCTCTAATGGATAGGGGTGTATTAGGGGAGGCCTATGTCCAGCAGTGGACTGTCAGAGGCTGGTGATGGTGATGATGTGGATCACAATTTTACAACTGTCTATTGTTTATTATTATGATCATTAGTCTTGAGCTTGTGAAAGACGTTAAAGATATGTGCAGCGTACTATGACATACCGTAAAGGTAGAAATATGCCGTATAAACACGTAAATTAAATAATTCAGGCAGCAAAAGCGAATAAGAGCTCATCAAATCTTAACTTTGTTGCGCCAACTTCTGACATAAAACCGTGAGCTGAAATACGACACCGAAGTTTAGTTAGCGACGAAAATCAGGTCAAAGGGAAAACGATGAAATGAATGAAAAAGTTATATGTTTTTAATACAAACACATTCATATTGTGTATTTCTTTTGTGTTTACTTTTTTATGTCATTAAATTATATAAAAATTTAAAAAAGAAATGCTGATAAAAAAGGTACGTTAATAGTAGGTGAATGCATTTGTTACATGAAATAATGAAAAATATATAATAAATTATTTTAATCTACATAACAATGATCAAAAACATAATTAATCGCGGATTATATTAAAAAACGTGGAAAATCAAATTATACAACAGACAAAAATTATTGTAAAGATGTTTAAAACTGTTTTGTTCGTGGTAAAAAGCTTTAAATATTTCTTTTTTAAAACATCTCTTATAATATATATATATAGAGTTAACAAATTCCTTTATCTGAACAAATAAACAAAATGAATTGTCTCTTTTGTAACATTAAAATAACCAGTTTTAACTGAGTACATTGTGATTTTTTTTTTCTATGTCTGTTTTTTGTAGCTAATATCTGGAATGGCTAGTCCAAATTTCACTGAAAGTTAGTTGATAGTTTAACTGGGAAGCGTGGGTTACGCTATTACGGAAAAAAATACAGATCTTTATCATATTTCGCCGAAGTCAACTAATAAATAAGTAAAAGTTTAGCATTACAGAATGCAAAATAAATTAAAGAGTAAACCAACATTATTGTAGGTGTTAGTTAATCGATGCCACTACCCATCTTAAACCGAGTACGTTTTCTACACTTAGACGTTTAAAAGTTTTCTCACCTTCTGTCTTGCTATGTTTTCATGGTTCTTAACAGATCGAGACTTAGCTGAGTATAGTTTACTTTAGTAGTAGTTTATACAAAGAACGACCACCATCTAATGTCCATAAAACAAAGGATTACTAACATTCGATAAATAAATTCAAAAAAAATTTGAAGGCACTGACTTCATAAAATTCTTGTCAAAAATAGACATTTTTGACCGACCGATTATGACCGATTTTACCTGCGCATCGGATAAATGAAGTATAATATTTTCTATTCTATTGTTTTTAAATCTAATCGATTTTAGGCACATGTTGTTTTAAACAATCAGAAAACAACATTATAGTAATGCAAAGTTGTTTTAATCCCACGGAATTCGCTTTGTGAAACGAGGGCTAATACAAAAGGCTACTGATGGTCATGTGAATATGACAATCCGTGACATAAGAGTATGTCGTTTTATTGTTGCCGCAGAACATACAATGTTAGAGACAGTCGTAAACGTACGTTTATGACATATTCAAACTGCGTATAGCTTGTGTAGGTTTTTGTTTTACATAGGTCACTACAATGCATCTTTTTTCAAGAATATTATACTTTGTTTGCCAATGTATTTGTTTACTCAATGGTTATATTCAAGTTTTGAAATAACAGAAACTCTTAAACTTGAATAACATGGAAAATGTAATTAATTTAACCATGATTTTCAAGTTTAAGAGTCTAAATTAAATTAAATTATTATGCTTAAAAGCGACGTAGGTTTACATTGTCATTAGCCTGTGATAATCCACTGCTGGTCATACGCCTCCTCTAATACACCCCTATCCACCACGCTGGTCCAATGCGGGTTGGTGGGTAGACCGACTTTTTACATGCCCATCCGACAGATGGCTCATCAGACAATTAGGTGATCAGCC
Source organism: Lamproptera curius (assembly GCA_029286875.1). Lineage (NCBI taxonomy): Eukaryota > Metazoa > Arthropoda > Insecta > Lepidoptera > Papilionidae > Lamproptera > Lamproptera curius. The sequence goes on along the minus strand of JAGSMT010000093.1, from coordinate 517,945 downwards.
CAAATTATCTTGACCAACTAGAAAATAACAATGAAAATTTGTTGAGTCGTTTTCAGTGACATAGGTTTATTAAAAAAAATTCAGCCAAGGTGATTTTGCTCTTGACCCTGATAAACAACATGTTACGACTTATTTAGGCGCAACTATTTTCAATACCCTTCAGACTGAAGTGTTAAAACAGGTGACTTTTTGTGTTTTAGGTGCCTTTTTCATGCTGGTAAGATTTAATAGCTAGATGTTTATTATTATTTACTCATTTAGAGAAACTTTTTTATTTGGTAGAAATAATTATGTTTATTTGCTTTATTCTAAGTTTTACGTCTTACTCATTTAACTCTATCTTGTGTACGATGAAAAATGGTTTTGTCTTTAAATGTCTCGCACGATGACTTTTATGGACTAAAATATATTTTTTAAACCTTCATATTAAGGTGAAATCATTTGTCGGAATGTAATCATATTGCAGTTATTTTGCTGATATCTACACAATTAGAAGTAAACACAATATTTACAAAAGACAGATAATAAATTTAATATAATTAAAATTCTATTACACCAAAGAAATTATCAATTTATTAAGTGTAATCGAATAAGATAAACAATTCTACCTTGCTACAAAGAGTAAACTTAAGTTAAACTTAAGTTAACAATTTTATATTAAATAGTACTTAGGAAGCTCACGCTGCAATGATCAGTGAACTTACCTGAAACGAAAACATAATGTTAATATAAACAGTATTAAGAATACGATTAGGGAATAAGAGGACATTAAGAATGGTGAGTCAAAACATACAAATATTAATAAAGTTCGATGGAAAGTAAATTGAATATTATATTTTAATACCTTGAATATTGATAACAAAGATTGATTTGGGTGATTTGCATTATATGAATATGCGCATAATTTACAAATAACATTCGTTTATAATTTAATGTTCGGGCATGCGAAAAATACTTCATTATACTAAGTAGTGACACGTAAAAGTTCATTTATGATTGTAATAAATAAAAGCTTTAGATTTCTGTAATTATTTTTTCTACGGTAAAAAGTTGCCTATAATACTATAGGAACATATAGCTTTCTGGTAGTAAAATAATATATTAAATTGGTTTAGTTTTTTCGGAGCCTATTCAAGACGAACAAACAAACAAACAAATCCCTCTTTATAATAATTGTATTCATAACATTTATTATTACTTTTGATTAAAATTATTAATCAATTCAACCACGCTCGAGTGTTATTTAGAATGCCACACGATTGGGATTAGCATTTTCAGTGTGCAGAACACGTATCTTATAAATTCCAATAAAGACGACTTTTTGGCAGATTTTAAATGACTTTTATAACAATTCATTTGCATATTGTAAAACTCAATTAATGCATACAATGGCTCTATAATAAAATATATAATATTTTGTTGAACTAGTTTTTCCTAGCAAGAATATATTTTTTAGATTTTTGTGACGTATAAAAAAATTACGTGGCTTTGTAATAGTATTTTGACATAAAATATATCGCTCAGATTAGATTCTTTCAATGCACATCGTATTGTCACTTCTTATGTCTTTTTTTAACTTACATACTAATTTAATTGTAATAGAATCACGAAATAGAAGATTTAAAATTCTAGACTTTTTACATCCGCAACAAGTTTCACGGACAACAAGAAGAAAATCTCAAGTGTAATACAGACAAGTGAAAATAAAATATTAAGCCTTTGTACTTGTGCAAGAAGAGTAAATAAATAGATAACGTAAAGCTAAACTTGAAGCTTTTTCCAAATGATTTAATGAATATTTTAGGCATAGCATCATAGTTTTTAAGTAGTTCAACTTTATATTTTGTTAAACTTTAAAAAAATGTACTACGTATTTATTACGCTTCAGCCAACAAAAATTTTATTTCAAACATATTGTGACGATACGCTGAAGAATTAAATAAAAATAAAAATAAAATACGTTCCAAGGTACCAATAAAACATTGTAAGAACAACCATTGGTTTTTTTGCTATATTTTTTTAATTAATTTGTTTAATTCAGTTCAATACAGATCAAATATCGCTTTCCATCCTGGTCGATAAACATAATTTAAAAGAGGCAACACCATCATTATTTTTATGATAATTTAAAAAAAATCCAAAGCTTATGAACAATTATTAAATATTTTTAATCAAATTTTACGTTTTATAATCAGTAGCAGTATTTTACAGTTCTATCAGTTTTACCAATAGTAATAATAAACATTTCTAGTTTTTCCATGAGTAACATTGCACATCTAATAAGGAGGAGTGTTATAAAAACAATACTTAAAACCAAAAAGTGCATAACAAATTCAAACAAGATATGTGACAAGAATGTGCCTTTTGTATTTTTTAAAAATAAAGTCAGCTACTTTGACCGACCCCTCTTTTATCATAGAAATTTTCCATGTATGTGTCGAACACATACATGTTGAAAAATTGCCTTAAATGTCTCTTTATTTTTGCGGAAATATTGCGGAACGAAGTAACTGACTCCGTAGTCTGGTGGTATGGGCGTGTGCTTTAGAAACTGGAGGTCGCGGGTTCGAATCCTGCGGGGACCCAACAAGTTTTCATTGTTGTTTCCTTTTTGGTTAGAGCAATTTAGGCCGATCACTTAATTGTCTGAAAAGTAAGATGATCCATGCGTCGGATGGGCATGAAAAAAGTCGGTCCACCCACCAACCCGCATTGGAACAGCGGGGTGGGATACGGTCCAAAACCCCCCTAATGGATAGGGGTGTATTAGGGGAGACCTATGTTTAGCAGTGGACTATCAGAGGCTGATGATGTATTGCAGAAAATCAATTTTATGCATTCAATTTCCTCAATTTTAGCATTTAAACCAGCTAATCTCTAAAAATGTATCTTTGTCATTATTTTGAACGCCCTTTGTACATTAAATAACATAAAAGGCATAACTTAGAAGAAGAAGAAAACATCACTGAGAATTTCTGGTTATATTTTTTTTAAAGTTAATAACTTTATAAATATATAAGCTGAAATTCTTATATTACACATTAACTTCATTTTGAGTTTGTTAGCTCTATTATATACTAATGAAAAATATCATATATTTTATACCGTAAACAGTCTTAAAACTATTTAAAAAAGGTGAAACGGTTAGAATTATTTAAGCTACACTCAGTAAAGCTTTATCCAGTTATCTCAATTCATTACCAGAATTTATGAAAATATTTTCCTTCGCAATTTCTGATATTCTTCTTGAACGTATATCCACTCTCTTAGACGTAAACTTATATTTTTAATGAATCAATGAGACAAGGAGTTTTTAGATGTCATAGTATGAAATTCGCCTTACACACACAGGACAGCACAAGAAGCCGTCTATTGACTTGAAACTGGATACTACTGTTTTCACACTACTGCATTTTGGCAAAAATAGGCGCCACGTAGTTAATCGCCAGTTGGTCCCTTGTAAAAAGAGTAACTGACTGACGAAAATAAAGTGGTCTAATATATATACGTATATATGTGCTAAAGTTTTTCAATGTTAACAAGAAATATGGATACTTTTGTCTAATGTACTTCACTTAATTTAATACCTAATGTATAACTCCCAGTTAAATTAGCTTTTCGCAAGTGAAAATCCCGTCAAAATCGGACCTGCGGTTCCAGAGATCAGAGATAACTAGAACAAACAGGCAAACCGACAGACAAATAAAATCTTGTTTTTTAATGTCGTTCATAAGTTCTCAGTAGAGCCTATATTGAATAAATAATTGTTGATTTTGACTTTGACTTTATGCTTGTCGGTTCATCATCATCGTCGTCATCAGACTATGTCAGTGCACTGCTGGATATAGGCCTTCCCTAAAGCTACGCCGCTCACACCGGTCACTTTGCGAATGTCGTCACTCCATATAATATATTACAATGTACCTACTAATTTAAAAACGCTTTTTTGAATGTTACAAACAGACATTTTAATTTTATTTATTTAAATAAATTGTATAAATAAATAAAATTGTACATTATTCTATGAAATCTAAAATTGTTTCAGTACTCAAATTATTTCAAGCTTAATGTTAAAATGCTGTGTATAAAGATCTGTTTACTGAGATAGATACGATAACTTACTTTCACTGGAACTCATTCCCCATTTTAAAGTAACTGGGGTTTTTATTTTCTGAGGAACTTTATCGCTGTTCATTTGTAGAGTACAATGTAGTTTATTTATTTTCATTTAACAATATTACATTTTTAGAAAAGTTTTTGATTTCTGCTCTTCCAATTATTCAATTATAAATATTAAAAAGAATATCTTTAATAATTTGAGTTAATAAAACAAAATCGTGTAGCAAGAAAAAGAACTTAAAACTACACTAGTTGATATGATTTAAACTTATTAACAATAACTTAACACTATTATTATTTAGTTATGAACTATAAACCATTCAGATGACTTGTACAGAATTTGAAAATTAGTGAAATAATTTGATTGTGTTTTAATTGAAGATATCAGTAATGTCTGCAATTAAAAACAAGTTTTCCTTGGATCAGTTGCTGTAAGTTGATGTTATGTCTTCAGTCATTTTATATTAGACACACAAATGGAACAAAGATAAAAAAAAACGAAAGATAAATATTTTGTTTAATTTTAAAGTTTTCTGCTTTGCCATTAGTTCTTAAAGTTTTTTTTTCACAATTTTTTTTTTGATTTTCTATGGCAACAATATATAATATACTCTTGTGACTGAATAAGTTATCAGCAGTTCACTTAAATTTATGTCACTTTAAACATTATAAACACGCAAAACAATTTATAGTAGTAATAGACACATTATCAGTAAATAAAAAATGTTAAATTACTTCATAGTAGGGGAGACGGGTACTAGTTGTCACAAAACTAATATAAACCACGTTATGACGAAAAGTATCTTAGTAAATAATTAGTATTATAGTAAAGATACTTTAATTTAAAATGTTTAGTTATAATGTTTGGTTCATCGGTCTTTATTATTTGCAAAATTATCACAAATATCAACCACCATTTACATAAAAATATTAAGAAATTAAACTCAAGTCTTGTGTGACAATGTACCCCGGGCGTGGGGTATGTTGTCACAACAATAGGTCTATGTTGTCACACCATATTACCCTGTCGCTGTCATAATCTGACGCAACTTGGGCAGTAATTAAAATAGTATTTCTTGCCACTACATGCACTGTGTACCCAAAGGTTACATTGAGTAAACTGGACCCATTCTTCAATTGGTTTGCTGGCTGATCAAGGTTTGAAACAAATCAAAGAACATTCTTCTTCAGAATCGTCGTCTTCCTCGCTGCTTATTTGTGCTTTTTATGTTTTCCTTCCTACCTTTGTACCTTTAATGTTTTCATTCTTACGTATCTTCTGCTTTGTTTTTCTCATTTTTTTATGAACTTTCAACGCATTTTTGATAGGTATATCAGTTAAGAAAGCACTAGTTCTTTATCTTCTATTTAAAACAGTGGATTTTGAAGGAGCTTTAGGAAATGGTCTTATATTTCCGGTGATATCAATGCAGCAGTCGTCGGATTTTTATAAGTGCAATCAAAATGACACCCAATCGTATTATAAGAAGTATTAGTTAGAGTTCCCTGACAATTTCTAGGTTGCTAGTGGGTCTGTGTCTTCGTCTCCACAGTCTGAGTCATGAAGATGCATGTTAATTGATAATGTTCTAATGACTGTATATTTCCAGAAGCCTCTTAAGATGATTGGTCCACGATCAGTTTTTTCTTTTAGTTTCTAGGCATGATTCTTGTTCCAAACAAAACATATTCAAATGAAGTGTCATTTAAATTAATTGATGTCTAATGGGTCAAGTAGTTGCTCACAGTAATCTATGAATAGACCCCAAACAGAAGTTGTACAGCAAACAAATACATTTTCAGTTTCTCTTTTTTAATGACGACAACATGTGGTTTTAAAAAATCGACAGTATCTAATCTAGTTCTTTCACATAACTATATAACTAAGAACATGGATAATGGCTTCCAAGTAGATTGCATTTACACTGATTACAGCAAGTGCTTTGATAGAATAGACCATACAATTCTGTTGCAGAAGTTGGCAATAGCAGGCATACAAGGTGATCTTCTGCGTTGGTTTGCTTCATATATTGAAAACAGATCGCAGGCAGTTGTGCTTAATGGTTTTATGTCGGCATGGATATCTATTCCCTCTGGTGTGCCTCAAGGATCCCTTCTGGGGCCACTACTGTTTACTATTTTTATTAATGACGTGGAAGAGTGTTTCCTGCATTCTAAAATAATACTATACGCAGATGACATGAAAGTGCTAAAAGTTGTCAAAGATTATGATGATACAGTTTCACTACAATCAGATTTAACGAGATTTGAGTCATTTGCGCAGAAATAATCTTGAGCTAAACGTAGAAAAGTGTTTTTTATAATGTATACAAGAAAAATAATTTATTGTATATGTTATCTCGATTGAGACATTGGAAGAATAGATGCAGACGTTATCATTTTGTTCCATTACATGTGCGGAGAAATATAAACGATGTATGCTTTTATTTAAATATTATTAAAGGATCCATTAACTCGGCCGAGTTGTTATCTGAAATTACTTTAAATGTTACTTTATTTAACCAAAAAAACGTAAAATCCTTTGCATTCCAAAAGCTCGTAGTAACTATAGATGTAATACTTTGTGATAAGAACAGCAAAATTTATTAACTTGCTTTCTTTGTCCATGTATCACTATGTATGCTTTAATCTTTAAAACTACGCAACGGATTTTGTTGCGGTCTTTTTTTACTAGATAGAGTGATTAAAGAGTAAGGTTAATATGTATAATTCATGCATAGTATTTTAGAGAAACGTTAATAAATTTATATATTTTACCATAAATTTTTGAACACGTGCAAAGCCGGGGCGGATTTAATCTATTAGCGATTTAATCATATTAATTAATTATGACGTAAAATTTGTCAAGTGTCAAATCATGTCTAGCATTTGCCTAAATACAAGAAGGTATCATTAGTAATTATACTTTTTCGTCTGGTATTTCGTCATTCCACATACGAATAAATTATAGAAATCCAAAGGTTTTTAGTGTGCCACTAGCCCTTATGTTAACTGTTTCAACTCACATTTATCCGTTTCACAAAACTAATTAAAAGGCGAATGTTTCGTGGGTAACAGTGACAGGAATGTATAAATTAAGTAAGCGTTTTAACATAGCTGTTGGGTGACTGTATCGTATTATTTTTTCTACATCGTTTTTTTAAAAGTAACCTTAGCACTAATTATTTACAATATGAATGTTAAAACTGTCAGAAAAATAACTACAATATGTTTTATTACTAAGACTGCTGGAATGTGATCGAGACGCCGATAATGTGTTGATAAATGTAATATAACCTGTTTTTTTTTTTTATCAATAACAGCGAGTATTTATAAAAAAATAATTGCCTCCGTAGCCTAGTGGTATGGGCGTTGTGCTTTGAAACTGGAGGTCGTGTGTTCGAATCATGACTCAACAAATTTTCATTGTTGTTTCCTAGTTGATTAAGGGTAATTTGGGCCGATACCAATTGTTCTGAAAGTAAGATGATCCATGCGTCGGATGGGCATAGTAAATTCAGTCCCCTAACCGCATTGGACCAGCGGTGGATACGGTCCAAAAAACCCCTGATGGTATGGGGTTGTATTAGAGGGAGGCTATGTCCAGCAGTGGACTCAATTCAGGCTGATGAGATGAGGTGATTACAAAATATGTTAAACGGACTATAAGCAAAGATTCAAATTGTTCACACATACTCAAAAAGTGATAAAATTAAAAAGTGATTTGTGGAGTATGTCTTTTTCGCAATTTAACAAAAAGTCAATAGGCGTAGATAATATGAATGATTTTATAAATTGTCTCTTAATGTTTAACCCCGAAATTAAATTACAAGACACAAAAATAAATTTAATTTAAAATTTATTGTTTATTTACATCACGAAAAGATTACATAAGACGCACATAAATATTAAAAATTTTATTGAAAATTTATCTTCTCAGCCTTTTAATGTGCAAAAAGTTCAAAGGTTAACATCATGCAAGCAAAGCAGAGGTCTAAAATTATTTAAAATACATTTTTTTAACTTAAAGAACGAACCGGTCTTTCACCTCATGGTAAGAGAGGTGAAAGACCAGTCCTCGATTGAGAAAAACAGCGTGATACACCACAATTTGTTCACCGTACTGAGACAAAATCTCGTTTACCCAATATTTACGCCGGTGACGATGCCCTTCAAAAGGTAAGTGTAAAATAAAAATATATTTTACAGGTAGTAATCTCAGACGGTCCCATGCAGAAAAGACTTGATTTTATCGATTCCAGTTAACTTTGTGTCATAAATTCATATCATTTCACATTTCGATTTTGGTTCATCATCATCAAACTGTTCAAGTCCACCGCTGGACACAGGCCTCCCCTTCTCCATTAGGAGGTTGTTGGACCGTATCCCACCAAGCTGGTAATTGAATTCAAAATTTACTTTTAATTTTTTAAGATTTACTGTTTACTTAACATAAAGTATTGTCACTTGGAAGAAGGCAAAAATGAATCCCTCAGAAAATCCTTTGTAAACTTACTAACAACAAGAAAAAAGAAACGTAGAAGTTATCAGATCAACTCGGTCACGTCCAACACGTGAGCTGAAAATAGGATGCTATTACTAAAAGTGAATCGAACACATTGAATCACGTTAACCTTTTTGCCAGAAAGAAAACATAACAATATTTATGTAAGTGCAAAATCTCGGTTTACCGCCTTGGATGTTTCAATCTTGGTGTGTAAATTCAAATAAGTTCCACTTCGCGTTAAGTGTTTACGTCGACCGCATTCTCGAAAAGCTAGAATTTCAAGCTTATGTATTTGTTGGTATCCGGTGTATTTTATACATCTAAAAAAATTGTGTATATGAATAAATAATACTTATATATTGCAGCAATTAATAAGAAAGCATACTTTTAGTCAAGAAAACGGGAATATTTATTGAATATTATTTGTGTTGAGCAAAAAGAAGGGAAATTAAATGTAATATAGTTTCTCAGAATTTTAAATCATCGTTAGCATAAAATTAGTTATTAGCAATAGCCCAAAATGTAATAGTTTTTTAATGCTTTTTTTAATCTTATTAAACTGTCTGTAATCTAACATAGATTACAGACAGTTTAATTTAATAATTAATAGACAAAAAAACTAATCTTTTGATTTACTGTACGTTAAAGCTATTAAATTATAATTCCGTTTTTCCTAACAGCCAATATGTCATAAGTATATATTAAAGCCTTTTTTTTACAAATTTCACTGAGTATAAATAAAAGTTTTTATGAGTTTAATTAGAAAATATATAAGTCAATTACTGTAACCGCTCACATTGAACTATATCTAAAATATCTGCCAGATAATTTTGAGGTGAGCTTAACGATAGTTGGTAGTAGAATATTTGAGTTGCGGACCACAAAAGCACTTACATTAGATTTCCACCTCTTGTTTCACGCAATGTGGTTTTAGATCCGTGTGAAACTTGGGGCTGGAATAATATAAGCCAGCGTTTTAGAAGTTGTTTTATTTTGTGATTTTAATTCAATTTAAGATTTTATTAACAAAGCACAACATATATTAGAGAGAATTGAACATTTTTTCATATCTCAATATTTTAGAAAGAAATACTGTCTGTTCCATCTTGAACAGGGATTCCCACATTATCCTGTAACTCCTATTTGTTGGCGAGGGATATGTACACTGGATTTTTCCAAATTTAAATGAAAAAAAAAATACTTAAGCTATCCTTTGTTTTATTGTTTATGTTTGTTAAATTTACTCGTTTGAATGTAGTAAGATGTAAAAGAAAATGCGTTGTATTACAACCGAAATATTCATACAATTGAGTCACCCAACCATAATGTTGGAAGGTGTACTTAATTTGTACATTTCTACGTTTACACATGCTGTTGTTAGCCACGAAACACTGTTTGCCTTTTAATTACTTTCGTATAACGAACGCTATGTTTAGCAATTAAAGTTAGGTTTCGAAGTTAGTATAAAGGACAATGACTCCCTAATAACCTTTTGGGTCCAAATTGTTTACTCGAAATGTAAAACATAACGGAAATATCACTTTAGGTTCTTAGACCACAAATATGTTTGTCAAAATGATCACTGTATGTTTAATACGGAAAGCTATCAGTTTGTTTGCATATCAATAATATTAAAAAGGCAGTCAAATAACCTGCTAAACTTTACACGAAATTGCCTGCTTGTTATTTATATGCATGCGCCAATAGTTTAAAATACTTACCTTTTTATGATAATATAATAATGATTAACTCTTTTATTTACGTCAATTCTACATATTATACAGAAGTATTCGTATCGTTTGGCAAGTATTTTAAAAAATTAAGAGATAAGTCCATGGTTTCAACTTAGCCTTTTTTAAACGAGGTAAGTAAATCAGCCTTCGTAGCCTAGTAGCTTGCGCTTTAGAAACCAGAGGTCGTAGGTTCGAATCCTTCGGGGACTCAACAAACTTTCATTGTTGTTTCCTTGTTGGTTAGGGCAATTTAGGCCGTTCACCCAATTGTTTAAAAAATAAGATTATTCATGTGTCGGATGTGCATTTAAAAAGTTGGTCCACCCACTATTAGACCAGCGTGGTGTGATATGGTCAAAAACCCCCTAATAAAGAGGGCACGCATTAGAGGAGGCCTAAGTCCAGCAGTGGACTAACGCAGGCTGAATATGATGAGAGTGATGATGTGATGATGAAATTGTGGGTAAACATTTTCTAATTTTATTAAGATTTATGGTTATGTTATGTTTATAAAAATCGTCAAATTTTTTTACACCACTATTAGTGGTCACTCTTTGTATATGTTAAATTTGCATGATATACTGAAAGCATGTTTTCACGAAACATTTATAATAATAAAATGAAAAAGAGTACAAATAAATAGCTAAGAATTTTCTCAGACAGTAAGTATTTCAGCAGCGGGAATGAGTTCAGGTAAAGGTAAGTTATGGTAAGTATTTAAGTGAATAGTTCTTCTTAATTTTTAAAAACATAAAGCTACAAAAGAAACATTTTTGCTCTGTAGAAAACACAAAATTTGTAGTTATGCGTGAATTAAATACTCGTAAAATGCTTCCGTACAAATCGCAAGATCACATTAACCAGTTTTTAAACAGCTTAAGTGTTAGGTGGAATTATGATAACAGCATGACGAACGACATTGTAAAAATAATAAATATATATTCATGATTAAAATATAGTTTTTCTACATATTATGTTTGTAGATGATAGGACTCTTTATGTAGGTGATAGCTCTCTTAATATATAAGGCGATACGAAGTTCCACTACGATGCTTACACTGTCGTTCAGCAGAAGAATGAAAACACTGCTGTGTTCCGGTTTCAAGGGGAAGTACTGTAAGATGTGGTAAGCAAGCGTAAATATGGGGCAAACGGTACTTACGATTAAATGTCTCAGGGTGGTGAGCAGACGTCTCAGGCTGCATTTAGTCTGAGCAGAGCTTATCTCTTACCATCAGGTTAACGTCTTTCTTTCGCTTAATTAAATGAACGACAGTACTTCTTTTACCTTTTTAAAAATAGTTATTTTGTTTTTATAACCTTGGGATTAACTATATTAAATATTCGTTACTAAAATGTAGTACCGGAAAGTTGTAATAAAAACCTTTTAAAAAAGTTTGATAATGAATTGAGATAACTCGGTCAACGTAAATTTTTATTTTATTTACTATCGTTGCAAACTGGTGAGCGGAATGTGATTTATTAGGTAAATATATTTATGGCTTTGAAACGTACATAGTAATTTAAAAAGAATTACTGAAATTTTAGCTTTAATTTTTAACGCCATCTTTATTAATATCCGTTAATGAATATATTACATTTTCCACCGGAAGTATTGTATTAAATCTGTACGATAATCTTTGACTTGATTCAACACATAAAAACCTCAAACCTCTTTGTAGTATTAGTTCAGAATAAGAAAAAAAAAGTTAATAAAAACAGTAAACCCCTAATGGATAAGGCGTACATTAGGAGAGGCCTATGTACAGAAGTAGACTAACACAGGTTTATTTATTCATTTATTTATTTAAACTTTTGCACTAGGTGTACATAGGCGGACTTAAAGCCAAAGGCATTTTCTGCCAGTCAACCAAAAAAGTTAGAAAAAGAGAAAGTAATTTAAATATATACTAATATTTATATATATTAGTTATAAGTATAATATCTGTAAACATATCTGACTAAATAGTTAAATTTGAGTTCATAAGCAAGTGCTCTTTTACCTTTCTCTTAAAAGACACAGTACTTTTCGCCGTCTTGATTCCTAGAGGTAACGCATTCCATAAGAGGACAGACTGTACGAAAAAGGAGGAATGCATGAAGTCAGACAGAAGACAGGTTGATGATGATAATGATTAAGAATATATTGTGAAAAGTCTTATCAAAGTTTACACTTATATAAAAACTAAATACCACTTCGGGATTATCCGTAAAACTTAGAAAATTTTAAGTCGTAAGATAAGAATAAGAAACAAACGCAATAAATCCTTTAAAGTAGTTTCCGTAATACTGGTTCATCGAGAAGTAATTAAGACCCTGTTAGAGTTGAGACAATAGTTCGCCTCGTGAAACTAGATTTTTTCCTTGTTTAACTCAAATATTGGCTTGTGTAATAGGGGCTCGCGAGCAGTAGTTAACTTATTTGTTCGGACCACTTTATTATCCCAGTGAGAAAATAAAGATTGCCAGGCACCGACTTAGCCCTAGTGCCTGAGAAACGAAGTCATATTTTTACTTTTATCTAATGAAATATCGCATCTCTTTTAATAAAATGTGACTACCTTTCGTACAAATGAACTAAGATCCATCATAAGTTATAATATAAAGACGTAATTGCTGTATATTAAACAATTTATTGCCACTTTTAATTGAAAATCTTTGAAGGAGCTGCAAAGACAAAATTGCACAGTAGTTTTCATCAATATGACTGAGTTACATGGTACGGTCTAACAAGACCGATAGTCTAAAGTCATTAGTCCTTTAAGTATGAGAAAAGATGTAGCAAAATGAACTTTTGGTGATATTAAAAACAGATTTATTAGAAACACAAATATGTATTATAAAAAATACAAGCAAATAAATGTTGCTATAAAATAACTTTTTGTAAGTAAACCTGGCTTGAACTACGAGTTAAACGGCTTAGACTCACAAAATGTCTTTTTCATTTACATATTTCTAACTACTACACATTTGTTTATGTCCAGTGAAAAGCGCTTATACAGAGAAGCTAAGCAGAGAAAATTGTTACAACAAAGTTCAGATCCCACTGGTCTAATATTTAGTACTGTTAAGAAGACGCATAACCAGCCAATGCTAAGTCCAGTTAGTTAATCATTTTTGTGCCTAAATAAGCGATACAACGGATATAAAACATATTGACCTATATCATAAATATGTTTTATATCTTAAGGCGTCTATAAATATATTATTTAAAGATAATGAACATTACTACACATCATAAGCTACATGTCAATATGGTATATAAGCACTGTGCGATAAAACTGTTGAGTTTCAAAAAACAAGTTCCAGTTTCAAATATTTTGTGAGAATTTAAGTGTAAAGTACATTTCCAAATTAAAAACAGCCTTTCTAATCCATAGAATATTCTCACCAGGACTATATTTTAATCAATTTAACTTATAACCATCTGTACAGCTTCCAAATAATAACGCTTCTGATAGCTTTAAAAAGCTAAAAATTGATTAATAAATGAAAAAACATAATTTTCCGTAAATTTCAACTCATTCTTAAATCATCCCTGGCTAAACGTTCCGTGGTCACGGTAAATGTATTTCAGTGCCCCTTGCTCATTCAACTCGCTTGTTTCGAGTACGCTCCAACAAAATTTATTTGCCCTCGCCTATTTCGGTCCCGCCCCGCCTTAACGTAAGCTGTTGCAAATGTTCAGACTTACTTCGAAATCTTGGTAACGTTTTTAGATTACTTTGCAGTAATATAAAAAGCTTGACGCTTGTTCTAGCTCGATATCTTTTAATATTGTTTTGTTTATAGGTATTAAAATATTAATACATTAGAACATTTTATTATTTCGTAAGTATTTTTTTAAACAAAAATATGACAGTTCAACATACTTTTTTTTAGTTCAAAATTAGATAATTTTTAGAATTATATGTATTTTGTAGGAAAATATGTTTCTTACTATGGTTGTTTTGACTATTTTACTCGACGATGAATATTTCATTTTCGCAACTAGTTTGTTAATTGCGAGGCAAAAGCAGGTGCATAATATTGTACGTTTACCTATAGTTCAATAAAAGTTTGTTGTAATTGGTCAAATATGCCATAAGAAAATGGGTATCATTTAGTATACCCGAGACGCGAGATAATTTAAAAAAAAAAAACATTTTTTTCTAAAAATAATGGAACTTAGATTACTACCCTTTAATTACTATTATTTTATAGTGAAAATCCTATTAAAGTCCTAAGAGTCAATCCGGAGATTAGCCTGAATAAACAGAGAGACATACAAAAAAAGTAAATTATGTTGTTTTGTTATGTGTACAAATTATATATCACTACGTTATCATTTCAAAACGGTAGTTTTAATGTTATATACAGTTACTCCAATTTAATTTAATACTTAAGAAATAGCTTGTGGTCATAGAGTAAATTAAAGTGCATTAAAATAAATGAAATTATATATTTAACCTGTGACGGCTCACCCCACACTTCCCTCAGATGTGACGAGGGTCTGAATCGCAGATCCATCACCCCTTGTTAAGGCTTTCAACTACTTCCTTTTATTTAATGTAAACCAAGCCAGGATCGATTATCCTGAGTAATAATGTAACCAAAAAGCTAAGCTTTGTCTAAAAAAAATCGCGCAACTAAATAGACGGTTACTATTTAATAGAACCAAGGTTG
Organism: Lamproptera curius; assembly: GCA_029286875.1. Taxonomy (NCBI): domain Eukaryota; kingdom Metazoa; phylum Arthropoda; class Insecta; order Lepidoptera; family Papilionidae; genus Lamproptera; species Lamproptera curius. The sequence continues at coordinate 502,921 of JAGSMT010000093.1, read as the reverse complement.
TGTAATATACCAAAAGTTGTCACTTAGCGTGTCATGCTTTAAATATATAAAAATTATAATATATCATCAATGTTTCATGTATAGTGGTATTGTAAAATAAAGGTAACATAAAGATATAAAAATTATTCTGTAAGCTAACTAGCTTAACAACTGAGTTACAGTTGGTGTATAGAAATAACATTTTTCAACAGGACTTTAATTTGAACCATTAGAAGGATTATCATCATGTAAGGCCTTAAGCATACGCGGAGATAATGCTCACTAATCGCCTCACTATTCTAATCATACTAAAGCTGTGTCTATATTATCTTATACACATACTAGTTATCGAATACCTAGACTAATATATAACTGCCAATGAAGCAACTAAAAATAATACTAATAAATAGGATGAAAATGCTTTTGCAGACAAGTAATTCACTTTGTCTATTATCCGAAACAAAGATGCTTACATTTCTGTGTTACTTTACTAAAATCATGTGCTTTTTGTATTGTCTCCTTATTTGGCTATTTGGTTTAAAGGTTGAGTGGTCCTTTTCAGTAACAAAGTATATTTTATTTTTATGACATTGGCGGACAAGTAAATTGTGACAATTATTTAATTATAGATAAAACAAATACGCAAATATTTTAACTGAAAGTTATAAAAAACTGAAAAGCGAGTGAGCAAACACAAATGAGTGCATTAATGATGATCTTTTTAAAATTGCATTGATATTGTAAAACACATTTGCAGCAAAAACGGCCAGTCTAGAAAAATCTAAATAAAACTTTTCGTGACATAGGTGTTTGTTTTAAACTAAGTTACAGCTGAAACCGATTTGATGGTGCAAGTATAATTATCTAAAAAAGCAACGTTTAGCAAAAATACCGTATTATGCAAATTTATATGTAATAAAAAGGTTAACAAAAAAATACACATTACAATAAAAAACAATTAAAGACCAAAAGTAACCATAAAGTTTCTTGCCGGTAATTATATTGGACAAAGATCACTTTTCGACCTTTCTTAACAGTTAGTTTAGTTTCATCTTAATAAACACAAATGATTAAGATCAGTAGCGCATACATCATTTTTTACATTATTTTTCTAGTCCTTTGTTTAATAAGTAAATTAATATGTTAGTTTTTATTGCAGTGAATTTTAGTCCTTTTCTTATCATTCGAGTGATAAAACTGACATAATCGTTATACACTTATGTCTCTGTATGAAACAGATTGTGCATATCGTGATCACGTATATCCCGAATGTACGCTACGTGAGGAGCATAACCCCGTTAGTAATAGGCTTAACGTGATGGGGCCGTACGGGAAAAAGGGAAGATGGCTTCGCCTTATTTGTCATAAGTGAAATCATCAGGTCGTAAAGGAATAATTCTCCGTCATTGTTAACACCTAATTGTTTCTCAAGGTATACAATCATCGCAGTGGCGTAGTTATTACTCGGTATCATAACCTCTTATTTTTGCTAGCCATTTTCCCTATTATCGTATCAGATTCTAATTTATCCAGATTTATCAGACCAGAAGTATTTTATGTAGCGCGACTGGCAGTTGAAGAGAAAACTGCATTAATTAATGACCTTGACAACCAGGACCTACTTTTCACTTGCCCATCCGAGGCATAGATCATCTTGCTTTTCAAACAATTGGATGATCGGCCCATATTACTGTAAACAACGTTAAGAGTCTGGAAGCGTAATACAATTCTAGAAGGTCCAAACTGGAACCCAACAGTATTTGTACACTACTAATCAAAAAAATAACCTGTCATTTTTAAAAAAATAGTTAATTGACGTAAGTCCTGTTGATAATCAAGTTAAATTAACATAATATCGTATATGAATTGTAAATATTTACTGTTTATTTAAAACGTAATATTAACGAAGCTGTAGCTTAAAGTGGTGCATACATGCTATATTGCCATAAATCTCTCAAGCATTATATTGTATTATTATTTATTTATAGTCCTTAGAATGATCTACGTACATAACATACAAAGCATAAACGTTTCTGTATTCTTAGTACTTCAGATTGCTGTCAGGAAATCACTTGAAGCGTGTTCCGTAATTACTGCTTACAAGTAAGCAAACCTGTCCGTACTATTGTGAGCTGTTAACGGATGGAACGAAGTGGATGTAAGCTATCTGCTTCATTGAGGAATTCGTAAAGTGTAGAATAAATATCACAATTTTGATAGCGGAAGTGAAGGCTAGTTCGTAATGGTGGTCATAGTGGGTAAATTCTTCATGAATATAGAAAATTATCGACCCTGCCAATTGAATGTTAAGATTAAACAATTGGGTAGGTTTAAAGAAGTCATGTAATTGTAAGTACAATCAACTTGACCTCACTTCATTTAGCTCAACGTCTCCTGCAACGGAAATACACTTACTTGACACTTACATTCGTCATATTTTATATTGGTTGTGTAATTAATTAAAAAAGCTTTACCATAATACTAGCCCTATGCCAAAATTTTGCAAACAAACCTTATGATTGAACATGTTCTTAATATTAAATGGCTTTCATATATGTTAAAATCTCAATATCATAATGAACTTATTTATTGATAGAAATAAGTAATAGAGTTCAGTACAGTTTGCTTTGCATATATATCCAATGGCTTGTGATCTATTTAAGCAGGATATAACTGAGTTTTTCTTTAAATAATATTATAAATTAATTATAGTAAAACTCATAAACAGTATGTTAACAATAATTTTGAACTTACATTATTGGATATTGGTTTATTTTAAAATATTACTTAATGTTTCAAAAGCTTTCACAGCTTTCAATAACTTTACGGGCAAGTAAATACTCCTTTGATTTAAATATACTATCATTTTCGTAGAAAATAATGAAAAACGTAACAATGAAATGAATCAGTCTGAAAGTAATTAAATATTTAACCTATGACTCGCAAAAACACTTAACACTGTAGTGACGAGGGTCTCAACCGTTGATTCACTCCTTGTTCACAGTCTCACTGTTGCTTTTTTGTTTTAAAGCAAAAGCAGAGCTGCAACTTTTACTGTATATCTATCAAAAAAGTTTCGGGCTTGTTAACTTTTAATGCTATAAATAAATCGTATATTACTAGGAGCAATCACAATTTAGTTATGCTAAACGTTTTTACACATTGTGTTCTAAAATCTCAGTGCAAGCTGTCGAAAATGTTTAAATACATTTCATGAATTAATTATTACTCATAGTATAAAAAAAAGCATAGTACATAAATAATATTGTAGAGAAACTCTAATATATGTTTAGGTTTGTGATGTCGTAAAACACTTTTTTGCGCTGACATTGCAAACGACGGCCTGTGGTCTTTTACAGTATGAATATTTTCGAAGATATAACAGATTACTAATGCAGGAGCTAAGCGGTGCGGTGGTACCAATTGTCAGCATTGCACCCCTACGCTATACGCTACATACGTTATAAACATAAATTAAGTATTTTAGGTCCCCTTTTACGGAGAGCTGTCTGGAGAGGTGCCGCCGCGATACGTATTTTGGCTGCAAAGCAGTAGTGTGTAAGATACTAATGTGTTCCGGTATGAAAGGCACCGCAGCCAGCGTATTTACTGGGTAAACGAGACATAAAATCCTGTCTCACATGGACAGCGCATTGTGAATACCCCTGATATTGCCGATGGTCATGGGCGTCGGTGACCACTCTCCATTAGGTGGCCGCTTTCATCGGCAATAAAAAAGTTTAGTAAGATTAAGTTTATAACAAATAACACTATATGTGAGTAAAGTCAACTTCTGATTATAATATTTAGTTTTACTATACGATATAGCCTTCAGCATAAGCGGAGAAGATGCTAAATCGCAAATCAACTTTGTGACGTACGCAACAAAATTATTTCTATATAATCTGTACTAATCAATAAATATGTTTTTTAAATAACGTATTTTTACTGATTTTAATACGTTTGTTCACTTTAATAATTAAAGTTATTCCAAAGCAATAAAATCTGTAAATCTATCATTAATCGTGTAAACTATCCTTGTAAGCGACGGAAAATATTAAAGAAATATGATATCGAATCTACTTAATATTAAATACTATACAATAAGGACAAATAAGCAATAAATTGACTAGGACGGCTATTGTATACCGGTAATTTACTTTGTCTATTATCGAGGCTGTATTGGATTCTGAAACTAAAATACCGATATTTCTCTTTGTCTCCTTTATCACATTATTCATAAGACGTAAGTAAGTTCACTCTGTTAAAATATACCGTAATGTTATATAATTTATTTAAATATGTTTTCGTTATTTCGTTTATATGCCTCAAGAGTATCTAAAATGTACTTACGAGAAAAAAATGTTAATAAGGCTTATGACTAATTAATTTGTCGTCAAATTCAAATATCTTTTTAAATAGAAAGATTACACATTCTTAGTGATTGGAGATAATGAACCACCGATTACTCCGATCCTTCAATTTTTCGAAAATCAGAAGCTTCCCTACTTTTGAAGAACAGCGTAAAAACTAAGCTGTATTTCTTTTTAATTCTGCACAAAGTTTTCGAGCCTTCATTTTAATTGCGGCTTTCATTAAATCAGAAAAGAAAAGAGAATAGACAATTTAAAGTAATGCAACATATCTATAAGTTAAATGTAGATACTTACTTATTTCCTACAAATATTACAGTAATTTACTTGTAATTTCTTATTAAATTGATCGGAAATACTATCTTTCTTTAAGTAATTAAACATAAGCGTAACCTTTTTTTTTTAAATTGTCATCCTAATGAAAAAACCGATGTTTAATGTAGATATAAAAAACTAGCTTTATAAATGCCTTTGTACGAAACTGATTGCACTGTAAGTATTATAATTAAGTTGACAGTTTCGCCCTATTTAGGGATGGGTGAAGTCATCATATCGTAATATTTTACTCTTAGGATTCACCTGACATGGTTATATGTTTTTCTTCTGATATATGTACAGCATTGATGTATGCATATATGACTAAATAATCCTAACTTGGTGGGTTTACTACGAACCGTCTGGGGAAGTACCAACAAATGCGGTGATATTTTTAATGCTTATTATTTGTATGTAAAAGATGTATTTTAGTTTGAAAAGCATCGTATAAAGTATAATTACTCCACAAAAGATGTGCAACACTTCTGGGGTAACGAACTTAATTTATTCATGAAGATGATGTACCATCAGTAAACGTTTTCTGCGCCTTGTCATTCAATAAACAAATTTCAAAGTTAATAAACAAATCTAAATAATTTTAAGGCTACACGTTATTTGTTTCCATATCGTTTAAAACTTTTTGGTTAGTCAATCGTTTATTGTTAGTTAATCGTTTCTAGAGGTGGGAGGTCCCCTATTTACAGAGGACCGTCTGGGGCGCTACCACCTACTTATGCTTTAAAGCACAAGTGTGAAAAGCACTACTATGTTCCTATTTGAAGGGATTCGCATTAATAATTGGGACTGCCGATGTCTATCGGCGTCGGTTACCACTTAAAATCAGAGTGGCCGCTAGTTCGTCTTCTTTCGAATACCATAAAAAAAAGAAAGTTAATCTTTGAATTATTCAAAAGTTTATTGTACTTAAAACCCGGAAAACACTAGTATTTGTACACGTGTTTTATTCAATGCTTTGACATAATGTTAAAGAAAGGTGTGAATTATAAATTTGCTAAAACCAAATAACTGTATATCACTTTCAGTCAAGTTTCACATTATATTGTTGTGCTGAATTGCGATTTTTATGAATATCTCAGATATCTCAAAACACATAGTTTACAAACATGAACGGTTTCGTATTTCTAGCACTTGAGGTGACTATCAGGAAATCACTCCAAGCGTATTTACTGTATACGTCAAAGGAAACAAAGGAAAACACAGTTGTGTTTTCACACTACTGTGTTCCGTTACCGGTGGTAGGTCCCCTGTTTACAGGAGACCGTCTGGGTGGGTACCACCACGGTGCCTATTTCTACCGCAAAGCAGTAGTGTGAAAACACTACTGTGTTCCGGTTTGAAGGGCACCGTAGCCAGCGTATTTACTGGGTAAACGAGACTTAACATCCTATGTCTCACGGTAGGCAGCGCGTTGGGGATACCAGTATTGCTAATGTTTATGGGCGTCGGTGACCACTTTCCATCAGGTGGCTCCGATTGCTCGTCTGCCTGCGTAAGCAATAAAAAAAACCTATCCGTGCGGCTGTTCGGAATACTGACAAGTGTATGTAATTATTGTAAAATTTAGTTGTAGTGCGCATGTATGTAAGTAATAAATACTAGGTACAACAGAAATGAGCTGTCGTCGCATTATTAAAACAGAGCAAGAGTAAACTGTATTTTATTCCCTCTCAGGCAATACTGACTATATTGAAACATGATTTAAGTACAAATATTACAACACACATTTTTGATCTGACGTCAGGAGATCATTACTTCAGATCTATTTTAATCGAAGATCCCAACGATAACTTAGCCCTATGCGGCACTAAGGTAGTGCCTACTGGTCTTTGTCGGACCTGACACGCAGCTGGACTGAGACAAAGTTACGATAAGCTATCTATTTTGGTACGTTTAATTAATTAAGTAAAAAAAAACAGTCAAATTTACATTTGATAAAAATTTTACAGCATGAGTTAAACGTAATCGAGATATGAATTTGTTAACGCCTTCTCTATTCAAACTAAAGGATATTAGGTGATCTTACAAAACAAAAAACAAACATTTTATTTTACTAATTTTAGTACTGGTGATAAGCAAGCAACTAAATCTTAAGCTTTAAAATGTTTTGCTACATACAACTAATGCATCGGTGAATTTTTGGGTGAAACTCATAGCAATAATAATACATATTATGCCTACGAGATTATGAAAGGTTAAGCCATATTTCCCTTACATTAGAATCTTTGGGGAATCTAAAATTAAAACAAATATAATTCAATAAAAAAAGGAATGGAACAACTTAAAGATATTTAAGATATTTGTTCTTGAACAAGGACTATCCAAGTCTTCCATAGGCACCATCGTTATTAACCGACTGATTATGTTTTAAACTTTTCTTCTCTCTCTATTTCGCTCTCCATTCCGCAAGCCTTCTACGACCAAAATTATCCCTATTTTAATATCACGAAGTCGGAAAGCACTCCGCGATAAAAGTCCGAGTCGGCGATTTTGTGTGTTCGCCAGATAAGTTGTCAGTATTTAATACTAATAAAAATAACCTATACGCCTATCGCATTTTTTTTTGAATTCATAAAATAAATAATATTAAGTAAATGAAAAGAATATTGCTAAAATAAAGAATATAAAACCTTATGCTAAGGTCTTATATTCTTTGCATTGGTAGTGTTCATTCCAGTTGAACAGAGTACTTATGACATACATGGTAATCAGAAATTATTTTCCCCTTAGGAAAACTTGGATCTTTATCCGAATACGATGAAAACCAAACTGTCAATGAATAATCGTATTAAATTAATGAAATTTTCATAACTATTAAAATTAAACTTTATTGTTTTGTATCAAATGTTAAAATGAATAATGTCATTGTATAAAATAAAAAGATAAATGGGTAAGCTACGTGAAAGACCACGATAGATACAAACTCTTCCAAAAAATTACGAAGAAAACCCTTTTCTCACAATATCTGTACAATACATATGTACAAAGTAAATAACCTTCTCTATTTGATTGAAAACTGCCTCCGTGATCTAGCGGTATTCGCCCTTGCTTAATAAACTAAAAGTCGTGGCTTCGATTCCGAGGAGAAACATCTTTGTGTTATCGTTGTTTTCTAGTTGGTTAGGACAAGTTTGGCCAATCATCCAATTGTCTGAAAAGTCAGATAATTTATCCGTCGGATGGGCATGTAAAAAATCAGGCCACCAGAACAAAGATAAGTATAACCTTTTGTTCAATAATAAAAGGGATGTTTAATGTAGATATTAAACATTTCAGTAACATATTTATGTCTTTGTATGAAACAGATTGTGCATATCGTGTTCACGTATATCCCAAATGTAGGCTACGTGAGGAGCATGCCTCCATCAGTAATAGCATTAACATGATACGGGGAAAAAGGGAAGATTGCTTTGCCCTTATTTGTCATAAGTAAATCAACAGATCGTACAGAATTTTTTTTGTAAAGATTAATTACCTCTTCCCTTTTAAAGTTTATTATTTCTGTTATTGTTAAGGTATTAGGAATAGTATCAAAGGATTTTTTCTTACGTTTTCGAGGATTTTGTTCCTGAAGACAATTTTGTTCTAGAAAACATTGTCCACTGAAAGATCTTTGTTGCTTGTCTTGTTTTTGGAAGAAAAAAATTATGTTTCATCCTAGTATTTACATAATGCGTATGACAATGTTTTACAAATTCATTTTTATGTATATGAAAAATAAAGCCGATACATATTGAAATTTACTATTTTAATGTTTCAGATCCATCCCTGAGTGAGTTTATGTATAAACAGTGCGATATATGTATAATGCAATATATTGAACTTTTATCTAATGTTTGTGTATCATTTTATGTAAATAATGATTAAAAGTATTTGTAAACTTATTAACAGAGAAACATTATATTCGGTTGTCAATCTGATAAAAATTTATTAAATACTATATGTGCAAAATACGTTTGATGTTTAAATAAGAATATCGAATGGGATATATTGCTTTTACAAAAACTATGTTGTCATGCCAGATAAATAAAAACATAGTCGTACGTTTTGACTACTGTCCGATAAATATATCCCGCGTATTTTTCCTCGCAGTATTCACACCTGAGAAAATGTAAATAACAACCCTTGAATCCCAAATATACATATTATTGTAACTTATCAGATCAGGGAATAAGTACCTATGATTTATTATTTAACAAATGTGTTGTATCGAAGTCAGTATTAAAGGGTTTATAAAGCCACCTATCTCTTAGTATAGAGCAACGTTACTTATACATTTAAATTTATAAAATATAAATGGTGGCGTGCATAAGGGAAGGCCTATGTCCAGCAGTGGACGAGAGCTGACGATGATGGGATAACATTGTTCAATATTAGTGACAAAAATTATTTTTTCTTTGACGCAATTTAGTTAATTTAAATTTTCTTAAAGATAATACTTTACATTTAAGTTGTCCTTTTTAGAATTATTGATCGAAAATATTTAATAAAAATGTGTGTATCTCAAATGGTATTAATGGTATTAATACTTTAACATTTTAATCAAAAGAACTTTGTTAAAGTTAATATATATAATAAATAAGAAAGTAATAATAGTAGAAAAATGTTAGTAAGTACATTTGCGGTGCGAATACATCATAAGACATTGTTGCCGGAGAGATCACTTTTTCATTATTTTATTGAAAAAAAATGTCACGACCCTTCCTTGAGTTATGTTCTAGGGACATTGCCAGTCCCTATCGATAAATATTTTGTTTTGAATAAGAGAGAAAAATATATGCACTGCGGGTTTTCGGTCATTTCTATTTCCAAGAAGCATTGATTTTATTTCTAATTTTTTTACTATATCACCCTAATAAAAAATATTTCAATCATTACTGTTAACATAAAAATTTTTATCGACCTACCTATGTACCTGTTATGTCATAAAATGGTAATGGTACATTACTGATGAATAGTTCAATTTAATTATTACAATCATTTTTATTAATATATATATAACCTTAACAGTGGATAGTTGGTTTCATTTTTAAAACTTTCATTAATAAATCCAATGTAAAATTAGGGTGCCGAACACATGAGCACTTAGTACTTATTAATTTTAAATTCAGTTATCTCTATTGACATAAAAGCATTAAAATTATTTATTCATTGTCAAGAATGCAACCATGGATTCGGAAAAGGACTCCTTTGACCTGAAGAGAAACGATAACATGGCAAGACTATTATTCGTCGTCTTTACAATGAGAGATGAGATTTACTAAGAGATTACTACAATAAACAAATGATTTCAAGTATACAAATGTCGTTTTATTGAAAAAAACCGTGAACCAACCTTTTTTTTTTAGATAGTGTTGTCATTTAAAATTCATTTACATTGTTACTTTTTGAAATTTATTTATAGTTAAATTTTGAACGTTTTCTGGGTTTTACAGAGTATTAAAATCGTGTACATTGTCCCATAAAACACTTAGTTATTCTTCGCAGTTAAGTTCCTATCGATATATACAATTCAAATTGGATATTTAACTTGTGACGGCTCGAAAAAACACTTCCCTTAGACTTGACGAGGGTCGGAACCGTTGATCCATCTATTTCTGTTAACCGTACAGCCCACTTTCACCTTTATTTAATGAAAACTAAAGTAAGGCCGAGTTTTGCTGACATTTTATATTCTTGGAAGGGAGTTGAACAAACCAATCGCTTAACTAAAATTGGAGGAAGTATAAAATAAATATCTGAAATATATTTTGAAGATATTTTTTTTCTTAGTATTTATTTGTGCTCTAAATATGAACTTTTTTCAAACACTTATAAAATTGCAGAATACTAACCGAGAGACGTAATGTCTTATAATGTTGTTAAAATTCAGTGTAAAACAGATTGGGATAGAAAGCTTCGGCATAAATTGTACAAAAACAACATGTTTGTACATGTAAATTGATTTTCATTTTCATATTGTTAGTTGAAGATATTGGTATAGATATGTTATGTTATACTTTTAATTCCAGGTTTCACAAAAAATTATTTGTTTTATCAGGATTTGTCACGAGTCAAACTTTTTGCATATTTTTTTCTATTCACCCAGGTGTTTAAAAATCGTTGAAACTCCTGAAATATATCGGAGAATAGAAATCGTGTAGCCACATAACTAGTACACACAGATAACTAAACCAAAACAAAGTAATAAAGTAATACACAAGGCCGACAGTAACAGCTTCTATAGACAGGTAAATCAGAACCCTAGATAATTAATCTAATTTACTTTGTCTGTTAAGTAAACTATATTAGAGTTATAAGACCAAAGACTTTAATATCATTTTCTTAGTCTTTTTAAGGATTGTTATTTTCATTTCAGCACGTTGGAAATGTAAGAGTAAAGGCGGTGTTCTTTGTTTAATAATTTATTTATAAAATACATTAAGTACATGTATTCATTATATATATAAGTGAATACGTATGTAAAAATCATTATTTATAGTGTAAAATTAAAAACTCCTTTAACTTTCTTTAATATTTTTAATTCATTCCTGCAACATCACGTGTTATAAAACTGTTGTTTAATTATATTGTATAAATGTGTAATATATATTGCCTTTGTTAGAAACTGATTGCACAAATCGCCATTTTTTATAATAAAATCCAAAACAAAGATATGATACTCAGCAGTTGTTTAAATGTGCGCAATTGTTACATGAAATAGATATCATAACTTGAGCCCGACCGTAAAGAAAATTCCCCCAATATTTTCTTAATCGTCTCCTTGGCTTAAGGTATGGGCCGCTACTTTACCAATCAGAGGTCATAATTTTAAATCTTGCGGGGAAATAATTGTGGTATTGTTTCTTAATAAAAGCAATATAGAATGTTTTCCCCAATTGCTTAAAAAGTAAGATGAACTGTGCGTCGGAATGGCATTAAAAAGTCTTGGTCTACTCCATGTTCGTCACTTTAAATATTTTAAGTGTTTTACAATTTTTTATAACAAGTTGGTCCACCTATCCGCATTAGACCAGCGTGGTGGGAACAGTATGTATCATGTAATCAATGGATTAAATGTGAAGATATTAAAAGACAAAAATTTTATAACAACTCGTGGGTATTGATCACAATAATTTTAGATAAATCGTAATATTAGATAAATTGTCTACAGCAATACAAGGCCATGAAGGCCAGTGTATAGCGCATAATATAATTTACATAAGAACGAAATAACCGTCTACGTAAAGCAATCCGGTGTAATTTTACTTAACGAAACTGCCTTCCAGAAATTATATCTTACGTTATATTTACGGTTTGTGTCAGCGTAGAGAGATGACTTTAATTTGCACTTGTAATAGGATTACTATGATGTAATGCCTTAAGCGTTAGCGGAGATGATACGTTACCGCTCAGGGCTAAACTGTCTTAACTTATGTAAGTTGTATCTTTGTAATCTAAACGTAATATTATAGTTCTAATCTAATAAGATGTGGAATAATTCTAGTTGTCGTAAGTAACTAGCCAGTCTTATAATAATTACCAAAATATTAATAATATAGCTTCGTCTCGCGGTTTCATCTGATTATTGTTATTTGTGACAATAAAAATAAAATATCATATAAGCTCAAACGCTTTTGCGATTCATTACGGAATATTTCGCTTATGGTAATTTTTTTCTTTCTACATGAGATTTTAATTAAGTGTTACTAGTCGATACGTATTTTGAAACTTAGTGTATGTGGCAAAGATTTTCTAAGACACTGAGATGTAAATGTCATATATACAAGAAAAATAACGTAATTATTCTAGCCAGCTTTCAACTTCCAGCAATTAGAGTGCAACGAATAAATATATGTTTTATGAGATAATATTTATATTTTAAAACAAAATCCCAGTACGTGCTTAGAATTTATCTATTAATAAATAAAAAAAATACTATTATACTAAGGAATGTTTACTCAATAACACAACCTGATAATGAATTGCTAGCTCCAGGTTTTTTCAAAGTTAAAATCCGTATCTTATATATACAAACTTTCGCAATTATAACATTTAATAAAAACATAAAAACTAGAACTATACGTATAGGACTTATTAAAGTTTTTCGCTTATTAGGAGAGCTATACATAATTTCAAAAACTGATTTACCGATCATTTACTTTGTTACCTTTACGCTTTATAATTCTAATCAATGCCCTATCTATCTCTTAACTTATCATTAAATACATCTATCACAATAATAAAGATCAGTCATTTCTATGTGTTTGTTTGTGTGTATGTGTGAGTATCAGCTGAGCTTCTAAATTTATTTCTTTCGCAAATATTATTGTTTAAACTCATACACCTGTGTGTAAGTTATTTCTTTTTAGTTGAGGTTACATTATCAAAACGGGGTTATTAGTTCACGTACAGAGGTGCGTCGCGGCCATCGCTGGTAAGGTAAAAAAGATAAAATGGGTGCGTGTACTTATGTACGCGCGTGAGAGTTATACTTTGGCATCATTAAAAAAATTAATATATTTATATATAATATATTTAATATATATATATATATATATATATATTAGCAGACGGCTTCATACTGTTAATTTTAAGGTCACAGGTGCGCGCGCATCTTAAAATTTCCCACTCATAATTTTTCATAACGCGCCTAAAGAAGTATAACTTCAAAAAATAAACGCAACCTAAAACGAACCTTAATCCCAACCATAGAGCACATTATGCAACAACTATCGCAAATAAAACGACAACCCATTATCACTAATATTAAAAATCAACCTTATCACTATGTAATAAGGTCCATTTCACCGTTTTCATTATAAACTGTTAATTTTGTGTCACAGGTGCAGCGCATCTTAAAATTTCATTCTCATCATTTTTTCATAACGCGCCTAAAGAAGTATAACTTCAAAATAAAGATGTTTCATTCAAAAGCTTTTACATTTTCTCAGCCTATGCCCTCACAAAAAGTGCCAAAACGTTCCTGTGTGCTATGTTTTTAGTCAGTGCGAATCAAAAAATTTAGTAAAAAAGGGTTATCAAAAACATTTAAATATTAGTATACATTTAATAAGTATCATCCATCTTCATCATTATTATCATCAGCCTGTGTTAGTCCACTGCTGGCCATAGGCCTCCCCTAATGCACGCCCTTTCCATTAGGGGGTTTTTGGACCGCATCCCATCACGCTGGTCCAATGCGGGTTGGTGAGTGGACCGAATTTTTACATGACCATCCGACGCATGGATCTTACTTTCTTCTTTTACTTTTGAGCCAATTGGATGATCGACCCAAATTGCCCTAACCAACTAGGAAACAACAATGAATATTTGTTGATTCGCGCTGGATTCGAAGCCACGACCTTCGGTTTCTTAAGCACACGCCCTTACCACTAAGCTACGGAGGCAGTTTTGTATGTATGATCCGTTAGAATGTATTAAAACTACAGTAACCTGAGGGAAAACATTAATAATAACTACTCTCTCATTTGCTGTAAGTTATAAACCAACAATACTTGACTTTAATCAAAAATATCTAATATGACAATGATTGTAACGATTTTGCATAAATAAGTTTAAAATATTAATTAAAGAGATCAATGTTTTATCTACTTTTTGTCGTTAAGTCAAAGATTATAAATATACCCTAAAGCAAGTTCTTCACTGAAGTTCATATGTTATATAACTTTTTACTCAATTAGTTAAAAACATTACATTTTATTTACAATATCAGTTTACAAACAATTTTCAGAGTGGAACATAATAATTGGCAGAACTTGTCCGCGCTTTACGGGAATACGTAACGAATTCCCAAAACAGAATGCAATAATTGAAAGCAGCAAGCGGAAGCATATGGTCGAATGCACGTCAATATGCACGTGAAATTGAAATTTTCAGGCTTTCTGCATTCGCTTGATTCTGCCTCAATGCTCAAGTACTGTATAAAAATTTTAGTATTTAATGTTAAGTCAGTTTTATTTGTTTATTGTAATAGAATTAAGACATTGGTTTATTTTCTATACAATTTATCGTATCTGTATTATTCTGTAAATTTTAATTAACGTGTATTTAAAAACAAACTAAAACAAAACCCGCTACAGCAGTGGGCAGATAATTATATTTTTGAGTCTGAACAAAAATACGTATTCAAAGGGAGGTTCAGTACGATTTTTATTATTGTATAAAAAGCATTTACATAATGTAGGTCTATATATTATTTTTATATGTTATATGTGTAATAATAATAAAAAAATATAATTGAAAGTGTGATAGTGTTCACGTTGTTTATTTCAAATATTAAAATAGCTATAATATATTATATTAAAATGTTGTACATTATACTAGATACACATTTATGTGCATAAATGAAGCCTTCTTTGTCTTCATCCATTTTCATTATTGTAATGTGTATTGTATAATAACTTTCTTGCGCCACCAGTAATAGTGTAACTAAAAGTTTTAACTTGCGATTGTGTTAGTCATAATATAATGTTGAAACTTTTACTTATGGCTGCAATAAATTTATATACTGTTTTGAAGTCATTCAGTCAGTTTTTTGTTACGTTTCACTTGTTTTAATAAGTGCTATGTATATTTTTATATAAGAATATAATATATTTGTAATTGGACCGTTTGTGCCAAAACATGCACAATCCACATCGACCTCTTTCCGAGATATTTAAATTTTAAGATTTCAGATTATGACTAGACAAATATGTTTACTCATAAGTGGTTGGTTCCAAATGCTTGGTTTTTGATAACTTTGGTTCTACATATCAGATTGAAATCAAACTTACCGACATGATGATAGAGATGATTTTACGTTAGATAATATATATAACTCAATTTTGGCCAAGTTGTGGCTTGGTATAATTTGGCACAACACGATCCAATTATTTCTTTTATTTACGCGATTATTACACATATCTAAAATTGTGGATTTGATACGTAGAATAGATTTGTGTTAAAATTGAGTTTTTGTGTCATTATTATTTTAATTAATTGTAGAATTATTGTAAATATAAAGTAGTCATATTATAGGATAAAAAATAAGTAAATGACTGTTATTTTAACTCGTAAGCATTAGGAAATTTGAAATATTAATACTTACAGTTATATTATTTTTATTACTATCGGGAGACTCGTTTTAAAATTTGTTGGTGTATAAATAACGAAAATTCACTTACGTAATAAACAAATAATAAGAAATGGATGGAATAGCAGAGGATCGGAAGCGGTGGCGTGCATTAAGGGAGGCATATGTTCAACAATAGACTGACACAGGCTGATAATGATGATGATGAAGAAAGATGAATTATGGATCTAAATAACGATTACGTTAATAAAAATAACCCTTTGATGGATAGCGGTGCATTAGAAGAGGCCTATGTCCAGCAGTGGACTGTCACAGCAGTTGACTATCATCATCATCAGATGATAACAAATGTTTAATTTTACAATATCATGTAAATTTACAACAGTATGCAAAATAATATATAGTATAGCCAAATATATCGAGAAGAAAGAGATCTAAGAACTTGCACTTTAATAAGAATTTTTAAAGTCTAAGAGTTCTGTGTCCTAGTGATAAAACTTATTTGAACCCGACAGTGAATCCAGTGAAAGAGCTATGTCATGTAATTTTGAGAGGAAATTGCGAATCCGCAAGCTAGCTACTAGCAGACGGAAATTTGACACAATCACATTATGCTTCCATCTTTATCTTTACAAGTTTATAATAAAGATTTACTATTTTACAAAACCTTTTATGCAGGTGTTTTATTTACATATCTGCTGTGATAATATTTTTGATTCATGCGTAAAAGTGTATTTAAATACCATCGATCAACAACTTCTTTACTTTATAAGTATACGATATAAATCGAAAGCTTTCGTCGAGTGTAATGTTTGTTTGTGTTGTACTAATGTGAATTTATAATGAAATCTAACGAGTTTGTGTTGCGCACTGTATATTGGATTTTTAACATGTGTTATCATCATCTCGTATACAATATAATTATTTGTTTTTACGATTGTTTGCTAGTCACGGTGTTGTTGTTCGCTTACTTGTATTGTAAGTATGTTTAATTTATGTTAATTATCATGATTTTAGGGTTATTTCTTGGATTTTGATAGTGTCTTACATCTTATCAAGAAATTTTTGTTTATTTTTAGCTAAATTACAGATTTTATCGTGTTTAATTGTTATTAGGGTATTAAGCATGGAACGAACTAAAGGTTATTGTTTTAAAATTTCCGGAATACTTTTCATCAGATTATAAGGTCACGGAGAATTTTATTAATTTTAAATCAATTTTAAAAAAGGAATATGAAATAATTATATTCTTTTTTTATATCTCTTTTTTGATAAATCATCATCCGCTTAGTCCATTGCTGGACAGGCCTCTAATCCTTTTCCATCAATCGGGTTGGGAATTAAAAGATTGAATACAAAAATAATAATAACTTTATTTTTGTTTATATAATTGAAATTTTTATAGTGATTTTTTTGACTATTGCTAAAATTAATGAAAGTATTCATTTTGGAAAAAAAAGTGATTAATGTAATGAAGTTTGCCATGAATTTTCCAAAGCAAAATGGAAACGGATAAAGGTTGTTGTTTATCCAATTCAGGGGGAATTGAAACCCTGAGCAAAAATATTTGAAAATGAAAAGAAACCTTTGATGAAATATTTTATGTCAACAAAGACAAATGTATAATAATAATATTTGAATAAAAATATCCCAAAAACACTGTTTTTTCTGAAGTTTTGATTTACTATTATTTATAAAGGGATTTACGGAAAATCAAGATAGAAAATTATCACACCACGTCTTTTTGACAGGTTCGTTCGAAGTTGGGCCGAGAATAATTGTTAAGAATTTGCAAGACGGGGACGACTTGCAAAAGTGGCTGGTGGGCTGGATGAGAGGGCCAAGCAAAGCGGTGGCGTGCTTGGGGAGGCCCATGACCAGCAGTACACTAACACACGCAAAACCAACGACCGGAGAGTGGTCAGGAAGACCAACTTTCCACCAAATTGCAGGATATCTTTACTTTTAAACAGCGCCAGTCACCCACATTACCTTTGCAACTGGAAACAATTTAGAAAAATATTGAATGCCGCAATTTCCAACCCAAGACTCCCTTTGGGCAAAGATCTACTAGGCTGGGGAACAAAATATTTTACCGGTGGTGGGGACCCTTTCAAGAGATCGTTTGTGGTAACGGTGCCTATTTCACCAAAAGCAGTATGGAAACCCATTTGGTTCGGTTTGAGGCACCGGCCAGCATTTACTGGGAAACGGACTTAACATCGTATGTCTTCGGAGGCGCGGTTGGTATTCTGTATTAATGTCTTGGGGTCGGTGACCACTTCCAATCAGGGGCCGACTGGTCGTCACAGAAATTATTCAAAAAAAATATATTAAAAATATTAAAATCATCTTATAATTCTATAAAAATAAATAAATATATGGTTAATAAAAAATTTGAAAATAACTAAGTTATTCCAAAAATACACCGTGTCAGCAGATGGTCCAATTTGGTTTATTCTGTTTTTTAAATGATAGATGTTAGCTTTTCATTTGGTCGTATTTTTTAAATAACTTTGTGATAACTAGTTTAATAGATATTTGAGATGTTCAGAGAATTACGGAGTCGAAAATCATACCTTTTTGCGATTAAATAACAAACGCTGGCTCAAACTTAAGAGATAGACTACTATAATTGTCTTCATAATTGTACTACTTAAATTGGCCTACAATAAAGTGCGCGAGAGCATATATCTATCAATATAATCAAATTAAATAATATCATTTCAAGTAATATAGTGCACGTTTTTTAACACGTCAAGTAATAGACTGCCTCCGTAGCCTAGTGGTAGAAACATATAGTAGGCATGTGGCTTAGAAACCGGAGGTCGTGGGTTCGAATCCTGCGGGGACTCAACAAATTTTCATTGTTGTTTCCTAGTTGGTTAGGGCAATTTGGGCCGATCACCCAATTATCTGAAAAGTAAGATGATCCATGCGTCGGATGGGCATGTAAAAAGTCGGTCCACCCTCCAACCCGCATTGGACCAGCGTGGTGGGATACGGTCCAAAAACCCTCTAATGGATAGGGGTGTATTAGGGGAGGCCTAGGTCCAGCAGTGGACTATCACAGGCTGATGATGATGATGATGATGATGATGAGTGCACGTTTACACAAAAGTTAATGCATTTAAAAAAAATATTCTATGTGTATAAAACTTGTCATATTGGTTTACCTGTTATTTTGGTTTAACGAATACCTTAAAAGATATCAGCGATTTAAAATGCAGTGGCAGAAATCATACGGTAGTTACTTGCAAACGTAATCCACTTATATGGCGCAAAATTTTTATATACTCATTGAAGTCAGTCATGTTTTTTTTGTTACGTTTCACTTGTTTTAATAAGTGCTATGTATATTTTATATAAGAAATATAACATATTTATAATTGGATCGTTTGTGCCAAAACATACCAATCCACATCGACCTCTTTCCGAGATATTTAAATTTTAAGATTGACATTCGTTATTAATTGTTTTATATATAAATAAATCTGAAAAGAGAATATAATTGGAAAGATATGGACGTCCCGATTCAGATTATGACTAACAAATATGTTTATTTATAATGTGGTTGGTTCCAGACATCCTTGGTTTTTTGATAACTTTGGTTCTACATATCAGATTGAAATCGAACTTACCGACATGATGATAGAGGTGATTTTACGTTAGATAATATATATAACTCAATTTTGGCCAAGTTGTGGCTTGGTATAATTTGGCACAACACGATCCAATTATTTCTTTTATTTACGCGATTATTACACATATCAATCCGTAAAATTGTGGATTTGATATGTAGAATAGATTTATGTTAAAATTGAGTTTTTTTGTCATTATTATTTTAATTAATTGTAGAATTATTGTAAATATAAAGTAGTCATATTATAGGATAAAAAATAAGTAAATGACTGTTATTTTAACTCGTAAGCATTAGGAAATTTGAAATATTAATACTTACAGTTATATGGTTTTTATTACTATCGGAGACTCGTTTTAAAATTTGTTGGTGTATAAATAACGAAAATTCACTTACGTAATAAACAAATAATAAGAAATGGATGGAATAGCAGAGGATCGGAAGCGGTGGCGTGCATTAAGGGAGGCATATGTTCAACAATAGACTGACACAGGCTGATAATGATGATGATGAAGAAATATGAATAATGGATCTAAATAACGATTACGTTAATAAAAATAACCCTTTAATGGATAGGGGTGTATTAGAAGAAGCATAGATGACGATGATAACAAATGTATTATTAATTTTACAATATCATGTATATTTACAATAGTATGCAAAATAATATATAGTATAGCCAAATATATCGAGAAGAAAGAGATTTAAGAACTTCACTTGCACTTTAATAAGAATTCTTAAAGTCTAAGAGTTCTGTGTCCTAGTGATAAAACTTATTTGAACCCGACAGTGAATCCAGTGAAAGAGCTATGTCAAGTAATTTTGAGAGGAAATTGCGAATCCGCAAGCTAGCTACTAGCAGACGGAAATTTGACACAATCATATTAAGCTTCCATGTTTATCTTTACAAGTTTATAATAAAGATTTACTATTTTACAAAACCTTTTATACAGGTGTTTTTTAATATCTTTGTGATAATAATTTTGATGCAAACAAAAGTGTATTTAAATACCATCGATCAATAATTTCTTTACTTTATAAGTATACGATATAAATCGAAAGCTTTCGTCGAGTGTAATATTTGTTTGAGTTGTACTAATGTGAATTTCTAACAAAATCTAACGAGATTGTGTTGCGCACTGCATATTGATTTTTAAGATGTGTTATCATCATCTCGTATACAATAATTATTGTACAATACAATATTTGTTTTTACGATTGTTTGCTAGTCGCGGTGTTGTTGTTCGCTTACTTGTATCGTAAGTATGTTTAATTTTTGTTAATTATCATAACTTTTGGGTTATTTCTTGGATTTTGATAGTGTCTTACATCTAATCAAGCAATTTTGGTTTATTTTTACAAATTTAATCGTGTTTAATAGTTATTAGGGGCCTTCAAGCATGGAACGAACTAAAGTGTTGTTACTGTTTATGTTAAATTTTGCCGTCAGACCATTCTTCCTATCAGTGTAATAAGGTCACGAGGTAGTTAATATATTGGAATTTGTAAATCAATTGTTAAAAAAGGTAACTATCAATTATATTCTTTTTTCTTAATATCTAATCATTATAAGATTCAATTAATATAAGATTCAATACAAATGATAATAATAACTTTATTTTTTGTTTATATAATTGAAAATTTTTATAGCGATTTATTTTTGTATTATATTGTACAAAAATTAATGAAATTACACTTCATATTTTTGGTAAAATGTGTAATAGTGTTACTAATGTAATAGAAGTTTGCCATGTAATAAATTAATCAAAACAAAGCAAATGCCAAAACGGATAAAGGGCTGTTGTTTATCCAATCTCAGGTGTGGAACTGGATGTAACACCTTTGAGCAAAATATATTTGACAAATGAAGAAGAAAACCTTTGATGAAACATTTGTATGTCAACAAGGTAGACAAATGTATAATAATAATATTTGACTATAAAAATATCGCAATAACACAATGATTTTTCTGAAGTTTTGCATTTACTATTATTTATATAAGATGATTGTACTTAGCAATAATCAATGATAAGGAATAATTATCACACCATCGATCTATTTTGACAGAGTTCAGTTCAAGAAGTCGACTCCGAGAATAATTGTTAAGTATTATTTGCGGCAAGACGGAGTGACGACATTCGCAAAGTGGCCGGTGTGGGCTGGATGAGAATGGCCGAAGATCGGAAGCGGTAGCGTGCATTAGGAGAGGCCTATGACTAGCAGTACACTAACACGGACGCATAACCAACATGACCGGAGAGTGGTCAGGCACAGGACCAACTTTTTACATGGCAATTAGTTGCAGGTATCATCTTACTTTATAAGCAAACGGCCAGTCAGCCCGCATTACCTTTAGCAACTAGGAAACAATTTAGAAAAATATTCGAATCGCCGCAGCATTCCAACCCAAGATCTCCGTTTTCTAAAGCACAAGCCCATACTAGGTCCCCTTTTTCAAGAGATCGTTTGGGTGGGTACCACCCTGGTGCCTATTTCTACCGTAAAGTAGTGTGAAACTTCTGTGTTCTGGTTTGCAGTGCACCATACGTAGCGTATTTACTGGGTAAACGGGACTTAACATCGTATGTCTTACGGCAGGCAGCGCGTTGGTGATTCTAGTATTGCCAATGTCTATGGGCTTCGGTGACCACTTCCCATCAGGTGGCCCGACTGGTCGTCAGCGTAGGCATTATTCAAAAAAAAAATTATATTAAAAATATTAAAATCATACTTATATATTTTATAAAATGAAAATATATAGCAACATTGCAAGCTGATTCCTAAAAATAACTTATTACGTTCTATTTATGTTCTAAGTCTTATAGAGATTAGTTTAATTTGCACTTGTAATAGGATTATTATGTTGTAATGCCTGAAGCGTAAGCGGAGATTATATGATACCGCTCAGGGCAAAATGCTTTAACTTGGTTGAGCTGTTTCTATGATATCTTAAGTTATATTTATAGTTACAACCTTGACTACAGTATTTATTATTAATTGAAAAACCATTTAGTATTAAATTTCATGATTTGGAAAACAGTGAAACAATGACGTTGAACATCTGTTAGCAATTAATGTATTTTCCACTTTTAATTCTTTAGCGATATTTAGATACCGACATTATTTACTTTTATTATTATTTAAAATGTATCGTTATTCCACTTTCCTTGTCTCTTTGACTATAATATTTTCTTTTTTCGTTTTATGAGAAAACGTCTTATGACTATAACAGTAAAAAGGGTACAACTCTGTATATGCTTTGCGTGAACGAACTTATGTTCCTAAACAAGATACTATAAATCGATAAATTGATACTAATTGCATATTTTATAATACAATTTTAAAAGAAGTCTAACCTTGAATACAATGAAATATTATCTTCTCTTTTAATATCACCAATACAATTTATTTTCACCGATGATACTTACTTCATGTAATTTCAATAACGCTTTAGTTATACGTCAGCCTTACATCAAAATTCTTGTAATATATTGTAATTTACAGTAATTTTCATAAAGTCTGACAATTTTAGCGTAGTTAATAATTGGGAGGTAGCACGTATCCGCGCAATTTCATTCTACAAATTCTCGAAAGTTAAAAAATTAATTACTGACAGGAAGCTGGTTACAGTATTTACGTGCCCGTAAAATTGAAACTTTTCATGCATTCTGCACACGCACTTAAATATAAAACGCTGCCGTTTATTATTATTTACAAAAATACATATAATAATGAAGTACAATGTGACATTTGATACTTGTTATATTTGAATAGAAGGTAAATAAATATTGTAATATTTTTCATGGGCCTAGATTTTAAATAATTTCCTTCAATACCTGCAATATATAATGTTAATAAGAAACAGCTAATGCTCGTTTTTTATTAAAAGTTTAACTTTATTTATTGTCACAAAATTCGCAACATTATTTTTACCCTAAAGTATACCAGTAAGTTTTAAAAGACATAACGCAATAGTCAATAACTTTCCATTAAAAATGTTGAAAATAAAAAATGTTTTGATCTCTAAAGAAGTATTTATAGTAAATTATTATGTTATTTCATTTAATATATTATTATCATCATGGTATAAACCTGTGCATATCCACTGCAAGCAGGGGCCTCCTCCATGATGAACCATCCTGAGCCACCAGCATCCACCAACAGGATTGGTAAAGACAGAAGCTAGAAGTCGCTCAGTGAACTATGGAGTGAGCCATACACAAAATCTCTCCGATAGAATGCGTACCAATTTAATTCGCGTTTGACGGATTGAATGTGATAAAGACCGCTATGTTTGTTGTTGAAATCTAAAACCGATGTTTTTAATTTTAAGATCAGCCTGTATTGCCATGACTTATTATTGTTGTTTTTCATGTGTATAGATTTAATTACTCTCAATTTCCTAAAAGTACTAGGATATATAAGTAAAATAATATCAAGAGCACTCGTACGCTTGGATAGGGCGTGATATTAATGTGCAGTTTTCATCAAGTTTTCTTCCATTTTGTACGTAAAAAGACTGAAAATAAAAGCATAACAAAAATAAAATAAATTATTATAAATATAAAATACCCAAAAAAAATAGATCCATTATCAGGTGATTTATAATACCATTAATTTTATCATACAAAAAACAGATAACCAATCAAGTAGATGGAACTTACACCGTCTTGGGCAAAATTATGAAAATGCTGTTCTTTTCCAGTCCTACAATATATATTACTGAGTCACCTAAAAAAAAATTGTACGTAAACACAATCAATTTATTTGTTTCGTTACTTCAGGTCAGTTTTTTAAAAAGTGAGAGCAAAGTTTTATTTCTTGAAGCAACTTACATTTTAGAAGGATGTTTAAATATTTTATTTTGGTGAATATCTTATTTATTCATTTTTGTGCCATCAGGGGTGATGCCACCGCGGTGCCTATTTCCGACGCAAAGCGGTAGTGAGAAAACACTCTCGTGTTCTGGTTTGATAGGTACCGTAGGCATTATTATCCAGTTCCAGTTTAGTTTGAGAAACAGTAAGCATAGATGTACATAGCAATTGACAAGAAAAACTTGTCTACGCTTCTCTGGAACATGTAACGAATTCCCAAAACAGAATGCAATAATGGAAAGCAGCAGGCGGAAGCATATGGTCGAATGCACGTCAATATGCACGAGAAATTGAAAATTTTCAGGCTTTCAGCATCTGCTGCATTCGACCTCATTGCTCAAGGACTGTAATAAAATTCGGCTGTGTTGCAAACATAATTCAGTTTTAATTGTGAATTGCCATAGAATACGGAATGCAAATATAAATTTTGTGTAAAAAATTAAGTCGTTACTCCCTGTTATATGAATTACAGTATCTCGCGATTATTAAAAAATGTATAATTTAGACTAAATTACTTTAATTAAATTGAGTACATGCAAGATTTAAAAAAAAAACATTAGACGGATTTAATTACGGTTTATTTGGTTTATAAAATTCTAGACGTTTCTGAAACTTTGGAGGACTAATTGCACTTGTAATACTGTTTTCTTCTCAGTGTAAGTCAAGAGGGCGGTGGATCACAATAAATACTGGAAATATCTAGAACCTATAATTGCGATTATTAGACATATTAATAAATTTGAGTGGTTTGTTATATTTTACGTTTAATTAGTAATTATATTAACCCGTTGATAGCCAAAAATACACTGAGGTACAGTCTACTTTCTAATGACTTCAATTACTTACAAGATTTGAAAACGTAAATAATTAAACATTTAATTATTTTTCACAGTGGATATTCGTGTAAATAAAAATATTAATAACTAAACCTTATAGTACCTTCACCTTCTGCTGTCGAAAGAGGGTGCCACAGGGATCGATACTTGGGCCCATTTTATTCATATTATACACCGCTGATGTAGTTAATAGTATAAAATTTTGTAACTTACAAATTTATGCGGACGACCTTCAGTTATATATTAAAACTAGTGAAAAAACCAAGGAAGCGGTTGAAAAGATAAATGTTGACCTTAGTCGTATTAATGAATGGTCTCTCAAAAATTCATTAATTCTAATCCTTAAATGCAAATTTATGGTCCTAGGAACCATAATGCAAATAACCAAAATTCTGAATTTTATTCCAAAATAATAATTGATGGAAATCCTATTGAAATGGTCAAGGAAGCACGTAATTTAGGAGTTATAGTGGACGACGCGTTGCGCTTTGAAAGTCACGTCTGCTCGACTGTGCGGAAATGCTTCTACAGGTTAAAGTCCTTTATCGAGTACGTAATTTAAGTACTAGCTTACGAATAAAACTATGTGATTCATTGATACTATCACTACTTGGCTATGTGGATACCATCTATGGCTCCAGATTGTTGGCTAGAACTGAACAGATAATCCAACGAGTCCAAATGCATGCGCGCTTTTGTTTTACTATACCACCACGCACACATATTACACCGTACTTAAATGATGCCAATATATTAAAAATGTCACTCCGTAGAGAATTACATCTATCTACTTTGATATTTGGTCTTAAGTCAACAGGCCGCCCTATGTACTTGTACCGTAAACTGGAATGGCTACCTACAGATCGGCCTAGAGCATGCAAAAAGTCGGTATTTCGGATCCAGAAACATCATTCTGCCTCGTTTAGAGGGAGTTTTAGGTACGCTGCGTCTAAGTGTTGGAACAATATACCCCCACCATTTCGAGCTCTTAAAAGCTTGGTAGGTTTTAAGTATAAAATGAAGATTCATCTTCTAGAATACCAAAAATTTTCAGCATGTAATAGACGCATCTTACCTACATATCTTGCGCCATATCTTGCGCCAAATGTGTAAATTATTGGTTGCCATGATGTTAAGTTGATTTACATTATATAGACTGCTATCTTTTTATTTTTAATCAATCGTTTCTCCATGTAAAATGGCCTTGTTATTAATAGAAGGTAAGTAAATATTTTAATTTTTCTTGGGCCTAGATTTTAAATAATTTTACATACCTAATATATAATGTTAATAAGAAACATAATGTTTTTTATTAAAAGTTTAACTTATTTATTGTCCAAATTCCAACATTATTTTTACCTTTAAAGTATACCATAAGTTTAAAGACATCAATGCAAATTTCAAAATGCTTGAAAAAAATGTATTGATTCTAAAGAAGTATTTATAGTAAATAATTATGTTATTTGATTTAATATATTATCATCATGGTATATCCTAAGTAAAACCTGCATATCCACTGCAAGCAGGGCCTCCCCATGATGAACCATCCTGAGCCACCAGCATCCACCAACAGGATTGGTAAAGACAGAAGTGAAGTCGCTCAGTGAACTATGGGGAGCCACAACAAAATGTTCCGAAGAATGCGTAGCAATTTAATTCTGTTTGACGGATTGAATTGATAAGACCGCTATGTTTTGTTGTTGACATCTAAAACCGATGTTTTAATTATAAGATCAGCCTGTATTGCCATAACAATTATTGTTCTTTTCATGTGTAAAAATTTAATAACTCTCAATTTCCTAAAAGTGGCCAGGGAATATGGCAAATTAATATCAAGAGCACTCGACGCTGGATAGGGCGATTTAATTGCAGTTTTATCAAGTTTCACCATTTCATAAAAAGGATTGAAAATAAAAGCATAACAAAAATAAAATAAATTATTATAAATATAAAATATAAAAAAAATAATAGATCCATTATCAGGTGATTTATAACTATGAATTTTATCATACTAAAATAGATCCAATTCTAGTAGATGTGGACTTAAACTGTCTTGGGCATAACAGAAAGTATTATCTTGTTACTAAAACTACGGAGAGTCCCTCGAGTCTGAACCACAAATCGTTTTCAGAGATAAGATAAATTACTTTTTTCTTGTTTTATTTTTTTTATTTATTACATTATGTATTTTAAAAAGAACCCAATTTTTCGTATATAATAAACAAAAATTTACCTAAAAGTTGTGAATAAAGGTTGTGTTAATGTTTAAATATTTTTACAGGAGTAGTGCTATCTTATATCATAAAATTTAATAAGCTGACCTATTAAGTACTTTTAACATAAACAGACGTAATAAAAGTAAAACAAATTTAAAGAAGTGTTTAATAGATACTACATTAATTGTCCAGACAACATAAATATTTTTTTAGTAATGGAAACAACGTATTGTTTAAATATTGTGTAACCAGTATAATAATTTGTACATATAAAATTAAAAAAAAATTATTTGATTTCTTATCTCGTTATCAAATTTCGTATTTAAAAAAAATCGTTTTAGTCATCATATATATTGGTAATAAGTTATTTAAGCGTTTTAATCGTTTTTGTATTATTAAGATTTTATAATGTAGTTATTTGCCTATTCATCATCATCATCATCATCATCATCATCATCAACATCAGCCTTTGATAGTCCACTGCTGGACATAAGCCTCCCTAATACATCCCCTATCCATTAGGGGGTTTTGGAACGTATCCCACCACGCTGGTCCAATGCGGGTTGGTGGGTGGACGCCTTTTACATGCCCATCCGACGCATGGATCATCTTATTTTTCAAACAATTGGGTGATCGGCCCAACCTGTCCTAACCAACTAGGAAACAACAACGAAAATTTGTTGAGTCCCTGCAGAATTCAAACCCACGACCTCCTGTTTCTAAAGCAAACGCCAATCCGCTAAGCCACGGAGGCAGTTGACTATTCATTTTATTTTAATATGGAATGGATAGGAATAGAATGCCCTATAAACTGGAACAACAATACTGCTACTTTGCGACAGAAAGGAGCACATTCAGTGATTTAAATAAAACTACCTGTGGATTTTCTAAAAATAGTGTTGTCGTATCTTTTTAGAAATTCACTTTACATTTCAAGATTTATTTTTACTAATTTTAATTTGAAAAAAATATATATATTAACAGTAGGCAACGCACTCAGCGTAGGCACTGGCGTCGCTGGTGACCGTGGGGGCGGTGAATCACTTATCACCTGGTGACCCGTCTTGCTCGTTTGCCTATTAGATGTTATAAAAAAAAATATTGATATCTTTAAATTACCTATCGAATACGGAAAAATTAAATTATGAAATTATGATAATGCTGTTCTTTTCCAGTCCTACAATATATATTACTGTGTCACCTAAAAAAAAAAATTGTACGTAAACACAATCAATTTATTTGTTTCGTTACTTTAGGTTAGTAACAAAAACTGAGAGTAAAGTTTTATTTCTTGAATCCACTTGTATTTCAAAAGGATGTTTAGATATGTTATTTTGGTGAAAATATTATTTATTAATTATTGTGCCATCTGGGGTGATGCCACCGCGGTGCCTATTTCCGACGCAAAGCGGTAGTGAGAAACACTCTCGTGTTCTGGTTTGATAGGTACCGATATATTATTATCGAGTTCCAGTTTAGTTTAAGAAACAATAAGCATAGATGTAGATAATAATTGACAAGCAAAACTTGTCTACGCTTCTCTGGAACATGTAACGAATTCCCAAAACAGAATGCAATAATTGAAAGCAGCAGGCGGAAGCATATGGTCGAATGCACGTCAATATGCACGAGAAATTGAAAATTTTCAGGCTTTCAGCATCTGCTGCATTCGACCTCATTGCTCAAGGACTGTAATAAAATTCGGTTGTGCTGTAAACATAATTCAGTTTTAATTGTGAATTGCCATATTTGTAATAGTATTTAGATGCTAGGTACTATATTATTTATGGAGGTAATTTAAAATAATAAAAAGTGAGACTTATTTCCTAATTTCATTAAATGTGTAAATGAATGTGAAAGCAGGTTATATATTATTTATAATGGGCATTATTAATTAATTAGACAAATGTATATAACACCCGATTTTTATTAAAACATGTAAGTTATATAAAAGCACTTGTGATATCCGTTATTATGGTCACGGCACAAACCACGGTCACTAAAGTGTTTGAAAGTTAAAAGTCGTCAGTTAAAATGTAAATAAACGCAATAAAATCCTTTTTCCATTAAATAACGTGTAGTATTCGCGTATTCAAAATAACTTTATAAGCGAGATAAACATACTTTATTTAAAAAAAATTGTATTTATCTGTATCGATTTCAATATAAAAATAAATATACGCATTCACTTATTATCTATAAGTGAATGTGTATATTTATTTTTACATTATTATTGCAAGATAAGATGACAAGTATATTATAACAGGATACATCGACACAAAAAAAATTGCATTCAGTGTTTAAAAAGTGGTGGAAGTTATTAAAACCTGACTGTGTTTACTATTTAATTCTGGTATGAAAGTTTTAAGAGCAAGAATGTACTAGTGTAATGTAGTGAATGTACGTAACTGCCTCTTTAGCCTAGTGGCATAGGCGTGTGCTTTTAAAACCGGAGGCCGTGAGCTTGAACCCTGCGGGGACTCAACAAATTTTCATTGTTATTTCCTAGTTGGTTAGGGCAATTTGAGCAGATCAGACCGGTGGTAGGTCCCCTGTTTACAGGAGACCGTCTGGTTGGGTACCACCGCGGTGCCTATTTCTGCCGCGAAGCAGTAGTGTGAAAACACTGCTGCGTTCCGGTTTGAAGGGCACCGTAGCCAGCGTATTTACTGGGTAAACAAGACTTAACACCCTATGTCTCACGGTAGGAAGCGCGTCGGCGATACCAGTGGTATTGTCAACGTCTATGGGTGTCGGTGATCACTTTCCATCAGGTGGCCCGACTGCTCGTCTGCCTGTGTATGCTATAAAAAAAAAAAGATCACCTAATTGTCTAAAAGTCGGTCCACCCACCAACCCGCATTGGACTAGCGTGGTAGGATACGGTTTAAAACCCTATAATGGATAGGGGTGTATTAGGGGAGGCCTACATCCATCAGCGGACTGCTGTGGCTGATGATGAAATGAAAACGTACGTTGAACTGTAAACAGGGTATAGGAAAAAACAAACCATTAAATTTAAAAGATTACGCTAAGCAATATTCGTAATAAAAATGTATACCATTTTCTTTAAAAGTAATCCATTAACAATTCTTGTGTTTCATAACTTCGGGGTTGAAATGAAAAGGAAGAGCGAAGTTTCGTTTATTGAAGTAACTTTTATAAGGACGACATTTGGATTTAATGTTTATATAAAAAGAACGAAATGCTTGGTATATATACAAAAAAATGTATACTATTGGAAGCAACAATTTTATATACGAATCTGAACTGTAACGCAGTTAACTCTAAACTCTTATGCGTCCAAAATATACTCTATTTGTGTAAAGATTATATTTTTGAACAAATAGGTGTTTTTTTGCAGATGACACATGGGTTCCCAAAATTCTTTTATACTTCTAGTCAAACGGGACTGATGCTACTCCTGGCCTGATAACTGGCAAGGATCAACTACGTTGCTATCGGAAAAATATATTTTGCAAGCAATCGAGTTATCAGCTCCAAATGTCCCAGCCAGTAAGTCTCAACGAAATAATGCCACCGGCGTTTAGTTTTCAGCTACTTAAAAAACACTATATTCATTACACAATACATTTCCTGTGCTTAAAATCACGCCCTCACCCTTTATTAGTTAAACCGTCAGAGTCTAGTTACTACGACGAGCGGATCGTCAAAAAATATATACGAGCGTGTGATACTTCACTTTTGACTTTCATTGCATTGTCTGCTGCGATAACACACGTCGATATTTCTAGAATTTCCAATGTCAGAAGTTGACTGATGAAATATCATTGCATGTCAGTCTGGCGCCTTCGTTTAAAATGTATTCGTTCAATACCTTTTAAAAAGATGTGAAACCAACGAGTTAGTTTTTATTTTTTGTTTTGGCTTTAAGCGATTTTTCTGCATCTTTAAGTGACAAAAGTCAAAGCGTGAGCAAAGATGGTGGTATCTCTCCTGTTTAGGCGGGACCGACTACGAGATACCACCGCTATGCCAGTTTTTAGTCAGTATGAATAGTTCTGTACACCTGTTTCGTTTTGAGGAGTAGTATTACTTGGTGAACTAGACCTAATATAACGGACGGTTGTTTCATTGAAATTTAGTATAGTGTTTCTATATCAATAGTTATCGTAGTATCTCTCAATTAATACTTGCTAACTGGAAGAAGATACAATTTTCATTTTTAGAAATAGTAAAAATTCATAAATTAAAGACAATAGACGGATTTTGCTTTTGTACACATTCTATTGTGCGTTTCATCTTTGTCAAATCTGGTTCTACACTAAAACTTACTTAATTAAAATTTATATTGAAAAATTGTTTTCAAAAAATGAAAGGCAAGAAATTTATACATGCTTTCCAATTGTTGAAAACATAGGTATAAACGCACGCCACCGCATTTCCATTAGAGGGTTTTTGGACCGTATCCCATCATGCTTGTTCAATGCGCGTTGGTGGGTGGTTCGCCAGAGCCTCGTCCGTTGTTCGGCAAGGTGCACCACTTGCAGGTGAGATTGGTTTGGGCTCCGAAAATGTTGCTTGAAGCCCCTTACACCCAATTTCTTATCCTTCTATGAATCAATATGAGCCCTAGGGTAATTTAGACCGTAGTATCGCCAATACCTATGAGAAGGGCTAAAATTTTTGTTTGCAAACAATAATTCATTTGTTTCGTGCGGTTATTGCTTAATTCATTGGTATTTTTCTTATCGATTAAAAGAAAGACATAAGCAGGATTTGTCCACCTGATGGCAAGTGATACGTCCCACCCATAAAAAACGCAGCGGGTAAGGCTGCATATTCACTCGCCATCCTGGGATATAGGATGTTCTGTTCACCTAGTAACGCTGTTTTAAAGACCTTTTAATCCGAAAACAAACAACAGCCTGTGTAAAATGACCAATCTTTTACAAGTGACCGTAATAGGAATCAACTTACCTTCTAACAATAACTAAAATTAACGAACAGTAGTGTGAAAACACTGCTGTTTCGTTTCGAAAGAGCACGTAGCCAGCGTATTCACTGGAAACAAGACTAACACCAATGTCTCACGGTAGGCAGCGCTCGGCGATACCACTGGTATGTGTCTAACGTTCTATGGGTGTCTTGACCACTTTCCATCAGGTGAGCCTGACTGCTCGTCTATATAAAAATAACAAATCTTCGAAGAAGGCCTAAATAGACAGTTGAATAGATAGCCTATCAAAACACTTATGACATTTATATCGTACACACTTTTAAATTAGAATCCTTCGTATAAAATTTTTAGAGATACCAGTATAGCTTCAATAACACCACTTTCGTAAATAAATTTCGACTTATGCAGAAATCAATGCTCTGAACAACAAAAACGTGAGGGAAAGCCTTAACACGCGATCGCATGTGTCTTACTTAGGGTTTTATTGCCACCCAATTCGATAAGTCAGCCTCGTCCTCTATGTACAATGAATATATTGCATATGTAGGTATACATATATGTACATAATATTATTAACCTAGACGCAAGCTAGCATAGGATGGGAAATAAATGACGCAGAAACCTTAAGTCAACATTACAATTTAAAGTGAGTTTTATGTTAGAATATTAATTTAAATATCTTTATTCAATGTGGAAGCATTACACTTACTTATTGATTAAAAAGAAGGCAACGCCGACGCCACTGACCTCAGAAGAACAGGCGAAATAAACTCATCGAGATTTCATTTTTCTTTTGTCATTTTTGGTCATCTTCATCTATTAGTTTATATTATTATATTCATTTTATTTTGCATCTAATTTGACTTTATTAACAAAAAGTATTTATTTTAAAATAAGTTCACCCCGCGTAGAATAATTCATGTCTAAGTAATAACTTATTTCAACCTGACGACGCTTCCTTCAGTAACGGCTATGTGAAGTAATTCCGTGAAGAAATTGCGAATACGCAATCTTCTCGTCGCAGGCGGAAATGTAACAGAAGCACTTTTAATTTAATGCTGACTCCATACTAATTCCAAATTGAAATAAGGTTCCTAAATATTCTATCGCATTGGCATTTACATTATATATTCTTATTATAACTCCTTGCTGTTACTTAAAAAAATATCATAATTCGCCAACTCAATATTTAGATCAGTTAATATGTCTTAGATATTTACAAAGTCTTCTGTAAATATAGCCAAATTAATTATCACACAAGTTCCAGTTTAATATTTAAATAAATCATACAATTAATATAAAATCTTAAACTATGCGCCTAAGTATACATCAAAGAAAAGAACGTTTTATTTCCTTAAAAGCCTTCCATTATGATTTCCTTCCAGTTCCATTACTTCAGTATCATAAGAAAAGTTTTATTTGTTGAATATAAATTTAGAAGATCTTCCCTGTTTTTTCATGTTTCCGTATATTTCTACTATATATTACTTAAAATAATTACGTATACGTCGCTGATTTTGATTGTGATACGCAAACTCTGGTAAAAAAAAACGCAAAACTTCTAAAGGAATTTAACATTAAAAGTTCATTAAAAGTTTCTATAGGCCAGCTAAATTATAACATATCTTGATTTTATGTCTTTAGCTTTCAATCAGGTTGATGTACAATTTGTATCCTCCTACTTTTTAATAATATTATATGTATTTATTTACTAAAGAAAAGCAAGTTTTATTACAAGATTGGCCTAGTTCGTTATCGTCCTAAAATATTTATTATTTATTATTTACTTTGCAATAAGTTAATCCGAAAAAACATGAATTACCAAATAAAATGTATATGTAATGTAGTGCAAATATTATGATCTTAGAATAATAACAAAAATTGATTATCGAGAAATGATTAATCGAGAACTAAAGATTTGCTTCATTGAAAAAAAAAGCCTCCGAAATATTTGAACAGCTTGGTAATAATTAATTCGATAGTAAACGAAAATTATTCGTAGTTGATAAATTCAAAACATTGCTTAGTTATAATGTAATTACAATTATAATTACAGCCTACTTTGTTTTTTCCAGAGGTATTTTGAGTTATTTATGAATCTGTCTTCGATGTTTAAGCATCATGTGATTAACTAAAAATTAAATATTTAGTAACTAGCATCACAAGATGTTTATTATTGTTTAATTCAATATAGTATTTGAATTATAAAATATTTAATTAAATCCGTAAATAAAAATAATCTTTGATTGACAATGAAAGGCAAAAAGGCCATTAATACATTTTTAAAAGATATCAGTATAATATTTTATTCCATGAATAATTTTTGAAAAATAGAGCTGTATTTTTTAAAACGTCTTATCAAACGATGTTTAGCTAATTTTCGCCTTTGGCCTTTTATTTCCCAATTATTTCGTATATTATTCAAATAAATAAAATCGACGTATCAATTTGACCACGTGCATTTTATATTAGCAATTGAACACATGGTTCTGACGGGGAATAGAAAACAAATAGAAGTTGTGTTTATTTTTCATCAGCATTCAGTCACGTCCCGAGAGATTAAATGGTTCAATTTATCCACGCTTTAGTTTTTATTACTGTTTGCGTGCATTTGGTTTTTATTTGCAGTATGTCAAAGCTTCAGAGGAAATTAATGATAAAATGTTTTCAACACAAAACGTTGGATAACTTTTATCAGTTGATGTGGATCTTTTTGAATTCTACAAATGTACGGTGTAATGTAAGGTACATATAGTTTTCGAGAATAAAAATCATAGGTTGCTTTATAAACGGTAACTTCTACTAACTAATTAAGGTAAATTTCAACGTGGTCATTTTAAAATAAAAACTAAAGAATCAATATATTGTTATAATTTTATGAAAAACGAAAACTTATTGTTTGTGTGGTATACCAGACTTATCTTATACCTTATCGATTTTCAAAAGAATTACAGTTTCAGTTAGTAATTAAAACTAACTTCACGCTTGTGGTTGTGGTGGGGTCCGAGCTTGCATACATTCTTACTTTTGGTTGAGATTTCCAATATTGGAATTTACCGCTGCACATGGACAATTGCAACACCAGATGAGCTAAAATTATTTGTAAACAATTGTACTATTTCCTCTAAATGACCGCAAATTGGACTTTACTTAATTTATACACTTCAAGAATAATAACAAAATCAGTAACACAAGTGACAAGTTTTCTTAGTGGTAAACTCGTAAAATTTTGTATTGTTAGAGTCAAATTGGGCTAAGGTAAGTCGAGCCTAATTCGTAATTTTATCTAATAGAATCTCTAGTTCAGTCACGACTTTGATTTGTTTCTATTTAATCTTCAATATTTCTTTCAGCCGGTATTAAAAGCATCCCGGGTGTAAAATATTAATAATATTAATTACATAAATTAAAATGAGGAAATATAAATTAAGCAATAATAATAATGTCCGCCAGCTAATTACGGCTACGACGGCTGATAAATATTAGAGATCAGCCAACTGCGCAGGAGATATTATAAATAGTGCACAATTGTACGTACAAACACAAGCGCACTCCCTATTCCTTTCTACTCTCAAAGCCCGATAGGACGGATAACCGACACGACCGGAGAGAGATAAAGCGCAGGACCGACTTTGCCCATCCGAAAATTGGATCTCATTTTCTATTGTCCAAGAGCCGCTTGTAGTGTGGGTTAACGAATTATTCACTCTATGCAAAGATAAAAGAATAGACAGCATACAAATTTTTCTTAGACGCCTTAGGCTATTGTTGAGTCAGAGTTGTACTCCATTTAGAGAACATTAGCATTTATAATCTGCATTATCAGTAGCAGTAGCCACGATTGCAAATATCTTCGCTTCGCAGAAGCGAGAATGTTTTGCAAGAGCACTTGAACAAGGGCACAATTCGCTACCAATGGGAAGAATGAAAGATAATGAAATAAAAGATTAATTTCTTGCGGAACCAGATATACGTTAAGCAATATCAACGCAAAACACAGGCATTATATAAAGAAAGAACATACTTCTTCTAAACAAGGCGTTAATCTATTGTAACAATATGCCATGGACCAAACAGTAGTCTGACGATCTTAAAAGATCGACATATATATGTACGTAAGTAACACTAATATTTTTAAAGTTCCATTACAATTAATGCTCAGATTTTTGAATTTAAGGTATAGCGTTAAATACCGATTATTAAAAAAATATGAGTTCGAGTTCGAACAAAACTCTTGAATGGCGAAACATCTAAGATTTCTCATTGAGATTGTTCATAGCCAAAGTTACAAGTTACATGTTTAGAAACAAGGCGAAGTTATAACTGGTTGAGAAACAATGGAGAATATTGTGTCTGGAAACTCACCGATAATCTGATTTTACATAACGACAATATAATTTCTACTTATAATTTCGTAAATTTCTTAAACAATTTGATTAGATGCTTTGTTTCATTATAGAATTGAAACCATAAGTTACCGTTTTGCGTTTAATCTTTTTGAAGGTTACACAAATACAGAATTAAAGATACGTTACAATCAACGTGAGAACGAGAATGTGAGACGACGGGTAGCGACAAGCCGTCTTTCGGCGTCATTCGATACATTACCTATGGGCAGGGCTTATTAAATACACCTCAGGTGTATTTGCCTTGCTTGTTGCTTTATTGAGTATAAAAAAAATAATAACCATCAAAGCTACCTAACCTATAACCTACCGGTGGTAGGTCCCATTTTTACAGGAGACCGTCTGGGTGGGTACCACCGCGGTGCCTATTTCTGCCGCGAAGCAGTAGTTTGAAAACACTGCCGTGTTCCGGTTTGAAGGGCATCGTAGCCTTAGCTTTACTGGGTAAACGAGACTTAACACTTTATGTCTCACGGTAGGCAGTGCGTTGGTTACCAATATAGCCTGAAATTGCCACTTCCAATCAGGTTGCCCGACTGCTCGTCTGCCTGCGTATGCCATAAAAAAAAATGAATGACAAATAAAGTGAACGTTTACTAGTAAGTAATATGCCCAGAATAATAGCAGAATGAGGCATTTAATACGATCATAACCTTGTGATAGTACTCGCCCACATATATGTCGCTTTTTTTTTTTTTTTCGGATGAATTCACGTTGGTGGAGTTAACCGCACAACCCGGCAGGGTTCAAGGGCTGTGCAACTTTCAGGTGACAGGCTTCACCTCAGGGGACCTCGGCTCGGGCTGCCACTTTGATGTATACCGTAAGCGTGCTTGATCGAGGTGCCCAGAGTGCCAACCTCGTCTCGATCAGCCACTGGTCTGGTCCATGCCTTACCGTTACAACACTTATCGAGGGCGCCCGGTGGGCGAACTCAGCTCGATAGGTTGCTTTGGACTTATACTGGGAGTTTAATTTAACCGCCTATCTAGATGCCGAAATCGGCCTTGCCGTGCCGATATCTACGAACGGGTGAACTGTTGCCCTCGACGGCGAGGATGGTGTGCGTTTTGTCTCAGTGCTTTCACACGTGCTTGTATGATGGTTGTTTCATCGTCCGTGTCAAGTAGAACATGGCGCGCTCGCTATGTTCTTTAGCGTTTCCGTAGTGCGTTGTTGGTCGTAAGCGCGGCGCCTCCGTACCAATTCGTTAGAATGTTGCGAAGCCGAGTCAAAGTATCTGATTGATGCTTGTTTGAGGTATTCGCGTATGGGCAATTCAGATCTATGTGCAGGTCATGGTTGCGCAGATAATACGGGCACCAGTGGCCCTGCGCATGAATCTGTTTTGCAGGACTTGAAGTTTGTCTAATGGGATCGCTTTGCATACAAAGACAGGACTGGCATATGTTAGGATTGGAGATTATGTCACACTCTGTAATTAAACAAGAATATACTTGCTACTTTTAGCAGTGGCATTCCGGACTTAGCCTCTTTAAAGCAGACAACCTAGAGACCATTGAATCAAGTTTTCTCTCTTTGAGAATATTTTGAAATTTCCTGCAGAAAAAGAACTTTTCTGAGCTCAGAAAAAACCCGGTGAAATATTTTTTATATTCCCTTATTTTCTATAGTCTTATATTATAATTATTATTGTAATAAATTTTTGTTACGACAGTTTAACTTTATTCTTCTATTATTTCGCACTATTCATAATTAAATATAATTTTATTAAAATAA
Organism: Lamproptera curius; assembly: GCA_029286875.1. Taxonomy (NCBI): domain Eukaryota; kingdom Metazoa; phylum Arthropoda; class Insecta; order Lepidoptera; family Papilionidae; genus Lamproptera; species Lamproptera curius. The sequence goes on along the minus strand of JAGSMT010000093.1, from coordinate 464,523 downwards.
GATAACGATTAGTTCATCGAATATGTTTATCCAAAACTTTTAAAACTTATTAAATTATGAAAGGAAATTCAATATAATTATTAAATTCAATCACCCTTTGAATAGAAATGTTGGTGCCGTCATTTGTATACTTTCGAGTTTAATAAACAGATGAGGGAGATAGTTATCTAATGTTTGTTAAATTCGTAAACACATAAATCTTTAGTTTTCAATATCTAAGAAGTTACCCTATTCTTTTAGAGAGTTAACAGAGCGTATTTCCAGTACAATAGTTTTTAAATTGCTTTCTTTATGAACGCAATAAAGGCTACAGTTTAAGGGACACAAAACAGTAAAAGCCTATTATTGGAAAAGAAAAGGAGAAAAGCGGCTGTTGAACGTTTTCTGCTTGTAGCAGCTATTCAAAGTTTTAATTGTTCTGTCTAACGCCTAAGTTATTTCTATTGCTTGCGCGAATATTATACATTATTAAATAAAATTACTTTACGGATTTTATCGCGTTTATTTTACATTTTTAATTCCGACGATTTCGAACACTTTCCAGCGGCCGTCTACCCGTGACCACGGCCCCGAAATCCGTAAAGTAATTTTATTTAATAACGCCTAAGTTTTTTATCTACTATTATTGTTTTATGTAACGTTACTAAATAAGAAGAGCATTAATCTTTGAAGAAAATCAAAAACCTTAATAAAAACGAAACAATTAAAACAAAATAAACTTTTACAGTGATGCTGTTAACATTTTAAATTAGTTTTATTTTATTTTTAAAGCAATAAAGGTTGTTACATGTATAAGTGTTGTTCATTAATAAAAGTACGTGATACCGTTAACATTTTAAATTCTTCTTAAAAATACTTTACGCTCGAAATATTAATCATAATAAAGTTTATTCGCCATCAAAACCTTTTCTCTAATAATTGGCCTAAACAGTTTTTTGTTATAATTGTATTACTGCTCCTGTAGTCACACTTTTTACTTTTGTTTTGTGAAACGCTGTTCTTTTCTTTTTTATTTATACTGAGCTATCTGCATGTACTTAAATTATTTTAACTTTCTTTAACCTATAGCATTTATATAACAATTATAGTAATATCATCTGTTAATATTAAAAAACAAATTTATTATGTTATAAAATATTTTTGATAATATTATTCTAAAATATGTTTATAAAATGAATCTAATGCTCGATAACTATTGATAGTTTTAAAAATAACAATTTTATGGCTATAAATTTTAACGAGAAGGACATATTAACCATTGTCTTTTAAGTTATAATTTAAATTTAGCACAAGCGCAGTCGCAATAGCTGAATGCATGAAAAGTTTCAATTTAACGGGTACATCGATGTCACGCGTTTCTGCTTCCTGCTCTCAATTAATGCATTCAGTTTCAGGAATTCGTTACGAGAACATGTGCGGACAAGCGATGCGGTCCAATTATTATGTTACGCATCGGTTGGAACACGTTAACGTTTGTGATGATTCTAAAGGTTATAGCAACTTTTGTAGTGTAGAGCATTAGTTATTTTGTTATAATTATTGCTTTTGTAAAAAACTGTTCTCAGTTTAGTTAAGAAAAACCGACAATATAGAAGAGTTATTCTTGTTCATTGATTAGTGATTTAAATTGTTAGATAACATTGTGTGACGGTAACTACGATTTTATTACTAATTAGATGAATATTCAATGTCTAACGAACGGTTTTTGGCTACACTTTAGATATTTACGATCGTGGGGCCAAAAATAATATTTTAAAAATGCTTAAAATTATTGACATTGCTTCGATTGACTGAATCTAATGTGTGGGTTTCAATCCTACGGACTTGACAACTTTTCATTGCTGCTTGTCAAGGCAATACGTGCTGATCACGTGATTATCTGTAAAATAAGATGGTCCATGCATTAGATGGGCATCTAAAAAGTCAGCGCCTGATTTGCACCGAACATGTCGGTTATCCATCCCCTGGTGCACCTGTGTCAGCGCGTACCCCAGTGAACTATAATATTTTGTGCGCAATTACCTGATCTCTAATATAGATCAGACACCGTAGCCGGAATCAACTTGGAGAACATTATCATATAATCAAAGTGAAGAATCAAAAATGTAAAGCCGAGTTTTTATATATTCGTGAAAACAGTAAAAAAATTACTAAAATAGAAGAACAGTCTGTAAGAGAAAAGATGTTAAATATACACAAACAATCTAAGCTTACGAGTCCAGGATATGGAATTGCCATTAATTTTTGTAGTTTTGAGCATACTTTTATTTTAATAATTCATAATAATAACAGAAAATCCAAAATAGGCGGAGTATGAGGATAATAGACTTATCGTTCAGTTTCTGCCAACCCAGACTAAATCATCAAATAAAATTCCAAGTAGCGTGTTGACGTGTTGCAGGAAAGTGACAAAAAGTCGTTCCATGCAGAACTTGAACCCCTACTCTGTTTCGCAATATAATGCCCAATAGCACGAAGGTAAGTTACACAAAATTTATTCCTATCATAAAAATAAAGCGTAAAAATTGAAAGAATTGACACAAAATGTAAAAAAGGATTCTTAAATTCTTAAATAATAAGTCTCTTTTAAGTCTGCAATCATAACAATTGTAACCACTGAAAGTGTTAGCAAAGTTTAGAAGTAGTTACAACAACTAAACTGCAAAACAAAACTTGTAATAGGTTATTTTATGAAGGCTATCAAGAGAAGTGTTTAAAAGAAACAAAGTTGTAAAAGCTTTCTGTTGGATAAGAAAGCGGAAAGCAGTTTTAGTTTGCTTATTGCTAGTAATTTGTATTAAAAACTAAAGTGGTAATGGTTTATTTTCAAGGTTTAAAAACGAAAAAGGTAAATTTTTACGTATGAATTTATTTAAATTAAATATGGTACTGTACTTTAGACAAATTTCCTTTGGAATTGATGTAAACAAAATAATTCATAGTAACGAAGTGGCGACGTGTGAGTATGTGTGTTATTATTAGATGTCTGCCATTTAGTGCAGTTTAGGCATCTCGGTGAACATTCATTAAAAATGTATATATAATGCAATACATAGCTCTTTGTAAAAAAAAAATCTTATAAACTTAATTAACTTTCTTTAAGTCTCTTTTAAATTTGTTTTAATTACTTTTTATCGTCAACTCCGTCTCTGGAATTATTCCCTTTTTTGTTCGAAAATAACCGTTCAATTTACTAAGAATTTCCCGAACAAGTTATCGAGACTTTTATGAATTTCTAATAATACTTTTGCGGAATAAAAAAAATCAAATCGATTCAATAAGGGAATTTTGAATCGTATCCCACCACGCTGGTCCAATGCGGGTTGGTGGGTGGATTGACTTTTTAATTTCCCATCCGAGGCATGGATCATCTTACTTTTCAGACATTTGGGTGATCGGCCCAAATTGCCCTAACCAACTGGGAAACAACAGTTAAAATTTGTTGAGTCAACGCGGGATTCACACCCACGACTTCCGGTTTGTAAAGCGCACAAAAATGTAAATTTAGTACAGTTCGCTCAATTAATAGCCAATAAAGACTATAAAGCTTCATAATTGTAACCAAATCATTGTTCGATACTGATCAGCGATATCTGTTAAATATCGTTATTCATTATTATTTTTCTTATAAACCTTACATAATTTTAATATGGTCGATATAATTCATAATTAATTCAATCGTGGAAGAGCTAAAATCACTGACATAGTGAAAGGGATTTGTTCGTTGCAGTAGCCTGGTTGGAAGAACACATGGCTGATGGGCCGATAAGGTTCTGGACTATAGGCCGTGTTGGGTATGACGGAGCGTTTATCAACAGACTAAGTGGGATGCTGATATCCATGCAATTACTCATTCACTTTACATAAAATTCTAGTTGGAAGCGAGGTTCAGGATATCGGCGTTCGTGAAAAATGCTTTTGACCAGCAGTGGATGATTAAAGGCCGCTGATGATAGTAATGATTTAAGATGATAAGATATTGTTTTTATTTTACGCTTTGCGTTTTAAGAAACTTTAGTAATAACAAACTTATAGTAGCAACTTTTTAACTAAGAAATAAGAAAACAGTATTCGTTCTAATTGGTAGTCTAACTAATTAAATTCAATATATCATATTACATTAACCTAACTATTTAAAGTTTCAAAGAGTTTAAAGCTCGTCAAGTGTATTGAGCAGAAGTAAAGAGAATTGTATTCTTATTTTTATAGAAACCTTTTATAATCTGGCATTGGCACACTTTTAACAGGGAATTCGTTAGCCACGAGTGGCAATACCCGGCATTAGGCTCCTTAGGAAAACCGTACAAGTGTAAGCTGGGCAGGCACAAGATTTTAGTGCACGTTAAGAAAATTTTTAGCAGCGAGGAAAATTAGTTAATAAGTGAGCTTTGCGTGAACGTTAAGTACGGTCTTATCATCAACTATCAATGGAAAAACAAAAGAAAATTTTAAGTTATATTGAAAACAAAATTAGAGAAAACAATTTGAGAAAAAGTATAATACAGTTTTTTTCTCTTTTTCTTATAATTAAAATAATATATTTTGCATTTTAAATAACTGCAATTGCGGCCGCGAGGGCAAGAAAGGTATTGTAATCACCTTTAACATATAAGTGATTTGATTTATAACTGTTTGAACATCATGGAATGAATATGTAAAGAAACTTTCGTTAATAAAATTAGGCTGTCAAAAAAGAAGTGAAATCTAAAAATTAAAAATAACGTAAAGCCTTCCAATCGGACACAAATGTCAAATATAAAATATAAATTTTGTTTTTCCATAAACAATTTAACCTTTAACAAACTTAAACCATAAATATTTTATTATAATGCTTGTTTAAGACATTTTGCGACATCTAAATACTCTCCGTTAATTGAATGAACGGTCGAGTTATAATAGGATTCATAGTCACCTCATTACAGTTAATGGTTCATTTTCATATTATAAAAGTATGTTATGAAAATTAAAGGTATTTTTATAAATTTTATAAATTTAACTTATTTATAACTTAATCCAGTAGACTTACCTGCGTGTTGGGGAATTAATATAATAATTAATTATACTTAATTTTACACGTAGATTCTATAATTAAGATTTACGTTTATAAATTCTAATAATAGTATTTTACTGTAAATATACTAAAGTAGATATTAAAGCTAAAAGATATTAAAATTTTTATATTCTATTGACACTACCAATCACTAAAACGCTTCTAATATTAGTCCACGAGGTAACCATTTTAGTGATGCCGCAAAACGAATGTATAATAGTTTATATAATCATCAATCAATCAAAATAATGGCCGTAAATATTAATAAAATGTCAGTAAAAGTATTTCAAAATGATGGTTCTAATATAACAGTTTTTATGCACAAAATTTTGCTTCTTTACGACAAGTAAATTGTTACTTGTTGGAGCTTGCTTATTAAAGCAGGCTCTGCCTGGACTGGACTTACTGGACTTACCAGGTCCTAAACAGTATGCCTAAACTTATTATATTTTTATGTAAATATGAAATAATAAGTATGAAAATACATTTTAAGGTTCACATTTTAATTAATTTCATACCTATTAAAACGTTAATACTACAAATAAATTGACAAGTTCTAATATGCCCAAATATAAAACAGTTTAGGTTTTTGATATCTGTGCGACATTATGTAAACTACATCATGCTAAAATGTGTTCTTTCTGAAATTCAAGAGGAAATTACGTAAACAGATTAAAATGTACGAGATGTGATATACATTAGTAGAAATATACAGTTTGCCGACTAGATTCACTACATTTGTAAAAATGTTGAAACAAATATTTTCAACATTTTGTTTTATTGAGATTGGTGCACTTTATTGCTAAGTGTATTAGACACGAGATGTTGTACTAAGTAATCCTTCTAAAATATCTATTAGTGATGATATGACTTCATTAAAAGATAAATATGCAACTAGGACTATGTCAACAGTCTGTGTGGTAATTAGTTAGAAAGGCTAGTGTAACATGCTTGTTTTAAAATGTTAAGCTTACTTTCGGACTGCGCAGTGAGACCTGGGAAATACAGTAACTTGTTAGTCGAGTTGTTGAAGTTAGCTTTAGAGTTAAGTATAAAGTATGTGTATTAGTGGTAATGCATTCGTTTTCATAAATTAACAGTAGTGACGATAAATCTTCAACTTATACTATGTGGTGTATGAATTACTTGTCACAGTAACTTGCTTGACTTGATTCGTTTAAGAAATATTTGATATAAATATTTATTTAACAATTATCGATATTATATTAAGATTTAATTTACACACGTCCGTATGATTTATGAACGTGCAACTTGTTACGATTCTTTACTGAAACCGTATTCTAGTAATGTAAGTTAAATATGATTTAAATACAATTTATTTATTTTTGCTTTATTACACTGCTAGACAAATATGTTATTAAACCAATTAAAAATATAGTTTCGCATTGTGATCACCTTTCTTGAAATTAACCAATCTTGGGCAATAGTCGCTTGCATTGTAACTACAGCCCGTTAACATTAATTATATATAAAAAGAGAAGCCTAAGAAACTAAACATTTGTGAAGGCATTTCAGACTTTCGTGTTAAATGACCGATAAGGAAAGGAACGCGTAAAGGCCTAATCCGCTATTAATCAAGCCGAATCTATTGTCAAAGAAGAATAGAACACGAATCCCGCCGTTGCATTATTCAAAGGCTTATCATAAACATGGTGGGGGCGTAATCGCCGACTGGACGGTGAAATATCGCAAGCTACAATGAAATAGGAATTATTGATGATTACGACTGCCATCAATCAAGGAACAAAAGACACGATGGTGGAATCGACGCCGATATATCAAATATAAACGGAACGGTAGACCAAGTGCTCGTGAATGACCTACGCTAAAAAAGTCGTAGCAAGTAAAGTACACAAGAAAAACTTTCATGGGTTATGTGTGAAGCTTTATGTTACTTTACAATTGGTCGTCAAATGAACAGTAAATTATTTATAATCTCTTTACAACTACATAATTTACATTATGGTGATGAATAAAATACTTATAGACGTATTAGAATTGATTTTTTTTAAGTATACATTACGTGAATGAAAAAGCAATACCAAATATTCTTTCATAAAAAGGTATATGTATTGGAATTATTCTTATTCACGTGTGAATCATCGATCAAGGTATAGAAATAAATCAAATTTAAGGGTAAATCAAGAAAGAAAACATCAAAAGCAATAAAACTCTAGTAGTATATTTAGCAATATAATAAAATTAGAGACGAAAGTAGTTAAAAAAATGCGTTCCAAAAATTATTAATGAAAGACTTATTAATAAACAGAACATAATTTGATTAGAGTCCAAATGAGAAATTACTGCTAATGGAACGGTGATATGAAAAGGATTTATTGGACCTTGCAAAGCGTAAATGGAATTCAAAGTCATTAATTAATATTAACGCATCGGATAATGGAAAGGGGCGGAAGCCCCAAGCGGCTGTCCGAATATGGCCAGATAACAATTTCCTTATATTAAATATACCTTCGGGGTGATTTTAACACTCCCGTTGTTTAAATATTTACACCAAAATCACTGTTACACTGTATTCTATTATACTGTATGATATTATTTCTATCAAAGTCAATAAAGTAATGTTAATAAATGTAACAGTTTTTAAATAATAAGTCTTTGTTTAGTCTGTAAAAAAAATTACATAAGTTAGATTTTTGTCATGTCGTAATTTGTTAAGAAATAATTAACAATATAGTCACCGCGCTAACGTCATATGTTATTATATGATACAATTATAAAGTTTTTGTGGGCATGGCATAGCATAGTGGGATTAAGGCTTAAAAAGGTGGGAATTTTTTTGAAGTAATTAAATGCGATACAATTCATCAAATAGTTCATAATTTAATAAAAAAATATGGTTATTTTTCATAATAGTTATTGTTACTGTTTATATCATACAAAATTTTCGTTTCTTTATTAACAGTGAAAACCGTTTATCACAGAGATATCCAGCCTAATCAAGTATATTTTTGTGGTTTATTAATTCTTATGTATAAAGTATTAATCTAAAATCTTACACCAAGTCACAGCAGAAGCAAAAAAAGCATTTTTAATTTTTTATATTGACTATTGAAAAAGAAACATAAAGAGAAATATACAGGCACAGAAATAACATAATTTTGAAACCCGCATGAGAAATGCTGACGTATATTTTAAGCCAAGGACAGTTCGTCTAAATTTCATACTTTTTTAAATCGCAAAAGAGTTAGAATAAAAAAGACTTTAGAGAACACTTGAGCGTGTTCTATCAGTTTTTTCTCCTCACGACTAACAATTCGTCAAAGAAAAATGAACGTATTAATTTTAAGTTCAGAAGTTTGTTATATGTGCAAGATAATCAAATTTATTAAGTGACTTGTTTATTTTCAGAATCAAGATGGTCGTAAGTAAAAGTTTAAAAAATTAAATTAGGTATTTATAATCAGTAGCCGTCCTTTTGTCATGAGCCATGAGTAGGGAAAATTTATGGGATTTCTGTATATAAATTATATCAAAATTTCGAATTTATATCGGAACGACATACATAATTATAGATTACAGCTAAGCATCTCACTAGCGACGTATTGCCAGAAAACGGATGCTTGTAATAGTCCAGCTCAGTTGCTTTGTTTAGTTTAGAGGAATATTTCTTAGCACTATATGCGGTCATAACCTCCAATCAACATTGGCTGCTACGTTAAAAATAAAGTTGCAGCAGATCGCAAATCGAAAGTAAGCAACGTGATATTCGAATTACTTTGACAAATATAATTGATTCGCCAGTCAATTAATCACCCTTACGAACGACTAATGTCCTTATAATGAACGCTCGGTTGTCAATACAAGTTTAATTTGCGACATATTTTGCTTTTACTCGAAAAAAAATATGAAAAGAAATAAATGGCTCTTTTATGAATCGTTGATTACACGATTGAAACATTGATTGCTTTTCCACTAAATATATTTTTCATATTGCCATATATTTTACCGTACCAATCTTGGGTCTTTTTAAAATCATTACAACGAATAATTTTATGTTTAATGTTAGCGTTTCATTGATTATTTTAAAACAGTATTTAAAGAAAAATATATTAACAAATATTGCTAACAAGGGAAGGCAAATAAATTATAATGATATTTAAGATGAAAAATAAATTGAAGGTGTTGGTTAAGGTAATTTTTAAGTGAAAAAAAAAATAGCGGCTGTATTTGGATGTGAGTTTTTAAATTATCTCTGTTAAGGCAATGTCTCGAATAATCTGGCGAAAAGTCAAAATTAACACTACAAAGAAAAAACAAAACAGATCGATTGTATTGAGTTTACTATCGAGGTAAAGAGTTTTTACCTCAAAAAATTTAATGATTGATGTGAACCGTATTCTTGTGTACAAAACTAAAAGCTTCTTTTGAGTAACCATTTTTATTCTTTTGACAAAAAAATGTGTATTCACGTATATTATTTAGATTCTTTTTAATTTATTTTTTTCTTTTGTTTTTTTTAAGAGTCTTGTACCAGCACATCTTTAAATATGCAAACAAAGAAAAATATTGAACTTGGTCTTAGGTAAGAAAATCTGCTGATATTAAAAAAGGAAAATCCTGCCAAAAATTACTTCTTTTTAAAATTTGATATAGGGACGATTTCGTCAACGTGATCATTTTTTTAAAAGCCTCCCTCGGCCTTAAAAAAATGATGACGTTTAAAAATCCGATAGGGACGCTCTTTATTATATTTTTCCCGCTGAGAAATCTCGAGTATCAACTTAAGAACCTCGACAGTTAGGGCTTCAAATTATAAACATGGAGTTTGATAACTTACATTCATCGTCGGACAAGGGATTTTTTTTACTTTGTTCTTTGTAACTCATTCTTTGCATAATTCATAACAATAGTTTAATAATTGAATAAAAATATGTGTTGCAAACGTTACGAAAAAGTAATATTTTTTTTAAATTGTTTTTTTATTAATCTAAAATATTATGTAGAGCAGATAAAAAGGTATTTTACAAAATAAATTTAAATTAATTCACGACTTTAAGTAATTTTCAAGGCGCTTTAGAAACTGGATTAAAAGTGTTAATTCCTACACAGGGTCAGATATAGGTTCTCATTATAATACAGTCGTCACCATATTGTATATAGATGGATACAGTCAATAAAGATCACTTATGAGCTAATATATGGGTAACCAAGCATTAGTAGTTGACCAAGAAGATTTACAGCCTTATGGAAGAACGGAGAAAGTACAAAATCACAGATGTCGAATATAAACTGGATAAGACAATAAGGAAAGAAGTACGCTACACTCGAGAAAAATGGTACTAAGATAAATGTAACTATGTAGAAAAATTACACCCAAGGTATGAAGCGTTCGATCTACACAAGGAGATTTCAGGTAATGGTTGGGCAAAGATCCGTACCCCATCTTTCAGTTGAAAGTAACAACCCATATTGGACCAGAACAGAAAAAGAATATAGGAGAAAAGTGCATTAAATTAATGATTTCCGACGACTATAGGAGCAGAGAAAATACAATTAATTCTAAAGACAGCTCCTGATACTTAAAAATTAGTTAAGAAGAGGGTTGTTTCAAGCAAAACCAGAAAACACACCAGGATCAGATGGTATTTATTTCTTAACCTCGTAAACAGCACGGGCCTACTATCAGTTGATTGCTAACAAATGCAAAAAATGCCTTATGATCTAAGTGTTAAACTTTTTCGGAATATAATTCATGCACGAATAAAGCGTCGTTGTGATGAGCGGCTTGGTAGAAGTCAATTTGGATTTAGATTTGGAAAAGGCACTAGGGCTCTGGTTGCTATACAGGTTTTGCTCCAAAAATGCAAAGATATGCAGCAGGATGTTTTTCTTTGCTTCATCTATTACGAAAATACAAGTACTTGGGCACTTGGGTTGATTTAAACTGTGACACCTATTGAAATAGCCCGTAGTACCTTCAATAACATGAAAAACGTACGGTGCAAACGCATTCTAACACACTGGCTTGTTGCATTGTTATATATGATACTTTTATAAGGGTGTGAAGCTTGGACCCTTAAAAAACAACTCCGGGAACGTGTAGAAGCATTTGGTATGTGGGCATATAAACATATGTTGGCCATAAGCTGGACAGACCTTGTAAGCAATGTGGAAGTTCTGCGAGTTGCGAGACAACTGGATCTGACGCAGATCGTCAAAAGATGAAAGCCTGCCAATCGGGAACGTGATCAGACACCCAAGAATCGAACTGCTTCAGCTAATAGTTAAGGGTAAAGTGGCTTGAAGTAGAGGTGTCAGGTGCAGGAAGAAATCGTGGCTGCGAAACGTTTGGTAAACCTTAATTCATTGAAGAGGCTTTAAAAGAAGAAGTCAGCTTAATTGTAATAGTAAATGATGAGAAATTAAGCTCAAGAGGTTAAAATAAAAATTTGATAACATTAGTTGAATTTTAACCTTACTTACTTTTTAACTTTCAAGCTAAAAAGAGAACTTACAAGTTGCAAGTTTCGCAACATCATTGTTACTATATAAGGTGTCCGATAACGCTTAACAATATATCAAGTTACATGGAGGCAGCCTTAATTAAAAGTTAACGTGCAGTAGATAGACGAGAGCAATTAGAATATTTGCAATGAGCAAAGCAAAGTTCGTTAATTTATATAGCCTTTGGTCGTCAACGAACAACGGCGCCTGTATGGTATGTTTATGTTAATATGACACAATATGTGTTTATTATGAAATGCGTTTACAAAGGGGTAATTCAGTTTGTAGAGATTAGATATTTTGCGCTTTATAAAAGCTATTATTCCAACGGTACTGTGAAGATTAAAAACCGACCCCTTGATTACTTGGGAAGTCCGCGTGGAACAAAATGGACGTACTGCGCTGTTTGCACACAGAAATTTAATATTATATATCTTATTCGTAACATTTCATATTATTTAGAATTGCACGTTTATGTTTTAAAGTGTTAACCTTCAAAATGTAAATTAAGTAAAAAACAATTTTGAATCATAAGGATCAATGTCATACTTTAGTTTCAACGCTTACTTTTATAGGGTACATAAAAGTAAGCGTTGAATGGGAAAACATATTGTTCGAGTAAATTGTCAATCATAATTCTAAACAAGTAACATGCTTATTATAATGATAGTTTTACTAAATTAGGCAGTAGTGCATGTGATGCGCTTTTACTTGACTGAATAGTCCAGTTAATTTGTATACATTCGTTATTCTTCCTATACATTTCATAGGTTTGGAGCAGCTTATCTTGTTTTTAACAGACACGAACTCACAGACAGATGTTAAGAATATTTGTCTGAAAATCAGATACAATGCATAAAAATAAAATTGAGTTATATCCATTTGGTAGATATGATTCCACAGAGTGACAGACAAGTTAAACTTATAACCCCATTTTCTGAGGTTGAGGATTAAAAAAGCCTTCATCACAAGTAATTCATTGTAAGGGTTTTGTATATATTTTGCCAGCTTTTTTATTTATATTTTATTTTATTAACAATGGCGGACTTAATTAAAGGCGTTCTTTGCCAGTCAACCATTGGAAAGTTTAAAGAAAGTTGAGTAGGTACTAAATAAATAAAAAAGGGAGATTGATATTTTTAAATCAAGTTTCTAAATATATTCACAACTGTATATTATAATAAATAATACACATACGTATACTGCGAATATACATTAAGCATATTACAATACTATTTACACACATGATTTCTATACATACAAATACTAAATATAAATAAATACAAATACCAAATCATAACTTTAGCTCTTATTGTTATAAAGACTAGACAGATGTTCACGAATTTTAACAAGTGAACTGCTTGCATGAGGACTGGGTAAAGTCAAAACGGTGAATAGGACATTGAAGCAAACGATTATTTGTTGAGCGAAGGTTTTTGTTGCTGACTTCACATAGATATTGATTTTTGATAAGTAGGTTGGAGTAACAGGTGATCTAAAAAGATAATAGTTGTAAGCGCCCTTAAGGAGCGTCTTTGGCTTATGGGTGGCTACTGCAATTCAGGACGATAGGCCCTGCCCTCACGTGCTCGAATTTACGGAGATTGAAAACGAACCGAATGCAATTATTTAGAAGTCTGTCAAGCTTATTAAGTTGATCTGCATTCAGGTCAAATTAACAAACGTCACCATAGTCAATCAGAGGAAAAACCAAAGTCTGCACAAACATTGCCTTCATTGGTGAGGGCAGAAAGTTTTTTAATTTGTACAGATACCGCATGGCACCAGTTGGCCAGTCAGAAGATGATGATGAACTTTAGAACCTTAAAAAGAAATGGCAAAATGAAGATAGGTCGATAATGTGCGAGAAGTGATGGGTTAGAACATTTTGGAATAGGCCAGACAAATGCTTTACGCCATGAGGAAGGAAAGAATCTGACCACTGGGGAAAATTAATAATGTGTGTGATTGCAGGAATGAGATAATCAAGTATAGAAACAATCATTCTTCGACCAATTTGTTCCGGTCCAACTGCAGTAGACTTGATTGTCAGGATGGTTTTTTGACTTGTTCAGAAGAAACTGGAGAAAATGAAAAAGTGTTGGTACAGGAGCGCAACAAACCATTTAAATAAGAGATAGTTTAACTTACTGTTAGATGATCTATTAAGGAAGCTTTGAGAAAATGACGATTTAGATCATCTAAAGTGATTGAATTGGGGAGGTTTGTAATTCGGGACTTGCCAATACCCAGCGTTGCAAGAAACTTTCAGGATTCTATTGACAGGATTAAGGAGGATTTTGAGGAAATATTATCAAGAATATGTCGGCTTTTTTATTTTTATTGTTAAAATAACATCAATATATTTTATTGTCATAAGGACCATGTAAACACTCTTTAAATGAAATTAAGTTTACTATTGTTATAATACTCTAACACACTCTCACACTAACATACAGTTATAGAAAGATATAAAATGTTACATTAAGTGATAGCGAATAGGAAAACCAGATTTTTATAGGTAGTAGGTCCATTTTTTACAGGTGTCTCTCTCGGAAGGTACTTCCATGGTGCCTATTTCTGCCACAAAGCAGTAGTGTGAAGGGCCGGTTTGAAGGGCACTGTAGCCAGCGTATTGACTGGGTAAATGAGACTTAACATCCTATGTCTCACGGTAGCCAGCGCGTTGGTGATACTACTAGTATTGCCAATGTTCACGGGCGTCGGTAACCACTTTATAGCAGATGACTGCTCGTCTGCCTGCGTAGTTAATAAAAAAACCACACGCTTAAAGCTACAAGGTCAATATTATGAGCCAAGGACAACTTGTCAAAGATTTTGAGCTTTTTATAGAGTCGCGAAAGAGTTATGAGAAAAAAAGTCGACTTTAATCAGTATTCTGTCTTTCTATTTTTATTTTGACATTGATTTGAGAGCTCTTGAGCGTGTTCTATCAGTTTTTCTTCTGAAAACTTAAAATTTGTCAAAGAAAAGGTTGCATTAGCATATTAATTTTAAAAGTTTTTTCCTTGTGCAGATTTAAGATTTACCAAACAAATTATAGCGTAGATCGTTTGCGTATCTTAAATTTCATTAAGTGAACTTTTTATTTCTTTTCAAGCTATGAAAGTCTAATAAATTGTCTTTTAAGTGTATTAAGTTTTAATGAAGTATATAAATGTTAAATAAAATAACTATTAAACTGACCCTTAGTAATACGTCATAATAAAGTCAATAACGGGTAAAAAAGTACAAGAGTGTTTGGAATAAATAAGAGAAGAATTCTCCAATTCATTAAATGGGAATCAATGTACAATACATCAAATTTGCGAAATTGTAGTTGACTTGATGGGTGGGCAGATGAATTTACGGTTCAATATTATTGGAAATCACGTTAGGCTGATTTAATTTTGCGTTTGAACGCATATTGGCCGATTGGCTCCTCACCTAATAAACTAATGGATATAGATTGTTGGATGTATCCTGACCAAATTAATTTCAATGCTTTTGGGTACAAGGAACAAAAAGCATCAAATAGATTTTCTTGCGATGTTTCACTCAAGAAAAATCATTCGTTTAAGTATAATTTTATTATTAGTTTAGTTAGTAAAAAAAGCTTTATACATTATTTTACGTGTGTGCAGTTTTAGCACCTATGTTACATGACATTGTAATTTATTACTTTCATTATTTATGTGGTCACAACCTTGATTAAACATTAACATTAGTAATAAAGCTAAATAAAGCTAATAAAAAAAAACATAAAGGAACAACTTAGTAATATTGTAGTCGTGTTACTTTACAAGAAAAAAACATTTTTATGTATATATTTATAACTCTTGCAAAAAGCATTATTGTTCTTGTATTTATAAGTAAGTAAATATTATATTGAATTTTCGGTAGCTTTTATAAGTTTAATATGCAATATTTTATGATTTTGCTTAAAAAAATATAAAAGGAAATTTTAATTGTCTCCTTTACGCATTTACCTTACAGTATTGAAATTGTTGATTATTTACTATTTGCCATTTAAACGATTGCTTTTGCTTGATGTTGCCATATCTTTTACTATTAGTATTTGTTATTTTTAAATTGTTTCACTAAGCAAACAAAGTATGACGTATACGTCACAAAACCCAACTAAAAGACATTTCAACTCAGACTTTCAATAAGGATAACAAAGAGGCTTTTAAAAACTGATGACGTAACAAATCTAATTAGGCTGCCATTTATAACATTTTACCCGCCGAATTTAAGGTTTTTAGGGTCTTTCCCGAAGCACCCAGGCTGGTGGAAATTCAAGAACTAAAAAAGTGTTTTCGTAAATATCTACCTGGATTTAAATTTATTTTATTTTTTTCAGAACTAGACATTCGTAATTATCATCATCATCATCAGCCTGTGTCAGTCAACTGCAGGACATAGGCCTCCCCTAATGCACGCCACCGCTTCCGATCTTCGGCTATTCTCATCGAGCCCACGCCGGCCACTTTGTGAATGTCGTCACTCCATCTTGCTGCAGAGCATCCTCCACTACGTTTGCCGAGCCTCGGTCTCCACTCCAGAACTTTTTGACTCTAGCGGTCGTCAGTTCTGCGGCTTATATGACCGGCCTACTGCCACTTTAGCTTACTAATCCAGTGGGCTATATCGGTGACTCTGGTTTTCTGACGGATCACATCATTTCTGATGCAGTCCTTCAGAGATACTCCGAGCATAGCCCTCTCCATAGCTCGCTGAGCGACTTTTTGCACCAATCGAACCGTAAGTCTCGGCACCGTAGGTCATAACAGGTAGGACGCACTGATCAAAGACTTTCGCTTTGAGGCACTGTTGGATGGGTGACGAGAAAACTCGACGAAGCTTATGAAAAGTTGCCCAGCCCAGCCGAATCCTCCTGTTGGCCTCCCCCTCAAGTTTTTAAACTAGACATTACTATTTGTAAATTACACTGTAATAATTAAGTAATTATTAAATAATATATTTTTTTTAATAAATGATAGTTTTTTAACAATAATGTGAATAAAATAATTATTATCTTAGACAATACTAATAGTGTTTAACATTAAAAACATGTGTTTAAAATATACACCCATCTCTTTCGTTCATTTTAATGCTGGAACTAAAGACAAAGCAAGCTCAAAATTTTAAATTAAATCTTCTTCCATATTACGATACTTTTGAAATTTCTTTAATGATAACAGAACTTAGTTGCTCAACTTCGATTGCAAGTTTCACACCATCATTGTAAGTTAATAAGGTGTCCGATACTGACTAACAATATATCAAGTTTCATGGAGGCAGCCTTAATTAAAAGTTAAAGGGAGTAGATAGACGAGAGCAATTAGAACTTACGCTATGAGCACAGCAAAGTGTGTAAATGTATATAGCCTTTCGTCGTTAAATAACAACAACGCCTATGTGGTACATATCAGTTTACTTAAGATACTTAAATAATTTCAGCTATTGTTTGTTAATTTTGCTATAATTGAATAAAACGTGATGTTCTTTTTTTGTACATTATATGCTGTTATGGTACTTTTTTAAATTATGTAAACATTGTGCATACCTAATATTGGTGAACAAATAAAAAAATATATATATTGAATACTGCCTCCGTAGCCTAGTGGTATGGACGTGTGCTTTAGAAACCGGAGGTCGTGGGTTCGAATGCTGCGGGGACACAACAAATTTTCATTGTTGTTTCCTAGTTGGTTAGGGCAATTTGGGCCGATCACCCAGTTGTCTGAAAAGTAAGATGATCCATGCGTCGGATGGGCATGTAAAAGTCGGTCCACCCACCAACCCGCATTGGACCAGCGTGATGGGATACGGTCCAAACCCCCCAATGGAAAGGGGTGTATTAGGGAAGGCCTATGTCCAGCAGTGGACTATCAAAGGCTGATGATGATATATTGAATTGTTTTATTTAATATGTATACTGATGGCGTGTCTTATAAAGTAATAAAATAATTAAAATCACATTGTATTTATTTAAGGCAAAATTGGCTTAGTATGTAAAGTAATGCATGAAAACAATTATAAATACGAGGGCTGCACTAAAAGTTTCGGGAATGGAATATTTTCACTGTTCCTGTCATATTAAAATCCTTTTACCTGCAAACTCCTTGATTTTGAAATTCGAACACCATTTGTTTATTTAAAAAAGATTCTCGGTCGTGTAGTATTTAAGTATTGCGTGGTCATTAGTGAATTGTTGTTTAATCTGTTTTAAAGTTACAAATTTCGTTCATTTTTAAGAATTGCAATTAGATTTATTTACGTTTTGAGGTCATAAAATTTTATTTACATATCATGTCTTAGCTTTCAGCTTTTTTACTTTAGTCATGGTAACTTGTATTGCAAAATATAACAAAATGTTTTAAATTGATAAACTGAGAGTTTGTTCCATGGATATATATATATATATATATATACCCTATTTTTTTTCTCTATAGACGATTAATATTTATCATTTAAAACAATAGTAGGGTAAAGGGAGATATATTAGTGATATAAGTAATTTGGTGATAGTTTTTAAAACACTTTTGTATGACCGCGTTAGGAATTAGTTATATTTCAAAATAGTAGCGTAAGTTAAATGTATCATTGCTACAATCGAGCTCAGATCAGTCGATTTTAGTTCAGACAAACATTCCAGGCTTGACAAAAGAAATTTAGGAGGGAACAAATAGTAGTGAGATCAAAATATATATTTAAATTCAAATTCAAATATCTTTATTCAATATTGAAGTTTACACTTGCTTATTGATTGTCAAACACACTACCACCGGTTCGAAAAAGGACGCCTCAGACCTGAAAAGAACCGGCGAAAGAAACTCAGCGGGCTATTTTTTTATGTCATGTTTTAAAAATAACAAACAATTTGATAATTCGGCATTACATATTATGCAATTTTGAAACAAGACCTGGAGCGAGCTTTCCATTACCAGGCTGTGTTATCATTTAAAAATTCATTAATACCGTAATAACCTTTAACACATAAACGTTCCTTGACTACCTTTTTAAATTTATTAATAGTTAAATTCTGAACGTTTACTGGGATTTTGTTGTAAAAACGTATACATTGTCCCATAAAAGACTTAATTATTCTTCGCAGTCTAGTTGCTGGATGATTTAAATTATGTTATACTCCTTGGTAACCAAAAAATAAATACAAATAAAACTGGAAAGAGTAGCTCAGATATTTGTTGTGTTTATAAAAAAATCTTCTAGTCTTTTTATTTTTTTTGCTATGAGTGGCGAAATGTTCTCGAAAAAAAAAACCCAAGGTGCGAACTTGTCATTAAAAACCACTGTGGTAAAAAGTTAACAACGCAAGAGATTTATTGCGGCTCAAAGGCAACATGAGAAGAGACTGCTCTGTCATAATCAATTGTCGCAAAGTGGGCTTCTTAATTTCTAGTAGGGGAGAACGTACACGGAAGACGAACATGGTTGCAGACGTCCATCGAAGCCGGTCATCAACAAGAAACAATAAGAATATGCTGCCATATTCGAAAAAACTGTTTTTAGCGATTAAAGAATTACCATCTGATACCTAATCCAAGAAACGAGCATTTCATATATAGAGGTACTCAACGCATATTGACACAAATTTTGAATGTGAGAAAAGTCTCCGCGAGATGGGTGCCGAGAATCAGAAACAAAATCGACTTCCAAGATATCGTTGGACAAGTGTTAAGAAGATTCTAAAAACTTTAAATCTAGTTTTGTGGCAGAGGACGAAACACAAGTTTATCCCGAAGCATCATCATGCCGTGGCCGTGATATATGGCCTGGCTGGGGTATGGCCTCAATATTTTGGGAACTCAGAAGTGATATTGTTGTTTGATTACCTGGAGCATGGAACCATCATTACAGAATATGCAGCTTTAATACCGAGGTTGAGAAATGCCGTCAATGATAAAAAAGAGGCAAACTTGGAACGGGCGAGCTGTTTCATTTTGACAACGTACCGGCACATAGGTTGGCATTAGCGATGGCCACCGCTCAGCATGCTAGCGTACAATTGGTTGAGCATCCCCTTCTTCAACAGATCTGGCGCCTAGCTATTTTTTATCTTCTCTCCAAATTGATACAATACTTAAGAGGAAACATGTGTTAAAACTATATATAACAAGTAAACGATGCCGTGGTGACCTTTTTGCAGGACCAAGACAATCCTTTTTTTAAAGGAATTAAAGCATTGGAAACTTGGAACGCTGGACTTGGTGTGTAGGTGGACTTGGAGGTTATGTAGAAAAATAAATAATTAAGCTATCATAGTCATTATATTCTATCTCATTTTTACTTTTTGATCCCCCCTCGGAACTACAAATACAAACCAAAGTATTAATTAGTAAGATTTCGAAATACCAATACTTAGTCTTTAATGGAACAGTCACAATTATTAATTTATTTATTAATAACTCATATTGCTATAAGAAATTTATTTAAAAAGAAGTTAATATATTTTTAATATTTTGTTACATAAAAATATGACTGAAATAAACGATTACCACATGTTTAATATACTGTCTCCATTCCATGACTAAAATAAAGCAAAATAATAGGCATAAAAGCTCTATATTTTAGTACTTTAAGAATTTTTATACTTGATCACAGTTGGTTTCGGTTTCGGTTTCGCCGAAACTGAAGCCAGCCGAACTTTCGGTTTCGGTTTCGGTTTCGCCGGAAAAACAGTTTCGGTCGGACTCTAATTTCTAGTAATGAAATCAATATCTATTTTTTTTTAATATTTTATAGAATGCTTGTATTACCAAATTTATCTTATTTTAAATAATAGGTATTTCAATGTATCAATATACCCAAATTATAACATAAAAAATTATTAGTTATCTGTTTTAGGGCCTTTTAAATAACGCCATTATATTTATGAGATATAAAGTAAATGTAATAAATTTACTGAGTTATGCTTTGAAATATACTGATATAAGGCAGAAATCAGCAATTTACGCTAGACTCTAATAAGCATTTATAATATCTGGCGGATATCAACTCTTTTGTGGAGCAAGACTTTATAATTGACATATTCAAAAATTGTATGTTCTATATATATATATAAATACGTATAATAAAGTCTACTTTGTAATTAAAGTGATTAAATATTGGAAATCTAATAGTTTTGAATTTTAATAAATAAAAAGAAATATCTTTAAAAGACTGCGTATACGTAAAGTAATGTATAACCTACTTTAAAAACTTAACATCTTTAACTTATATGTAACTAAAGATAAAGTTTACAATGTTGGCTAAGAATAAAAGTTCTAAATACTTGTATACAGAAATTATCCACTTTAATTAAGTAAATTAATTCTCGGCTGCAATGGTTAATATATTATAATGGTTATATGGCTACAAGTTTGTTTAAAAAAATGACAGATTTTTGATTCCTTTTTTTTACTATAAGACGTGATAGCAAAGTAAACGAGTCTTATTAAAAGGTGAGTACAGATATACACACATCGTATGTGTGTATGTCTGTACTCACATATGCATTGTATGATTAAGTAAAAAAATCATTTGCAAACATTTAAATCGAAATATGAATAAAAAGATTTTCGAATTCTCTTTACAAAATAAAACCAGGGCAAACATATAATAATTTATGCAAAATTAAACTAGGCTCTAAATGAAACAACACGAAGGACAAATATTAACAAGTGTACAGACAACACAAACTTCTAAGCTGATTTCATCTAAAGTTGGTGACAGTGGAGCCACAACGCAAATGGTCCATTTTAAACTCCAGTGCAAGTGTTAGCGCGCTATTTTATCGTGTTTCCGGACTTTGGGAAAGTCTGTTACTGACTAATTGATTTGCAAAATTTACGTGACAAAGGAAGTTTGTCTGATATAAAAAAAGAAAGAAAACTTAAAAATATTACAGCATTAGAAGTTTATTAGATACAGAAAGGTAAAGGATTTGTAATCGAATAAAAAATGGTGTTTGATTTAAATATAATATTACTAGCGTACTCGTAAACTTAGACAATAAGTAGAGATTGGATTAATCTTCCTAATTTACATTTACAGCTACTACTCCAATAGTGATCCATAATTTTTCTTAGGGGCGATAACTTTAATATATAAGTGTGTAGTATGTGCGTACGTATCGTATAATTTAGTATCTTTCACGGTTTAATTGTTCACATTTATGTGAATTAGGGCTAATAAAAATAAAATTTGGCTACAAATGTTTTAATCTAAACTCTGTTGCATGCAAAACGTAAAACACGTATTGGATTTTGCCTTTAACTATTAATTATCATTTTATATTCGAACAGTTAGCGTCATTATACCTTTACATACTATGTTTATATAATTTTCCGAGTCTCTCTTAGCCTTATTGCAAATAATAACATATTAGTTTATATATTTTTAAATTGATTATTGCTAAACCTAATCTTAGTATGGAACAATTTATATGATTTTATTATTGTCTTCCTTGTATAATTAAGTTTTTATTCAATTAGGTAGATTACATAGAGTCGAAGTCAAAGTATCACTCCCCACATATAAACCGCTGTTACTCATAGCCCTTTATAAGCTGAAACCTGTTATTCAATTGATCCTACTTACTTGCGATCTGCTTCAAGATCGTGACGGCGGTTTTCAGCGTACTCAGGGTACGGCGGCGTAAGTTCCGCTTCCGGGTGAAATTTTCCATGTCAATGTTCACGGACATTGTGTTGTTGGCTTAATAAACCGTTCGTTAAATATGCACCCTTAAAATGAACTTTGTGTTCGGGACGTTGGGATCGTACTGGTGAACGCACCTCAGCATACCGTTTATAAGAGCCATTGAAGAGGACTAGTGAAAGACATAGAGTGGTCTTTAAAATATTGTTATTTTAAATAAAATATTGCTACAGTACTTTGTTTTCTTTTTAGGTTTAAATATAAATGACATAAAAGCAATTGCTGTTCGTAATTTTTACTATAATTTGAGAACCGACAAAAAATTGAACATTTTGGTTTTAAATTATTTGTGAAAGCGCAGGAGAAGTTTAAAGATGAGTAATTAAAAAACATTAAATATTATAAAATCGGCAATTTTGCATTAAAAAATATTATTAAAATAAATTATATATCATGTCCATTTTCATAGGATTCAAATGAAAATACCATTGACCTAAATTCAGATTTCTCAAAATGGTAGTAATTCCGACAATTTTACTTTGTTGATCCTATGTGATACAGTACGTGCAAATCGTAAAACACTTCGCCGGTAAAGTGTCACATGAAGTTTGATAGCGACATACTGTATAAGTAAGACGTAACTTTTTAACTTGTTGGCGATACATCATAAAAAAACTACAGTAAATACTATAAGATAACCGTCAAAATTAATATACGTATAAAAAAAAGCAAAGACGTATCATGCAATTGAAATTAATCTGTCACAGGGTCGGGTCCGTTTATTCCTGTTCCATCAAGACATTAACACCTGACGGATTTAAGGCATATTTATCGGTACGTGTATGATGCGCTTTGTGTACGCGATCGGTTCGATAAACAACCCACCTATTTTCAACTGCTAGCCGTGGGCGTCAAGTTCACTGTCTGATTAAATTGAAATATTTGATCACTTGAATATAAAATATTACATCGTCGTATATAAATTGTTTTAATGGTTCAACTGTTTCAACTGGCAGAGGCCAGAAAAATGGAATTCTTTGGAGGAGGCTTTTACCCATTAGGGGTCCACAACGTACACAAATCTTCTATTTTTTATTAGACATGTGTTAAAAAATAAAACATTTTTCACTTTACTTTTTTTCTTTATGTAAATAGTCAAATGATTTAGGTTGTTTATACATGTAAACGTGTGTATGGAATGAAAAAAAGCTTTAATATTACATATAATATAATTCTGTACGTTTGTTGTCAGTGACCTCCTCCTAAAGGGTTGGACCGATTTCAATGATTTTTTTATGTCTTTAAGAACACGAATATGTCCGGCAGTTGGTGCTGCAGTCAGTATCTAGATTATTCATCTATACCACTAGTAACTGGAACTTTCTTTCTTGATTTGTTTAATAATCGCTTGCTATTTCATGAGGAGTAACGTCTGTATGGTCTGCTAGTATATATATGTAAATATGTCATCTGTCTACACCTACGACGTACCATATTAATATTTTAGAATGCTTATTGGTGATCGTAACAAAGTAAAGAATGTTAAAACTTTTTTACGTCTATAACGGATATTATAATAGATATTTTTTTATACTATAACGGTGTCGATTTGAAATGTTATTCGTGCTGTTTAGTTTAACCATTGGTTACCCTATTTACCGTCGGCTGTATACTAAAATACTGCAATATTTGCTGTACTTATCATTGTAATAGTAAAATTTTTACTGGTCTTATAAATAAATAATCTACTAGTGAGCCAGTTCATCACTGACTACAAAAACTTTGGCCTTATAAATATATAATGTGTAAATTAATATTTCAAATCAAAATCACAACGCGAGTAAAACCGCAAGGCGAAGCTAGTTTTCTATAAAAACTGTGATAGCTTATGATTCGGCTGTTATTTTGGAATTTGTTGAGCTTCAGATCCCGATACTGTCCGCGTTTATTAGACGCCATTTGCCCAGAACACAAATAAAATAGCTTCAACAGCTTTCACGCGATAGTTCCATTAGAGTAAGTGCTAACTGCAAATCCGTGTGGAGCAATACCTATTTATTGCTAAATTCCACAGTGCGCTCGTTGTTATTATAAATTAATGTACTTTTTTATTTCAATATAATGTATAATAACATAATTTTAGTGATACACTAAAATGTAATTAGCTTCGGTTTTTAGATGTGTCTCTATATATGATGTTAATTTACAAAAACAAATGTTAAAGAAAATTATCTACTATACATAATGGCAGCTGTGTCCCACAACTTCGTTCCTGTGGGAATATTTTTTTAAGTAGCATAAATTACTCCCAGTTACATCAGCTATCTTTCAGTGAAAGAACCTTCAAAATTGGACCAGCCGTTTCAAAGATTTGCCAGAACAAACAGACAGACAAAAAATAAAAGAAAAACAATTTAAAACGGTTACTTTTATATTGCAAACAGACACTAGAATAAGGGACAAGCTTTCATGTAAAAATAAAATTCTTGCGATATCTTTGCACGTCTTTTTCATTTCCAAAACGGTACTTACTTAAAAATATATTTCGCATTAGCTTATTCATCATAAATAAATATTAGAAAACACGTGATTAATTTTTTTTAAACCTATAATAATAAATCAGCCATTGCATTACACGTAAGTCAATAGTCTTGGTTGTTTAGTCTCACTACATCGATAAATACAATAAGTCAAACAAGTGTCAGCGTGATTCAACTCCAGTATATTTAAATCGAAGATAAACAAACTAAAGCTCAGAATATATCCCGCTTTCAGATTAAACAATGGCTAATCCTTTAATAATTTATTTCCAATATTCTACGTTTGTCTTTCATTTCAGAGAAAATTGTGATTTTACTATATCGAATATCACGCTTATATCATGATGAATGAATACAACAGTTTAGCGGTTATTTAAAGTGACTTAACCCCTAGGAAAATATCTCAATTTTCGTATTAATTTTATCTATTTTCTATAACAGATTTATAATTAAACAACCATTAATATCCATTTCGTTAATGTAATGTATTTTTAAAATCCAGAAAAAAATTTAAAGAAATAAATAAAACATAATTTTTTTTATTGGTTACGAGGCAGACGAGCAGTTGGGCTACTTGATGGAAAGTGGTCACCGACTCGCATAAACCTCGGCAATACCAGTGGTATCGTTAACGCGCTGCCTTCCGTGAGACATAGGATGTTAGTATAATAGTACAATTCTGCGTGGTTCCTTATAGAGACCGTCTGGATACCACGTGCATCTATTTCAGCCGAAAGCAGTAGTGAACAGTGCTGTGTTCACGGTAATGGCAATGCTATATTTTCACCAGCATGTTTTCAGGTACGAGATGAACATCATGTTCACGGTAGGCAGTGTAGGTTGACCACTGGTTTTGCGATGCATAGGTGGCCACTATCATCAGGTGGCCCGACTGCTCGTCGGCCTTCTAATATGTATTTAAAAAAAGCTAAAACTTTTAATATTTCTTTGGTTTACGCGAATACTACACACTATTGAATAAAAGGACTTTTTACGGATTTTGTCGCGTTTATTTCCGTGGTCACGGCCGCTGCAAAGTGTTCTAAACGTCGGGAATTTAAACATGTAAAATATACGCGATAAAAACTGTATAAAATCTTGTATTCAATAAAGCTAAAACTTTTGTTCAACGTGTCATTTATTTAAATAACAGAAAAAATCGTTTAGTCAATTTCGAGTGTAACTCAAATTTACTCTCCGCTCAACTCTTCATTATTTTTCACGATTCTTTTCATCGATTAATGAGTTACGTCCAATTTACCAGTATAAATCATAACAACCAATTAATTTTCCGGTCGCACGATAAATAGCAGTCAATGTGTTATCACGCTAACAAAATATGGAAAACGCTATAAATTGCCCGGATTTATTTAGTCTGCACTTTATCTCGTTGAATTATTAAATTTGTTACACCTTTAAGGTATGCTGGGAATTTTTAGATCATTTGACGCTAGTTGAAATGAATTTTAACTCTTATTCTAAAGGAAACAAAAAGTAAGGAAAAAAATATTTACAAGATATTATATAAATATTAATTGATAGTTTGTAAAATAAAAAAGAAATACTATCAATATCTGTAGATGAATGTAAATTTTTATATTAAATACTCGTACCCGTAAATACTCGTAGTTGAATTTATTACTTTATATATTATATTATTAGTTTATTGTGGTATAACAAACAAAAAATTTATTAAATTGTTTTTATGTTGTGTCGATTGTTTACTTGTTTATTAACTTACGTTAGACATGTATTTTTTAAGCAGTACAAATGGTTCATATAAGCAATTTAAGTGTATTTTGATTATGAGCGATTTACCTATAACATAAAAATTTTGTTTGATTTATATATTTTCAAAACTCAATCCAAGGTATTATTGATTTATTGCTTTTCTAGACTATATTAATACTTTTTCGAAGTAACTCATACCCACTGTTGTATACTTAGCTATGAGACTTTTTAATAAATGCAAAAATAATAACATTTCATGTATCAATTACTCATATATACACAACATAAGTGACAAACGATCTCCATTGGCGTTTATAAAAAACCTGCGCACTACAAACATGAATCGTACTCACTGGCAATTTGTTTGAGCGCCATGACAGCCGATTTCAGTGTATTCAGCGTTCGGCGTCTCAAATTATTCTTGCGAGAAAATTCCTCCATGTCTATGTTCACCGACATCATTAACAGTTAACGAATAACAACTTCACAGCGTCAAATACCACCTCGTATTAACAAAGTTGGGGAAATACTATCAGCAAATCGTCCATATCCCCGACGTTGTGCCGTTATGTGCAACGGGAAGAGAAATACATGGAGAATGTTATTACTAAAGATGTTATTGAACAAATACCTTCCAAAACACCCCTCAAATGACCTATTAAACTTAAAATTGTTACTTTTAATTAGTATTCTTAAAAGAAAATACACCAAACATTAAAATTATTAGTAGAATCAAAACTAATTTGTAGCAACTGTTAAATTAAACACCGTCGATTATTTTTGTGGAGCACATAGTAAAACGTTTTTCCGCGGAAAAGATTATGTTTTTTTAGTAACAAATTCTTATCTACTCTATGTGTTGGAAAACTTATTTAGAGATTGGCACCTGACGAATTTAAGGCCTATTTATCGCGGGGTTTGTGTAATGCGAACTGTATACACAAGCGGACGTTTTGTAAACAATTGTTCTATTTCGAGAGGAGCGGTGGCGATCGTCAGTTTAATCAATGATTGCGATCACAGTCCATGTTTTGTGTTCATTGTGTAATGATTACAAATTAATTTACAATTAATAGTATAATTAATTCATTACTAATTAACTTTTCTCATTAATTAGACTTAAATAAAATTCTTTTTTCATTTATGTAATTCAAATAGAACTATTGATTTTCTCGTGTTCAATTTTGTTCACTACAATCGCGGCTTTTCAGATGCTTGACAGGATCTATCGTCACGGAACAGGTTAGCTTTGATCATCATCAGCCTTTTGTTAGATATTCGCGTAAATGCGCAGTTATGTGATATTTAAAAATATTTCTCATCGTAACTTTTAGTTGACTTTTAGATAATAGAAATTTAAAATTGAAAATTAATGGTAAAATAGTTATTTCGGAAACAAATTTTATCAATTGTAGCGTATGGTGGAACGGTTTTTGAAAGCTTTAAGTTATAAAAAGTTATTTTAACTATTGAATTAAATAAATGAACCAAATATATTCGGTTGTAAAAGTTATACTTATGCGCGATCACAAAATGACCTGCAAATGTAAGAGTCGGATGAAAACGTTAAAAAATTGACCTCGTCAGCCGAGAGCATTGTATAGGGAAAGCATTTAATCGTATAAGATTATTAAGTACAGGAAATCAGACACCAGCTATTTCCCAAAGAGCATTTTTATGATAATTTTTAATGGAAGCCGATATAACAGAGAAAAGACCATGAAGATTTAAAAGAAATTTTATGCAAATACCGTTACATTAAACGCTATAATTTTTTTTTATTTAGAAAAGAAAATTTCATGCATAGCGAAATAAGTAAAGAACCTAACTTTTTACGTGCAATATATCATACTGTTAAAAGTATTATAAATGTATTTATTAAAAAACGTAAGTTTTATAGTGTTTAATTTTTGATGATAAATTTAACTGGACTTATTTAAAGTTACGAGTTATGACACTGTTTATTTCAATTTATATACACATGTTACAAAAATTAAAAGGTTTAAATCATCATCAGCCTTTGATAGTCCACAGCTGGACATAGGCCTCACCTAATACACCTCTATCCATTAGGGGGTTTTGGACCGTATCCCACCTCGCTGGTCCAATGCGGGTTGGTGGTTGGACCGACTTTTTACATGCCCGTCCGACGTATGGATCTTCTTACTTTTCAGACCATTGGGAGATCGGCCCAAATTGCCCTAGCCAACTAGGAAACAACAATGAAAATTTGTTGAGTCCCCGCTGGATTCGAACCCACGACCTCCGGTTTCTAAAACAAACGCCTATACCACTAGGCTACGGAGCCAGTTAAAGGTAAAGGTTTAAATGTTAACACATAAATATAGTGGTAGTACTTCTATTAACCAAAAAAACACAGGAAAGGTAAAAAGCATATGAATCGTTAACTCGTTCGCCTATTTCTGTCTTTAGCACATGTCGCGTAAATAATCAATATTCTGCGTTCCGAATAAGTTTGTATTGTATTTGAGATAAACGTTTGTACGCGCTGACAAAACGATTTAAGTCGTATGTCAAAGAACATAGCGTTCAAAATACTGTACTCAAAAACAAAGAACAATAAAATGTTTCGTTTGTAGTAAAACATATTTAAGAACGGAATGGTATATATGTTAATGAGTCGTAAAAGTCTTGAAAGATTGACGTAACGTTACGCTTGTGTAAAACTGTTTCATATATAACATCGTTGACGTAAGGAAACAACATTGCGTGAAACTTCAAATATTATACAGAAATTTTTCATTTAGGTACCTACAAAACTATATTTAAGTTGATAACATGGAAATTCCCGTAAAGTATAAAGTAATGTTCTACCGCATGAACTGGATGAAAGCTGAAAGATATTCTAAAAACATAGAAATATACTACGAAGGACTTTATTGTAGACCAATTCAAGTAGCACAATTATGTAAAATATACTTTATGTCCATCTTTTACGGTTTAAGCAGCATTTGTAATTTAATCGCAAGAGTTTATGATTTTTGGTGCCGTAATTTTTTTTATTTCTTAAATCTCTATTTATCTACTTATCACTAAATTATATAAAAAAATAGGACTAATGGGAAGCTAATATATATCATTTGAAAAAGAATGAACAAAATCGGAGCTCTAGCAGGAGAGCAACGCGGTAACATATACATAAAAAAACATACGCTCCGAATTGAATTACTTTTAGGAAGTCGGTCAAAACAAACATGTGATTTTAATCTGTATGCTTATCGTGTACACAGTAAATCATTAAATTGGTAAAAATAAATAGTACAATGAACTTTATAGCTGTTTCCGTAGCCATTCAAATGAAACACTCGGGACGAGTGATCTTAACCATGGTAAAGTACAGTTCCGGGTGAAATAAAAGAGGAAACGAAACAAAGAGTTCCAACATCAAGATCCTTTATGAGGACCGTTGGAAATCTCATTTCTGTTTCACATTCTCAGACCTCTTTCTTTGTTGCACGTTTTGTATTAACTGTAATACATTTATCATTTTCAGATTTTACAATCCACTAATGATGTAAAGTAATAAAATATTGTTCTTTAACTATGTTTAGTTCGAAACAAAGTATAATTAAACAATGTCGACTGAAGGTAAACAACGTTAATTAAAAATGTGCAGCGTAAATTTCTATGACATTATAACTCATGAAATAATTTTATTGAATTATTTTTGTTTTTATAAATACAAATATTTTATTTTCTCCAAACTATTTTACTAAGATATTATGGGGCCGGCTTACATTCCGTCAGGATTTACCAGAATAACAGTTTTTACACTTTGCGCATCTGACCTCCACAATCCAAAAGGTTAACTAGGTTCGATGGTTGTATTAATGGTGAGTAGGGCAATAATATTCCAATAAATTTGCCTAAAATTGCCAAAGATGGTCCAGACCACCGGGACCGACATTTTATATGCACAACTGACTTATGCATCATCAGACTTTTCAAGAAATTGGGTGATTGGCTCATTGGTGATTGTTGTCCTAACTAATACCACTAGGCAACGAAAGTGTGGAAAAAAATAAAAGCGCAAATTGTATTTCATATAAGTTAAATACATTTCTGTGCTTTAGAAACCGGAGGTCGTGGGTTCGAATCCTGCGGGGACACAACAAATTTTCATTGTTGTTTCCTAGTTGGTTAGGGCAATTTAGGCCGATCACCCAATTGTCTGAAAAGTAAGATGATCCATGCGTCGGACGGGCATGCAAAAAGTCAGTCCACCTACCAACCCCCATTTGACCAACGTGGTGTGATACGGTCGAATAAACCCCCTAATGGATAAGGGTGTATTAGGGGAGGCCTTTGTCTAGCAGTGGACTATCACAAGCTGATGATGATGATGACATACATTTCACCGCTGATTTAGGATTTGGGAATTGATTTATAATTTAGGACATTTCAATTGATTGTAAATGCTTATATTTCGTTTCCATTATCTGGACAATAGTCCCGAATGTCGTTAGCGAACATTGTTTAAAGTAACCAATAGTACAGTATTGCATCAACGTGAGTCAGCAATACAATTTGGCAACGAACAAACAACGACATCGGTGTGTTTACGTTCAACTCGATTGTACACGATGTATGTTTGGTAAGCATTTGCATAACTAGCCATTGGTTACCCTCCACATGCAGTAACGTATACTATATGACTCTCTGTAAAACTGGACTCCTTACTAATCTAAAAGTGAGAGTCAATAATTACACGAAATTATTAGAAAAAAAATGCATCTTTTGCAATAGTTATCTACCTGCGCTTCTGGTGTCACAAGACTGTGAAAGCGTTAATGTGTCTTTTTAGTCACCATGAATGCATGCTTGAAATAATTTGTCATTGCTCCCACGCGAATGAGTATGGGAGGCATATCCTCTTGTAAAAAGAATGTAACATGATCATCCCATCACATGAACATGAAGTAAGTTTCGTACGTTAGAAAGAACGATGTGGGTGTAAAAATTAATCTTCTTCCTGGTCTAACTCAACTCGTATGGGCTCTTTGTCCCATCCGATTATGCCAGAAAAGAAGATACAATGCGACTGTAACTGCACGTATACTTGTTAAGTTTTACATCTCCTGTACAGATAGTTGTTCCGTTAATATATATGAGCAAACATAAATTAATAATAACTTCATCCATTGCAGCATCCGAGGTAATCTATTCCGTAAGCATAGCTAAAGAAGAGAGAGTGAGAAACAGGGAATAGGATCTATAATATCCTCACCGAGGAGGAGAGCAGTCTCTCCTCCTCAGTTCGTTACACTAATGGACACCGCGAAATGCAAAATTAAATCTAAACGGTGTTAATTTAAGGCATTATTAATTTTCCTTTATTGTTTTGTGCTTAATCTTGTTATTGATGATTAAGTATATTACAACTGCTTATATTGGCAATTGATGACGCGGATTTACTAATTAAATTATGTGTGTGCTTTTAATCTTAAAAAAACGTAAAACTGGGCTTATTTATGTTTACTAAGCTTTTACAATGTTTTGATAGCCTGTGCAGGTAGAAAACAGACGTTTAATTAACGTTCTTTCAAAGTGCCACTTCATGTCTTTCTGCTCTTAAGAAAGTAAAGGTCGCGGTATCGTCTCCAATGACAAAGAAAACCCCGATAACGGAATCTCTTTTGAATGAAGCTCTCATCTTGAATACAAATCTACGAATTTATTTAACAGTATCCGGGCCGAATTTCCTTTTTTGACGTATTTTATTCACAATATAACTTTTGTATTGAATTCGATATTTTAAGGGTAGCATTTTTATATTTACTTTTATTACAAAACTACTATAGTTTTTGAAAGTTAAATGCTATCCCTTCTCTTCTTCTCCTTATAATATTGTTAGATGTATGTTGGTTAAATGAAAAAGGGTAGATATTTTATTTTATATTTTTGTGTTAAGGCTTATATCGATATAATATATCGTATATATATATATATTGTAATGACTGGTTTTTGTTTATTGTCATTAATCGTTATTATTGTTTGAATCTCGACTCGATGCGGTAGATGACAATGATTTATTTTCAAATTGATTCGATTCTGCAATAATTATTGTCTTGATATAACTTTTCAAGATAAACAAATCACTAAAACAACGTGGTAGAAAGCGGCAGCGCAAATGGATTCAAAATTACTGTTTTTGAAGCATTTGCATGGCAGTCTGACGGCGGATTGTTTTTATTGCATTGAATATTAATGAACCATCGAGGGCAGAAGCGTTAAATTTAGGATCATTTATTTGAATAATGTGCTCTTCGGCGTATCGAAAAAGGTTGTACATTTGTTTCTATTATTCATTGCCATTTAAAAAAGTTGAAGGTTATTCTGCATTACATAATTTAATCACAGAAAATGACTGTTTGAAAAAATGTTTAGTTATAGATATTTTATATGCATATATAAGACTTTACAAACTTACGTATTTTCATTTTTTCGTGACTTAAAGTATAAAAGTTCTTTTTACAAATTAACCAATTAAAATAAGGTTTTCATTATTTCCTTCATCCACTTTTTCAATTTATCTTAGAGTCAGTTTCTAATCCATTCAAATTAATCTCATTAAC
The DNA here is from genome assembly GCA_029286875.1 of Lamproptera curius. Taxonomy (NCBI): domain Eukaryota; kingdom Metazoa; phylum Arthropoda; class Insecta; order Lepidoptera; family Papilionidae; genus Lamproptera; species Lamproptera curius. The sequence goes on along the minus strand of JAGSMT010000093.1, from coordinate 431,455 downwards.
AGTTTTAGGCAATGCGACTGACATCTGACCACTGATGTACCTAAGGGTAAATTGAGTTCTAGTTTCTCGTCGTAGAATACTAGGACTTGTTAGTTTAGTTAGTGGATATAAAAATATAGAAGGTTTAGTCATTCGTAAATTTGAAGGCACAACTTATAAAGACTCCCAAAGATAGCCTTGACAACCGGCATCGTCTTTTAATATGACCATTCTTTGCATAGACTTTTCACACAATTGTTTCATCGGCCTATATTGCTCTGACACAAAGTTGTTCCCCGCGGAATTCGAATCCACTACCTTCGGTTTGCAAAGCAAGGTAGCACCATGTTATGGACGCGGTTAAAATGAAACTATAACAAAAAGTATAACATAATTTTTTTTAGGTGTTTTGGAGACATAACACTATGAAAAGAAAATACCGAAGCAATTTCAGTTAATGAACACGTATTCGCACTCGTGTCATTAATTCACGCGTTATATGGCCATAAATATCACAAGATAGCTGAACATGTTATTTATTATTTTCACCCATACCTTTACGGTTATGCCTTAATACATAAAGGAAATGGGAGTACGATATTTGACGCGACACGTTTTAGTGCTACTTTTGCACGACAGTTCCTTTGGTTATGGCGGTATATTATTAATAATGTTCATGACATTTTACGGCTATAATACATTTTACGAGGTATTTTGCCAGACTTCTCTTTTATACATCACATCAAAAGAATTACCTGCGTAATAATTAATTAATAAAATGGACAGTGAAATACAGAAGTGAAATTTTTATATTATATACATTTGCTCATTTATATACAAACGTATATAAATGACCATCTCATCATATATTTTATTTTATGATGCATAAAATATGTAATTAAATAGCTTTCGAAACAATTTTTTGTAATTTTATATGACGTGAAGTAACGTTAAATATAACAAAAATTACAAAAGTAATTATAGTAGAATTATTTCACTATATTACCCTATCCACAGAAGATATAAAAATATACAGAATAAATAATATTATACAATCTTAAATGACATTTATTAAATGATAGCTGTCTTTCTTCCATAATTACGATTATGGAAGAAAGACCGTACGAAAAATATCGTATTAAAATTTCGTGGTTTATCTTGACATTGCATTGTGCAATAGCCTCATACATATAGGTTTGACCGATGCGTTCACGAAGAGGACACAAGTGCGCTCGTAGCTCTCGGATCGACCGGACAAGCCCGCTCGATCCCCCCTGCTACCTGCGCCGTCCGCTTGGCCCACCCGTGGCCACGCCCTCCCCCCGACGCCGTCAAGTGGCAGAAGCAAGAAGACTCCGTGTTCGCCGTGCAACAGTGCAGTGCTAGTGATAGTGCTAGTGTGTGCCGGTGTAAAGTGTCGACGCGTTAGGCGTACGCGCCTGAGCGCAAAAAGCTGTGTAGCCGTCTGATCGGGTGAGTCGTATCGATTTTGCCTATCAATTTAATTTTCCCTTTTACAGCGTTCAGACACCTTCTGTTGAGATGTAGGGACCCTTTAACTTTAGTTTTTGTTCTTATTAAGCCACGTCACACCGTGATTTAATTAAATTACACGCACACCACTCACGTGGTGATTATTAGAATCAATTTAACGTCGCTTGCTGCACTAGGCAGCAGCGTAGGTATACACCTAGCGCTCTTAAAGCGCTAGAGTTTTTCAAACGCGTTAGGTTTACACCTCCCTGCTCACTGGGGCGGGGAGGGTAGGGCACACAACCCCCGGCTTCACCGGGGGTGCTTGCACGTTGTAAATTTAACATATAAAATCACAAATTAAAAATCAAGCATGGATTCAGTCACCCTAAGTGACCTAGGCCTCGACTTCGAGGACCTTAAGAATCGTCCGCCGGCGGACACGGTACAGCATCCGCGAGGCCCTCACCGCGCAAGGGGGCCAAATTCATTACAAGCGCACACCATGCTCAACGCGAGCAACCACACCCACGTCGGAAAAGTGTCCTTCCATCCATTCGGACACCCTATCCCCGCTAACTTCACAAAACAACTCCGACTCGAAATGGAGCTGATCAATCCCGTCCGGTCACCGAGGACGAAGACGCAGGAGGGTTCCTGCCCGTTAGTTCGCGCAAAAAGAAGCGCAAGAGCAGGGCCTCCCCTGCTACATCACCAACCCCGCCACCTAAGGCGCCGAAGGCGTCGGCGGAAATACTATCGGCCCCTAGGCCAACAACATCGGCCACAGAGCCAAATGCCGCCTCACGGCAATCCATTCAGGCCGCCTCACGGCCAACAACATCAGCCTCATCAAGGCAACCACTTGCTGCTTCACAGCAAACACCATCCGCTGCTTCACAGCAACCACCGGCTGCCTCTCAGCCACCATCAATCCCACCTAGGGATAAGAAACTCCGCCGATTTATATTCGGTCGAAGGAGAAATGGGCAGATTTACGGTCCGCGCTGTCCAACAAATTTAAATTCACAGCAGCCGACTCGAGCCAGGGCATTAAATTGCAACTGGAGAACAGTGACGCACACCGTCAAGTAACGTCGTATCTTTTAAAGAACGACTATTATTACACACATACGCGCTCCGGAAGAGCGCGTACTTCGACAGTCGTCAAAGGACTGCCGAAGGAGATGCCTACAGAGGACATCTATAATTTCATTAAGGGACAAACATCCCTATTTACTCGGCCTTCCGCCTCAACCCATCCGAAAACCAAAAACCTTTTAATGTGGTCCTTCTGACCTTAGAACGCTCCACCGAGGGCAAAAGGTGTACGATCTACACACATATGCGACATAAGTCGCATCACTTTCCACGCGCCACACTCAAATGGCCTTCCTGCGCAGTGTCATAACTGCCAAATGTACGGGCACTCGGCCCGTAACTGTCACGCACGCCTCGCTGCGTCAAATGCCTTGTGACCATGGCACCTTGATTGCCCTGACCCCGTGATAGGGAAGTACTCACCACGTACGAACCGCCGGCATGCGTTAATGCCAAAGCGCTGGCACACGGCCATTATCTGGGCTGCCCCAAGGCACCCAAGCGCAAACCACCACCACCTTCATCCGTCCCAAGGCGCCCCCAGGTGCCTCCTCTTCCTTCCCGCCCTCCGACCTGTTCCGGCGTGGCAAACAGCAACAAGCGCTCGCGCAGCTCCAATGCCCGCGTGGCAACAACAACAGCAACGCAGGTAGCGCCGAGCGCCCCGCGTGCGCCGCACCAAAACAAAGGCCCGCGTAGCGCCACACGCTTGCTAGCCAGCAATGGCAGCAACTTGGAAACATTAGCAGGACAGATCGACTTCGCAGAGCTCGATCGTCTTACAGCAGAATTCGACGCCGTCGTCGGAAATTTCGAGCCGTCTTGCCATACTTCGCAAGTATAGGCAATTAGTCGACTTAATTACGGGACGTAAAATGAATAGTACGCCCATACTAAATATAGAAACGGCCGGGCCGTCTAAAGCCACGGGCAGTTAATATCTCATTTTTCAACGTTAACGGTCTAGCGGATAAAAAGACCGAAATCTCAAAATTTCTACGCGAAAACGACGTCGACATTCTACTGGTGCAGGAGACGTTCCTAAAGCCCGGAAGAGGAGATCCGAAAATAGCTAACTACAACATCATAAGAAATGATCGGGCCGGCGCTTCGCACGGCGGCACGCTCATTTATTATAAAAAGTCCCTGCACTGTGTAGCAATCGACACGCCGTCGACGCTAAGGCACTTAGAAGCCTCGGTCTGTGGTTAGCCATGACAGGACACGCACCAATCACCATAGCCTCGGTCTACTGACCATGTAGAAGCTCTTCCGAGATACACAATCCGACTTCGAGACGCTATTCTACCTAGGAGGCGCCGTCATTTTGGCAGGCGACTTCAATGCAAGCACACCGATGGAACAGTTACACAACCAACTCGCGAGTGCAGCACTAGATGCACTATCTGAAGAACTTAACTTCAGTATCGTAGCTCCGCTCGAACATACTCACTACCCGCACACGGTAGGCCACAGATCGGATGTGCTTGATATTGCCCTCCTTAAAATATTAATCTCACTTTAGAGGTATAGAGGTCATAGAAGATCTAACCTCCGATCATCGCTCCAGTCATCCTCAAACTAGGACCACCTGACTCCCAAAACATCCAAACCAAAACCATAATTGACTGGCGCAAACTGAAATGTCAGCTAGACAGCACTTGCTCACCGCACTAGATGTCATTCCCAAAGTCCCTGCACAGTGCTAATGACGCGAATCCGCTGCTCATGCGCTCACAAGACATGTCCAAAGTGTTGTCGAGGCCTCTCGAAGCAAGTCCCGGTGGTGGAAAACCCCCGCTGGGCCTTGCCAAACGACGTTGGACCTCTTGCGACGCAAGAGGGCTGCGATCCGTGCCTACGATTGGTATCCAACCGAACGGAACCGAAGAGTTACGCGCCCTGAACATCAGGTCCAAGACGCGCATAGCTGAATTCAGGAACGATCGGTGGGATACAGATCTAAGCAACATGCACCCATCCCATCAAGCCTTCTGGCAACTTCCCAAAGCCTAAAGGGCGGAATCGAGACCCTCCGATGCCGCCTTTGTCCCATCCTAACCTTCCTGATGCTCCTCTAGCGTTTCTCGACGAAGAAAAGCCGAATGTCTAGCCGACAGCCTCGAGGCTCAATGCACGTTTAGCACTCAACCGATCGACGCCGCTCACCGCCAAACGGTGGAGAGCGAGGTCGAGCGGTTGTCTCAACTTCCTCCTCGCGATGAATCTCACCGGTGACCGGAAGCGAAGTCAAGTCGATTATCAAAAATCTCAAACCTCGGAAAGCCCCGGGCACCGACGGAATAACCAACCGCGTCATTAAAATCCTACCGGAACACATAATCAACATCTTAGTCCTAATTTATAACGCAGCTCTTTCCAAGGGTATTTTCCCAAACACTTGGAAGGACGCTGAAGTTATAGGGTTCCTCAAACCCGGCAAACCACCCGCACTTCCCAGTTCTTATCGTCCCATTAGCCTCCTAAAGGGTTTCCGGAAAAATATATGAACGACTTGTTCAAGCCGCTTATTAGATTTTATGAAATCTAAAGGGCTCCTACCCTATTCAATTCGGCTTTCGAGCCAAACATTCATGCACTAACCAAATTCACCGCATCACGGAGAAAATTAAAGTCAGCTAATACGAGGCCATCACACGGGAGCGCTTTTCCTCGACGTGGCGAAGGCGTTCGATAAAGTATGGCACGAAGGGCTTATATACAGTTATATAAGCTCGAGCGTGCCAGACCGTCTCGTACTCATCATACGAGACTTCCTCAGGAATCGAACGTTCCGATACCGCGTAGAGGGAACCAAATCACTACCTCGACCGGTCCGTGCCGGCGTACCCAAGGCTCCGTATTAGGACCAATCCTTTTTCATTATACACTAACGACATCCCACAACACCGCCTTGTAGACACCGCCTTATGCGCAGACGACACCTGCATATACTCAACCAGTAGATGTCCTATCCTAGTAAGTCAAAGACTTCAATCCGCGGCCAATATCCTAGGGGAATGGTTCCGGAAATGGAGAATAGAAATAAATCCTTCCAAAAGCGCGGCCATTTTGTTCACGCGACGAAACCCGTGCCTTCCTTCCAATGTCCGACTCCTAGATTGCCCTATCCCTTGGGTCAAACAGACCAAATACCTCGGGGTAATCTTAGACAAATCCTTGACATTTGGCCCGCACATAACGCGGGTCAAAAACAGAGCGGCCTACGTCTTAGGTCGACTATTTCCATTAATAAATCCTAAAAGCAAGTTTTCTCTGCGCAATAAGGTGTTGTTATACAAGACAGTCATACGTCCAATCTTAACATATGCCAGTCCCGTCTTTGCACATGCAAAACAATCACACATTGACAAGCTTCAAGCCCTACAAAACAGATTCATGCGCAGGGCCACTGGTGCGCCGTATTACCTGCGCAACATTGACCTGCACCTGGATCTGAAATTGCCCACTATCAAACAATATCTAAAACAGGCATCTATCCGATATTTCGACTCGGCTTCGCAACACCCAAACGATCTAGTTCGGAGCGCCGCCGCTTACGAACCAACAATTTCACTCGCTAAAAACGACGTCCATCGAAGAGCGCGAAACGCGATAACGGATCCGGACGATGAGACTACAATCGTGCAAGCACGTTTAAACTCATTACGCAACACAACTTGTCCTCGCCGTCGAGGACAAACTAGTACACCGTACAACAGATATCGGCACGTACCAGGCCGATTCTCACCAACCAGATAGGGCGGTTAGTAAAATCTTCCATTAATAAGTCCTAAAAAGCAAATTATCGAGCCGAGGTTCGGCCCACCGGGGCGCCCTCGATAAATATTGCTAACGGGTATAGGCATGGACCTGACCAGCGGCTGATCGAGCCGAGGCTCGGCCCTCTTGGGCACCCTCGATCAAGCCCGCTTACGGGATAAAGAAGTGGCAGCCCGAGCCGAGGTCCCCCTTCAGGGGTCCCTCGGAGCTAAGCCACAGAATAGAGGTGAAGTCTGTGCACACTTAAAGTTGCACAGCCCCTCGAACCCGACGGGTTGTAGCGGTTAACTCCACCAACGTGAGTCATCCGTAAAAAAAAAAAAAAACGTTCAGAAGTGAGCTTGCTTTTACTCTACTAATTAAGCTTACCTTCCTACTAATTAAGTTTCGCCGTGAGTGGGATAATTGAAGCGATACATTATGCCACAAATGTCCGTCAACGCGGTGTGGACAAAATGAATATTTACTTTAGCGAAAAGAAACAAACATCTAAAATTTTGGCTTCATTATTGAATAAATTAAAAATTATGCGATGTAGTTTAGTATATACATAGATATAGAGAGAAAATATTTTTCTTCGAGAAATAAATACGACGATACCCGAACTGTCAATGATTGAATGTACTTAATGAGTGAAATTTTCTTATCCTTTAATATGAAACTTCGTCGTTTAGTGTCTAAAGTCGGAATTTTTATTTTTATTTGTTACTTGAATAACGGAACGAATGTTTTTTCATTTAATAACACTTTATTTGATTACCAAATTTAATAAGTTTAAAATGGCTAAGCTTAGTTAATACAGATAATCATTCTTTATATTATAGTTTTACCAGGTTCAATGACTCTACCCTGAGAATGTATAATGGTTTTGTTTAAAAATGACATAAACCAAGTGAAAATTCAATTGAAAAAGTATTACCCATGTAAATTAAACGAGAAACCCACTATTAAACATGCTATACATATACTCTTTCCAAGATAACGTACGAGTAAGTCGTTAAAGTTTCGTGTTAACTACGACAATTATAGCTTTACCCAATGCGAACTTGACGCCGGTCCACGCGGTGCGGACATAGTGGAACAGGCGGCGGTACAGCGGGCGGTGGCGGCGTCGTCTGGGCGCTTCCGCGTCGGGCGTAGGCGCGGCCGGCTCGGCCTCGCCGTCCGCGCCCGCCCGACCCTCCACCGCCGACGCCGTGGTGCACACAGCTTTACGAAACGCTCCGCTAAGCTAATGTAATCGCACTATAACGCGTACACACCATAGTATAATGACATAAAGCACTGAATCTCACAGTCTCATATAGCACTTTGGTTAAATTACGAGTAAACACACTAGCTGTTTAGTAACACAAAGATCCAAGATAAAATTGGTTAGAAATTATACGGTTTACGAGTTATTTTTACGCACACTGATCACTAGAACTTTAGAACTTCTCGTTTATGGTTTTTAGTTCAGAGATACAAGTGCAAAGCGAACGGTGTAGATCCGCGAATCTGTGGACAAAGAAATTCTCGTGTTAGTAATGTTAGCGGCGGAAAAAAAACACACTTAAAAATAATATTAGGGTTTTAATGATGATTATTAAACACATTCCCCCATAAAAACAATGACATGCTTCACATAGTTGTATTTATAAAGTATAATTTACTTTTTTAACTTGACTTAAACTCTATAGATGTGTTTTATATAAATCAGCAGTATATTTGGCTGCGTTATTGTATAAACATCTAAAGTTTTAAGTATAATTGCAAACACATATAAACACAATTACAACTAAAGACTTGATTTCGTTAGCTTAATCACCAGCTTCTAAGGGCAAAGTGAAAGTTCTCTGAGCGAACCGAGGGAAGTTATTCGGGCATAGTTAGTCATGAATAAAGACGTAGCGTTTGTGCGCTATTTACTCTGAATTTGCATCATAATTAAATCCAGAGCGAGGCCCATGCAAATCAACCACGTTCATGTGTGCCACTGCAAATTATGATACATTCCTTCAGTCAATCAATCTTTGATATTTTATGCATTCCTCAAGAGAGATTGCTAATATTGGTTTTTGATTCTTAATCATCCTATATATCATTATCATTAAAACTTTTATGTGAATTTATACCTATACTTCTACTATTTTTAGTATTTCTAATTTTTAAAATCATATTTTAATTAGTTATTGATATTTTTTTCACATCAACAAGTAACCTAAAAATATAATCCATGCTTGATATGGGCATGTATAAAGTAGATTTCCTTTGTCAAGACTATCTTTGGAAGTCAGTGCATGTTTACTGACTAATAATTTATCTATCACATGCAGGTAACAGTAAACACTGTTATATAGATAAATCTGAATGGATTATAAGCCAACCCTATGATGACTTAGGAAAATAGCTAAGAGAAAGAATTTGTAATCTTAAATTCTTTTATGAAATCCTTTTTTTTATAACATGTCACTAATTGAACTAAATATGAAAATCAATTCGATGATATTTAAGATCACGCACTCTATCGTCACATAACATGTTGATCAAGTTAATATTAGGAATAGGAAAAGGTAATGCATTGACTTCATCTATATATAAAATTTTCAATTACTCGAACATTCCATCATTTCCCAAGTTTTCTACCTCAAATTTATTTGACGGCCCATTACAAACTTGATTATCCCTTTAGCTTTTAATATTGAAATATCGTTACGTCACGATTACGTTGCCAGAGCACCAAGTTTCATTATAACCGAGAATAAATCTATCTAAGGGTATAGCCCGTATAAATCACGTTGCGGCGTGAAGAACTCACTCGAGTATGAGAGCCCGTCGCAGTTTTATATAAGAGGGGACAATGGGCCCGTGGAGAATGCCGTACAAACTTGGACAATAGCCTAGTCGTTCGCGTTAGAGCATTCTAGACTTTAACTTGATGTGGCTAAGGTGATGTGATGTGTACAAACATTGTTGTTGGTCTCTAAATTAGACCATGCGTCACTGTCACTCCGATGAGCCGCGGAAATGGAAGGATGCTTCGCAATAATCTGTAATGTTGATGAATTTAATAAATGTAAAGTCATTTTTGGAATCTATTCGATCACCTCACAAGTTACTCATATAAATCAAAATCCAAACAAGAAAGTAAAATATATAAAAAAGGTTCAAACTTAGTTTATATGACAATTTGTACAACGTGTGTATTGCTGAAAGTTGAAATTATATGTATATAAATATGTTAAGTGATAAATATTAGACAACTGTTATTGAGCAGGTAATTAAGCCTGCAACTAATATATGAGTGACAAGCGAATTTTCGACGGTCATGGTTTATCATGAAAATTATAAAGCGCAATTATAACGTTACTCCGCGCATGGAGTTTAAAAGCCGTGTTAATTGTAATAATGATTATGAACGGTCTAACTTTCACGTTAATTCATAATTTTTATAATTGCCACAATATACAGTACCAGATTTTTATATAAAATTAAATTTTCATAAAAATTATGTGGTAAACATTAAACTTTTGAAGCTTACAGTAAATATTTAAATTGAATGAAAGTTAGTCTGCGCTTCAGATTTTATTAAAAGATACGGTGAGTATTTTTAACAGTTTTTTTTTAATAATTTGTACTGTTCTTAACAATACGCTTAATCTACTAAAAATAATAATTAGTAAACTTTACTTCTAAGGCATGCCTGAGCCCGCACTTGATTTGACTGTACCTTATTTAAATGATCGGGAGCAACGCGTGGTAATTATTGGTGATAGGTCATCTGGATGTACGATGCGAATGAGAGTGCCTCATGGGTCGATACTCAGACCTTTCTAGTTACTACTGTACTTCAATGACCTTAAATAACAGAGAGAGTTATTTGAAATAGTTGTATTTACTGACGACTTGTCTCATATTCAACAAGAACAAAGATGATCAATCTATAAATGATTTCAATAAGTCAATGAATGAGGTGTCGAACTGATTTGCTGGTAATATAATAGTGTTCATTGATTCAATAATCGTGATGCCTTGGCAACTGCTTAAATTGTAATAGAGATTATTGTAATGCATTACATTACAATAATCTATATAATATTCATTAACATTCTTAAAAAAAATGACAACCGCAGAGTTTGTTGCTGGGTTAGGTCAAAACTTTCGAACCGGTGGTAGATTGATGTTACATAAACGTAATAATCGTAAGAGCTCGACAAAACCTTATTTGAATTTGAATTTGAAAATGCAATGATAAACGATTGAATTAAAATAATAAAACATATGTAAGTGTTTAAACCAAATTTCACATATTTAAGGCTAACATAAAATTTGACGTTATTTTGTGTTGTAGCAATAAATACGAAATTATTCAAATTTTATCACGCGTTCTTTGTAATTTTCATGCAAATTTTTATGTTTGTATCTTATTTATACACAATTTTGTATTTTAGAGTCGTAAATTTTTGATGATAATGTTATGATACCCCTAAAGACCTAGCTGCGTAAATTTTGTTTCATTATTCTTAGTTAAAAATTTAAATGAAATGTACAATTTAATGTTAAATATTCTTTGGATTTATTAGTCTTTTGTCTACATAGAGTAAATTATTTAAGTAAGGTGGTAACAAAAATAAAAATTCTTACCGGCATCTATAATGAGAGGCAGACTAAAAAAAAAGTTGTTGAACTTTTTCGTTATGTCACAAATTTAACATAACGTTAACACATTCTATAAATATTCCTTTATTATTATTAGCAAAAAGTCATAAATAAAGTTTTGTGTTCTAAACAACCTTCAGAAGAAATCAGCCTAATATTCTGGCAGTAACCTCATATTACCGGACAAGATCTTTTGTGAGCCGTTCACAATCTGGAAATTACCCTTTGTTGTGTATATTGCGTTGAGTAAGCCCAACCAAAGCGCTAGATTCTTTTGACCAAGCCCACGTTAACTTTCAGTTATGACGTCAATAAGAAACGTCAGGAAATAAATAATAAATTTACATTTATAGTTTAAGTGACTTGTCAGGCGTAACAAATTAATGAAGAACGTTGATTTTAATGTAAAAATACTAGCAACCCGCCCCGGATTTGTACAATTCTAACCGTATATCTTCGGAAACATTCATTTTAATGGTCTAATGCTCCATAGTCTATATTAATCTTTATTATATCTACAATGTATTTCAGTATTTCTCGGATAAGGATTAAGGCTGCGTTGCTTAAAATCACTTTTTCAATTAGCCATATTCTCCCGTAAAATGTAAAGGATAAATAATGGTTACTGTGGGTTATCCTTAAGCGTCAGATATATACCATCGCGGACTTTTTTGTTCACCTATGTCAGGTGTTCAATACTGTTACACATTATGTTGTATTTATCTCATGGGGTTTAACCAGCGTTTGCAATGTAAGCGCAAACATATTTTTATTTACGACAACACATTAGTAACCTCTAAATTTATCAGAATATCTCTACAATATAATGTAAATATTACACATGTGACATTTCCTTAAATTACTCTTTCTAAAAAAATAAACCGCCTCGAGATCCATTGCGTAGTTTTTAACATATAAGCATATCTAGGGATGGACTATATAAACTATGGATGGATTTACAATTTTTTCCTTGAGCCAAAATAGGACAAAATTAAAGCAAACAATGTAACTCGATTAGAAAAACTGCAAACGAAGCGGCGCTAGATGTCTAATAATCGTATTGATGAGATTCGATTATGATTTAATGAATACAACTGCCATACGTACGTCACCGTTTCGTTGCTACACTTTTTATTGGGGTGGTCCTCATTTAGGGTTGGTAGAGTTTTTTTTCACGATAGTCTCAAATTGGTCCAATTTAAATTAGCAGATATAACTTGGCATATCTTTTACCAATGACTCTACTGTTTTCATTAATTCCGTCTTAACTTAGGCTTAGCTAAAGGCTACGTTATGAAAAAAACGTCATGTATATAATATACCTACTAGCAGACCCGTTTCTGCGGCTAGGTTTTACCTCTTTTACATTGTAATAAACAGTTTAGGGGTTAAAGATAAACGGAAAGAGAATATCAGTCAAGAGGAGCACTATGTTTTATTAGATAAATGTCATTTGTAAAAAAAGTGAACCCGATGATGTTTTAGTACTGAATTATTTCAATCTTCTTATAAGACTTACATTCATAGTAGCAGTAGCTCATTTAGGATGCGAATTTAATCTGAAAAAAGTAAAAGGAAATTAAAAAAATATATTCTTCATAGAATGTCCACGTATTTTGTTATATTATACAGAGTACATAACGTTTTTAAGGTAACAAGTTAATAATTTACGCCTAAAGATTGTTGATAACGCTTTAAACTTTTTTAATATTTTATATAATTGACAAAAAAGTCCAAAACTTACAAATGGCTTATCGTACAAAATTAATAATCTAAAATGAACAACAATTAGAGAATATTAATTACAGTGCTCTGTTCACGGGCAACAAAGCAAGAATTTAATAAAATGCAAAACAACAACGCCGTCGCTTTCGTCAAAAGGTCGAAAGAGCAAGGATTTGAACGTCGGAAAACGCCACATTGAAATTCGTAGTGCTGAACTGGAGGCGTTGAATCTATGTCAAGCGGCGGTGCGAGTTCTCGAGTTGCTAAATTCACCAATTACCTGACGAAAACAACACTCACCCTCAACTATGACCAGGAGAATGGAAAGAGTTTTGTTTTGTTTTAGACGTTGTTCAAGCAATACTGATTTTTAGATTTTAATAGGTGTTCTACAAACAATGGAATATTTTGATAGCTGGTCAAAACAGTTACATTATTTTATGTTTAAAAGGTTTTAACTTTTATTCATATTCGTACATTTTTCCCGCAAAAGCTTAATTGATTAATTTGAATTCACTGCAAAAACTTTGTTTAATAAGAAATGGTTTGACGATGTTTAGCGAAACTAAGTTTTCAAATTTGGTATACCTAACTTATTTGGAACTTTCTATAAAATATTTTTACATATCAACCATATTGTATAATAATCTGTAAATAAAAGAAATAATTATATTTTAAGATAATCATAATTTTTCTTCGCATTTAAAATTTTGCGGTACTCAAAGCAGTATATTTGAATCGATCTATGAGAGATTAATCGATTGATTATCTTAAAAGTTGTCTCGCCTTAAAGTGTACATTATCAATAAAAGTTAATGAAATTAATGGTTGGGTTAGAAGAGAATGACGCACCATCAATCGTCTTAAAGGATCCCCGGCTACCATTTAACTTCAGTCATTATGTCTTTAAAGAAATATACAGAAAGAATCCGTTTTTCGTTATGTGCACGTTATTTATGACGATATTAAGTATAATATTTTAAGACCAAATTTTTAAGTATAATTTTATCATTATATTAAATATGTAAAGTCTATAATTTAAAACTACAATTTCAAATGTCATTTGAAATAATTCGTCTTGTTTTTCGAGTCATTTCTAATTTATGTCACTGAAGCCATTAACATTTCACATTGAATATGTACGACCTCAGACTTTTAATCACATTCAGAGGAATACCATTTCCACAGTTTCTATTTTATGGAAAATTAGTACTTGGAGCTCCAACAAAGGAGTCCTTGCATATAATTTCAGCTCTCTCGTTCTTGGCTCGAGTGAAAATAACGTTAGGAAAAAGGGAGCATATTTATTAAAAAAGGTTCAGAAAATTTTCAATGAACGATGCTATCTTTGACTATATAAAAAGTGTTATGCTGAAAATGTTCATTTACTCAAAAATATATTGCTATGTGCTACAATATTACTAACATAATATAGACCTGTTTAATTTTGTTTTTTACTCTTAATGTAGCTATGTTATAACTAAAGTTTCAAAAAGTCCTATATCTCCTACGGTATCCATAAAATATAACAAAATATATTATATTTATATCCACTTTATGTATAAAAGTTGTCAAGAAAATCTTTGACGTCAAAGTTTCGATTTTTCAAAAAACTACAGTGATTTTATACTTATCATCTGTGATACGCAATCTGAGACTGCAGCAACAACAATTTGATACGAAAATCGACATGCGAAATCTCCCAATGCTTATTTGTTTTTTTGGCAAAAGTTTGAATATTTGTGAAGCCATTTTTGTGCACACAGTTTACATAGTGTACTCGTGTGATCGTAAAGACAATGGTTAAAAGAATCAATAATAGAATAATGGTTACTAGTATTTAAAGAAAAGTTAAATAAATTCTTGAAATATAAATATAAATAATCATTACAGGAAAAATATTAATGGAAAATCATGAATCAAATTGATAATAAGTGTATTAAAGCTAATGAAATAATATATTTAAAATAAATTTTCTATTTGAGTGAAAATAAAAGAGTCGATAATTACAGTATAATATAAACTCGGAAAGGAAAGCGTCTATTACCTTCTTATTAATTTCTGACGTTGTTTCAAGAAACTCATCATGATTATGATTTGCAAGCAACGTGCTTGCTATTAATATTTAATGACCAAGCTCGTTTCAATAATAGTCATGGATAGAAAGTAATAGAATCACGTCTTGTAACAATGAACTGCAACCACTAACGAGATATCGTAGTGAGCTAAGAACAATTTATGCATTTTAAATAAGGTTTCTTCTTTCCGTTTTAAAATGACCAGTAACCGAGTTTAAACTGAAAGTCATGATAAGACCGAATCATTTTCAGCATTCGGAAACGTTTATGATAGAACTCATTTTATTTTATTACCTTTGTTTACTATCAATCATAGTAAGTTATCGTACGTAAAGGTTCAGTCTATAAAATTCGAAATTAATAATTACTTGCGATGAGTAAACGTTAGTTATGCGTTTACTAAATCAAAAGATGATTACACGTAATTTCAGATAAAAATAAACGGGATTTCACTGGGTATATAACATAATAGCTTACAACAATAACATTGATCAGCTTCATCCGAAGATTTCACTAGATAAGGCGCATGCTTCCTTCATATTTTATTTTCAGATAATGGAAAATCTACAGATTTAACCGCCGCCTTTTAGATAATATATCAATTCAATTTAAACTTTACTAGAGTTAAAACTAAGACATTCTGGTAGACTTTGTTATTTATTAAGCTTAAAGAGATTTTTTTAAACAAAAACATATTAAACAATTACTTGATTACCCGTAGTTCGTGCGTAAAAATCTTCAGGAGAGAGAAACTAAGTTTTTGTTGTCTTTCTTAGTTATTAAGGCAGAGAATCTAAGTGGGCTGTGCAGATCACATGTCAGTCAGGTAGCGTAAAAACTTGCTTGCGTTTGCGAGTGATAGTAGCGATGTACTAAGACAATCGAAATTTTATTGATAGTAAATTATACGCTCGAACCGTAAGAAATTTATTGTAAGGGAAATACAGACTTTGTTCATCTAATTTGACACGGTCTTCTTTTGCTTAACTGTTTTCCTCAATGATTATGCGGTTAGGGTTTATTAACATTCCACCAAGCAGACACATTAAAACAGTATTCTCTTAACACTTTTATTTTAATATACAACATACACTATAATATAGGGTTTACAAATAAATGTTACAAAGTTTCTGCTATACGTTTTTTGTTTTGACCTTCGTATTAAATACAGTTAGTATGTCACGTCGCAGTAATTAAGTAAGTCGCCTAATGGCGAGCCCTTTGATATATGGCGAGTATTCTACTAGAATATTAAATGGTGTCTGAAGTTTTATAACATTATGGCTTTAAGTGCTAAAATAAACTGTTTTTATGTAATGGTATTTAAAATATTAGTTGTTTGTTCGTCGAAAATCAAATGAGCCAATAATATGTTTAGAAAATGAATTTATAGTCTGGATGTCGAATTTACCTTTTACTCAATATGTCCGTTTAATTACCAAATTATATGATTACACATATAGTACAAGAACACAAAGAATTGTTTTCAAATAATTCAATAGTAATATAAACAACGATATAGTGTACTAAGTTAACAATACAATAAATATTTCGTATCTTAAGAAAACTCTACATTAAGATTTACCTTCAAGGTGGTTTACTATGAGAAATACGATCCATTTCCTGTTGTGGTCCAAGAATGTTGAGGATAATGCCAGTTAATCTAGTGTTAATATAAATGTGTATTTCGTTCCATGTCTAATGGACTGGAGTTGTTTTCTTAAAGAAATTTTGATATAATACGCCTACATAAATGTTATTTTTTATATTATTGTAACGAAATAAAAATGGTAATGGTAGTGATATAGATCAATAACTCATCGTAAGAGTTGCATACTTTTTTATGGCAAGTTTCCGGATAAAAACAATTCCACTCCCGAAAATGAGCAGGAGAATCTAATGGATGATTTTATTTCTTAATTGTACATAGTTGATATTTATTTAGTCAACTTGTGTCTGACATGATAAATAAAACAACTTTTTATAACACAAAATATTAGACACAATTTTATATAATAAACGCAATAAACTCTAATCCAATACTATCTATCAACATCCATTTCTTATGTAACATGGCGTTGTGTTGTCAAAAGTTCAAGTTTTATCAAGTCTAGTTTATATAGTCCTGAAACATGTGATGTATGCGTATAATTGCACAAGCGACAATATTTTTTGAATTTAAAAGAGTAATGTCTTCGTTTATTACATTTAAAAGAAAGCACGAACCGCAGTTTCACTCGTTTAAAGAATAGAAATGTGTATGTATCGATATAAAATATATTTTACATAGTGTACCCATTTTCAGGACTTACATAATCTTTAAAGCTTTGCTAATGTATATGAAATGATTTTCAGCGACCGTTCATATACCACATGTCTCTGATGAGATGTTTCAATTAAAAAGGTCGCTGTATCGCGCAATCCTGTTTGCAATCAGCATGTTTGCTTTGTCTGGATATTGTTTGAGAATAATTATTCTGCTGTAAAATTGTAACATCACTACATCATTTCTCAGTTAAAAAATATTATTTCGTGTAATATTTTGTATGGAATATTTTAAAACGCATATCAATGCTATTATAATCAATGTCAGACTTCTAGAGAATCTAGAAATATCACCTTTGGATTTGAGTTAACTCAATTTTATGCAGTGTCTCGTCGTGATCGATAATGCACCTATTGATTTAGAAATCAACGTAAAATGTTATACGTTAACTAAACTGGTGTGGAAGAAAACTGATTACATTAGTTTATTGCATGTATACTGTTCAGCTTTTAATGTTAAGGATTTAGTCGCGAAATTTTTATTAGAATAAAATATTTCATCATCATCATCATATCAGGCCCGTGATAGTCCACGCTTAAATAGGCACTTCCCCAAAAACCACCTCAATCCATTAGAAGTTTTGCTTGTCACGCATGACCTGATCACTGCTGGTCCAATGTTTGGTGGACTGACACATTTAACATGAAAAGTACAAGTATAGAATTGTCCGTACTGTTAATCTATTAACCGACAAATAATAAAATTAATTACTATGATATTAAAATTTAATTAGTTTCGTTCATGAGTAATTTATACAAACTAAATTTAGTATGCCTTTAATCAGTAGAATACTATTAAAATGATCGAACTCAGAAATTAAATTACAGAAATAATGATATTCTTAAATTGGTATATTTAAAAAAGTATTAGTCAAACCAAAGTTTCCTAGCTATTTGTGAAACCATAATCTTCCGATATAAAATACTTAATCTTCGGTTATTACTGAGAATGTTTATTATGTTTTTAGTATTTATGCCATGTGCATTGTTCAGTCAGTCTCAGAAAATCGTTCCTTCTTATCAATTTCTGAGGTACCATGCAACATAGTTTCAAGAACATCATCATAATTATAATTTGAAAGCAACTGACCGCAATAACTATTTAACTACTAAGCTTGCCTTAATAATAGCCACCATGGATGGAAAGTTAAGAAACGCTCTTACTTTAAACTACCATTACAATGAGAGATTGAATTAGTTTGAGTTATTAATGGAAAGTTTCAATACGTTTTTCTTACAGTTTAAAAACTATATTCTTTTCTGTCTTGCAGAAATACTATTTCATTGTGAACTTGATCTAAAAATGTTATTTTAGATATTTCATGGTTTATGAAAACCAATTTTATTAAACTAGTAAGTGTCATGAGATATATGAATCAAAAGAGGTACTAACATTAATCTTTAAATGGTCGAGAGTTTTATGTTTATTAAGTTTACTCATACATGTGATCTTTACTTATAGGTTTTCTACTTTAGAATGCATAGCTAAATAGTTATAAAGCCCATGATATATCCAAAATATTAAATCATGGGTATAGTTAGTATACTGCTGAAACCTGAGTGTGATCAGGGATCTCTTAAAAACAAAGAGGACTCTGGTTTTATTATATTAAATATAACAAATTTGCAATATTTTTTAATGTAGTTGGTTAAACTTTAGACCAACTTAAAGTACAATCGTTAATTACACATTGTCAAAGAGAAAATCGAACTGAATTTGAATGAATATTAACAATAGGTCAACTGATACCAGACCGATTCATCCAACGTTTGTGTACTGAAAAGCCGATCTATGGAATATTAGAATTTAGCTTTAAAGAGAATCCAGTGGATATCACTACGAGATGTTCGTTTCTACGTATGCTATATTGCAGTCTAGGTTTGGCTTATTTATGAAATCAATTTAGATTGTATGAAACTTTTGGATACATTATATTTCATTTTTTGTATTAATTATACATACGCTTTCATTGAAATTTACAACGTAATCTAAATTTATGAATGTTTGATTTACAGTTTAGCCAAGTTAGACTCGGAATAAATATTAGAGCATCGAAATTACGAGTATAAATTATATGATAAAAAGTCAAGGTAATAATGCATGCTTAACGCAATTTGATTTTGCTTTTAAGTCATGCTCGTTGGTAATAGTTTTAGTATGTGAAAACATAGGAGCATACCAATTGATTTCCTCAAGTAAATAACCTAATATTTTGGATAAGTATAAATCATAAAGTGAAATACACTTTATAATTTACTTTTAAAAAATACCTGTGCCTGATCGCAAAGTGATGTTAGTGGTAATGCTATCACAGACATTTTAAAAACCAAGAGTAAAACATTTAAACGTGCCGGTGTCAATTATCTTATTCATTGCACAGGATAAAAATAAATAATAGATAAAGTAAACGTTGATATTATCATATGTCATTACAATAAAGCAGCTTGCAATTTTCTTTTAATCAAAACTTGATCCACTTTTAATGGATTATTGCTAATTACTCACACATTTTTTTTACAAAAACAATTTATATTAATAAGTTTTAAATATTTGCAAACTAACAACTAACGAATTCTTATTAAAAGTGAAGAAAATCGAGTCCTCATAGCTGTAAGGGTCGAATACTGAATGAGTTCTTACTGAATGTACTGATATGTGCTACGTGCCTACCCAATGTCCACTGAGATGAAGCAATCATGAAGGGCAAATACACAACACAAGAGAAATGCTTTCTTTTTTGTCGTATTTTTTTTTGTATAAATGGGATAGACAATTCGCTTTTTTTGCGTTCAGTAAAAAATTGTAAGAGTAGGAATTAATTGTAACGTCACTTTATTTATTTTTATTTTCAGAATATTATTTGTTTTGTGTGTTAAAATGCAAATTTTATGATGTAATAAAAAGATTAATCGATCTATAATATAAAAGCACGCCTTCTGAACAACTGGAAATATTTTTTAAGGGTGATTATTATTGTTATTATTTTATTTAGGTTGTTATTATTTTTCGATCAGTCTCCTGTTGTGGTTCATAAATCGTAAGAATCGTGTTATTACATTTTTGTTAATATCAGACTATCTTATAATAACAAAATATGTATTTTTCATTATAACTGTATTTTAAATTATTTTATAGAAATTTTAGTAACATAATTGAAACAAATGAAAAAAAATAATTACAAACTTATGACAGAAACCTGCGTTGTAGATAAATATTCAAAACTATTTATTCTTTCAAGTGAGAGACCAATATTCGAGCGAACATTTCTAACATATAATGGATTGTTTGTATAAATGGTCGTATTTGACTTTTTTCTTTTAAATATTTCATCAATAATTTTATTAGTGATAATTAAATTGAGAAATAAGTAAACTTAATTTCGTAGTTGAGTAAAAAGTTCTAAACTGCATTTAAATCGTCTAAAGAGAGATTTTTTGTTATCTTTTGTGTAACAGACATATAAAGTGGATTTATATTTAATCAAAATTTTGGTTGAACTTGTAACACTGATAAGTGTACCTTCAAACTGTGTAAATTTAATGAATAATTAAAAAATATATTAACGTTTGGGATACGGTCCACAAACCCCCTAATATAGAAGGCGTGTTTTGGGAGAGGCCTATGTCCAGCACTGGACTAACAGAGGCTAATGATGATGATACATTTAAATGAAGTTTAAATGCTCGGCGATGTCCACGACCGTATAAATACAACATGTCTGTAATTAAATGTTTCAATTAAAAAGATCGCTGTATCGTGGAATCCAGTTCACTATCAGTTTGCTTTATCTGTATATTGTTAGAGGTGAATTATATTCACCTGCTGTGATGATATTTTTTTATATTTGAAATTTCAGCAGATGTTTGTACAGCGTTGCTTGGTGAAATTGAATCTCTGAACACATTAGCAAACACTGTTTGGTAATCATTATGTCCCCATAGAATTTTAACAGAAAGATTCTTAAGTTTGGCGTTAGAGTTTTATATCACAATAATTGATTGAGCGAAACAGAAATAATTAATTTCTGTCTCAAAGATTTTTCCTATCTACATTCTTTTGACCGTTAAGACAACGGTTATATTTTTATATAATAATAGAGCAAATATTAATAAAAGAAACGAATAAGCTTTAAAATATAGATTAATATAATCATTACAGGATAATTTTTTTCTTTTTAATAATGTTCGTATTTTACAGCTGAAAATATGGAATAAATATATTAGTAGTTTATTTATATTTTCATTTTCCTCATTATGTAGCGTAAGTAATAAGTAGTCGATAATTAGCGATATAATATAAACATGGAAAGGAAAGCGTCTATTACCTTCTTATTAATTTCTGACGTTGTTCCAAGAAACTCATCATGAATGTAATTTGCAAGCTACGTGCTTGCTATCAATATTTAACGACCAAGCTCGTTTCAATAATATTCATAGATAGAAAGTTGTAGAATCACGTCTTGTAACAATGAACTGCAAATACTAACGAGATATCGAATTGAACTTAGACCAATGAATGCATTTTAAAAAATGTTTTTTTTCTTTCGGTTTTAAAATAACCAGTCACAGAAAGATCAGTTTAAAATCACAGTCATGAATAGACACCGATTCATTTTACCTTTTTGCCAAAGGATGTATTGTTTTCAGTATTCAGAAACGTTTATCATAGAACTCATTTTATTTTATTACCTTTCTTTACTTTTAATCATACGTTATCGTACGTAAAGGTTCAGTCAATAAAATTTGAAATTAATAATAACTTGCGTTCATAGCTAACGTTTACAAAGTCAAATGATGATTATACGTAATTTCAGATAGAATATATAATATAATAGCTTACAACAATAACATTGATCAGCTTCAAGATTTCACTGTAAGATTTATTATTCAGATAGGATAATCTAATATTTAGATAATATATCAATTTAATTTAAACTTACTAGATTTAAACCAAGATATTCTAGTAGACTTCTAATTTATTGCTTAAAGGGATTTTAAAAAAACATATTGAACAATTACTGAACCCGTAGTTCAGCGTAAAACTCAGGAGAGAGAACCAAGTTTTGTTGTCTTTCTTAGTGTAAGCAGAGAATCTAAGGGGCTGCAGACTGTATCGTCAGTCAGGTACCGTAAAAACTTGCTTGCGTTTTGCGAGTGATACTAGCTATGTACTAAGACAATCGAAATATTTAGTGGTAAATTATACGCCTGGACCGTAAGAAATGTTCTGTGAGGAAAATCCGACTTTGTTTGCCCAATTGTATGTCTAATTTGGCACGGTATTCTTTCGCTTAACGATTGTTTGGTTAACTTTTTCGTCTAGTCCATTTTAAACAAAGCCAAGTTTCAAATTTTATACAAGAAACATACCAATTTATCACGGGTTTAATAAAATTCTAATAAGCAGAAAGATTAAAACAGTATTCTTTTAACACTTTTATGTTAATATCTAAGAAACACTATAGGGTTTACAAATAAAAGTTACAAAGTTTCTGCTATACGTTTTTTTGTTTTGATCTTCGTATTAAATATACAGCGTGTCCCAGATGAACCACGACCTGTTTCTAAATCACACGCCCATACTCAGGCTAGGCAGAGTTTTAGGCACCTACTACCAATTCTTGTGAAGCGAGATCCATGTCTCGGATGGGCATGTAAAGTCGGTCCATTCCACCAACCGCATTGACCAGTGGTGATACGGTCAAAACCCAATGGATAGGGTATTGAGGTAGTCCTAGCAGTGACAACATGATGATGTGATGATTGAAAACAAGAGTATTCGTCCGATTAATGCCAATGGCGACCTTATAATACTGTTGTATACGGAGTATTCTACTAGAACATTAATGTATATGAAATTTTATCATTATGGCTATTAAGTTTGCTAATAAATGTTTTATGTTGTAGTACTTTAAATACAATGTCACGAAAATCAGTATTCTCAGATTAATAAAGATGAGAACATTTTTGATAATATTTTTTTTTTAAGTCTATATTGACTAAAATTTGTTATAACATATTTGGTATATTAAAAATGTAACAGAACTTCACTGAGATTTATATAAAGCTAATTTAAGAGTGGTGTAGTAGTGAAAAAATTGTTATAAAAATGAAATGTTTGTATGTGTGTAGAAAAGTGAATTTCTAATAGATAAAATTGATAGTAAGTACCCAAATGATGGGCAAAAATAAGAAGCGTGTCGCAAAAAATGTTTTATGCCATTGCGAGGTGTTGGAATTTCTAAGATGGATCAAATAAAAGAACATAGAATGGTATATTTTAAATAAACCTTCAAAAATGAGCCATTGAATTATTTCGAAATACTGTTTAAAAATATAATACATAGAATGATGTTTACTTTTGAGTATAGTTAATTATAATAATTTAGTAAACTATAGAAGATAGTACAAACACTCAAATAATACTAAAAAATTCAATATATTAGTAATCAAAAAATGTATTGGTAAATGATAAATATTTATTTCGTATCTAAAGAAAATGCTACATTAATATTTACCTTTGAGGTGGTTGCCCATGAGAAATACGATCCATTTCCTGTTGTAGTTCAAGAATGTTGAGGATAATGCCAGTTAATCTAGTGTAAATATAAATGTGTATTTCGTTTTATATCTAATGGATTACGGTTGTTTTCTTAAAGAAATTTTAAAATAATACACATTTATAAAATTTGTTTTTGCTTTATTGTAATGAAATTAACATAGATCAATAACTGGCCGTAAGATTTACATACTTTTTTTTATGTCAGGTTGCCAGATAAAAACAATTTTAGTCCCGACAGTGAGCTGGAGAATATAATGGATGATTATTTTTTTGATTTTCATCTGTGAATGTGTCGAGCGTAGTCGATGTCGATTTATGTCTAATTTGTTGCTTTATTAAAGAGCGAGGATGATATTAGTTTTAATATAATACTTTCCATTGATTTCAAATAATACTATACATATTCAATATTGCAATTTTGCTATTACGCGAAACATTAGGTATAATTTACGCAATAAACTCCGTAAAGCTATATTTTTCAATTAATCGTAACTTATTTATCATGGTGTTGTGTTTTCGAAAGTTTGTTTATTCAGTTTGGTTTATATAGTTATTGCACAAGCGACAATATTTTATCGAATTTAAAAAGAGTAATGACTTCGTTTATTACATTTAAAAAAAGCACGAACCGCAGTTTCACTCGTTTAAAGAATAGAAATGTGTATGTATCGATATAAAATTATTTTAATAGTATACCCATTTCAGGACTTACAATCTTTAAAGCTTTGCAATGTATATGAAAATGATTTAGGACCGTTCATACCATATGTCTCTGATGAGATGTTTCAATTAAAAAGGTCGCTGTATCGCGCAATCCTGTTTGCAATCAGCATGTTTGCTTTGTCTGGATATTGTTTGAGAATATTTTTTCTGCTGTAAAATTATAACAGGCGCTTGTACATCATTTCTCCGTAAAAAAAATAATATTTCATGTAGTGTTTTGTATGGTAAAGTTTAGAACGCATATCGATGCCATTATGATTAATGTCAAACTCTAAAAAAAACCAGAGATTTAAATTAACTACTCAATTTTTATACGGTGGCTCTCTCCTCTGTGATTGATAATGGAATTGTTGATTGAGCTAGAAAAAAAACATCTAAACAATCGCCTTTTATCAGAGTTTCAAATTTATATTTAAAAATCGAATCTATCATAGATTCGTAAGTCTTAAACTATCCAGAAAAGAAACGGTAAATAACTTTGCGGTCGATATTTTTATACCTTTTTTATTAAATCAGTGGTAATAATAATGATAACCAATTAAAATTTAACATTCTTTTTTCTTGATTTTACATCGCTTTTGTGATTATGTAATGCATTGTCCCATAGAAAATATTTAATCGGAATGTATAATGTTTACGACGAACAAATCACGAAAGACAGAAAACTTATCACGTGTCGCAGCTATTCAAGTTTTCTACAAGATCGCTGATTAGTGTCGACCGAAATTTTTATTGTAATAGTCCACTGCTGACATAGGCTTGGCCTACATACATCTCTATTCGCTTAGGGTTGAACTGTATCCCACCACGCTGTCCAATGCGGGTTGGTGGTGACCCCGACTTCATATAAAAGTAGAAGTAACGTGAATCGGTCATGTTATTTAACTCGTCATATAATAAAATACAATTACTATGACATTAAAAATTTAATTAGTTTCCGTTCATAAGGAAGAGCAATTTACGTACAGATTTTATATTAGGGGTATGCCTTAACGCAAGTAAAGATACATTTATTTAAAATGATCGCAACCGTAAGGAAATTAAATTCACAGAAATATAACGACTTTCTACGTCAGAAATTATAGTCACGTTCTTAAAAAATAGCAAATTCTCAACATTTCTAGATTTTGATAAATAAAACATTGTTCCGATAAAAAATACTTAATCTTCGCAGTATGATTGACAGAATGTTTAATTATTTGTCTTTGTATTTATGTCATGTGCACTGTTCAGTCAGTCTCAGAAAATCATTCCTTCTAATCAACTTCTGAGGTACCATGCAACATATATTCAAGAAAATCATCATAAATATAATTTGAAAGCTGCAATCATTATTTTACTACGCTTGCTTTAATAATAGCCACCATGGATGGAAAGTTATAGAATCACGTCTTCTAACTTTAAACTAAAACTTCTAACGAGATATAGAATTCAGCTTAGAACAATTAATGCGGATTCAATAAGGTTTCTTACAGTTTAAAAATCAGTTATAATATTTTTCAGTTTTGTAGAGATACAATTTCATTGGGAACTTTGATCTAAAAAAATATTTTTTATGTATTTTGATACGTTTTTGAAAACTAATTTCATTAAACTAGCTATGCTTTCTATAGATCTAAATCAGTGTAGCTAAATTTTAACGGTTTTAATTAACATCGAAGTTCGTTAAGTTTAAATTAATTTACAATTACATACATGTAGTCTTTTACATGATCATCACTTTTTAAAGAATTTCAAAATAGATAATCCAAAATCATTTAAGTCGAGATATAGTTATTAAAGGACAAAACTGTGCTATGATCGACAGAAAGACATTTCCTTAAAAAACAAAGAGGACTTATATTTTTAGTTGATATTAAAAACATAACAATTTTCTAGTAAAATCTTTTAATGTACAGTTTAAAAATAGCTTTAGATCAAACTTAAAATACAATCGCTAATCACTCATTATCAAAGAGAAAATCGAACTGAATTTGAATGAATATTTAACACAATACGCTAACCGATTACAGTGGTCCAGATTCATCCAACGATTTATTGTGTACTAGATAAAGCGCGTGGTCATTCATTAATTTTCCCAGATAACTGAAAATTCATAGATTCAGCTTTTGCCGATTTTGGGTTATCGATCAATTAAAAATAAACTAGCATTAATATGAAAAGAATTGAGAAAATTATATTAATACGACAACGTAAATTGAATCTCCCATGCTGGTGTAAATAATTAATTTATTTGACAGGTTTTAAGAAAAATACATAGTGAAGTGGCAGTGGGCTGGTCACATTAGCCGCAGACTTGACAAGTGGTGCTGGAGTCGCAAAGTTTTGGGGTGTAGACCGAGGCCCGACAAACCTAGTGTGCGACGCCCTGCGATAAGATATAGTGACGACAATCGAAAGTGGCCGGTGTGGACTGGTTGAGAATAGCCCAAGATCGGAAGCGGTGGCATGTACTAACCTAGCTTCTAAATCTTAATAATTTCATGGTACAATTTTTTTAACACGTTAAACTAATTTCACTCATATTTGTATTAATTAAAGAACCGCTTTTAATAGCCAGCTTTGCTTAAGCTGATTTTTAAAAAATTTTAATTCTTTCTAGATTCTATCTTACATTTTATTCCAGTATTTTTAAGTAATATTACTAAAACTCAAACGCTAAACAGTACACCGATATAGGATAAGAACATTCTTAAAGACACATTCAAAGCTATATTACTAGGGTTAGGAATTGATTCCATATTTGTTGTAATATCTAAGCCAAACTGAGTATGAAACAGGGTTTAAAGAAAAAAGTTAATATTTTATTAATATCTTTTATTTTGACCTTCATATTAGATATAGGACGTCACGTCCTGGTAATTAAGTACGATGCCTAATGGCGAGCCCTTTTATATTCATTATGATTTATGCGGAATACTCTGCTGGAATATCAAATGTTATCCTTAGCTTTAAAGATGAAATTTCTAAGCCCTATGAGTAAAAAATGTTTCTATGTGTGCAGTTTTAATTGCAGTTTAGGGCTGGTTTTTTTACTTAATTTATTTTATGAAAGTTCTGCATTCATGTTATTCCATTTTTGCTTTAATTACACATTTTTTTTTAATTGAGATGTACAAAGTAATCTAAATTTATGAATGTTTGAGTTACAGTTTAGCCAAGTTAGACTTGATTCATATTAGAGCAACGATTAGAAGTTGTATGAATAAAATTATAATAGACAAGGTAATAATCTTATCTCAGTTTGCTTTTAACATATGCTCGTTGGCAATAGGTTCAGTTTGTGGAAACATTGGAGCGTACAAATTGATTTCCTCAAGTATAAGTATAAATCATAAAATTACTGTGCTTGACCGCAAATATTGATGTTATAGGTAAATGAAATATAAAAGAATTTTGTCATGCTATTACATATATTTTAAAAAATAAGACTAAAATATTACAACGCATCGGTGTCGATTATCTAATTCATTGCACAGGATAAAAATAAATATTGGATAAAGTAAACGTTGATATGATAATATCAACGTTTACTTTATCTAATTACATAATACAATAGAAGCTTGAAAAATTTGAAGCTTATGTCATGACATATGATAATATGTCACTACAATAGAAGCTTACAATTTTTTAATCAAAACTTGATCCACTTTTTATGGATTATAGCTATTTACTTACACATTTTTTTTAAAACACAGTTTATATTAATAAGTTTTAATTATTTGCGAACTAACAACTAACAAATTCATATAATAGACTTGTTCTTAGAAAATCGTGTTCAATTAATGACCCAAAATCCTCGTAACTGTAAGGATCGAATACTGAATGAGTTCTTACTGAATACGTGCTGCCTGACTACCCAATATCTACTGAGGCTATCACGAAGAGCAAATACACAACACAAGAGAAATGCTTTCTTTTTTGTCGTATTTTTTTTGTATAAATAGGATAGATAATTCGCGTTTTTTGCGTTCAGTAAAAATTTATATTAGTAGGAATTAATTGTAGCTTACATCACTTTATTTCTTTTTGTTTTCAGAATGTTATTTATTTGTGTGGCAAATTTTATAATGTAATAAAACGTTTAACTCGATGTATAATATGAACACCTTCCACCTTCACACTTCACACCTTCTGAACAACAAGAAATATTTTTAAGGGTGCTTTGATATTATTTGCGATCAGATTCCTGTTGTGTGCACCAATCTTAAGAATTGTGTCAGATTATCTAATGTTAACAAAATGTATTTTTTCATTGAAATTGTATTTTAATCAATTTTTATAAAAAGTTAGTAGCATAAGACATAAATTAAAAAAAATTAAGTACACTTAACGAAACATGCGTTGCGATAAAATTCATTACGATTTGTTTTTCAGCGTAAGTATAGACCATCTTATTAGCCACATCTAATAACTTTTAAAGGACCATTCACAGTGGTTAAGAGCATTCTCTGTAAGTTAAATTATATCGAAATTAAGAGGAATTTATACAATTTTACAACTTCATACTGGGTTGTAAGTATAAAGGCTCGTAAGTTGACTTTTTCACTTCAAATGTTTCGTCAATGATTTTATTTGTGATAATAAAATTTTGTATGTATATCTACATGCAAAATTTTATCTTGTTGAGAAAATAAACGTAATGTTATAGTTGAAAGAAATTAAAAATCGTCTAAAGAGAGTTTCCTTGCTATCTTTTGTGTAACAAACATTTAAAATTCATTTATATTAAATAAAAGTTATGCTTGTACTTGCAACACTGATAAGTGTACCTTCAAAACTGTCTCAATATAATGTTTGAATAGAATTTTGTATATTATTTAACGTTTGGGATACGGTTCAACCTCCCGGTTAAACCCTCTAATAGAGAAGGGAGAAATGGCTAAAAGGGAGAACTATGTCCAGAAGTAGACTGACACAGGCTAATGATGAAGATATATATAAACGAAGTTTAAATGCTTAGCGATATCCACAACTATATAAATACGACATGACTGTGATGAGATGTTTCAATTAAAATGATCGCTGTGTCGTGCAATCCAGTTCACTATCAGTTTGCTTTATCTGTATATTGTTAGAGAATAATTCACCTGCTGTGATGATATTTTATTATATTTGAAATTTCAGCAGATGTTTGTACAACGTTGCTTGGTGAAATTGAATCTCTGAACACATTAACATTAGCATTTGTTTTCTTTGTATGTATATTGTCAGAGAATAATTTACCTGTGGAGATGATATTTTTTTTGTATTTGAAATTACAACTGATGTTTGTACAATGTTGCCTGGAGCGTGAATATTATTTTTTGAAATGTCTTGTGCAGTCTTTGAACCTTAATGAACTCCATTTCTATTTTTGTTTTAAACATTAGCAAATATTATATACCTTCAAAACTGAAGTTAACCAATTAATTTATTTGCTGTGGCTGTTATCAATAAGAAATTCACAAATTTTAAAAAGACTGAACTTTAGCCGGAAATGATTATGTACAATTAATCATATACAATCTCTAGATAAGTTATACTGCAATCTCTCTGAAGAACGAAGCTATAAATCACATTAAAAGTGCTCAATGCTACAGATTTAAGTTTTCCGTGAACGTTAATGCAATTAATGATAGGGTTAGACAAGAATGACTACCTATCAATCGTTCTTACGTCAATCATTTGCGTCCAATTTAACTTTGGTAATCATTATGTCCCCAAAGAATCACAATAGAAGGAATATAAATTTAAGCGTGACGGTTTTTTATTACAATAATCGATTGAGCGGAGTTGAAATTGACAATTTTACAATATGTTCCATTTATAGTAATTCATGTCCTTATTATTCTCAATGATATTTGTTATTTACCTCACTGAAGCTATTTTCAACACATACAGAGCCCATATACACCTTTTCTTTTTTGTGATTAAATAGTACTTAGAGCTCCATCAAAAGAGTCCTCCATCCTAACTTCAGTATAAGTAAACTTGTAACGAGGATGTATATTTATTATAAACATCTCACTAAACTTTCTTTTAGAGATATGTTCTTTCTCTCAAAGTCTATATACTTTCAACATAATAATTATTAACATTTATATAAAATGAAGATTGATAAATTTATAAGCATGTAAATTAATTTAGCAGCACATTTTTGGTTAATTACTTAGTTACTAAAATTATAAAAGAACAATTATTTACCTGGAGGTTCCGAACAATTTTCTTTGACCAAAGTAACTTTGGTATGTAAGTTTTAATGAACCACACAATTTTATTCTTTGATTCACGTTGATACACAAGCTGAGACTGAACAAAGATTTGATACAAAAGTCGAGATACACAATCTCCGAGCGGCTTGTTTATTTCATTTGGCAATAGTCACACTATTTTTGAAGCCATTGTTGTGCCATGCACAGTACAGTTTACGCAGTGCATACTTTCATGTGACCGTAAAGACGACCGTCGTAATCAATTTTACGTGAGATTAAAGAAACGTCGTTTAAAAGATTCAAACAATGGTATTGAAATGAAGATATTTTCAGTAGATATATATTAGATGCTACATCAAATCACAACAATGAAATCATTCAAATGGACTTAGTGAATAAGAATAAGTAAGAATTCTGAGTTTTTCTACTGTAATAACTGGATATTCGTGAAATCGTTGTGCATGGAATTTTTTTATGAAAATGTATTAGGAGTCGATAATAATTATTACATTATGAATAGGGAAACTAAATAGTTTTTGCTGTTTTGGTATTAGTTTACAACGCAGTACGCAACATTATTGTAAAAATTCGTCATGCCGAGCCTCAACCTCCACTCCAGAACTTTCCGAGTCCAGCGCTGGTTAGTTCTTGCGACTTATGTGACTGGCCCACTGCTTACTCATCTTCTGCTTACTTATCCGGTACGCTAAATGTACGACTCTGGTTCTCTGACGGATCACATCATTCAATAGCAAAGCCGAATTTCTTACATGTCTTTCCGAAGCAAATATGTTCTTAGATTATTGTAAATCAGGTAATTTTCTCTCTATCTAGTGTTCTTTGAGAATCTAGAAAACATAAAAGGATTGTTGACTCTTCGCAGGATAAAGTCCCGCGAACTCCAGTTTTCGATGCGTGACAATGAAAATATTATTATTAGAATAATATATAGATAAATATTTTACATACTTACAAAAAGATTACAGTTATCCTGTTTAGAAAAAACTTAAGGTCTTTATTGTATATTCCTATATTGCGAAAAATTCTAAGCTTCAGCTTTGGGTATTAAAAATATGGCTCTTAAAAATAAATACTTGTGTTAAAACTAGGAAATTCTTTTCAATGGCTGTATCTGTAAGACCAGTTATTTTTTTGTCTTGTTATTTGATGTTTGTGCACTTTTACCGTTCTTTTTCATAGCTGGTGTTGTTCCATTTATTGCCATTACCTGGAAAATAAATACAAATAATTATTATTTCATTCATTGTAAATTATAATAATGTTTTTATTTGGGAGACGAAGAGAACGAGAATTTTTTGCCTAACTACGCCGTAGCTTTGTAAAAAGTAAAAAAATAATGGCTTTAGCAAGGTTAATATGAAATATCTTTATGACATGATTTATTTGAAATAGAATTTAGTACATCTCTTTTCGTAAAATTTGAATGTTTCCGCCCGATTAATCAATTACTGTGCTATAAAAACTCATAGAAAATTTTTGGTTTCTTCCGTGAAAATTCTCAGAGGCCACAATGAGTACCAAAGTTAAATTGGAGCCGCAAATGTTTGACGTAACGACGATTGATGGGATGTCATTCTCGTGTAACCCTATCATTAATAGCATTAACGTTTACGGATAACTTAAATCTTTAGCCTAGACCACTTTTGATGTGATTTATAGAGCCACCTCAGAGAGATTTCGGTACGACCTATCTAGAGGTTGCAAAGGATTAAAAATAGAGAATAATATCCGGCTACTTTAATAGGCTTTTTAACATTTTTTCCTTTCTTAGAAACAGCAATGAAGTTGAATTGTTAATATCAGTTTCGAAGGTGAATAATGTTTGCTAATGTGTAAAAATAAACGTTCACAGATTCATTGAACATAACATTACATAAAATCATCGCACCAAGCTATTTTGTACGAACGTCTGTTGTAATATCAAGTACATCATTACAGCAGGTAAATTATTTTCTAACAATATTCTTACAAAGCATACATGCTGATAGCGAACTGGATTGCAGGATACAACGATATTTTTACACAGTTATTTTTTTAAACCTGAAACACACGGCTTATCAGAAATAAAAATATTTTACATGAACTTTGGTGGTGACAAACCAAATTGTAAATAAACAGCGAACTTGCACTTCCCTTAACAGTCTTAGGCCACAACAGGAAATGGACCGCATTTATTACAACAGAGCACCTTGACAAAGGTCTATTCTGATGAGATATTTCCTTTGGTTGAAGAAAGCTAGACTATCTCTGAACTATACAATATAAATTATATAGTACGGATAGCTTAAAGAGATATTATATTAAAACGTTACCTTTAAATATGTATAATGCTTTTCATTTTAACCTAAAGTATCTTTGTGGAAACCCTTTATATATTTACTTATATTTTCATTAGCCAACAAAAATATGATTAACTTCAACTGATGAGCAAAAGTTCAATGAACATTTTACATAATTTTTTTAATCAAATAATGTACTTTGAACGCGAAAAATCCATTAAAAAGAGGATTATCCATTAATATATCGGCAAAAATTAAATTCAATTTTGACATAGTCCAATACGTTAGATATACAACACAATAGAAATGTGAGTTTAATTAATTGAACCGAAATTCTCATAGCCATAAGAGTAGAAAAATAAATGAAATCTAACTGAATATGTGCTACGTGAGTACGCAATGTCCACTGGGATAGAGCAATCACGAAGGGTAAATACATATCAGAAATAAAGTATATTTTCTTTTGTGTATAAATAAGAGAGGTAAACCAAAGATTCCAACAAAATTACTTTTGATTTAATACCTACGTAAATTTTATATGCATGTATTATAATTTCTATACTATAATTGAGAGATAGTTTAGCTTTTAAAACCAAAGGAAATACCTCATCGGAATGGACCTTTATCAAGGTGTTCAGTTGTGATAAATACGATCCGTTTCCTGTTGTGGTCCAAGACTATTAAGGATAGTGCCAGTTAATCTACTGTTAAAGGAAATGTGTATTTCGCTCCTGTTTTAATGGGTTATTGCTATCTATTTACAGGTTAAGTAAAGAATAAGTTTTAAACAAATATGTAAAATACCCACGCTCTTGTAAAAATAATGAGACTTCATGACTAATCATAAAATGATACAAATAGGCCTGATTATAGATATAGTCATTTCACCTGTATCACATCTAAGATGGCATCGCTATGTTTATTTCTGTTGCCCATTGTGTCAAATATTCATTGAAATTCGATAACATTTTGTTCATCATGGACATCAATGTGTGGTTATAGATTCAATTTGTGACTGATAGACGGTCCTTAAAAAGGATTATTACTTTTGAATGATTTTATAGAGAGTCGTTACATTATTTCTATCTAATTCTCAGTTTATTTTTACAGTCATTGTTATCAAAAATTAGTCAGTTTAAATTGACTACTAAAACCTTAGCACCAAGGCTTAAAAATATTTAAAATATACGTGAATTATTGGAAATACAAATTTTTCAGTAGTACAATACTATTGCTTTTTCCGTGATATTTTACTCTTTAAATAAAAAATCTTTATGATGAAAAAAAATGGTCTATCTACGGATTTACAAATGTCCTCTGACCCCAAACGACACGATATATGTAGGTCATCAAACTAATAAGTAATTCTAAACCTGGGATTGTTCGTCCCACCTTTTTTTATATCTGAGCCATGTATAATAACTTTAGGTCAATATGTATTAATGGATCAAAATTATTCAATACCGAGTCTTCAAATTAGGTAATATTATTTAGGTATTACACTCAACTTTGTGTTTTAATATAAAGTCACAAATCAACAGGAATTGCATTAAAACTTTCCAGATTATTTTAACCATTTTGACCGACTTCCCAAAAAAAGGACGCACTCAATTTGGAGCGCATGTGTTTTTTTTATTACATTATTTCTTTGCTCCACTCCTAGTGCTTCGATTCAGTATTAATTTTTTAAATGATAGATATTAGCTATCATTTGGTCCCATTTTATAAAATAATTTAGTGCGTAGCATGGTGAGAAACTTTCCAAAATCCGCTATTGGAGAAGGCGTCCATTAAGGGAGACCTATGTCCAGCAGCTTATATTCAAAGCTTATTTAAGCTAGAATAGTATCAGTTTACATAAATGTTAATGCATTTAAAAAAATCGTCATGTTATGCACATAGAACGTGTGATACATTACAACTTGATTAAATGATTATCATAAAAGAGAGGAGGAGGTAGAGATTTAAAATGCAGTGGTGGAAATCTCGAGGTAGTTTCTTGCAGAGAGTATGTTGTTATATATTTATATTGCGCAAAATTAAATTCAGTCATATTTTTTGTTAAAATTTTATCTTTTTTGTTAATATTGATATTCTATTTGTTATACTAATTAAATTTCGTTTTAAATTTATTGTAAGTACTCATAATAAGAACCACAAAAGCAATAGGGACCATGTACAAACTTTAATATATTTTCTTTAATATTGTTTAGAGAAAATTTTATACATCGCAACGTAAAATCAAATATTATGCCACATTATACGTATAAAAAACCTATTTTAAATTATCCTTATCTGACTCGTTCTTAAAGAAATTTTTAATTTACGTCACTGAAGTCATTAACGTTTCACTTTGCAAAGTACGACCTCAGACTTTTAATCATATACAGAGAAATGCCATTTCTACAGTTCCTTTTTTGTAAAAAAAAATTTGTACTTGGAGCTCCAACAAAGGAGTCCTTGTCTATAATTTCAGCTCTCTCGTTCTTAGCTCAAGTGAAAATAAACTCGACTGGAACAAGGAAGTACATTATTATAAACGGGTCAAAGAATTTTCAATTTAAGATTTTTCCTCTGATTCTATGAAAATGTTATGTTTTAATTATTTAGATATATATATTTAGATATATACAGAAAAATATAGGAGAGTATATTCATTTTGAAGGTTACTTATTATAATTCTTTAAACCTTTTTTTTTTATGCATGGACTGTACTTGATAGTTAGGTAATCTTTTTTTAACCAATTGGAAGACTTGAGTCGATGCAGGAATTGAATCCGAGAACTACAGTTACTAATACGCAAGCTGTAGCGTTGGCTACGAAGGTTAACAAGTTAATTTAAACTGACTTATCCAAAGATGGTGAAGATACGTTTTGTGAGAAACATGATATATGATAACATCGCCAGAAAAACTGTACCAAGAAGAAAATGGAAATATTGTAACGATTCAGCATAAAATAAAAGATTTTATTCAGTATCGTTAATATCGATAAATACTATAATAAAAATACTTTTTAAGTACCCTCTATCAGTCAAATTAAATCTATAATCACACATTATTACAGAAAAAATGAAAGAGAAGTTTCAATGAATATTTCACACAATAAGCTAACCGATTACATTGGTTTAGTTTCATTCGACAATTTATCGTGAACTAGATAAAGCGCGTAGTCATTCATTCATTTTACTAGATAACGGAGAAAAATATTTTATAGGACGCTAGTATAAGTAATCTATTGATAAATATTAAACAATATTGACATAAATAACAAGTTTCGAATACTTTATGTACAGAATTGACGAACGCTTGCTACCGCTTGCTAGTATTTTGTATTGGAATGCCTATTGTAGGAAAAACTGTTTTATAACTTAGTTTTTAGGACAACATGACGTAACGTTATTTAAGTTTGTTGTGATGCAACGATGATAGGTTCAAACTTTAATATATGTAGCGTATATAGCGGTGTTATCGCCTCGAAATTACTTTACTACGAATTATGATTTAAATGAGGTAAGTAGACAATTTTTAGGTATAATCATTACGACATGTCACGGTTATTAAGCACTACGCCTAATGGCAAGCCATTTTATAGTACTTTTCTTGTAATAAATAAATGACGGTGGAAGTAAATTTATACATCGTAATATATCATATATAATCTATATACGTGACAATAATATACTTGGTAAAAAAATAAATCTATTAATACACATTACAAACTGCTAACATAATCCAATACCTCAACAATAGAAATACAAGTTCGATTAATTGAACCAAAATACTCATAGCTGTAAGGGTCGAATACAGAATGAGTTTTCACTGAATATGTGTTACGTGATCTACGCTAGGTCCATTGAGATGGAGTAATCACGAAGGACAAATACACAACACAAATAAAAAGTTTCTTTCTTACATGCTTAAATAAGAAAAGTAAATCGCATTTGTTTAGTTAAGTAACTATAAATAGAAGTGCAAAATATTTTAAGCATAGTTACTTTTCCTTTCATATTTTTCTTATAGTATTTAAGTCAATGTTAAATGAGTTTCAAAATATACTTTTAAAAGAAGAAGTTATATTTGTGAATAGAGGACAAAAAAAACTATTTAACTATACAATATAACAAAGCATTTTCATCCGAAGGAAGTACATCATCAGAATCTACCTTCAAGGTGCTTTCTTGTGTGAAATACGATCCATTTCCTGTTGTGAGCCAAGACTTTTAAGGATAGTGCTAGTTAATCTAAGGTTAAACAAAAATGAGTATTTAGTTTTTCTTCTAGATCATGGTTAATTCTTCACTAAAAACACAATAAGTTGATATTATATGAAGTATTTAGTTTTAAATGTTTATACCTAAACGTTCTTTGCCATAATATTATGCAGAATTCATATCTGTCTTAAAATAATACATATGATATTATGTCTTTAACATTTAAGGTATTTTATGCCTTTAGTTAAGACTAGGAGCAAATGTAAACAAAGTAATAAACATTGCAACAAAGTGACGTCAGATTTATATACGTATAAAGTATTTGAGTTCCTATTATTCGATTGTCACTCACCAAGATATCTGATTGACGTTTTGGTGAGAATTATAAATAATAACGCTAGATTTGTGCCGCCACTGAATTGTCAGGGATTATAATGCTAAAATAATTTTAAGTAATACTAAGGCTTTAATGCTGTATATAACAGTAATTTGTAAACGCTTAACCGAATAGCCGAACATCGGAAGCGGTAGCGTGCATTAGGGGAGGCCTATGTCCAGCAGTGGACTTACACAGGCCGATGATGATGATGATAAAATGCTTAACACAATTAATATTTGAAATAGTCAAATGAAAATATATATACCTAGCCTAAAATATGTATTCACTTCAAAACTGATTTTGATTTCTAGGTAATGTGTTATCTTGATAATAGTAAATTTCAGGTCAAATAATTAGTCTATCCACGAATATACGAATCGGCTTGACCGCAAATGACACGATATAACTAGGTCATCTAAACTAATCAGTAATTACACATGGGATTGGTCGGTCCACCCCTTTAATATTCGACCCAAATATCTTTAGGCCATCTTTTGTGGTAATAAATCATTCTTTGTAAAAGCCTCTTATAGTATACCTTTTTTGGATAAAAACAAAAGTGTCTATGGCCAAAGGAACTTTGTTTATGTATTTTAATTGAAGGTAGATAGAAAAAATTGCTTTATACATTATAAAATTGTCTCTTGTTCTTCTTTTTAGTAATAATTCAAGTTAAGCATTTATTTTAATAGGATTATAAATATTATTTTATAATACCCCTGGCTTAAAAATCGGAGGTCGTGGTTCAAATCACGCTTGGAAACAACTTTGTGTTATCATTGTTTTCTAGTTAGTTAGGACAATTTGGGCCAATCCCCTAATTGTCTGAAAAGTAAGATGATCCATGCATTAGATGGGCATGTAAAAAGTCTGTCCTCCCACCAACCCACATTGAACCAGCGTGGTGAGATACGGTCCTAAAACTCCCTAATGGAGAAGGCATGCATTAGGTGAGACCTATGTCCAGATGTGCACTAACACTGGCTGATGATGATTTTATAACCTATAACTTTTGATTCCTAAGTTTTATAATATTTATATTCATGATATGATAATGTTCTCCAAATTGATTTCGACTACGGTGGCCGACCCATGTTAGAGATCAGTTTACTGCGCAGGAGATATTATAGGGCACTAGCGTACGAGCAGAGATAGACAGGACTCTCCCATGGAATGTACAACCGATACGAACGGGGACGCATGACCGATTTTTACATGCTCATCTCACGTACAGATCATCTTACAACACAACATTAATTGGATACAAAA
Organism: Lamproptera curius; assembly: GCA_029286875.1. Taxonomy (NCBI): domain Eukaryota; kingdom Metazoa; phylum Arthropoda; class Insecta; order Lepidoptera; family Papilionidae; genus Lamproptera; species Lamproptera curius. The sequence goes on along the minus strand of JAGSMT010000093.1, from coordinate 392,712 downwards.
AAGCAATAAGAACTAAGAACTAGCTAAGAACAATCCATAATTCTGTAAAAAAAAACTATAACACCGAAACTTACCTATATATTTTCAGTTAAGAAAAGTAACAAAAGGCTGGTATTTAGATGTTGTGATAGAGACTAATGTTTAAATTAGTGTATCAGCGTTTCTTTCTTGAACTCCTACACGAATTTTATTTCTAATTGATAAAAAATCAACAAACAAAACTATTCTTAACCATACGACTCAAAGGCGAAATAACGAATTCATTGTATAAAAATGAAAGTGATATTATTTTCGTTCCGTTTTCAATTCCGTATCGTTCTCTAGTGATTCTGACAAAGATGATTTTCACGGGGCACGGAACAGAAATAACGATCGCACCTTTCGATGAATTTCCAATATCATCTTACAAAGGTATCATTTTAAGCATCGCGTTTTCATTTATTCGAGTACGTCACGACGAGCCAAAAGTAGATATCGATAAAATTAATCCAAATAATTTCAATATTCTAGCGAAATGTTTTGTGAAAATTTTATTTAAATTTACGATTCGACTTTCATGATTTTTGAAAAGTTACAAAGAAATAATTTTATCATGAATTACAGATAATTTGTGTTTGTGTGTTATAATAGTAATTAGCACAACTCAAGTTAACAAGTTATTATTTTACGAGGCTGCCCCTAACGCGTGTCCATTTTATCACACAGAGTGTAAAACACACCATGTTCCGGTTTGAATGGCACTGTAAGAGTATTAGTGGTTAAGTAGCACGTCGCCACTTCCTATCAGATGGTCCGACTGCTTGTCCGCCTACTTTCGCAATAAATTTAAAAATTATTTGCATAAAAAATATATACAGCTTTTCGCAAACAAGGTATAAAACCAAATAAAAAAAGACAGATGCACCATGCCTACCCTCTTTGTTCTAATAGTTGTAAATACTTTTTATGAAAGAGTGTTCAAAATCAACTTTGTTGTCACTGTCCCATATAATGAGCATTTATCTGTTAAATTTATGTGTGCAATTTATTACTGCCCTCTTATTATATATATTTAACATGTTTGTATGTTTATATATTTTATAATTATATACAATAAGTTTAATCAAAGTTATTAAGTACTTGAACCAACAAATTTTATACGAATTGTTTAAATTAATATGAGTATAAAAGCTGGTACTTCAGTTTATAAAGATAAAGACTTAATTATGCATGTGGTTTACCGTCGAGTACAGGTCTTACTTAAATAAAATTGAAAATTCCGTCGCCTCGTCGCAGAATGTGAATATTTGACGTGGTTTTCCGCTTTCGCTGAGGGCATCGAGATAATTCCTGAATGGTAATACGGATATTTATCATTCTTTTACTAGGCAACGGATGGAGGGATCTTGTTCTGTTTTTCAATCAAAATATTAGATTAATAGAACCTTTTTTATGTACATGGCACGACACTTCACTATTTAACCTATTGCCAAATACCGTTTAGTTACAGCAATTTAAGAAGTACAATTACGTACTTTACGTCTAACTCTTGAGGTTAGCCGCAGTTTGATTATTTCCCCTGAGCTTTCTTTGGCTAAATGCACAGGTGAGATACATAGTATCAGGCATGAACGAAATCAAAAACCTGGCCAGTCGTGGAGGAGGCTGCCAACTAGCTGCGAGAAGCCATTCGAATGACCAGGAGAGCGCAGTGACGCGGAAGAAGTTAGATGTGCTGAATCCCGTCCTCGAGCAATGGTATGAGAGGGGTAAGTGGATTGACAGTATTCCAAAGGCCACTCTCACTATTAATTCATGCACCTCGGTGGGCGATGAGAGGAAGCGATATTCGGACATGTTATGTTCGAAATCTCGCCCTTTCATGACCAAATCGGGTTAGCACTGAGCTCAAACGCTCAGAAGCTGATACTTAAAGCGTGGATTAGCCTTAAGGTTAAGATCTCTGGCTCGTTAGGCACGTAAGGACATGATGATCTCATAGTCCGGATGAAGGTCGAGACAAAGGGCGTTGTGATCCTGAAGGTTTAGATTGTGACATAAGTGCCTTAAAGACAAGGCTGACCTTCAGTTGGAAAGTCACAACAGTTGTGGGTTCAGAAAGAATGTTTCATATAGCGTTCCAACTTGCACATCACTCATAAATGGCAGCCAGAAAGTCGAACAATGTAAATTCAGTCGAGAGACATATAGTCCTGTTTACTTATGCTTGCGGGAAGGATATTCGAAAATCGTTAGCCCATCGTAAAAAACATCTGCTGATTAAACGACAGGTTTGAAGTGATTTTTTGTAAAATATCAGTTAACTTTTTATTACAAAGTTTCGAAAAACGTGGTATAATCAACTACCACTCAACAGTTTAAAAATTATAAAATCTGAAGCGGCAAAGAACGTCTAAACAACGAAGAATATATAGTAAAAACACCTTTAGGAAGAAGTTTAAAATAACTAATATTAGTTAAAATATAAACTCACATTATGGATTCCTATCTTTTAAAGTATATAAATTATCAGGTGGGAGAAAATAACGCTGAAAAACTTCGTAAGATCTTGTTATTTAGTGAAAGACGTGACTATGTCCTAGACTTTTAAATTCATAGCTAAATGTTCATATGTCAAAATTATTAATGTTATACCGTCAGCGTAAATTAGGAAGATTGAACAAATCTAATTGTTTAGCAATTAAGTTTGATAATTATAAACTGTAAAGATAAAATGATTTCTAATTTCTATAAGTTTAGTATCACTAGTAGTCGTATTTAATTATAGTAGTTTTATTATTGTGTTATATAATATCTGTCAAACTTTAAAACTCAAAGCATTACTAAGTGTACCTGATATTGTTGAAATGTACCAAGTTATAAATGTTCCAAGAATGTACATTCATATATACTCCAAAACTTTGATTTTATACTTATAGGATAACTTTCTGGCAGCTATGAATATTAGCTTTGCTCAACAATAATATAACTATCCTCATGGGTTAGTAGCATTGTTCCTTGTTTTACTAACTGGTTAGGTCGAGGTTCTAGAAAACAATGAAGGAAATCAAAGAGATTTAAATAAAATTTGATCCTTTTAGCGTGGATGTTTAAAAATGGCGTCTCTGAAAGACTATTTTTGGTAAAGAACTCTAGTTAAAATTTACTGACAAATGTTCTGAACTAGTGAATGGTCAGGAAGTTTATAGCACTCACCCAACCGACATGCAGTCTTGATATACCTTTCACCATAAATTGCAAGGGTCACAAGGATTTGTCTAAACATCTGAATAGTGAATCTGGATGCGACTGGTAACAACCCATAAAAGGTGAAAACTCAAACTAGTAACAGAATATAGTACAGATATTGAAGCCGTTACCTAAAGAACACCTCACGTCAATTTTAGTTCCTATCATTAATTAAATGTTATATTGCAAATATTATAACAGGATTAGAACTGACCACTTCAGCCACCGATCAGTAACGCTTATGCGAGCACATTTGTAAAATAAGAGATTGATGACTACACTCTTCATAGATCAATCAACAATTGTCTGTGAGACAGAAGTTCACATATTCCAAAATTATTACGTGTGAACTCAGGCTATCCGAAACTAGTAAAATGTAGGATGCAAATATCACTTCAGTCCTTATTGTTTAGCTGGAGTCTATACTTAATAAGCTTAAATAAGATTAGCAGATTAAATTTCATGAAACTTAGGTACATAGTACGCAAACCACAAACTTTTATCATTTTTTGACGTAATAATGCTGCTCGAATATTCTATAATAACCAAACTTATCTATAGGCTGTTACTGGACGTTGTCAAAAGAAATGTCTGGGTGTATAAGTTTTGAAGGACAAATATATAACGTCAGACAGACAGGCAGAGTAACTTTTGCATTTATAATATAGTATGGATTAATTAATTTTTTCTTGTATGCTTTATTTTGACTACTAAAGTTTTAAAGTCTGGTTCGAATCAAATGACTCAAATATCCATCTTGACTTTATATCTGTTTGCAACACAAGTATCACTTATTTCCGTTAGCAACTCTTTGAGTCTGTTTAAACGCAAGATGTACTGTACATTTCAAGTTTTATAGTTCAATGCTAGAGCTATGATCAAATTAAAAACTGTTAAATCCTCTTTTGACCTGGGAAACAAATGCCTCGACATACCCGTCTAGGTTATAGAATGCGGGTTAGTGCTGATCACCCACTAAGAACCCTAAAAGGCTTGTAGAACTAGAGATGGTGATCCATGAACTTTTGAGTAGTTTCGAAACCCCCATTGGCTAGTCGACGATCTGCAGTTCTTCAGCATGGCCATCTGTTTCAACTCGACCGACGGTAATGTCGTTGTTTTCCATTTATTGGCATATTTTCTTTAATTAAATTTACTCGTTCTATTAAGTTTCAACCAGAAATCCAATGGAGCTAGGAAATCCCTCTGAACCCTTATCACAGGACCAGAATCAGCGTTAATAGTCTCAGTGGCGTCTTCTCTCATAGTTCTTTCATTGCTACAAAAGGCAACTTAAGTCAAAATCGCGGTAGAAGAAGAAGAATATGAGACACATAGTCCCACTTCACGGTGCCTCCACACCTGCATCAGCGATGGGAGTAAACTCACTGAGTCAACAGAAGTAATAGGAGAGCAGTCACGTCTATTCACCCTATCCTTAAAGGACTCAACCTCAATATCTTAGAGGACAGAAGGGTGCACACCATTGCTGCAAACCTGTCATATCGCAACTCCAGGGAATTCAGTACACTGTCCTTATTAGTGATGGAGTAGCTACTAACTGCCATGCTCATTATTTAAAAGGAGGCCAGGTTCCTGCTTCCAAATGGCTTATCAGACGCAGGTGACATGAGCCATCCACATGACTAAGCTGAGAATCCTATCCAAGGAAGCTCATCTATTTGATCGCGTCATAATATTAGCCCATGTCCTTCTCATCAGGAATCTCATTTCTAGGCTATACACCAAACTCATCTGAATAGGTATAGTAGTAATACAGAAGATGTACAACACGATTGTTAGACAGGCAGACAAACAGCCAGAGTTACTTTCGCATTTATAATAATAGTATGGATTAATTAATTATTTATACCTAACTTTAATTTGTTCCATTAAATTCTAAGTCCAGGGAATAAATTAAACTAAGATAAAATAAACATTTAATGATAGTTTTGTTAAATAAGGGAGTTAGCAGAAAAATACGATATCGTGACACATTCCAGTTAATGAGATAATTCTTGAATCTTTATGCAACGATTCACTCCTCTAGCATTGTTCATTGAAGTCCTTTCGATTAATTTCTGGTTGAAATGCCGATGGTCAGAGTCTAAACCGAAAACACCTCTAAAACTGATATTTTGACTAGGGAAATTTAACAAATCCGACGTACGAAGTTATTATATAGAATTAGAAGTGGGCGCTGACTATAGGCTATCTATATATAATTGTAGAAACAAAATAAAGTGCGACCTGTTTGAGTGTTTGATATTTGTAGCTAGATCTAGTTTACATAGTATAACTTTTTTCAACTTGAACTGACGTGAGTTTTCCTATAATCCTTTATTATTTTTAATCAACTATATTTTAAATTGTATTTTATTAATTTGCAATCATTATATGATTCAGCTGTGTAATTCTATTACAATAGTGAAATTCCTTCGCTAAAGAATTCACTGTATTATCTCAGCAAGCCAACTGAAACATTCAAGCGTAATAGATTTGATTTATCTTTCACTTACAGTAATATCTTTTCTCAATTGTTCTACAAATAGAAGAGATGTATAAAAATTAAATTTCAGATGCTAAAAAAATTTAAGAATTACAATCCAGAACTTGATGAGAAAATTTTAGCAATCTTACTTTTATTATTGCTAACATACAAAATGAGGATAAAATCATTACTGTATTCCAACAAAAAGGTTATAGAAACAATATCTACTCTAATGTACTATTCTTAAAAGGACATATATCAATATCTAGATTAACAAATAGACTTGTAGTCAAACTTACATTATCCAATAACATGGGGAATATCAGGTGTACGCCATCTCGTCACTTTATTCATTAAGTAACTATATAACTTTTATTGTATATATTAATCTAAAGTGATATTTAGTCATTAAGCTCTCACAAATTGCTATTCTGAAGATAAAGCTTTAACACGAACTTAGTCCAATGACTGAAAGTGATACTTTAATAAGTAACCAGTCCCGCAATGAATGCACATATTTACTACTACCACTTCCGTCGCGCAATTAAAGGATATCAGTGCGATTTCTGCTTCATAATAAGGTCATGAATTACTAATATATATAATACCATTTTTTACTACACCTTAATTGTTACGCATCTTCGTAAAGTTAATGTTATTTAGGCAATGTTAAAAGTGTAAACGTCGTATTCAAAGCGAACTAACATAATACCTAAAGTAACAAAATTGCTACCATGATAGCTATATCAAGAATTTACCTAAACTAAAATAAAATACTGAACATTTAATGATGTGTTTTTATTAAATAAAGAGACGCGAAGGACATTTACCAGAGAGTAAGGAACACACGTTGCCTTTAAATAGATAGTAGCGTAAGATTTAATGATCCACTCACTCCTCTAAGACATTGTTTTTTGAGTCTCGTTTACCCAGTAATTACAATTACTAGGTTAAATACCTAGATGGATACAGTGTTTTTTAAACCGAAATACACCTTCAAAATAAACATTTTATAATTAGTTGAAATTTTAATAAAAAAACACACGTAGCGTAATATAAATATAAAGCATCCAAGCTATAGGCTACTTACTATATTTTAAGTTTATTACAATAAAAAAATAAAAACGAATTTTTTCTATTGCTGTTAATAATAAGCGAATTTCTAAATTAGTAAGCAATTTATTTGATTTTTTCAGACTTCAGACGATCTAGTACCTAATCCTAATCAATGTTTAAATCAAAACTACAATATTTTTAAGAAATCGAGTACTACATTTAATAAATATAGAAGATTCATTATGCATGTGGTTGCCGTTGGATACAGGTCTTACTTAAATAACGTTGAAAATTCTGTCGCTCGTTGCATAAAATGAATATTTCACGTGGTTTTCCGCGTTCGCTAGAGGCTATACGGATAAATTTTCGAATAGACTACAACATTTTGTCGTATGTTTTATTACAGTAAATACTCTTTGACTTGTGCTGTTTTACAAGATAGATAGATGATTGATATTAAAAATTAAGTATTTATATTTACCAAGAATACCTTTAAATCAAACTTTTTACCACACGATATTTCGAAGTCCAGAACTTTTGGCGGTTTGTTGCAATTCTTACTTTTATGGAATTGGTATCTAATCCTATTATAAGATATACGTTCAGTAAATAAAAGCCATGTTATAAAAATAAATAATTTCTCAAAAATGTTAACATCAAAATAAAGATTAAGTGTCTTCTTCAAAGGACAATATATGTTCAATATTAATGGCTCATTTATATTTTAGCACATACAAACACGCAAACATCTGACTGTTAGTCCACTTCTAAACATAGGCCTCCAGTAACGTACGTCTTCTCCATTAGACTGTTTTTGGACCGTATCCAACCAAGCTAGTTGTGCGGGTTGGTGGGTGAAGCGACTTTTTATATTCCCATCCGACGCATGGATTATACTGTCGTTACGTCGTACTTTTAAAGAACGACTATTATTACACACTACGCGCTCCCTGGAAGAGCGCGTACTTCGGACAGTCGTCAGGATCTGCCGAAGGAGATGCCCACAGAGGACATCTATAATTTCATTAAGGGACAAAACATCCCAATTTACTCGGCCTTCCGCCAACCCATCCGAAAACCAAAAGCCCTTTTAATGTGGTCCTTCTGACCCTGGAACGCTCCACCGAGGGCAAAAGGTGATGATTACACCACATGCGACACAGTCGCATCACATTCCACGCGCCACACTCAAATGGCCTCCCTGCGCAGTGTCATAACTGCCAAATGTACGGGCACTCGGCCCGTAACTGTCACGCACGCCCTCGCTGCGTCAAATGCCTTGGTGACCATGGCACCCTGATTGCCCTAGACCCCGAGATAGGAAGTACTCACCACGTACGAACCGCCGGCATGCGTTAACTGCGCGCTGGCCACACGGCTAATTATCTGGCTGCCCTAAGGCACCCAAGCGCAAACCACCAGCACCCTCATCCGTCCCAAGTGCGCCCCAGGTGCCTCCTACCTCCTTCCCGCCCTCCGACAACAACCGCAGGTAGCGCTGAGCGCTCGCGTGCGCCGCACCAAAACCAGCGCTCCGCGTAGCGCTCCTTCACGCTTGCAGCCATGCAATGGCAGCAACTTGGAAACATTAGCCTGGACAGATTGACTTCGCAGAGCTCGATCGTCTTACGCAGAATCTCGACGTCGTCGGTAATTTCGGAGCCCGTCTTGCCATACTTCGTAAGTATAGGCAATTAGTCGATTTAATTACGGGACGTTAATGAATAGTACGCCCATACTAAATAATAGAAACGGCCCGGGCCGTCTAAAGCCACGCGCAGTTAACATTTCATTTTTCAACGCAAACGGTCTCGCGGATCAAAAGACCGAAATCTCAGTTTTTCTACGCGAAAACGACGTCGACATTCTACTGGTGCAGGAGACGTTCCTAAAGCCCGGAAGAGGAGATCCGAAAATAGCTAACTATAACATCATAAGAAATGATCGGGTCGGCGCTTCACACGGCGGCACGCTCATTATTATAAAAGTCCCGCACTATGTAGCAATCGACACGCCGTCGACGCTAACGCACATAGAAGCCTCGGTTTGTAGGTTAGCCTGACAGGACACGCGCCAATCACCATAGCCTCGGTCTACTCTACCATGGTAGAAGCTCTTCCGAGATAACCCAATCCGACTTCGAGACGCTATTCTCCCTAGGAGGCGCCGTCATTCTGGCAGGCGACTTCAAGCAAGCACACCTGATGGAACAGCTACACAATCAACTCGCGAGGTGCAGCACTAGACGCACTATCTGAACTACTTTAACTTTAGTGTCGTTGCTCCGCTTGAGCATACGCACTACCCGCACACTGTAGGCACAGGATCGGATGTGCTTGATATTGCCCTCCTTAAAAATGTCAATCTCGGTTTTAGAGGTATAGAGGTCATAGAAGATCTAACCTCCGATCATCCTCCAGTCATCCTCAAACTAGGACCACCTGACTCCCAAAACATCCAAACCAAAACGATAATTGACTGGCAAACTGAAATGTCAGCTGGACAGCACTTGCTCACCGCACCTAGATGCCATTCCTAAAGTCCTCACAGTGCTAATGACGCGAACTGCCGCTCATGCGCTCCAAGACATGTCCAAAGTGTTGTCGAGGTTTCTCGAAGCAAGTCCCGGTGAGGAAAACCCACGCTGGGCCTTGCCAAACGACATTAGGGACCTCTGCGACGCAAGAGGGCTGCGATTCGTGCCTACGATTGGTATCCAACCGAACGGAACTGGAGATAGTTCGCGCCCTTGAACATCAGTCCAAGACGCGCATAGCTGAATTCAGGAACGATCGGTGGGATACAGATCTAAGCAACATGCACCCATCCCATCGAGCCTTCTGGCAACTTCCCAAAGCCTAAAGGGTGGAATCGGAACCCTCCGATGCCGCCTTTATCCCATCCTAACCTTCCTGATGCTCCTCTAGCGTTTCTCGACGAAGAAAAGCCGAATGCCTCAGCCGACAGCCTCGAGGCACAATGCACGCAAGCACTCAACTGATCGACGCCGCTCACCGCCAAACGGTGGAGAGCGTGGTCGAGGGTTGACTCAACTTCTCCTCGCGATGTAACTTCACCGGTGACCGGAAGCGAAGTCAAGTCGATTATCAAAATCTCAAACCTCGGAAAGCCCTGGGCACCGATGGAATAAACAACTCAGTCATTAAAATCCTACCGGAAACATAATAATTAACATCCTAGTCCTAATTTATAACGCAGCTCTTTCCAAGGGTATTTTCCCAAACACTTGGAAGGACGCTGAAGTTATAGGGTTTCTCAAACCCGGCAATCCACCCGCACTACCCAGTTCTTATCGTCCCATTAGCCTCCTCAAGGGTTTCGGAAAATATATGAACGTCTCGTCCAAGCCCTGCTTATTAGAATTCATGAAATCCTAAAGGGCTCCTACCCTATTCAATTTGGCTTTCGAGCCAAGCACCTTGCACTCACCAAATTCACCGCATCACGGAAAAATTAAAGTCAGCTTAATACGAGGCCATCACACGGGAGCGCTTTTCCTCGACGTGGCGAAGGCGTTCGATAAAGTATGGCACGAAGGGCTTATATACAAGTATATAAGCTCGGCGTGCCAGACCGTCTCGTACTCATCATACGTGACTTCTCAGGAATCGAACGTTCCGATACCGCGTAGAGGGAACCAAATCACTACCTCGACCGGTCCGTGCCGGCGTCCCCAAGGCTCCGTGATTAGGACCAACCTTTTACTTTATTTACTAACGACATCCTCACAACACCGTCTTGTTGACACCGCCTTATTCGCAGACGACACCTGCATATACTCAACCAGTAGATGTCCTATCCTAGTCAGTCAAAGACAACAATCCGCAGCAATATCCTAGGGGAATGGTTCCGGAAATGGAGAATAGAAATCAATCCTTTCAAAAGCGCAGCCATCTTGTTCACGCGACGAGATCCGTGCCTTCCTTCCAACGTCCGACCTCCTAGATTGCCGTATCCCTTTGGTCAAACAGACCAAATACCTCGGGGTAATCTTAGACAAATATCAACATTTGGCCCGCACATTACGCATGTCAGAAACAGAGCGGCCTATGTCTTAGGTCGACTCTTTCCTTTAATAAATCCTAAAAGCGTTATCTCTGCGCAATAAGCAGTGTATTTATACAAGACAGTCATACGTCCAATTTTAACATATGCCAGTCCGTCTTTGCACAACAAAACAGATTCAGCGCAGGGCCACTGGTGCGCCGTATTACCTGCGCAACACTGACCTGCACCTGGATCTGAAATTGCCAACTATCAAACAGTATCTAAAACAAGCTTCCATCCGATATTTCGACTCGGCTTCGCAACACCCAAACGATCTAGTTCGGAGCGCCGCCGCTTACGAACCAACAATTTCACTCGCTAATAACGACATCCATCGAAGAGCGCGAAACGCGATAACGGATCCGGACGATGAGATTACAATCGTGCAAGCACGTTTAAACTCACTACGCAACACAACTTGTCCTCGCCGTCGAGGACAAACTAGTACACCGTACAACAGATATCGGCACGTACCAGGCCGATTCTCACCAATCAGATAGGGCGGTAAATCACCTTCCACTAATAAGTCCTAAAAGCAATTATCGAACCGAGGTTCGGCCACCGGGGCGCCCTCGATAAATGTTGCTAACGGGCTAGGCATGGACCTGACCAGCGGCTGATCGAGCTGAGGCTCGGCCCTCTTGGGCACCCTCGATCAAGCCTCGCTTACGGATATAGAAGTGGCAGCCTGAGCGAGATACCCTTCAGGGTCCCCGGAGCTAAGCCACAGAATAGAGGGTGAAGTCTGTGCACACTTAAAGTTGCACAGTCCTCGAACCGCTGGGTTGTAGCGGTTAACCCACCAACGTGAGTCATCCGAAAAAAAAAAAAAAAGCATGGATTATCTTACTTTTCAGACAAATAGGTGATTGGCCCAAATTGTCTTAACCAACTCGGAAACAACAATAAAATGAGATGAGTCCCTGCAGGATTTGAACCCACCACCTCCAGTCTCCAAAGCACACGCTCATACTAATAGGCTAAGGAGGCAGATGTAGCATATATTTAATCGGATATATATGAGCTGCAAAATATCATACAAATACTAAATTTTATAACAAAAAATTTTTTATTAAATAAGTCAAAATAAATCATAAAATAACAATAAATAACTTCCCGATTGTTCCTTAGTTATCCGGCATTTACTTTTTAAAATCCATATTCACAGACGTATTTAAATTTTCTCTGTCTTTATTGAAGTTCTGTTCTCTGATTCTGTTATCTTACAAAACTAAATTACATTTTGTAATTTTTCCAAAATTATTTCAACCTATTAAAGTTTGCAAATTAAACCTTTCCTCCTTCGTCCCGGAGAAGCCAAGTAAAAAGTCGGCCTAGCAAGGAACTTTTAAATGAAGAAATACGTGGCTTTTAAATTGTGTCATATAATTAAACATAGTAAAATTACATCTATTTCAAATTAGGAAAACTTTGACGGCGGTTGTCAATATTCAAATGGATTTGATTAAATATGTTTAAAATCCCCAAGGAAAGGGAGGTATCCTATTCGGAGCGTATGTTTTTTTTATATGTTACCTTGGCCCGGCCCCAAGCAATTCAAAAATTATAGTTTACCAAGAAGAATAAAAAAAGACGGACCATACCAATTGTTTCAACTTAGTCTGCCCGTGATCATAGATGCTAGAAAGAGTCCAAATCGTCGGGAATAAATATATTTAACTAAAGCAAAAATCCGTTAAATTGTGGATTTAAATTTTGTAACAGGTATTTTACAGAATAGTCAAATTTCGGGAGCATTTTATTGTATTTTTAAAAATTGTAAAAATCTGAATGCCGAACTTTAACCAATGATAGGTGTTGGCCGGATATGGGGGCACAAAAATATTTAACTAAATTTTTTTAGCCGTTCGTGCCCATCCGGGCACAGGCCTCTTTCCTGTGACCTTTAACTCCTTTTACAATCCGAAAATCCATTTTTTCAAAATTTACCCAGTTTCCCGCCATCTTCAAAAACCCGGCCACCTTTTCTTTTTTTTAGGGTAAGGAACTAAAAATTATTGGTAATTATTAATGGAGCTGATTTTGGCCTTGTAATGCTTGTTCAGTTTCATCGGAAAAGTGAAATAAACGCTTACTATGCTTTCTCACGGTTAAGGGCAAATGTCTAAATTGGAAAGTTGCTGAACAAGCATTCTCTAGTTCAATACAGAAGGGTGAGAGGGATGGTAACTTAATATTAAAGAAATTAAAAAAAATCTGCATCCAAGAATCACAAACCTCCGTGGGATTAAAATCTAAATTGGCTCCAACCTTAAGAGATAGATCAAAATGATGTTCTACATAATTGTACTGCTGGAATTTGCCTACAATAAAGTCCGCAACATAACTTAGTTTTAAGAATAATCCGCAATAAGAATTTAATGTGAACATTTTTAAAAATTGCAATTAAAGCTCATTTAAGACAATAAATACTGTTCAAGTTGACTTAAAAGTAAATTGCTTTTAAAAATTCTTCAATCTATGTACGTAAAACGTGTTATAGATAACATTTTGATTAAATGAATACCTTAAAAGATTTCAGAGATTTAAAATGCAGTGGCAGAAATCGCGAAGCAATTTTGTACAGAGATCACGTTGTTACCTTTCTATTATATGTGTAAAAAGTTGTACGTTGTTGGAAATCGGTCGGTCATCATCAGGTTAAAGAAAATTCATGCTTCAGAAATAGTTATTTTCGGTGACATATTCATGATTATCAAATACCACGCATACAATAGTTCGAAAACCTTTTTTTTTTCTCCTGCTCTCCAGCCGCCGTAGTCAATGTCTACTTGGTGGATATTATCATCATGTATATTAACTATATTAACTTAATAAATAAAGCCAGGCTGGATATCATTAAGTACATAATTAATGTCCTTTGTCTCTTATAATTAACCTTCGCAATGATTAAAAAATGTATATGCTATATAGGTAAAGACACGAATCTAAAAATATAAGCAGAGTAGATAGAAAGGGATGTAAAAAAATGCTTCGATGTGAGATGAACGATAACGGAACATTATTTAAGATTTCGTTATTTAGGGAAAGTGTCTGTTCAGTGACCTAGCTCTTTAACAGCCTTTAAGCGTGCAAATTTTAATGTCATATTGTCATCGTAAATTTAGGATGAGTTTAAACCCAAAAATCAACCGGAGGATGATAGATTACCAAAATTTTTGATTCCGATTTTAAAGTTTACTAAAACATGTTTGGTATTTTTTTTGGCTTTAAATTAAATTATTTAAATTAAGATAAGAAAAAAAAGACTTTTCACTTCATTAAATACTATTGAGTACTTTTAAACATTTGAATATCGTAATAAATCCATGACTTAAAATTATTTTCAACTAGCTGTTACTAGAGACATGGATTAGGAAGAATGTTCGTTAAGCGTCTTTAACTATACCATATAATAAAGGAAGTGTGTGTGTCTATCATTAGAAACATTTTCCTGTCTTAAGCTTCGACGATGATGAATTTCCACATTGATTTTAATCACCATTTAAAGACCTAGTTCATCCCCCTACAGTTTGATATTAGACATAACTAACACAGACAGATGAGCAGACAGACAGAGTTACTTTCGCATTTATAATACTAGTATGGATAAGTACCCAAACCAATGCCTTTCTGCGCGAGTTATTTCACAAACACGAATTTATATTACAAGGTCATACAACAGTAAAGCTGGTGTAATTTTATCTTATTGATTTTAAGATATTTATGCACCTATTCACACATTTTGTAATTAAAACACAGGTATATATTTTCCTATGATTAAAACTTTCATTTCTTTAAGGAGTAATAACAACGTTATTTTTTACACGTAAACAATTAACGATAAAAAAGAAAACAAGGCTAAATTTTGTCATGCATTCTTATTGAATCTTCCAACTTGTGCAATGATTACCCTCGTCACCGCATACAAAGGAAGTCCTTTGATTAACGTTTCTGTTTCAATGCCTCTATGAAACCACGATAGAGTACAAAGGTGCAACTGTTTGAAACATCCCATTGACATTTGTTTTTATTTTTCAAATATTTCTTGATAATTAAGTACTCCATTTTTTCGTACTAGCAGTGAGTACTCAGGGTTTTAAATCGATATTTCATAACTGTCCAGTCGCGTAATAAATGCGCATTTTTTACTGCCGCCACATCCGCAACACAATCAGTAAGTACATCGGTGCGACTTCATAAATAATTCAACAATAAAGGTAATTTTCACTGGTTATTAATATTTTTTTATTTATTTCAATTAGTGCAAAAGTTAAAAACTAAATTTTATTTAAAAAGCACTTTCCACTACAAACGTGTTAAATAAATTCTTTAACCAGACAAGGGATTTTGTTGGATCCCTACCTAGTACGCATTGAACAGTAAATAAAATCTAGACTATTTGATTCAAACATCATAATGCTCGCCTTCAAAACACTGCTAGCTAGATGTAGTTTTAATGATCTTTGTCCATTTAAGTAGAGGTCAAGAAAATGAAAATAAATTTAAAATTTTTATTTTCACAATCTTAAAAAGATTTATTTAACTGCATTGAAAACAAAAATTTAAAATTTTTAATTTACAAAACGCTATCCCTTCATTTAAAATTCAAAGTTTTCCCAATATGAATTTTGAAAGTTTTTAATAATTTCGATATCAAAAATTTAATTGTTAAATACTGAACGGTGGACCGACTTATTACATGCCCATCCAACGCATCTTAATTTTCAGACAATTGGGTGATCGGCACTAATCATCCTAACCAACAAGAAAACAATGATAACACAAAGTTATTTCCCAGCGGGATTCAAATCCACGACTTCCACAGGCCATCAAAATCAATTATCAATTTCTTAAAAAATTCTTTTTTGCACTATAATAAAAATAAATTTATGTAAGTAACTCAATCAAATATTAATCGTCTTTTAGTAACCAACATAAAAGCAGAAGTCCGGCAAAATAACCTACATACCAAATTTAAATTTAACTAACCCGGAAACGATTAATGTCCCTTTTAATATGGAAAGTCTAATAATGGATATTTAGGGTTTGCCTAAATAAAGTAAAATTTTTGTTAAAAGGGTCATCAATTGTTTGTAGCCATATATATATACCTAAATAATAAAACTCTTGGTTCCATTTAAGGTTTTCTTAAAAAGCAAAGATGATCTTCTCCTTTTAGAGGCCAAAAAGATATTAATTAGACATTGTAGGCCAAATACTGGATTCCTATTTTTCACTTCAAGTTTAAAAATAATTTTAATAATAAATTTTAACGGTAGGTAATTATTACCTACAACTTACCTGGGAAACCAACAACCCCGAATTTCCATTTGTCGTGGGTATCTTTACAAAAAACCATTGTTTTCCCAGGGTTAGGCAATTTGGACCCATAATCAATTTTTCGTAAAAAATATATGGGAGTACTCATTAAATTTCGCGTACCACCAAGCAGGAACAACGTGTTGGGTAATTTCCAGAAACAATTAAATGGAAAAAGGGTGTTTTTGGGGACTATTCAACTGCTAAAAAGGGTTGGGGTAGAGATGAAAAAATTTAAAATAAAAAAAAATGGGCTCAAATCCTGTAATAAATTCTATTCAATGGCGTTTTATATTATTGTTTGTGTAAATCCTAAAAGTTTTTGGTCCTTTTCAAATAAATGAATTGTCTGTTTACGAAAAAAAAAAAAATTATTTTGAATTTACTTAACGTGCCTCTATTATATAAAATAAAAAGTAAATATCCTAAGTTTTAAAACTGATTTGTTAATATAATTATTAACATTTTTTTAATTTTTTTTACATAAAATATAACACAAACAATTTAATGGCGTGATTTATCAAAAAAATTGGAAGTCACTTGGCAAGATATTTAAAGAGGAAAAGATAAGAAAATTTTATTGTTTTAACATAGGCTTGATAAGAAAATATTTTAGCCTCAACTTATAATAATGTCATCATTTTGTATTAATAACAAGAATGTTAAAGCTCTCTAATGTCAAATCAATAAATGCTTGTCAACAGAATCATTACAGAACTTAAAGTTAAAAAATATTTAGTTAATATGAAGATAAATTTTCATTGATTTCAAAAATACCACAGTTTTGAAAAATGGCAGCTTTCTTTGTCCTGGAGGCCGCGCAAAACTCAGGGACTTTATTTTTTTTCTTTGAGCAAAATTTTTACAAAAAAATTCCAATTTTATAGATTAAGAAATGCCTTGTGAGAAAGTTCATTCCAGGGCGTGTTACAAGTTAAGTAGGTTGGACAACATAAATCCAACAAAATTTCCTTTACAGCAACATTATAAAGCCATTAAGAATGATAACAACAAAAGGTAATTGTCCAAATGAAATCAGATATAATATATTAAATATGGTTTTATTAACAAATATACAATTAGTAAATTATTTCCTATACATGTTGGAAAGAGCAGTAAACTTGTTGTTCAAAATAAAATTAGTATATAAATTTAACTTAATCTCCTCTAATATTGTCTGTATTAATGTTTTAAATATGCTAAATCAAACAAACTTTTATATTACCATTAGCGCCACACCTACAAAGTGAACGTTAGCTCTAATGGGCTGTTTTTTCAAATAGTCATTCAAGACTACTTAAAAATTATATATATAATATTTTATTTATATATATTATAAATATTATATATATATTAATTATATATTATATTAATAATAAAATTATAATATATATTAAATATATAAATATTAAGTTCAGTGCTGTCATTGAATTCAATAAAGTAAAAATTGATTTTTGATTGTCAAACAAACTTTAACCAAATAGCCATCTTAATTTAGGCAACCGCGGAGCATAAAAAGCATGTTATGATTTCCTTTAGCAATTTACATCCTTACTAATATATAGCAAAATTCATTGTACTGGTCCTTTGATTAGACATTTCCTTTTAAATCGTTGGCTTTATTAGCAACAAACGCTTTGCAGAATTGAGTTAAAATATTAGGTATTTGTCCGAATCTGACCTATTTCCAATTCCTATTTTTTATTTTAATAATTGAGGTTTTAACAGTAAGTAAAGTGAATAATTTCTATTTTTACTAAAAATTCCTTTTCTTAAATTATCAGGGTTTTATTATAAAAATACTTCCATAAAAGTAGCTATTACTGAAAATTAGTTCTAAATTACCTTAAAATTACGTACAATCATAATTGTGTTCCCTAAGCAAAGGAAGGTTTTGAGGTTTCAAACTTTTTAATAAATCCAGATAATTTTTTTTTGAATTATATACAAAATATTAAAATAATTCCTTTAATTAACTGATTATTTTTGCCTATGGTATATTTATAAACTAAAGATTGGTTTTAATTAGGTGTTCCTGTTTCTATTCTACGTGAGAGTAAAAGAATTATAGTTTTATTTAAACATTTTTATTGCTACTTTACTCTTCGCACAGAAAGCATGATTTTCAGTTCACCACAATTTTATAGAGGTGACCAAATGTTGAGTAAATAACTTATTATTATTCATTGTGCAAACGCATATTTAAGCCTTATTTCCATAATTTATTAATTAAGTATCGGAAGTAAAAATTATGAATTAAGGTTTCAAGGTAATAAGGATATAAAATCCAAAAATTAGTTATCTGATAATTAATTTACCAAAGAGAATTAGTCTTTATTAAATAAAATTTTACCTTTATTAACCTTCTAACAGGTTTATCGCTGGCTTATGGTCCCTTTTAAATTGTTTACAAGTCGATTTTGTTGTATCGAAGGGGTAATCTGCGTTGTGTTGTATAAATTCTATGAATGTAATAAATCAGTTTTATTAGTTCCAAACCAAGAGACCAGTTTGATATCAAATAGCATTACATTTATAACAGTATTTCCATTATTCACAAGTTGAGGTATCAGAACGCTTAAATTACGTTGCCAAATACTTTTTTGCGTATTCAGCAAATAAGATGATGTGAGATGATGAAAAGAAAGTTATAAAATATATAATACTATAAAGTTGTAGTTGTTCTAATAACTAGCTATAGATATAAAAGTTTTTAACTTATATATACTTATATCTTTAACTCTCTCTGTGTTATTTTTTTATTTTTGAAATGGATTTTTCTGCGGTAAAAAGTAGTCTTATGTTACTGGCGGATATGGTAGCGAAAGAGTACTTCAAATATGTTAAGTAGTTTGGAACCATTTAAACACAAGCAAATAAATATCTTCAAAATATAGAATTTTATCCATTTTGATTATAAATTTTCCTTATACATTCTTACGAGTTTAAACTTTTATCTAAGGATTAAGTGAAAATACTCAATATTATTTCTCTTAGTTTCACCTGAAGACGACAAGGAAAAGCACCTTAGTTTAAAAGCACGTCAAATACTTTTACAGAGGCTCTTAGCTATAAAAGCCTCTTGAATGCCCATATTTTAACTAATATTTGCTTCTTTCTAAGGATATTTATATTAAATTATAAAATTATAGAGCTATTTGAAGAATTTAAAAAATCCGTTTAAAGACTTTTTTAAACAATTAATTAATAAATTACGATTAAAGAATAACGGTTTCTTAGAAAAAGTATCTTTTAAATAAAAAATCATGTTTTTTTAAAGTGTTTCAGTATAGATTTTACAGTTAGTTTTGACTCGTCAAAATTCAAAAAAATTGCTTTGTGCAATTGATAACACTTTTATATGGGTACTATCTACTTTATAAATTAAAGCTATAATTGGAATTCAGCAGAAGATTACGATATGTTTAAGCTATGTATTTAAAAGATTTTTATTATTTATATTACTACAGAAAACTTTAAAAATTAAAAACTTCTTTGTTCTTTTAAAGTCTTAACTACAAATTGTTTTTTTTTTTTCTTTCAGGTTTCTAACTTATTTATCTAGCTCTATATTTATGACACTTGTTGCAAATGTTTTGATTAACAATTATGTTTGGATTCCTAGGCTTTATAAATCAAAGGTGCAAAACTAGGTTGAAAATTAACTCCCGTCGACACGTGAAGTATATATAGTATTTTTGAGGTTGGTAGAATTATTTTAGTAAAACAAATTAACTGCCTCCGTAGCCTAGTGGTATGGGCGTGTGCTTCAGAAACCGGAGGTCTTGGGTTCGTATCCTGCGGGGACTCAACAAATTTTCAGCGTGGTGGGATACTATCCAAAACCCCCTTATGGATAGGCCTATGTCCAGCAGTGGACTATCACAGGCTGATGATGAAATTAACATGTAATACGATCATAAATAAAAAAATCATAGGAGAAATTTTGTTTTATTTAAACGAAACCATTGTGCAAGTAAATGTTGGTACAGAAATAGTATTTTTGATTAATATTGTATTCAGCAGATCCAATAAAAGAGTCACTGCAGTTCTCGTCCTTTAACTTGCGACGACAACGTAAAATAAACATTGTATTGTGCTTCCTTTGTAACATTGTTTACTTTCATAAAGTATATTTCTTTAAATAAATTAAATACTTTGTTTGTTTTTAATAAAAAATATCATTTCTTTCTCTTAGTAATTTTTAAACCTTTGGTAGATTTATATGTTATTTAAGTAATCTGAATGGACAAGATATCTTGAAATATGTTTTTACTTAAAACGACTGGCATCTCTCTTTTACAACCCAGACCCCTAACTGCATTTGCAGGTACTGACATTCTTTGATGACCGTCACGAATATTCGTGACAATTAGTTCCGACGTTTTACGTACTGGTCCGACGCAAGGCTGATCATAATTCTCAGACATTTGGGTGTTGTCCATAATGTCCACATTTCCCTAAACTACTAGTAAATATCGATAACACAAAGTTGTTTTTCCACAGGTTTCGAACCCACGACATCCATTTGTTTCAGGAATACTTAGGCACGGGAAGGTTTTAAAATAAAACCTTCATTAGTGTATGGAGATAATTAATCAAACGTGGTTTTAAGTTTTAATTTAGCAGACAAATGTAAGACTAGAAAAAAATTTACTGGAAAATTCTTTGTGTTTATTTTGCGTTGAACAAAAGATTTCGTATAATTTTGTATTTTAATTAGTTCTTACAGCGCAAATGGACGCCTATTCGTCCGATGGGCATGTAAAAAGTCGTTCTATCAAGAAATCCGCATTGGACCAGCGTCGTAAGATACGGTCTGAATACCAAAATGGTGAAGGTGTACATTATGACCCTATTTGCCTAGGGCTTATGTCCAGCAGTGGACTAATACAGGCTGATGATGATGACAGCCCAAAATCTGCATTGTAACATAATGTTACGACTGTTTTGGATTTAAAACTGTTAGTTAGTACATCAAAAGAGTAGACGTATGTTGCATGTATTCTAATATTTTTGTGCTGGATCGAGGTCACCTAGTAAATAAACCGTGGTCAACGTTATAGGGGATTGTATTGGTGTTATGACCAAAATAAACAAATATGTTTTTGCAATGAAACAATTTAAAAAATATCCAAATAGAATGTAAAACAGTTACATTTACAAATTATTATCTCTATTAAATTATTATCTCTTCAATGTTAGTCTACCAGTTTTGTATGAATTTTATGTCGGCAAAGTAATTATTTTATTGAATATTGAACTACGATTAAAACGTTGACCCAATTGTTAAGCTTCATTTACCCAGTAATTACGCTAGCTTCATTGCCCTAGAGCCGGAGTACAATAGCGCTTTCACACTACTGTCTTCCCTAAAAAGGACTCAAGGAGAGGACTCTTCACTAACCTTTGAAGGAACTATTACACCTAGGATTGCAACCATCCAATCCTAACATAAGAAATAACTTAAAAAGCTTATATGAAGATTATATTTTCAAAGACTTATTATTAACTCACGAGACATATACAACAACCAGGATATATTTGTTTCTGTTTATATACTTCTGGAGGATAAAATAGTTTTTTTGATAGCGATATTTCTTTTTCGGTTATTCTATTCGTATTGCTAACAACTAATTCGTTAAATGATTTTTAAATAGCAACAACTTTAAGATACGAGTTTAATTTACATTAGAATCTGTAGGCTTAAGTCTAAAGACCACATTATATTATGAAGTGAAAAACCGTGATTCTCCTTAAAAGCCCTTAAATCTCTGAATTTTAATGCTCTTCGCCCGTTGTAAACGGGGAAGATAACAGAAATTGGATCTAAGAACAAATTATATTCAAGGCACGCAAGTTAAAATTGAAACCATTTAAAGCGTCACTTCTTAAAACAGTGTTTTATTTTTTTTATTTTTTGCGTCATATCTACTATGCCATCAAAAACTATTAAACTTATTATATATAGATTCAAACACCCAGAAAGGAATGATAAAAAAATGCGTTCATCTTAAAATTTTTTCCGGGTCGAGAATCGAACGCACATCCACTAGCGCAGTAGTCAGGATCGATTCAAAATAATTCAATAGAAAATTACAATTGAACATCTATTCAAACATCCTGATTAATGTCTGAGTGGCGCTGCTCAAGTCATAAGTTATTCGCAATAATGTTTTGAATGTTCTGTATATACGACAATGTTGTGGCTTAACTTGTAGGTTTCAACAAAAACTTTCCGGAGTTTAGTAGCAGTTGTTCCAATCTTATTGTAGAAATTTCGTCAAACTGTGGTCTTTTTTCGGTCGCTTTTATTGGGTTTATTTTATTAATTTTTATTAATTTAAACTTTGGAACCATTTACTCATAATTTCCTAGAATTAATACTAAATAAAAGTGACGTGGAATCATATATAAAGAAAATATTTTGATGATATATTCATGTATTCATTCATTCACTCATTCATAGGTATTCGTTATTTATTATTGCATACGATAGTTTTTTTCTTATGCTTGTGACGTTACATGCTTCAACTTCACTTCTTTGCTTTTTAATCATGTAAGTAATATATTAAAATAATTTTTAGAGATTGTGCTTCGTATCTATTCAATGTACATCATTATCATCAGCCTTTGATAATCAACTGCTGGACATAGGCCTCCGCTAATACACCCCTATCCACTAGGGGGTTTTGGACCGTATCTGGTAGCGGGTCCAATGCGGGTTGGCAGGTGGACCGATTTTTTACAAGCTCATCTTACTTTTAGACAATTGGGTTATCGGCCCAATTTGCCCTAACCAACTGGGAAACAACAATGAAAATTTGTACCGTCCCCGCAAGATTCGAACCCACGACCTCCAGTTTCCCGCCAAAGCACACGCCCTTACCACTAGGCTACGGAGCAGACAATATTTATATATGTATTCATTTGAATTGAAGACTAAGAATAAAAATTACAATTTTTTTTTTTAAATTAACTCTTTGGGATAGATTTTTGCAGGATATCAACGGAAAGAATATTTAGATGAATCTCATTAAGTCTGTTTACTTTAAATCTGACAATTTTATACCAGCGTTATTTCTTCTTTATATTCTGGTATAACGGTAGCAACAGTAGTGTAAATTGATTATCGAGGTAACTGTATCTTTTAACGAATGGCATTTATCTAATTTAAAATAATAATTTTGTTATTAAACTTATTTAATTATGACTAATATTCTCTTTCCGTGTCCTTTAAGCCCTTAAATTGTTTATTACAATGCCATCATCATCATCAGCCTGTATTAATTCACTGCTGGACGTAACCCTCCCCTAATGCACGTTTTCTTCATTAGGGGACTTTTGGACCATATCCCACCACGCTAATGCGCGTTGGTAGGTGGACCTACTTTTTAAATGCCCACCCGACGCATGGATCATCTTACTATTTAACCAAATTTCCATAAAAAAATAACAAGAAAACAACGATCACACAAAGTTGTTTCCCCGCGGGATTAGAGCCCACGACCTCCGTTTTACAAAGCAAGGGCCAATACTGCTAGGCCATGGAGGCGTATTACAATGTAAAATAACAAAATCTTAGCCGTAGCAACGCGGGTCTGCTGTCTTTAAATGTCTGATATATAAGCTATGTTATTAAAGGTATTATTTAACTGCATCAAGTAGTTTTGAGCAAATTACGCATTATAATATTAGTAGGATATAAATAAAAATCCAGTCAATTCTTTTTCAATTATTCTCTAGAATGATAAATTTAGCTAATATTGTATTGGATTCAATGCAAAAAGAAACCTTTACATGAAAATTTATGTGGACATAATATTATACAATTTAGTAAACTTTCTACTAGATGTGAACTTTTTCGAGGTATGAATAAAATATTTCGCCGCCCGTACCCAAGAGTAGCGGCCACTCTATCATTTATGGTAACACAAAAGTTGTCACTGAATGATAAATAAGGGATGCCAGTTCGTGTGATGTTTTAGTTTATTATCTGCTATATTGTAAAATACATTTATGTAGTAGATCCTTTCAACTCTTCGTGTGTTAATTCCTTCCCTTATCGCTGGCAACATCCGAAACGTCGGGAGTAAATATAAGAATAAAAATATAATAATCACGAAAGTAAAATTAATAATTTACTAGTTTATAGTTCTTAAATACATTTAAACAGAATTGTTTTTGCCATCAAATATTGCCTATCACTCAAAGATCGATTACGACTTCTAAATAAGGAAGCTTTGTAAAATAATTAAGAAAATATGATTTGTTTTAACCTAAAAACTTTAGACACTTGTTTTGTTTAGATCTATACCATCATGTACACATTTATAAAAATTGTTTTTTTTAATACAAAACATAAAATCAGTAGTATGTCTATATGTATATAGGAAAACTTATTTTTAATCTGAGTAAATTTTGAAGATAAACTTTTCTTCCTTCTCGCCATTTTACAAGTTATCATGGGACTGCTTCTAATTCATCCAGATTTATCGAAACAACAGTTTTTATGCTGAGTAATTGACATCCCACTACCGTAAATCAAAGATTAAACAGCATTGAATTGATCTATTAGTTGTCAGTAAATTTAAACTTTTTGAACCTGATGACAACAGGACCGAATTTTTATATTGTCATCTGACGCATGGATCTTATTAGCTAATTGAGTGAATAACTAATATTACCCTAACCGACCGGAAAAAAAGGCGCGGGATTCAAATACACGGCCCCCGGTTGGTAAAGCAATGGATAGTTCTGCCACAGAAGCAGCGGTTTTCTTGGGCAATAGAAGACTTTTTCTTAATAAAAGAACTTCGAGTAAATAAAGCTTGCTTACTTGTTAACTTATTTTATTATAACGTTCAAATTATATTTTCAAATAAAGTAAGCTTTAAATATTATTATTCATGTTTTATGGGCACTAATCTTCGTTCAATTCGATCCGCAAAAGGTATGTTAATGTTCCCTATAAATTTTCTTTAGTGACATGTTGAGGTACGTAAAGTTTTATTACCTTCGAATAAATTTTAAAATAAATAGCGCACAGCGAAGTAATAATGTTAGATACTACAAAATGTAAATATTCGAGCGAGAAGACCGCCGAGTTCAATACAGAAATTGATATATTTTGTACTAACACGTATCTGCATATTTTCTATGTTTAGGTAAGACACATTTATACTTTACAATAAAAATACCGAATCTTATACCTATTATATTATTATACCTATATTATACGTATTATATATTAAAGATCATATTATTATTAAAGATCATATATATTATTATCAAAACTATCCACTGTAAATCTTTTTGTTCTTTACTTTTCTTTGAATACACCTTTTTGGCGTTTGAAAGGCAAACTAGCTCTTAATTTCAGTTTATTGCCAGATGTTTTGAAGCGAAACAATTATGTGGGACAATTTCATTCATTTGTAAGTGCTTTTATCTGTGTTTCGGCACATAAATGACATATAAAGTATATATTATATGGATTTATTACTATTATATCATGTTTCACTAGTCGTTAAACTTACACTATTGTGATTATTTTAGTCCAACCGATATGTTCGTTAGATGAAGTATACTATAGACAAGAGCCTGGAAGCATAACTTCATAGTAATCAAAAAAACCGATATACCTTAATGCCACTTTAAATTATTTCCAGTCGTGTTTTTTTCTATTCTCCTATTGAAATCTTCAGTAAATTCTAATATTATTGCCATAGAATTTAAATGTTTCAAGTACAAATAAGTATTTGTTTTTTT
The DNA here is from genome assembly GCA_029286875.1 of Lamproptera curius. Lineage (NCBI taxonomy): Eukaryota > Metazoa > Arthropoda > Insecta > Lepidoptera > Papilionidae > Lamproptera > Lamproptera curius. The sequence continues at coordinate 366,776 of JAGSMT010000093.1, read as the reverse complement.
GTGTTTTAAAAATCGGACAAAAGCTCTATTTCAAGTGAAGACTTGAGATGATACGTCAATCATATTTGTCTCTAAGCCAATATCTCTTCTAGACGACTTTGAGACTTTTAAGCTATTTTCTTTGATATGTCGGCAAACATCAAAGTCTCTTTTATATGGAAAAACCTTTTTACATTTCATAAAATTTTGCTAGAATATTGTTTTTTTTTTATGTAGTGGTCCGTCACTCTATCTTAACTAAATGCATTGTTTGATAAAATGTATTTCCAAGGTCGAAGGACTATGTTTTCTACCTAGTGGTCGTTTATGAATGAAATGGTCGTTTGGTCACTTCAGAGCTAAATTATTGTATAAATATTGGATTAATTTGCTTCTTTGTTATTAAGTATTTTTAATATATTTTTAAAATATCGTTAAAATTGAAAATAAATTTACATGTAATAATAAGACAAATATTTCGACAGTTTATAATAACGCTTTAATAGCATTTAAAACATTTTAATAATTTAAATAAAAGAGTAACTAAAAGTCAAGCTATATTTAAAAATACGTTGTAAGTATTTGTTAATTTAAAACAGAATTTTTCAGTGCGTGAGCATCCAGATACATGGTAAATTATTCCATTATTGTGTAATTCAGCGCCCAAAAAATGTATGGGTTTAATTTCACTGGCCAATTTAAAGATTAAGTTAATAAATAATTAATGATGGGACCGTCTGGATGGATACCTCATGTGCCTATTTGTACTCAAAGCAGTAGAGTGGCTCTTCTTGTTCCGGTTTGAAACGCCAGCCAGCGTATTTACTGGGTAAACGGACTTAACATCCTATGTCTCACTGTAGGCAGCGCGTTGGTGATACCAGTATTGCCAATGTTTATGGGCGTCGGTGACCACTTTTTATCAGATGGCCCTGATTGCTCGTCTGCCTACATATGCAATAAAAAGAATACAATATTTCCTAAGCTATCGTGGAGTTGGCTTCTATTCCATCCAGATTTACTTTCTACAACACAAATGGTAAACTGTATTCGTTGTAATGCATAGCATTAACTTATAAAAGAGTTAGTGAGTTATGACTTTAATGAGTTAGTGTTTGATTCTAAGAAGAGAATTCCTATAAAACAGCACGGATAAGTATAATTAGTGATTACATATTTTCTACAACTCTTTTTTGACTGTGTCTTAACAATAAAAATTGTCAACTATTCCTCGCATTTTTATTATTAACTGTTTTATTAACTCATGTTTACATTTTGAACTAAGCATTGTGTCTATAATTCTGTATACAAGATATTATTAAGTTTTAAGGTCTTCTTGTAAAGCACTCGAAAACATGTCAAAATTTTAATTTCGAACATTTTAGTGTTGTTTAAATATTCCATTGTTAACAGTAAACAGTGGTTAATGACATAGACGAGGTTATTGACTAGTTAATAATAATGAGTCTTTAAGTGATAATTTAAATACCAGGCCAATATCATCTGATTTAAATTTGGTTACATATTATTTTAGAATTCTGATTGATCATGTTACTTTTTATAGCTTTTTAATGTAAACAATGAAAATAGATAAAATTAATAGTACAAACTTTCAATTAAACGCATAATTATGGCTATTAAAGAAATAAAGACATTTTCTGTCCTTTAAAATTTTACATCAAGTGACACTAAAATATCTGAAAAATATTAAACAATCTAAATATACTCTAAAGATTTTACCTGATATACTCTTTTTTAATGACTTAAGTTTTTAAGTTCAACGATAATTCATAAAGTTATCAAATACTATATGCATTAAATCAAATTCAATAAGAACTCATTTCAACAAGAAGAATAAAGAATGGTATAATCGGTTTTTAAGGTTTAATGCGGACGTTGACTGTAAATCCCCAGGTTTGGACTTAGCAAGTTGCCGCACTAATGTCTAACTAATTCTACCATGTGTGCATTGTTCATTTTGTTTTTACTCTGATCAACTGATTCACAGGATAACTTAATTTTACTCAAAATGTAAACGGTATAAATAAAGCATTAAAGAATATAAAATTTTAGTGATAAATTTATTGAATTAATAGGACTACCTATTAATGTTTCATCTTATTTTTAATATCCTTACATTGTATATTCGTCCTGTTATATAATTATGATAAACAATCTTTCATTGTTGATGAAGTAATTCTCACAGAGTGTCAGAAATTTATTGAAGTGGTTAATTATTTTCCTCGACTACGAATATCTTATAGTTTGCTTTCTTCTGACCCCTATTTTTGTTTTCATATAAGCCACCATACGTCACAGTTCTGTGATTTTTTGCACTGTATCTGACGCCAACACCCTGTTATTTTTTTCACGTGTCAGAAATTGTAAAGGGAGATATTTATCGTTTCACACTTAAAAGTAATTAACCTAATTTGCAGCGATAAAATTTCCCGCTTGAAATTTGTAACCGTTGCCTTATCACATCGGAGGTTCAATCTGTCAAAATATAATAATAAATATACATTTACCTTAATACCATTCTTCCTAAAACTTAATTGTGTCAAAAATTTTAATGTCAAGTTTTATTTTAGATATAGCAAAAAATTTGATTGAAGTCAATTAATTTCAATTAATTTAAATGACATTACATAGGATAACGTTAACGTATATTTATATATTAAGCTTGGTATTCGAAATATTCATTAGTTAAACATATAGAGCACCCTATAATCTAAATATCTGACTCGTAAGCAAAATTTTCTTTGGTTTATATTTATGTATAATAAATATTCATTACCCTACATCCATCATAAATTTGAGAGTTATTATTCATTTTGCATTGACATTAATGGTAATGATACAACTTCTCAGTAATATAACAATGTAGGATAAGCTTATAGGTTCAATAAAATATTATAAATATTTGCAAAACCAAATACCATAGCAAGGGCTAAAATATTTATTTTTAGACAAAATCTCTAATATAAATTTTTCTTTTATTTAACTAACTCTGCACCAAGATCTTATAAATTGGTTAAATTTATTTAAATTAAAAAGTATACCATTTTATGACTACACATTAAATCTAACATATAATTATCAATGTCTATTCTATGTTACTCATCATCAGCCTTTAATGTCACTGCTGGACCATAGCACCCTAATACACTTTATACCTACTGTTATATGTAATTACTGCCACGCTATGAATTATTTACAAGACTTCAAGTTTTTAATGAAGTCTTAGCAAAAGGAATATTGTAAGTTAAGTTATAAAGATTCCACAAGTACACAATACAAGTTATGTAAATTAAAACATACTTTATAATGTATGTTACATTACAATGATGGACAAATATAAACCAAATCTTAAAATGAATAGAAAAACAAACGGATTTTATAAACGTTATATAATTATATTATTATGGTAATGTTAAGCGTGGCTTTTAGAGTTGATTAGGAATAGGAGCTCTGGGAAATTCATTTCTCCGTATGAATAGCCCCGCACCCACCAGTGCCGCCTAAGTAAGGTGTGTTCTCATAAAAAAAAGAATGTTGTATGAAAATTATATTTGCCTAAAACTTGAATATTTAGTCCATATTTAGATTATACCAAATAATTTTAGCATAAAGCTGTGTTATTATTATTGTGTGATACTCTTTTAAAAATTACGCCAAAAATAAAACAATTTTATCTTATAAATATATTAAATTTTAAAAGTTTACTTTGTTTTGCGTTATGACAAGACATGTGAAAGAGTATTGCATTTAAGGACGTTATTTTTTTTGTTAATTGTAGTAACAAGGCAGAGCCACTAGTGAAGTGTTCACTGACGCACATAGACATCGGCAATCAATATATATATGCTTTATTACGTCAAATATGTGTTACTACTGTACTAGTATCTGTGAAAACATCACCTTTAATATCTTTCAACAGGTTGTCATTTGACTTTATTTTTAGTAAATTAAATTAAATAAGTATCTAGTGTTACATTCATATTATAGCCCGTTCTTGCCCGTACTGTCCGTCAAACGATATATCATATACATTAATTTAATAGTCTCTATGATGTCTGTATGTAAGCTATAACTTTGAATGATTATGTGGACAAATTAGTTGCAAAAATTAAAGGTATTAACTTACCACATTCCAAAGATAAATTTACGACCGTCATTTAATCAACTAGTAATTATCTACTTTATGTATTATGTTATCTGATATAAATAAAAACTTTATTTAATAAATTTCACTGTAAATATTATTAAATTAATGTTAATATTATTATTGGTTATTATGATTAGTTCTGATAAATCTATATTCTTTAATTATCTTAATTACATTGATTGATATTACTTATATTAGTGAATAGTAAAAAATTGTGCTTATATACTTTGTCAAGTCTCCAATATATTGAGGTTAACTATCCGTTTGTATCATTATGTATTGTAATTAATTATTTAGATGCAATTATAAACTATTTTTAATGATGCCAAAATATATTTCATCAATACATAATAACGCACCCATTTTTATTTTTTATTTTTTGGAAATCTTTCACAAACTAGCCTAATTTCTATCCATTGCCAGATGTTATGAAGCAAAACATTTTTCTGGGACATATCTACTAGTTTTATTCATTGATAAGTGCTAAAATCTGTGTTAAAGCATTTGCATAAGATATAAAGTATTTGTTATATGGTTTAATCAGTATTATTTAAGGTTTTACTAGTCGTAAAACTTACACTGTTGTGATCTTTTTAATGTGCAGCAACCAAGGTGCCTTAATGCTATTTCAAATGATGTTTTTTTATTCTAATAATGAAATCTTCAGTTAATTGTAATGTTTTTAGACTCGGACAATAGTTCTGATTCAAGTACACACTATAGACGACACGTCAATCATATTTGTCCCCTAAGCCAATATCTTTTCATGACGAGTTTTGAGACTTTAAAGCTATTCTTATGTCTGCAAACATCGAAGATAAAAACATTGTATTTGAATTTTCTGCTCCTCTTTTATATGGAAAAAACCTTTAACATTACATAAAATTTTGCTTGCAAACATGATATTTTGTGGTTGATATTATAGTATGGATATATGAATTTAAAAAATATTTTTAAGTATTTTGTCGACCATCACTTTATCTTTACTGAATGCATTGTTCGTTTAAATATATTTTATAAGTTGAATAATAATATTTTAGTGGTCGTTTATGAGCTTTCTTGACTGCACAAATTTAAAGAATTCATTAAAATAAACAAACCTTTTAAAGCTCTCACATTGAAGAAATCCTAAATTTGTAAAAGGGGACAAGATCGGCTACATTGAAGTTGAAAATGCACTATTATAATCTCATCTCAGAGAACACATCTAAAGCTTAAGTATTGCATAAATATTAGATTAATTTGCTTCTTTGTTATACCGTATTTTGTATGGATTTTTTTAAAAACATCGTTAATTTTCTAAATAACTTTAGAGGTACAACAATAAGGCAAACACTTCGACATATGAATTTCATAATTACGCTTTAATTGCATTTAAATAATTAATTTTAATCTTTGAAATTATAAAAAGAAACAAACGTTATGGTGTACTCTTAAAAATAGCTCGAAAATATTTGTTAATTTCAAATAGAATTTTTCAGTGCGTAAGCATCCAGAGACGTGTTAAATTATTCCATTATTAGTGTAATTCAGCACCCAAATGATATGTATTGGCGTTTAATTGCACTGGCGCATGACATCAGAATTAAAGTTAATATTATTTAACACACAATATTCATGTCGAACGAAAATAAGAAACCCTGCTTACAAGTTTTTTATAATTTTTTTTAATTATGTAAACTCATTTTTTTATTGTTTTCAGTCAGTTGAAATGCTAAAAATAATAATTTTATCACAAGTACTTTGTTACAATATTACCTAAGCTGTCGTGGAGTTGGCTTCAAATCCATCCAGATTTCCTTTCTGCAACACAAATGGTAAACTGCGTTCTATGTAATGCATAGCATTAACCTATTAAAGAGATAGTAAGTTATGACTTTAATGAGTTAGTGTTTTGATTCTAAGAAGAGAATCCTTTAAACAGTATAGATTACTAGTATCGAACATTACGATTTCATATTTTCTACTACTCTTTTTTAACTGTGTCTTAACAATGAAAATTGTCAACTATTTCGTTTGTTGCATATATTTCTTACAAAACTCACGATTAATATTATATGAACTAAGCATAGTGTACAAAAATTCTCACGTATACAGATATCATTAAAGTTTTAAGGAATCTTCTATCTACACTCGGAAAGCATGTCGAAAGTATATGTAATTTCGAACAGACTTTTAAGTGTGTTTAAATATTCCATTGCTTAACAGTACAGTGGTTGAATGACATGGACTGAGGTTTAATTGCACTAGTATATGTAATGATGAGTCTTGTGAGTGATAAATAGTTAATTGCCAGACAAATGATCCAGGATAATTAAATATATATTTTATTGCTATATTGGCTTTAGATGTTCAAATTGATCATGCTGCTTTTTATAACGTATTATATTATACTAAAATATCTAAAAAATATTAAACAACATGAATATTCTCTAAAGAGATTTATTCTGATAAACTTTCAGTCAATGCCTTTAGTCCTTAAGTTTAACAATAATTCATAAACTTGTAAAATATCTGATACCGGTATTTGAATGCATTAAATCAAATTCCAATAGAACTCATTTCAGCAAGAGAATAAAGAATGTTCTAATCCGGATTTATAGGTTTAATGCGGACGTCGACTGTAAGCCAATCGCAGGAATTTAAGGACTTAGCAAAGTTGCCGCAACTAATGTCTAACTTAATTCTACCATGTGTACATTGTTCATTTTGGTTTTTACTCTGTATCGACCTGATTCACGGAATAACTTCAATTGTTATAAAATGTAAATGAGTAAAATTAAAGCATTAAAAGAATATAAAATTTTAGTGATAAATTTATATGTTTAATAATAAATGGACTACCTATTAATAAAACCAAAATACAACAACGCAAGATCTCGTCTGTTTTCATTCATAAAAATCTGTCGCTTATATCGTTTCGTTGCTTATTATCACACCTTGTATTTTGTATTATCCTTACCATTGGTCAGTATTCGTCCTTCCGCCGCAGGATTATGATAAATTATACCCCATTCAGGTGTTGATGAAGTAATTCTCACGCAGAGTGTGCCAAATTTATTGCGTGTGTTATTACTTTTCCCTCGCACCCACGTATATCTGAGAGGAGTTTTGCTTTTTCATAATACCTTGGCCATACGTCACTGTTCTGACATTTTTTTGCGTTGTATCTGACGCCAACACCCTGTTATTCTTTACGCCCGACGCAAATTGTAAAGGGAGATATTTATCATTTCACCCTTAAGGGTAATTAACCTAATTTGCTGCGATAAAAACCCCTGCTCGCAATGTGCTAAATCTACATCTAAAAACTAATCGTGGTTAAATCTGTCGAAATATATATAAATTCCACAATAAAAATAAAAATATATTTACCTTAATACGAGTCTGCCTGAAATTGAATCGTGTGATTAATTTAAATGTCAAATTTTATTTTAGATATAGCAAAAAAATGATCTAAATCAATTTTTTTAAATTTAAATAAAATTACGTGGAGTAACTTATGTATGTACTTAATAGGGTGGAATAAGCTTTATTTTTGTAAACAGATTATTAAGTAATTTTGTTCCATTGCTAGAAACATATTTATATATTAGGCTTGTTATTCAAAGTATTCATTAGTTTAACAAACAGTGCGCCGTATAATCTAAAGATCTGCCTCGTTAGCAAAATTTAGTTTTTTTTATATTGATGTATGGTAAATATTGATTACCCTACAACCATCATAAATTTAAGAGTTATTATTCCTTTTAACGAAATTAATGGATTATGATAAGACTCGCAGTAATATGGCTTACCGGTAGCATAACACATATGTATATCGCCAATAGTAGATATACTAGTGTTCTGAATTCTGTTTTTTATTTATTGTAACTTCTGTGCTACTTTATTTTATTTAAATTAAAAACGTAATTAAAATATGTATATCTTTTCAATAAATCTTGTACTATAAATATTAATGATCGATACTGTAGTATCTACGGTTATTATTGAATTACTAATGAATTCTTAGCGAAGGAATATTATTAGCTAAGATATCAACATTTCAGAAGTACATAATACAAAATGCAAACTGTCTGAGATAAAACAAACTTTATAATGTATGTTACATTATAATGATGGACAAATAAACTGTGCCGAAAAATGAGTAGAAAAACAGAAACGGTTTTTATCAAAGTTATAAAATTATATCATTATGGTAATATTTAACGCGGCTTTTAGAGTTGATTAGGTATAGGAGCTCTGGGAAATTCATTTCTCCGTATGAAATAGCCCCGCACCCACCAGTTCCGCCTAAGTAAGGTGTGTTCTCATAAAAAAAATGGTGTATACAAATAATGTTGGCCTAAACTTGAACTTTTTATTCTCGAAAACTTGAATTTGATTTTTTCCATATTTAGATTAAACAAAAGAACTTTTACATTAAGCAGTTTTATTATTATTGAGTTATACTCTTTTAAGAATTTTATTACAAATAAAAAAAAATATCATTATAAAATATGTGAAATTTAAATCGATTTTATATTGTTTGTGTGATGACGAATGACATTCATAGAAATAACATGTGCCTTTATGGCGACTTGAATAAAAAGTAATAATTTGTGACCTCACTTCTACGTAATAGCGGGTCTCATAATCTGAAGCAAATATAGTTTTGTTTTAACGTAATAAAAATAAGACATATATACATTGCACATGTTAAATTAGCTTGCACGATAAGCTAGAAAGATTGTTTTTTATTTAATAACGCTTTTATGAGTCGCTTAAGAATTTCTGTATTGGATATCTATACAGAATTATTTAAAAAAAAGTGTAATAATCCACCAACATTTAAAAATAAATTTACAGAATTATATCGGTTTTAATATTTAATGTAGCTAAAAAAAGTGTTAATACTTAAAACATAGGTATTTAAATTAATTTCTAGCCTTAAATTGTCTTAAAACTACATCAACCATCAATAAGAGAATGTTATTTATTTAGATCTATAATTTATGGTATAACCTCTTAGAAAATTTTAACGCAAAAAGATTATAAATTAATTCATTTATCGTTTCAAATAGCGGGGGACTAATTTCATTCCACGTACTGCAATACAAGCGCTATTCACATATGCGGAAATCTAAAATGTGATAACATTTCGAGAAACTCACTTCGAAACTTCTAAAAGTAAAAGAAAGTAACTATTGTCCAACCTAATTCCACCAAACGTACATTTTGATTATGTATATAAACATATGTATATATATAGTTTTCATTTATTCCTTATTGATATTTCGGCAAATATTACGAAATACCGGCATGTAAAAGGCGTGTATAAGATAGGTAAGGCTTGGGCAAAAAGGTATTTTCAATCGGTAGCTTGTATTTAAAACAAGTCTTACGAGACAAGTTTAAAGCGTGTTTGAGGTTTTTACAATGATTTGGTGTTCGATCTTAAGATAATCCCTTTAAAACAGTACGGACCTTTAGTATCGAACTTTACGATTACATATTTTAATCTTCTTCGACTATTTCTTAACCATAAAAACTGTTAAATATTCTGTTTGTTGCTTAAATTTTAACAAAACTCATGATAAACATTTTATGGGCTAAGCATTGTGTAAGACAATTCTCACGTATACTGTTATCATTAAAATTTAAACATATCGGCTATCTATACTCATAAATCGGTTTGATAATATTTGTTGATTTCGAACAGAATTAAAAGTGCGCATATATATTCCATCACTAAATAATACAGTAGATTATTGACATGGACTGAGGTTTCATTACACTGGTGCATATCATGATGAGTCTTGTAGGTGATGAATAGTTAATTTTCAGGCACAATATCCATATGGATGGAGCATTTTCTCGCTATTTTGGTTAAGGTTATTCTCATTTATCATTTTAATTTATTTAATTAATAAAATATACTATCACATTTTATAGCAGCCCGTTAGTGATAAAATTAAAGTTTCTACCTTCGAGTATTATTTGCTCAATGCATAACGGCAACGTTAATAGTAAGGTATTTTTAGTATCATTTAAAATTTATATCAAATCACATTATAAACATTTTAAAACTATTGAACAATATAAATATACTATCAAATATTGAAAAGTGTTCTTACAATAAATCTTTTCAAACAATAATTCATACAGTAATAAAATATCCAATACGGGCATTTGAATGCTATAAATTAAGACCCAGTAGAACTCAATTCAACAAGAGGACAAATAATGTTCTAATACGGATTTATAGTTTTAATGCGGACGTCAACTGCAAGCCAATCGCAGGAATTTAAGGACTTAGCAAAGTTTTCGCAACTGATGTCTAGCTCTATTCTACCATGTGCACATTGTTCGTCTTGATTTTTCTTTTTATTGACCTCTTTCACGGAACGGAATTCAATTCTATGAAAATCTATCCTCATATTTTATAATTTTTTATTATCATACCTGGTATTTTCTATTATCTTTACCATTGGTCAATACTCGGCTTTCTGCCGCAAGATTCAGGTGTTGATGAAGTAATTCTTACACAGGAGTACCACCTTTGAGGAGTATTGCTTTTTCATGATACGTCACAATTTTGAAAATTTTCGCGCATCCATAACACAAATTGTAAAGGGAGATATCTCACCCTTAAAGGTGTTTTTTTTATTGCATACGCAGGCAGACGAGCAGTCGGGGCCACCTGATGGAAAGTGGTCACCGACGCCCTTATTCATTGGTCATACAGGTATCACCAACGCGCTGCCTACCGTGAGACATAGGATGTTAAGTCTCGTTTACCCAGTATTTACGCTGGCTACAGTTCCCTTCAAACCGGAGCACAGTAGTGTTTTCACACTACTGCTTTGCGGTAGAAATAGGCACCGTAGTGGTACCCACCCAGACGGTCCCTTGTAAAAAGGGGACCTACCACCGGTAATTAACGTAATTTGCAGCGTCAAGTCCCCCCTGCTCAGAATGTGCCGACCGTTTTGCTGGTAATCGTAGTTCAATCTGCCAAAATTAATGTAATAAATAAAAATATACATTAACTTTAATACGAGTTTTCCTGAAACTGAATCGTGTGATTCATTTTAAAATCAAATATCAGTGCAAATATAGTAAAAATATGTAACTGGGTTACATTTGTAAAAGAATTAAAATAAGATTACGTAGAGTTATACATGTATGTACATATAGCATAAACTTTATTTTTATAAACAGATAAACTAGATAAATTTTGTTTCACGGTTAGAAACATATTTCTATAATAAGATAAAAAAAACCTGACTAGATCACATAACGCAAATAGATTTACAGTAAGGCTTCAGTGGTGTTATAAGAAACACTTATGAATGCCGCTGGAATAGATATATTAAAGAATGATATTGGAATTCAAAGTCTTAATTTGTATTGAATTGTTAAAGAAACAGTCGTACACCGTACGTACAAGTCCAGTTGGCTAAATTTTCTGTCTATTTTTTAACGAGTTCCATTACCCTACATGTGTATATCATAAATTCCAGAGTTATTAATATTAACACGCAAAAATTAATTAACTGAGCGTGAGGTGACTATCAGAAATATGGCTTAAACGCCAGCATTACTAAAAGCCAATAATATTTGATATATTAATATGAGATTTCATCTTCACCATCAGCCTATATTAGTCGACTGTTCAACATAGGCCTCCCGTTATGCACGCCTACTCCATTAGGGGGTTTTAGACGGTCTTTTAGTTGATGTTTTTAATGAGAAATAAATCAATTTATATCTTTATATACCTACTAAATGATTTATATTCATCAGCATAATTTAGGTTATAACTGCAACCCTATGAATAACTTACAAGACTTTACGTTTTTTTAATGAAGTCTTAAAAGGAATATTGTAAGCCAATATAATAACATTCACGAGATACATGATTCACAAGGCAAACTATGTGAGATAAAACAAACATTATAATGTATGTTACATTATAATGATGTACAGGTATAAAACGAGCCTAAAAATAAATAGAAAAACAGAAACGTTTTTATTAACGTTATATAAGTATATTATAACAGCAATATTAAACACGGCTTTTAGAGTTGATTAGGAATAGGCGCTCTGGGAAATTTAATTCTCCGTAGGAAATAGCCCTGCACCCACCAGTGCCGCCTACGTAAGGTGTGTTCTCATAAAAAGGACGGTGTTTATAATTGTGTTGGCCTAAATTTGAATATTTTGTCCCTATTAAGACTATACTATTGAGAAAAAAGTATATTCTTTATTTACCAACTTTTATGTGTCGCTTATTCATTTATGAATTGTAATTTTAAATTATATTAATTGAAAAAAGATAGTTATAATCCACTGACTGCAGGCATCTGCTATGTGCTTTAAAACCGGAGGTCTCACTCAACAAATTTTTATTGTTGTTTCCTATTTGGTTAGGACAATTTGGGCTGATCACCCAATGGTCTGAAAAGTAGGATGATCCATTCGTCAGATGGCCACGTAAAAAGTCGGTCCACCCACCAACCTGCATTGGACCAGCGTAGTGGACACGGTGGTATATTAGGGAAGGCCTATTGTTGGGTTTTAAATTACGCGCCTTCCTTAGCACTTATACTTATTCTATATCTGTTGTCGATATACTACTTCAATGTGACATCAAGAGAACGTTTTGTACTTTATTATTTAATTAAATAGTAATGAAACTAATTCTAAGCTTTAATTTTATTCGGTTATGGGCCCAGAGAGCCTAAGTCATCAAATAAATATATAATCTCTTAGAAATATACAGAACTGTCAGTGATTACGAAAAGTGGCAAAAACTCCTAACCTCTAAGTGAACTCGCGAGTGAAAATTTATTGTTATTGTTGTATCCTGCAAATATGTCTTCGAATAATATTGGCATTAATTGAAAAATTAACAGGCCGTGATAATTACTCAACATGGAGATTCGCCGTTAAAACCTATCTACAGCACGAAGAGTTGTGGGATTGCATTGAAAATGCCAACAATGAAGTAGATGCCAAAAAGGATCTTAAAGCAAAGTCAAAATCATACTTCTCGTCGATCCCATAAACTATGTACATATACAAGAAGCAGAGACAGCAAAAAGAGTTTGGGACAATCTAGCCAAAGCATTTGATGACTCCGGGCTAACACGCAGAGTTGGATTACTTCGGGAACTGTGTACTACGACACTCAGTAGCTGTCAAAACGTAGAAGATTATGTGAGCAAAAAATTACTACAGCACATAAATTGAGAAATATTGGGTTTAAAGTAGACGATGAGTGGTTGGGTACCTTACTTCTCTCCGGTTTACCAGAAACTTACCAACCCATGATAATTGCATTAGAAAGCTCAGGGCTGAAGATAAGTGCAGATTCAGTCAAATCAAAAATCTTGCAAGATGTTAAGATGGACAGCCCAACTTCAGCTTTTGCAATTCGGAATGATAATAAGAAAACCTTTTCGGAAAGGACCTCGCTGTTTTGTATGTAACAGGTATGGTCATATCAGCACAGATTGCAAATCTAAAAAGAAAATAAAGCAGAAAGCTCAAGCAGTTATGTCCTGCATTCATTGCCTTCACAATAACAATGATGCATGGTTTGTAGATTCGGGAGCTCTATGCATATGACCAAGCATAACGACTTGTTGACAAATCAGATGGATCCAAGCATAAAAACAATCAAGGTTGCCAATGACAAATGCTTATCTGTGAAGAGCTCAGGTCATCTAAGCCTGGATGTTTGCGATGATAAAGGCCAGTCCAAAAGGTATTGTTTCAGAATGTTTTATATGTGCCTGAACTAGCAACCAATCTTATATCAGTCAGTCAAATCATAAGAAATGGTGGTTAAGTCAAGTTTGATAGCAAAGGATGTTTAATTATGAACAGTATGAATGAAGTAGTGGCAACAGCTACTTTAATCAACAATATGTACCGATTGAACATGTATGGTGGACATGCTTACATATCTGATGTTGATGAAAAAGATACATTCCTCTGGCATCAGCGAATGGGCCATTTAAATTTTTCAGACCTCCAAAAATTACCGAAAATACTGAAGGGGTAAATTCGTTAAAGAAAAGGACTACTTGACATGCATAACATGCCTTGAAGGTAAGCAAACACGAATGCCCTTCAAAAATAAAGGTTCAAAGGCAACACAATTACTTGAACTAGTTCATTCTGATGTATGTGGTCCTATGGAAATAGGGTCTCTTGGTGGGGCCAAATATTTTCTGACATTCATTGACGATTACTCAAGGAAAGTTTTTGTTTACTTCTTAAAGAAAAAATCAGAAGTAATAGATAAGTTGAAGGAATTCAAAAACTATGTAGAAAATCAACTGGAATGTAAAATGAAATGTCTTCGATCTGACAATGGTCTGCAGTACCTAAACAAGAATATATCTGATCTCTTAACTAGTAATGGAATTACACACCAGACTACGACACCATATACACCACAGCAAAATGGCTTGGCAGAACGAATGAACCGGACATTAGTTGAGAAAGCGCTAAATTCTGGGCAGAAGCTGCACAAAGCTTGCATATCTTTATCACAGAATTCCAACCCAATCATGAGAATATAAAACTCCCGAAGAAATATGGTCTGGAGTAAAACCAAATGTCAGTCACCTACGAGTGTTTGGATGTGAATTGAAGGTCCACCTACCTAAGGAGAGAACCAAGAAATGGGATTCTAAAGCAAGTAAGACCATCTTTATTGGTTACTGTGACACCACAAAGGGATATCGGTTCATTATTCCTACATCAAGTGTTATTATCAAGAGTACAGATGCAGTCTTCTTAGAATCGACTGTTAACAGAAACTTTGTTCCAGTGGAATTGTCAGAGTCCAAAAATGAGACAGAACCAGAAGAGACTACTTGCTCTGACTCCTCAGACGAAATGTCAACATCCACAAACACAGTCATAACAAACACACCTGAGACTGAATCAGACTATAATTTAGCAAGTGAAAGTGATTATGTAGCAGATAGAGTAATCAGAGATTCAAGAAGATGAAATATTATCCTAAGACCAAGAAATAAAAAGATTTTTTCAGCAAATGAAAGCTCAGAAAATAATTATTTAAGCTTTGATGAAATATTAAATAATGTACCCCTGAACTACAATGAAGCAATTTTATCACCAATTTCAAAGAAGTGGATTGAGTCTATAAAAGAAGAGTTACAATCTCACATTGAAAATCAAACGTGGACATTGGTTACAGCCTATAATGTCTATCTCATACTCATTTGATGCAAATGGGTTTCGCACAAAGAGGAGCCAACGGGTTCATGTATAATCTCGTTTGTGTGCAAGAGGTGCACAAACTAGAGGCATTGACTCAAGATGAAACCTTCGCACCAACATTCAGTTATGATTCCATACGATCATTTATCAATTGCTTGCTGAACAAAACTTAAATATTGTACAATTTGATATAAAAACAGTGTTCTTATGTGGTGACTTGAAAGAAGATATTTTATGGCTATTCCTGAGGATTTAGGAATGTGAGCCTACTGTATATGTACACTAAACAAATCTTTGTATGGTTTGAAACAAGCGCCCAGGTGCTAAATGCCAAATTTAATTCGGTCTTGGAAAAGTTTGTTTTGTAAAGAGTCTCAGCTGATCGGTGTGTTTATGGACAAGTTATAGGAATGAAATGTTTTCTGTGTCTGTATGTAGATGATGACTTACCTCTATCAAAAGAAAAAGTTACCTTGGCAGAAGTAATCAATGAGTTAAAAATAAATTTTGACTTAAAAACTTTTCCTTTGACAAAATTTGTTGGTATGGAAGTTATAAGAAATGATAAATACATTTTATTCATCAAAGTAAATATATTGAGAAGCTGTTAGCTAAAGTCAACATGAGTAATGCCAATTTCAATAGTATTCCCGCTGATCCTAATGTAAAGTTATAGAAAAGTGACTCCATACCGGAGAAGAACATACCATACAGAGAGGCAGTTGGGTCACTAATTCACCTGGCAACTGTTAGCAGACCTGATGTAATGTATACAGTGAGCTTAGTGAGTCAATTCTTGCATTGTTATAATCAGTCTCATTGGAAGGCAGTGAAGAAGATATTCAATTATTTAAAGGAAACCAAAGACTTTGGTCTATGTTATAAATCTAAGCCTGAAATAACGGATTTGATAGGCTACAGCGATGCTGATTTTGCCAATGATTTAACAAGCATGCGATCAATGACCGATATGTATTCATAAAAAGTGAGCCACTATCGCTAGCGTCAACAAAGTGTAGCATTATCAACAACTGAGGCCGAGTTCACGGCTCTGTGCTGCCACTCAAAGAACTATGTGGTTAAAGCAATTATTCAGTGACTTAGGAGAGTTTAAGCAAAAATCTGTATGTTTGAACATTGACAGTCAAAGTGCACAAGGTAATTAAAACATTGAATTTCATAAGGTTGGAACATATATATAGATATAAAATATAATTTGTAAAAGAAAATACAATGATAAAGTTACAATTTAAACTATGTCAGCAAAGACAACCCATTTGCAGATGTTTTCACCAAAGCTTTGTCTAGAGATAAAGTTAAGTCAATGAGAAGTAATATTGGGATGTTAAATATTAAATAGTGTTAAATAAGAGAAACTTGATTTGAAATATGTAAATTGTTTACTTTATAGGAGGGCTTTAATTTAGAAAGTTTTTTAATTACGCGCCTTCCTTAGCACTTATACTTATACTTTATCTGTAGTCGATGTACTACTTCTACACTGTGACAAAGAAAACGTTTTTGTACTTATTATTTTCTAACTAAAACAGTAATAAAACTACTTCTAAGCTTTAATTTTATTACCTATGTCCAGCAGTGGGCTATCACAGGCTGATGATGATGATAACCCACCTTTTTAACGTTTTAAAATATAATTTTTAGACAATTTTCGGTTAAAATATTAATTGTAAGGTTAATCTAAGAAAATAAAGGTGTTAGTACTTAAAACATAGCTTATTATTATAAAATTACCCAATAATAGGAAGGTATTGTTATTAAAAGGATTTGAACTCCTTTCGATTGTATCCTGATTACTCAGAACATGTTTTGACTAAATAATAATCTTTTAAAATATCAATCCATGCAAAAGATTTGAATCAAATAAAATTCCCGTGACAGCTTTGTTTACAAATGAATTAATTTATCGTTCAAGTTGCTAAGGACTAATTTCTGTACTGTAAAGTAAGCTCTATTCACTCATACTGAAATCTAAAATGCGATAACATTTTGTGAAAACCGGCACCTCGAAACTTCTAAAAGCTCACGGGCCACTAACCACAAGAGATTTAAATGAATTAAGGTGGTTTAAGGAATAAAATTGTTGACGTTATTATTGAATTTTTATAGATTTTACAATATGTCGTATTTAAAAAACCCTAAGGAGCATTAGGGGTCTTTTTATACTTAATAACATTAAAATAATATATGTCATTTGACTTATTCCCATGACACTTTTGTTACACTCTAGTAGGAGTTGTCATATCTAAAAGTTATAGTGATCAAATTTTTTAGTCAGTTTAGGCTGTACTAAGCTCTTATGAACGCAAAAAATGGGTTCCAGATTAAGAGAGCCAGATTCTTAAAGGATAATAGCTTTGGGATGGCTTGTTGCTATCCGGCGCTTACTACGTTTTGAACAGGGAAGGAAAAATAATCTTATCTCCATAAACATTACATCCCATTTTTTTTTATTATCGAGGCGAAGATCCCATTAGCGAGGCCTAACAACATCTACCGTGTGACCTCATAATTTTTAGAGTTACGGGAAATCGGGTGCCAGATACACTTTTCTTCCCCCTCGAATCCATCATGTTTGCGGCAGACAAGAATGGTTGAATGGCGATAATTATCCTCATGTCCCTCATATTACTCGGGAAGAATCCAGTACTGGCTTTTTTTTTCTCTCTTTTTAATTTACCGTGGGGAAATGCCTACGCATACCTATTCTCGCCAAGACTAGTTATCTCGTACTTGCACCGACTAAATCCATCACCTTTTCCTTCTTGTCGGCTTAAGTTGGGTCAGAGTAACGCTTTTATACTCTTCTGCGACCCTACCAGCCCACTTAGAGCAACCTCCTAAACCGCCGGCCCTTCATCACTGGCCGGCCAGATACTTCTTAGCTACATCGCGGCTGACCAGGCACAGCGCCCGCAAATTGAGAACCTGTTCGAAGGGGTTCCTTACTCACTTAGAGCAACCTCTTAATGGCCTATCTTGGACTTTTTGGCTGACCTCTTTTTTAGTACCAATAAACTACTGGTGCAAACCTATCTAAGGGATAATAAATAATATCTCCGGATTAGTACGTGGTTTTGTGATACGCTGACTCTGAAACTTGATCAAAATATTGTTATTTTTTAAAAGAAACGATCTTTTGTTAGCCATATAAACTTTACATATCCACTTATTAGGGTTCGTGAACAAACGTAAACTTTCACCGACATAGACCGCACCAAAACTTTTAACAATGCTCATTTGGCCAACTTTGTTATTATGTTCTGTTCCAATAGAGATCAACGTAATTTAATATTGATTATTTGCCTCTCTAGTTTCGTTGGGTTAATGGCATTATATTTTGCTTGTTGAAGATATGTATTAGAGGAACATTTAATTTAGCATTGGAAATTTTATAGCTTCAATTGTTTTACCATATCTAAAAATGTTCTTCGTAACCGTATAAACTAATATACGTTATTCTTTTCGCAATGTCTAGTTTGTCTTAAAAACTTTGTCAATACCTACACATCTATGTGCGATTAAATAAAATATCATCATTGAAACAACCAAATTGTTACTCAAAAAATTTACGATTTCTGGAACATATAGTAACATAAACATAAAAAAAATTAACAAGTCTGCAGTGGGTGACCATACTTCAAGTCACCCAAACCACTATATTAGATTTGTTGGACCACAAATCTTCAACATTTAAAATTTCAATAGTTGGGTTTTACCACCTGCTTGGAACCCCATAATTAAGAAGTGAAAACCCAAGCGTAAAACCACTGCCGGCTGTAAATAATAAGTTCATTTCGACACATGTCAGGACAGCAAAAATATTTAATTTCAATTACGATCTGGTAATCCTGCTTCAGCACTGGCAACGAAGCATGACATCTCAGTCTACCCGTGACCATGGCCTCTGAAAAGTGTTCAAAACGCCAGGAATTTAAAATGTATCCCATTTATTCAATAAGAGTTTTAAGGATTGCGAATTAGCCTAATGTTGCTACAATCAAATCCATTTTGTTACATATAAAAACATTTATAACGGGTTTAATTTAATAATAGAAGAATGTTATTGTAGCAAAATAAAGACTTCTTTATTTTGTCGAATAAATGCTATTTTATTTTTCAGTCGATTTACTGAAAACAGTGTAATTGCATTTGTCCAGTTTTCTTATTACGCTCTATGTATTGCTCGTTGTTAATTCTCTAAGTCATTTTGACTGCTGGCCGTTGTTTGTAATTGGAAACAGTCCTTCAACGTTAACGTCACATTCTCATAGTAAAGAAAAGTTACATAATTACCGCACCCCCAAGCCAAGATTTATCAGTTCAAGTTAATACGTGAAATAAAAAAAAATTGAATGTGGGATCCATAAATATTAAAAGTAAAACACCGACAGAAATTCGCGACCCAGTGACAGATATCCTTGCTTTTAAAAACCGTTGTTCATTAGATTAAATTTGGCGGACAAATATCTTGTTCTTTGCGTTATCTTTTCTATTTTTTATGTTACATATTGGTTGATTATCGTCTTTCCTATAAAATTAGATGCATTTAATGACATTATTTACGCTTCTTCATTTAAAGACTATTTGGATAATACCTTTTAATAACAATCTTTTAATTATTAAATAAAATTACTTTACGGATTATATCGCGTTTATTTTACATTTTAAATTCCCGACGTTTCGAACACTTTCCAGCGGCCGGTCACGGGGTAGACGCCGCACACGCCGACACGGCCGCTGGAAAATCCGTAAAGTAATTTTATTTAATAATGTATAGTATTCGCGCAAGCAATAGAAATAATTACAATCTTTTAATTTGAAGATTTTGCTACATACAAAATAAACCAACCCTTTAAAGGGAATATTGTTATAAATAACTATAAAAGATTGAAAAGATGGTATATTTAGAGCATAGCTCAATATACATAAACATTGGACAGAACTGTTATACTTTGCCCAAACGTATGTCTTTGGGTCGACTATTGTTCGCGATGATAAATGACATTCATGCGAAGACCATGAGCGTTAAAGATAACGCGAATAAAGCACAATCTTCTGACACCACACTTTCACGTATAGATGTAAAATTTAATATTTTATATTAAATACGTACATCCATAATGATGATAAACGAAGACGTTCTACCTACTGTGGAAAAGCTGAATTTATATTATTGAGTACATATTTATGTGTAAGAATTGACAGATTTTATCGCTAATATGCTTTATTAAATATATTTCCGATAATATATAAAATAATGTGCATATGCACATGATTTTACTAGGTATTTATCTTCTATATTATACAGATTCATTTTTAAACTTCTAATACCGTTCACCTGTTATACTTTGTTATTCTAGTACAATCGATTTCAAACCAAATAAAAAATTACACGCTCAAGTTCCAAAATAGAATAATATTCAGATACTACTTGACAAATTGAGTTGCCATAGAAAATATTTTAAATATCTGTTAGGGTTTAAATCAACTTAGAATTAGAATTCTGTAATAAATATCACTTAATTATTAAATAATTTATGTTGCAGATCGTTTACCCGTAGCCTGTTCTCAGACTAATTAAAGAAGACGCTTGGAAAATCTCATACTAGTAATTAGTTGGATTAAAATCTTAGCAATTTTCCAGAAATACCATTCCACGTTCAAATATTACTTAGTTTAAACTTATTTAATGTTTAAAAGTAATTCGAATTTTTAAATCCTTACCGGGGTCCATAGAAAGGAGACAGACTGACTACTAAATGTTATTTATTTATTATTGCTCTGTTATTGGATTATATTAAGTAAGATTTATAGAAGACTATTCTTCTATAAATCTTGTAATTGCTTATAGATTATTGGTATATATGGGGTCAAAGATGTTTATTAGCATTCATTAAAAATTCTTGAATTCAAATTCGAATATCTTTATTCAAAATAGAAGTGTAACACTTGGTTATTGATTGTCAAGGACGCTACCACTGGTTCGCAATAGGACGCCTCAGAGGGCCTTTTTTGTCATCTTTTAAAAGAGTCAAATCATTCATTCATTCATTCATCATCAGCCTTTCATAGTCCCCTGCTGGACATAGGCCTCCCCTAATACACCCCTATCCATTAGGGGGTTTTGGACCGTATCCCACCACGCTGGTCCAATGCGGGTTGGTGGGTGAACCGACTTTATACATGCCCATCCAACGCATGGATCATCTTTCTTTCAGACAATCGGTGATCGGCCCATATTGTCTAACCAACTAGGAAACAAAATGAAAATTTGTTGAGTCCCTGCAGGATTCTGGAACCCACGACCTCCTGGTTTCTAAAGCAAACGCCTATACCACTAGGCTACGGAGGCAGTTTTAAATTTAAAGCCCGAATCAAGCATTCCATTACCAGGTTGTGTTGTCATTTGTAAATTCGTTTCTGTTATAATAACCTATAACACATAAACGTTCCTTTACAACTTTTTAAGTTTATGAACAGTGATTTATGAAAAATAATCGATTCCTTTAAAGTTTTCGATGTTGGTATTGTTCTTTAAATAATGCTACTTGATTACCGAAAAAAAGACTGTTTTAATAATTAATAATTTATTACCAGACATATTGTTAAAAACTATGTATAACAGAGTAAGTTTAGTATAATAGTAGCAACAGAAAGGCGAGTAACTTTTTATGGAATACTAAATCCTTCTTTTTGTTTGTGTATGTTTCAAGGTTTAAGTTAATATTACTTAATATTAACATAAAATCATTTTGATGGGCATGTAAAAAGTCAGTCAACCCAACAGACCAGCGAGGTGGGATACGGTCAAAAACCCCCGAATGAAGAAGGCGTGCATTAGGGAAGGCCTATGTCCAGCAGTGTACTAACACAGGCTGATGATGATGATGACGATGACAGAAAAAAGCTCATTTGGAAATCTAAAATTCATTAATTTGATGTACAAATTTCGATGACTTTCGTTACATTTTGTAACATTTGGTTACATTATAAAGGTAGTTAAATATTTGCTAGTTATTTCCTAATTGTACATGAAAATTGGCTTGTTTTAAAATAGCTCTGCAATTGAATAGTCCGTTTTAAGTTTGAGTGGCATTAACGGCATTAATAATAAATTGAATAGTACTGACGAATTGAAAATACTGGTCACATAAAATTAAATATTAAAAGCAGGTATTTTGGTAAAACATGAATAGCCATCATATTTTAATAAATCACATCAATATGTGATTATTGTGCAACAGGTATTTAAGTCACTTATATAATTTTCTAGCGTGCAATACTGGGACAAGATGAAGAAATTATTGAAATAAAGATTGTGAAACAATTTTTAGTGAAATTACTAATTTTTGGTGTTTTTTTAGAAATTGATTCTATTCTACAAAATTTAAATTTCTTCTGAATAAATAAAATCATCATCAGCCTATTTGAGTCCACTGTTGGACATAGGCTTTAAATGCACCCCTTCTCCATTAGAGGTTTTTTGGACCGTATCCAAATACGCTGGTCCAATGCGGGTTGATGGGTAGATCGACTTTTTACATGCCCATCCGACGCATGGATCATCTAACTTTTCTGATAGTTGGGTGATCGGCCCAAATTGTCCTAACCAACTAGGAAAGAACTTAGAACAGTCCCCGCAGGATTTAAACCTACGACCTCCGGTTTCTAAAGCATAAGCCCGTACCACTAAGCTGCGGAGGCGGTAAATAAAGTGTTATTATATATTTTTGTCATACTTAAAATCGTAATAAAATTTAAAAAATTACATCAAACCCAATTTATATAAAAAAAAAGTTAAAGATGGTAAATAAAGGAGACCTTTTTTACAGGGGGTCAACGGATACAACCGCTGTGCCTATTTCGGTTGCAAAGCAGTAATGTGAAAACATTACTGTGTTCCGTTTTGAAGGGCACTTTTTAACATCCTATTGATATTCTTCTTAAGATCCTATTCTTTTTAAGATCCTATTGATTTAACATCCTATGTCTCGGACAAGGGCGTCAGAGATCTCTTTCTTTCATTACGTTCACCCGTGTACAGTTCGATGTTAATTCTCTAACCCATTTTGCCTGCGCCCGTTGTTTGTAATTGGATACAGTAATCCCCAGTCCGCGTCACATTGGCACTGTAAAGTATGATTGCAATATTGGCTTATCCCTTTACAGACGTATTCACCGGTTGAAGATGGATTGAGTTGTTAAAGATTTATTCTGCTGAATGATCCTAAACTGGGGTTATTTCTATATTTACTATTTTTAAAGTAGTAATATTCTTTGAGCAACAACGCAGCACTATCATCAATTTTCTTAAACAAACTAAGTAGAAGAAGCATCGCCGATTTCTACTGCATTGGATGTGTTCTGCAACAATTGGCACCTTATTTGTCATTGAATGTAGAAACGTTCTTTTGATAGTAAGCGTTACGCCCGCCTCATAATAATTGTGGTGTTAAACACAATAAATCTGTTTAACACTTAATCCAAAAATAATAATAATTATTAACCTATTATTAAAACTTAATGAATTGTAATAAAACGTTTGTGTATTGAAGGTTGATTACAATGCAAGTCAGACTTTTTAAATCATGACACTCTGTGTCGCTCTAGTAATCAAATGCTCACTCCAGGTTTTATTCATAAGATTACAATTGTATGCTTAAGATTGTTTGTTATCATCATCATCATCAGCCTGTATAAGTCCGCTTCTGGACATAGGCCTCCCTTCACTATTATGGGTTCGCTGGACCGCTGGTAATATAGAATAATTATCAAGTTATTACTGCAACACTATGAATAACTTTTACGTCTAGTACTGTCTGAAATCTTAGCCAAGGAATAATGTAACCAATATATTAACTTTTAGAAATACATGATACGCAATCCAACCTATGTGTTACAAGATATATTATAATGATGGACAAGACATGAACCGCGTCTGAAAATAATTAGAATTACGAAACGGTTTTTTATCATAGTTATATAATAACATTATTATGGTGACATCAAACGCTATAAATAACATACAAGACTTCATGTTTATTAATGAAGTGTTAGCGAAGGAATATTGTAAGTTTAGATAACAACATTCTAGAAGTTTATGATACATAATGCTAGCTACGTGAGATAAAACATACTTTGTAATTTATGCTATATTATTTATTTATATTTATTTATTTATACTTCTTGCACAAGTAGTACAGAGGCGGACTTAATGCCTTAGGCATTTTCTCCCAGTCAACCTTGGGGTGGTAGAGAGTGAAGGTGGGAGGTGCATAGAGAGTATGTAGACAGCAAAGCGATATGACTTAAAGTATTCTAAAAATAAATATATGATGTAAAAATACAAATAAAATGTACCTACACATAAATATCATAATTGAATGTATAAATTAATACTTAAACATATAACTATTTATATCATATGTACACAAAAACCTATACAAATGATTGAATATATCTATATATATATATATATATATATCATACATACATACATAATTGACGATTATTCTGTGGACAAGTTTTTAGCAGGAACTCTTTGCCATTTTTTAAAAAGTCATGTAACTATTAGCCATTCTGATTTTAAGAGGTAGCAGAATTCCACAGAAGAACAGACTGGATAAAGAAAGAGGAATGCATGAAGTCAGACCGGCGAACGGGCATTGAAGAGACGATTGTGCGTCGAGCGAAGTTCTTTGTACTGACTTCACATAGATACTGAAAATGAGTAGATATATAAGACGGCGTTGTAGACGAATTGAGGAAGGGTAGAGAGTAGTAAGAGCTCGTAACGAGCGTCGCTGGCGTATAGGTAGCCACTGCAGTTGGGAACGGTATACTGTAACGTGGTCATATTTACGTAACTTGAAAACAAATCGAATGCAGTTATTTAGAAGTCAGTCAAGTTTGTTGAGGTGATCTGCATTCAGGCCAAAGTAGCACACGTCGATAAGGGGAAGATCAAGGTCTGCACGAGCATGGTTTTAGTCTGTATAGGCAGAAAATTTTGAGGCGATACAGGCATCGTAAGACATTAGTAACTTTCATAACGACACCTGCGATTTGAGCGTTCCAACTCAGCGTCAAATCGATATACAGGCCGAGATTTTTACATTTTGGCTGAGCGGAATAGGCAATTGTCAAAATTATTGGAGGAAGTGTGTTTGAATCCAATCTAATCAAGGTGCGTGCACTTCCTACCAATATAGCCTGACACTCGGATGGATTGACCGCCAAGCCAAATTTGGTACACTAACTTTTAATTGCACTCAAGTACTGGTTTATTAAACGTATTGCCTCAGAAAGATTGTCGACTGGTTGTTGAGTGTACAATTGTAAGTCATCGGCGTAAAGATGATACGTACATTGAAGATCATGGAGAATAAAGTTAATAAATAAAGAAAACAGAAGTGGAGAGAATTCCCTTGAGGAACACCAGATACAAGATTAAGCCAACGTGACGAAGAATCGTCAGCATTAACCGATTGCTGGCGCCCTCGAAGATATGAGGAAAACCATTCTAGCACTTCATCCGAGAACAATAAATGTGAGAGGATTGCAAGAAGGATATCATGACTGACAGCATTAAAGGCGTTCGTGAAGTCGATTAGAACCAAAACAGTAACCTTGGTTGACTCCATGCTCGCCTTTATATCGCCAGTCACTTTCAGTAGGGCAGTAGTGGTACTATGGCCAGGTCTAAAACCTGATTGCAGTGGACTAATCAGCTTATTGCTGAAATTGAAGGGAAATTTGCTTATTAACGCAAAATTTGAAGTACCTTAGAAAGGAAAGCAAAATAGAGATGGGTCTAAAATGAGAAAGAAGAAGATTAGGACACTTGGGAAGCGGCTGGACAAGAGCATTACGCATAAGGATGGGAATGTTCCAGTGTCTAGAGAAAAGTTAATGATATGGGTAAGCACTGGGACAATGAAATCGAGGATGGGAATAATCATACGCCGGCAAATTTTGTCAATGCCAACTGCATCGGATTTAATGGAAAGGATGACAGTTTTGATCTCTTCAGAAGTAACTGGAGAAAATTTAAAGGGTTCAAGAGAAGGTCGTCAAACCATTTAAATAGGAAATAGTATTACTACAGTTAGATGATCTAAAAGAGTAGTGGAGGTGAAATGGCGATTTAAATCATCTAAGATAATTGTGCTAGGAAGATTTGATTTACATTTTTTATATTAGTTGTAAAAAATATCGAAACACTGAATTTTATGATGCGCTTATTGTTTTAATTATTTAAAGTAGAAGCTTTTTTTTTCAATAATAAAACACAAGATATGTAGCAACGTAGATCTCAGGATGTTCGACGAAATTGTAGGAGTTTTCGGTTTCATGCTTGCAAACAAGTATCAAAACAATAGTTACGTGGAAAACATAGTCTCAGCATAATTATATTGACGGCCTGTCCTCTTCTCACATTCGCAAACCACTCGGGCGTTCCAATTTTGTAAACATAACTTTAATTTATTCCAACGCAGAAAAGTTTTTATAGTAATATAATATATCACAACATTATCTAGGCTGTCATTATCTGAAATATTATCTATATAAAATAGATGACTGATAAATACTGAGAAGTACTTTTAACTTATAAATAATAATAAATGCATTTTATACAGGTTTATTGAAAAACTTGTAATACCCTTTACCTGTTATACTTTGTTATTCTACTACAATAGATTACGAACCAAATAAAAAATTTCACGTTCCAATCATCTTATAATTATAATCCTGAAATAAATCTCACTTAATTAATAAATAATTTATGTTGCAGATATCCTTCTTTACCCGTAGCCTATTCTCAGACTAATTAAAGAAGACGCTTGGAAAATCTCATGCTAGTAATTAGTTGGATTAAAATCTTTGCATTTTTCCAGAATTTCCATTCTACGTTCAAATATTACTTAGTTTCAACTTATTTAATGTTTAAAAGTAATCCGACTTTTCAAATCCTTACCGGGGTCTATAGAAAGGAAACAAACTAACTACTAAATGTTATTTATTTATTATTGCAGTGTTATTGGAATAGTTTTCTATAAATCTTGTGATTGCTTATAGATTATTGGTTTATTTGACGTCAAAAATGTTTATTAGCATTCATAATAAATTAACGAATTTAAATTCAAATATCTTTATGCAATATACAAGTGTAACACTCGATTATTGATTGTCAAGGACGCTACCACCGGTTCGGAATAGGACGCCTCAGACCTTCGAAAAGCCGGCAAAAGAAACTTGGCGGACTTTTTTGGCATCTTTAAAATAATCAAATATACTTTCATATTAGCTATAAACAATTCTATCATACGTATTTTAAATTTAAAGCCCGAAACAAGCATTCCATTACCAGGTTGTGTTATCATTTATAGATTCGTTTATGTTATAACAACCTTCAAAACTTAAACGTTCCTTTACAACTTTTTAATTTTTTTAATAGTAATTTATTTTTGATTTCTTTTAAGTCATATGTTGTATGTATTGACCCTAAAACCACCTGAGCAATTTTAATTAGGATCTTTAAAAAATGCTACTTGATTAGCGAAAAAAACTTAAAAATTAAGAACTTATTATCAGACATATTGTTAAAAACTATGCGTAACAGACTAAGTTTAGTATAACAGTTGCAACAGAAAGGAGAGTAACTTATATGGAGTACTAAAACCTTATCTTTGTTTGGGTATGTTTTAATTTAATATTAAATAATATAAACATAAGTATACTTTGATGGGCATGTAAAAAGTCTGTCAACCCCACAGACCAGTGAGGTGGGATACGGCTCAGAAACCTCCTAATGGAGAAGGCGTGCATTAGGAGAGGCCTATGTCCAGCAGTGGACTAACACAGGCTGATGATGATGATGATGATGACGAAAAAAAAGTCATTTGGTTATCTAAAATTCATTGATTAGATTGTATATTATATAGAGTTAGAGTATTTTGTAATATTTGATAACATTATAGGATATTTAGTTTAAATTATCTAAAAGAGTAGTGGAGGTGAAATGGCGATTTAAATCATCTAAGGTAATTGTGCTAGGAAGATTTGATATTCGCGACTTACCGATGCCTAGTGTTCCAAGGAACTTCCAGACATCGGCAGGAGTTGATTTAGTTATGTTATCAAGAAAGTATCGGCGTTTAGCGTTGCGTATCATCATATTACACCGATTTCGAGCCAATTTGTAGAGGGACCAATTGTTATCAGTGCGCACTTTTAAACCTACAAAACAAACGATCTCTACGTCTCATTGCCATGCGTATGCCTTCGGTTAGCCATGGAGATGGTGGACGACTAACTTTTACTCTTTTAATGGGAGCATGGACGTCAAAAAGTTTAGTGATAAGAGTGTTCAAAGATTACAATGATGGACATGTATAAAACAAGATAAAAGTAGAAAAACCAGAGACGGTTCTAAGCAACGTTATATTATAGTAATATCGAATGCGATACCCACCAATATATATACACCACAAATAATACCCAGCAATGCCGCCTAAATAAGGTGTGTTTTCATAAAAAAGAACGGTGCATAAAAATAATGTTCGATATAAAACTTGAATATTTTGTCCATGTTTAGATTATACAGAAGAATATTAGCATAAAGCAGTTTATCATAATAATGATACACTTATTCAATCATTTATGGTGTTTTAAATTACATTAATTGAAAAAGTGACTTATTATTATTATTATTATTATTATTATTATAACATTTATTTCAGATTAAAAAATCCATAACATTTTCGTAATTATAACCTTAATTTAAAAACAATTTCGTTAATCATTCTAAATGAAAAATTAATACAGCACAAAGGATTACAAAATTTTCACATAATATAAATATAAAATACTATTAAAGACAAGATAAGATAAATAACAATTAACCGTGGTAATGTCATAAATTTGTATGGAGTTGGATCCATCTATGTAAAAGAGGAGAGTCCCAGCGATCTGCAAATACATGTAGGACGTTATTATTGCTCCAGCGTAAACGTTCCATTGCAAAGGCACACCGTTTTCTCATAATCGCAAAGAAACCATCAGTATGTAACTCTACGAACATACCAGAGGCGCTACATCTCCACGGCAACCCCATCAACGCCCTAAACGTGTTATTGTACTGCACTCGTAGGCTGTTGTATACCCGCTGTGTGTACGATACCCAAAGACTACACGTGTACATCGTTTGACAATACGTTTTAAATAGTGTTTTTGACTTGTATCGAACAACGTGCAAACCTACGAATTAGCATATTACCCTGTATTGACAGGGACCTACGTTCTCTCTATATCACTGTCATCCTTTAAGTTCTCAGTGATCCAGTGACCCAAATATTTAAATTTTGTCAGTCTCGAGAGTGCTATATTATATAGTAATACTTTTGGGAGATCAGGAAAAGTGGTGTCGGTAATCGATTTAAAGACCATAACCCCACTTTTGTAGCGTTGTATTTAAGACCATGAGCTAGAGCATACTGCTCACACGTAAAAGTTTTCTTAATCCACCAATAGATGGGCTCAGTAACACCATGTCATCTGCATAACTTATGTTATTCACACAAACTCCATCAATATGGCAACCTACTTTAATATCCCTGAGTTCTTCCATGAGTTGATTAATACAAACATTAAATAATTGAGGGTGAGCTTAGACCTCCTTGCCTGACACCACAATTAATTTTGTATATATCAGAGTAAGCACCAGCCCACTTTAAACTGTTCGTCTGCTTGTTATGCCAATACTCCAGGATAGAGACTATTTCAGGTGCAATTGTATTTTTATTACTAAGTTTCTGCCATAAGACATCGTAATTGACCATATCGAATGCCTTCGATAAATCTAGAAAGCAGGCAAAAACAGGCGTTTTTCTAATTGTATAATACTGAACAGTCTGCTTTAGTACAAGTATTGCACTTTCCGTAGAAAGACCGGCCCTAAAACCAAACTGGGTATCAGATAGGTCATTGTATTTAGTAAGCTGTTTGTTTAGCAAACTATCTAGCACCTTTGCCAAAATATTAGAGAGTGATATTGGCCTGTAGTTGGAAATATCTGACGCATCTCCAGTTTTGTTTTTAATTACGGGCACCACGATTGCATGCATTAAATCCTCAGGCAAATAACAATGGCTAAGACATAAATTATAAAATAATGCAAGAACCCGTGCCAAATGAGGTCCGGCATACTTAAGATGTTCGATGCTGAGGCGTCGTGGCCAGGAGATTTACCTCGTACCATGCGTTGAATAGCTGTCACTACCTCTTTAACAGTGAATCTTACATTTAAATTACCATCATTAACATCTTTCAGCTAAGCACTCTCTGTATGCTAGGAACAAGTTGGTCAACTTTAAATTGCAAGTGAAATGCGTTAGCGATTTTAGATGGTTCTCGAAGCCTGCAATGCTTACAGGAGACTCGGTTTCGGATCGAGATTATTAGTTGCTTTCAAAAGTTTTAAATTCTTTTTCGAATGATGTGATGCAATATTATCCATTTTATTTGTAGTTGATTATCTTGACAAAATTTTAGCTTTGATTTAAAATGCTTTCTAGTGTTATACATGTTTTTGTAGATATATCCACACGTAGGCTTACCATGCAGTAGCCATATTCGATAGCATTGACGAGCCTTTTCATACGCAGTGCGAACATAACGGTTCCATCCTACGACATGTTTTTTGTTGCGATCTTTTTTAACCTTATTTATAGTTATTACTGTGCGCACCTCCTTCAGTATATTAACAATATTTTTATACATATCATCTAACACCTGACCATGATTTATACTCGAGCACATACTGTAAGCACATTTCTGAAAAACAGTTGGAAAATCAATATCTCTTAATTTTGAGTTACAAAAATTAGTAAAAGCATTTGTTTCATTTACATCCCTTTCACCCCAAATCACATTATTATAAGAGATCGATGGAATAACAATTTTTGGCTGTATTAAGCTGATATTACAATCAACAATTAGCGGAATGTGATCAGAGTGGTAAACACCGTATAGTATCGAGGCGTCAATAACAAGTTTCTTTGCAGCGTTTGTTACTAGACAGTGGTCCAGCCAACGGAGGGCACCGTTAGCAGTACTTACAAAAGTATGTGTATCCCTATCTAACAATTGCATATCAATACACGTCCATAATTGATCCTCACAAACATGTATGAGTTCTTTACTAAATCGTTCTCCAGGGTGCGCGTTAAAATCTCCAAAGATGAAAACTGTTTCGATATTTATACAATCAATTATTGAAACTATTTCACTCAAAATGCTCGTAAATTCTGTCAGGTTATCTACATGGTCTGTAGGCATATATACCGAAAATATCAACATCGAGCAGTCTCCTATAACAATTTTTATACCAATAATGCGATCACTTGTACACGATAGTTCTGATACTGACGTAAACAAAGATTTCCGCCACAATAAAGCGACTCCGCCGTAAGGTCTCCCTTTTAGCACTCCCATAGACGTATCGACAGCTGATTTTCCAGAGTATCCAAAACAATTATTTATGCTCCCAAGATATGATATTTCATGTGGTAAGAGCCAAGTTTCCTGAAGTGCAATCAGGTCTACTGTATCTAATACATTTTGAATGCAATTATTAGAACGAACTACATTTTTACAATTGAAAGATGCAAATCTTACTTTCTGTTTATTTATACCCATTATTAATATTACTCTCTCGTACAGTATTAAGTCCTCGTTTATTAAAATGAATGAATCGTCTGAAAATAATACCTTCGTCACATATTATCATCTAAGAACATATTTAATTTATTCTTAGCAATATAAAGTTTATATGCATTATAGGGCCTATCATTTTCATTTTATTTTATCTAACTTAACAACCTCTTGTGTCATTCGTTTATATATTCACAGATATCTTCTTCGGTCGTTTCTTTGTTAACGTTCGAAATGAACAATGGTGTTTTATTTCTGAAGTTTAAATTTTCTGTTACATTAAAACATGCTTTGCCGGTTTTACTCTCTACTCTGTTTCTCAATTTACGTCTATGCACAGTAATCCACCATTTTCTGGCCTTTTTTCCTTAATTTCACTGCTTTTCTCGCCATTGTTTGTTGTTCGTTTTATCTATAGAAGTGTTGACTGCATCAGTTTTGTCATGTGTTATTGCTGAGTTACCTGGTCATTAAACATATTTCTCTGCAATTTTCCATCAATGCATTTCTCGTACAATAGTGAATGGCAAGTGTCTGAAGCTTCGACTACACTTACATCATTAATGTGAGCTGATTCTTCACATACCGAATTGGTGTATTGCTCAGAAATACCAGAGAATACGTTCGGCAGTTTCATTTCAATTGGTTCATTGTGGTAGGTATTACCAATACTTTGAATTGAATCAGTGTTTGAATTCCTTAAAGATTTTGTAAGATGATTTTTCATCAACTGCTTATTTACCTCTTCAAAATGTGACTTAGTAACATAGTTATCTTTTATATTTATTATTTCAGCTCGCAATACTACTAAGTCTTTTAACAATTTTGTGACATCAACATGATCAAAACACACTGGTGGAAGTTTATGGAGCTCGTATGCCACAAAAATTGGCAAATTGTCGGGATCAATTGTTTTAAAAACTGATATCATATCTTCCAAGTCCTTCAACTTCTTTTCTTTGCGCCTTGAAATCAATTTTCGCCCAGTTTTTGTTGATGCAAACAATAACTTTTTGGCCTCGTCTATCTCATCATCTGAGAAGGCGGAGACGCAAATTCTTATCAAACTTTCGTTGTCCATAACATCGTGTCTGTTACGTATAAATGATAATACCTCGGATATAACCACGTTACAGTTCGTACATTTAATAGTATTCACAGTCATTGTTTCGCAGACACGACTTACTTTGAGGTAAAATATTTTGATTACCTGATTTTTTTTTTCTTTCTGTTTTCTGTATATTCTACAAATAAATCACAATTTGGAGGTAATTATCGAAAATATTTTAGAAAATATTGAAATAACATAGACGTCAAAAGTTATAATTCTCCAACATTTCAAAATATATTTTTAGGCAATTTTCGGTAAAAATATTTATTGTAAGCTCAAAGAAAATTATTAGTACTTAAAACATAGCTTTGTTATTATAAAATTACCCAATAATAGGAAAATATTGTTTATTAAGAGGATTCGAACTCCTTTACATTACTTTATATCGTTGATTTCTCAGAACATGTTTTAACTAAAAAATAATCTTTTAAAATATCTTTTATGAATTTTCAAGCAAAATTTTATTTAAAAACATACGGTGACAGCATTGCTTTACAAATGAATTCATTTAACGTTTTAAAGTTGCGAAGGACTAATTTCTTTCCACGTACTGCAAAGTAAGCTCTATTCGCTCATGCTGAAATCTAAAATGCGATAACATTTTGTGACAACCTGCACCTTGAAACTTCTGAAAGCTCACGGGCCACTAACCACGAGAGATTTAAATCAATTAAGGTGGTTTAAGGAATAAAATTGTTGACGTTATAATTGGATTCGTATAGATTTTACGATATGTCGTATTTAGAAAACCGTGGAAACTTAAAAATTAAAAAAATATAAAAACTTACTTAATAACATTAAATAACATATGTACATGTGTCATATGACTTATTTTTTGACACTTTTGTTACACTCTAGTAGGAGTTGTCATATCTCAAGTTAAATTAGTCAAATTATTAAATCAGTTCAGGCTCTACTAAGCTGTTATGAACGCTAAAATGGGTTTCAGATTCAGAGAGTGCCAGATTTTTAAAGGATAATAGTTTGAGGTAGCTTGGTACTGTACTGGCGCTTACAACGTTTTTAACATGGAAAGATGAGTAATCTTGTCATCATCAACGTTACATCCCATTTTTTATTATCGAGGCGAAGATCCCACTAGCGAGGCCTTACAAACTTTTGCTATGAGACCTCAATAATTTTGGAGTTACGGGAAATCGGCTGCCAAATACACTCTTCTTCCCCCTCTACTCTGCCATGTTTGCGGCAGGCAGGAATGATTGAATAGTAATAATTATACACTTGTTCCTCACATTACTCTGGGTGAATCCAGAACTAGCTTTTCTTACTCTCTTTAACCTACCACGTTCTTCTCTTTACGGCCTAAGTGTGGGGTCACAGAAACGCTTTTACACTCTTCTGCGACCCAGCCATCCCCCGCTTAGAGCAGCCTCCTAAGCCTTTCACCACTGGCCCACTACATTTTTTTAGCTTCATCGCGGCTGACCAGGTCACAGGCACTGCGCCCTCCCGCTACGACAAATCGAGAACCTGTTCGGTAGGGTTTCTTATTCAGTTATAGCAACCTCATACTGCTCCTCAACTGCCTCCGTAGCCTAGCGGTATGGGCGTGTGCTTTAGAAACCGGAGGTCGCGGGTTCGAATCCTGCGGGGACTCAAAAATTTTCATTGTTGTTTCCTCCCGAATCACCCAATTGTCTCAAAAGTAAGATGATCCATGCGTCGGATGGGCATGTAAAAAGTCGGTCCACCCACCAACCCGCATTGGAACAGCGTGGTGGGATACGGTCCAAAGCCCCCTAATGAATAGGGGTGTATTAGAGGAGGCCTTTGTCCCACAGTGGACTAACAAAGGCTGGCCCACCAGGTGCATTTTTAGGGTGGATCGTTTGTTTAGTACTGATACACTACCGGTCCAAACCTATCTGAAGGATAATAAATAATATCTCCAGATTAGTATGTGATTTTGTGATACGCTTACTCTGAAACTTGATCAATAATAAAAATTACTATTTTTTAAAAAGAATTATCTCTTTTTGGCCATATACACTTCTCGTATTTACAGAACTGATGATGTAACTTTACATATCCATTTATTAGGGTTCGCAAACAAACGTGAACTTTCACCAACATAGACCGCACCAAAACTTTTAACAATGCTCATTTGCCCAACTTTGTTATTATGTTCTGTTCCAATAGAGATCAATGTAATTTAATATTGATTATTTGCCTCTCTAGTTTCGTTGGCTTAATGACATTATTTTTGATTATTGAAGATATGTACAAGAGGATCATTAAATCTAGCATCGGAAATTTTACTTCTTCAATTGTTTTACCATTTTTATACATGTTCTTTATAATTGTATAAACTAACGTTATATACATTAACGTTATTCTTTTTGCAGTGTCCTGTTTGTCTTAAAAACTTTGTTAATATCTTAACATCTAAGTGCGATTAAATAACATATAGTTAATACGAAAATCATGCAGTTGCTTTGACAAATACTGAAACAATAAAATTGTTACACATAAATATAACATATTAAAAAAGTCGGCAGTGTGTGACCATACTTAAAATCACGCAAACCATTACATCAAATTTGATTGACCACAAATCCTCGCTAAAGAACACCGATTCCTACCAAGTAAATTTCAATAGAGGAGATGGTTGGTCTTTACCACCTGCTTGGGACCCCGGCTGTAATGATAAATTAAGTTCATTTTGCATGAGTCAAAGCACAGGCTAAAAATATTTAATTACAAGTACGATCTGGTATTCCTGCTTTAGCACTGGCAAGGAGACGCTTGATATCTCAGTCTACCTTATGACCACGGCCGCTGGAAAGTGTTCAAAACGTCGGGAATTTAAAATACTAAATTAACGTGATAAAATCCGTCAGAAGTCCATTTATTCAATAAGAGGTAAACAGTTTTAAGGATAGCCAATAAGTCTAAATGTTGCGTAATAATTAAATAAATAAAAATACCGGGTTTACTTTAATAATAGACGAATGTTAATGTAACAAAATAAAGATTTCTTTATTTTGTTACAATACCGTGTCTTATTGTTCGTTTTCAGTTGGATTTACGTGAACAACTGCGTGATTGCATTTCGTCTAGTTTTCTTTCATTACGCTCTATGTATTGCTCGTTGTTAATTCTCTAAGCCATTTTGACTGCTGGCCATTGTTTGTAATTAGAAACGGTCATCCAATGTCTACGTCTCATAGTAAAGAAAAATTACACAAAAACCGTCCTCCCAAGTCAAGATTTATTAGTTCAAGTTGAAACGTGATATAAAAGATTTTGATTATAAGTATCCATAAAGGTTTGGTTTAAACGATAATCATTTATACATATTCTTGCTTGCTTTATAATTAGATACAACGACAACTCAATGATAAACCCCAAGCATCGATGGAAATCCGCGACCCAGGGACAGTGATCCTTGCTTTTAAAAACCGTTGTTCATAAGGTTGAATTTTGCGGGGCAATACCTTTTTTTGCGTTATCTTTTCTATTTTTTTATGTACTATATTGATTGATTATCTTCTTTTCTATAAAGTTAGATGCATTTGATATTATTTACACTTGGTGATTTAAATACTAATTTCATAGTACCTTTTAATAACAATCTTTTAACCTGAAGATTATTACATAGATAAGAAACCAACCCTTGTAATAACTATGAAAGATTGAAAAGGTTGTATTTTTAAAGTGTAGCTACAAATATATATAAACACTGAACAAAACTGTTATTCTTTACCCACACGTACGTTATTGGGTAGACTATTGTTCACAAAGATAAATGACATTCATATGAAGAACATGAGCGTTAATGATAACTCGAATAAAACCCAATCTTCTGACATCAAACCTTCACGTATAAATGAAGGTTTGATTACCATTTTTATATTGAATACGAACATACCTCAATAGGAAATGCTATCACATATTGTATTAATATTATTAAACGTTCATCATTTATGTATTGATAAGAATTATGGCGTGACGACATTCGTAAACTGACCGATGTGGGCGGCATGAGAGTCGCCGAAGTTGAAAGCGGTGGCGTACATTAGGTGAGGCCTACGTCCAGCAGTGGACTCACACAGGCTGATGATTATGATGAAACTACCTACTGCGGAAGACCTGAATTTATATAAATAAGTACATATTTATGTGTAAGGATTGACAGATTTTCTAGTTAATATGCTTCAGGTTCTAAATATTATATATTTTTCCGATAAATACCTACTTAAATTATGTTACTAAAGTAATCAGTACGTAGTAGAAGATAAAAACTTTTTAATTTCTATTTGTCACTCTACAATTATAATATGGTATAAGTATCTATGGCAATTGACTCTGCGTTTAAAAACAATCTTATTTTAACAACGTGCGATGTGATGGCTTTTTCTATCGTCCGGAAAATCTTTAAACCTATATGAAAGTCGACTATTAACGGCATTGGCTTACGAGTAAATTAATTTATTGTTTTGAGTATAAAAAATCCCTTTTAGAGTAACGCGCTTGATAAAGAAACCCTTTTACTCAATTGTAAATAAAACGGCGGATTTATAAAAAAACCTACATTTACAATCTTTTTATAGGCAAAAGGGTATCAACTAAGCTTACGATATAAAATTTAATTAAAGTTGAATTATAATTTATTAATTAATGAGGATTTTATAAAGCATTAACGGCTTCCTAAAATCCTTATTAGTTTCATTAAAAGTTATTCTAAAGTTGCTGAAACTTCCAATTAAATAGAGTGATTAGCATTTTTTTAAATTAGTATAAAAAAAATATCGAAACACTGAATTTTATGACGCACTTATCGTTTTAATTATTTAAAGTGGTAGCTTTTTTTCTCAATAATAAAACACAAGATATGTAGCAACGTACATCTCAGGATTTTCGACGAAATTGTAGGAGTTTTCGGTTTCATGCTGGCAAACAAGTATCAAAACAATATTACGTGGAAAACATAGTCTCGCATAATTATATTGATGGCCTGTCCTCTTCTCACTTCGCAAACCACTCAGGCGTTCCAATTTTGTAAATATAACTTAATTTATTCCAACGCAGAAAAGTTTTTAGTAATATAATATATCACAACATTATCTAGGCTGTCATTATCTGAAATATTATCCATGTAAAATAGATGACTGATCAATACTGAGAAGTACTTTTAATTATAAATAATATAAATGCATTTTATACAGGTTTATTGTAAAACTTGTAAGACCCTTACCTGTTATACTTTGTTATTCTAGTCTGCTATAGATTACAGAACAAATAAAAATTTCACGTTCCAATCATCTTATAATTATAATCCTGAAGTAAATCTCACTTAATTAATAAATAATTTATGTTGCAGATATCCTTCTTTGACCCGTAGCCTATTCTCAGACTAATTAAAGAAGACGCTTGGAAAATCTCATGCTAGTAATTAGTTGGATTAAAATCTTTGCATTTTTCCAGAATTTCCATTCTACGTTCAAATATTACTTAGTTTCAACTTAGTTGTAATGTTTACAAATAACGAATTTCATTCCAATCTCTTACAGGGTCTATATAAAGAGACAACTACTACTAAAATTATTTATTATTGCATGCAGTATTATTGGAATAGTTTTCCTATAAATCTGGATTGCTTGATAGAATTATTGGTTTAGTTGATCAAAATTTTATTACGTTCATGATCATTACATTCTAAATTCAAATATTTTAGTTAACATTAACGTTAAAGCTGATCTGATTGTCAGACATCCACCGGTTCGAATAGGACGCTCAGACCTAGAAAATACTCGGTTGAAAGTAAAATTGGATGCTTTTTTTGGTATCTTTTAAAATTAATCAAATATACTTTCATATTAGCTTATAATCAGAATTCTATCATATCGTATTTTAAATTTAAAGCTCCAGTAATAGACATTCCATTACCAGGTTGATTATGCATTA
The DNA here is from genome assembly GCA_029286875.1 of Lamproptera curius. Classification (NCBI taxonomy): domain Eukaryota; kingdom Metazoa; phylum Arthropoda; class Insecta; order Lepidoptera; family Papilionidae; genus Lamproptera; species Lamproptera curius. The sequence goes on along the minus strand of JAGSMT010000093.1, from coordinate 327,612 downwards.
TAAACTTCGTTTTGATTATAACAACTATCAACAATAAACGTTCACTTTACAACATTTTAATTTTTTTAATAGTAATTTATTTTATGATTTCTTTTAAGTCATATGTTGTATGTATTGGCCTAAAACCGCTTGAACAATTTTGACTTATAATAATGCTACTTGATTAGCAAAAAAAAACTGTCTTAAAAATTAAGAATTTATTATCAGACATATTGTTAAAAACTATGCGTAACAGACTAAGTTTAGTATAACAGTTGCAACAGAAAGGCAAGTAACTTTTTATGGAGTACTAAAACCATCTCTTTGTTTGGGTACGTTTTAATTTAATATTAAATAATATAAACACATGTATACTTTGATGGGCATGTAAAAAGTCTGTCAACCCCACAGACCAGTGAGGTGGGATACACAGGCTGATGATGATGACGGAAAAAAAGGCATTTGGTAATCTAAAACTCATTAATTAGATTGTATATTAGATAGAGTTAGAGTATTTTGTAATATTTAATAACATTATAAAGTTGGATGTTGAATATTTACTAACTATTTTCTAATTGTACATGAAAATTGGCTTGTTTTAAAATAGCTCAGCAATTAAAAAGTCCGTTTGAAGTTTGAGTGAAACGGTATTAATAATAAATTGAATAGTACTGACGAATTGAAAATACTGGTCACATAAAATTAATTATTTAAAGCTGGTATTTGGGTAAAACGTGAATAGCCCCATATATATTTCAATAAATCCCATCATTATGTTATGTTTAACATTACTGTTATAAAATTTTATGTGCAACAAGTATTTAAGTCACTTATAGTATTTTTCTAGCTTGGAATACTCGGACAAGATGAAGAAATTATTGAAATAAAGATTGGGAAATAATTTTAGTTATATTACAAATTTTTGTTGTATTATTATAAATTGATAATATTCTACAAAATTCAAATTTCTTCTGAAATAAATAAAATCATTGTCAGCCTTGTGAGTCCACTGCTGGGCATAAGCTCCCTTAATGCCACTACTTAATTAGGGGTTTTTTGGATCGTATTCAACCACGCTGGTCCATTGCGGGTTGGATACGATCCAACGTGGACCGACTTTTTACGTGCCTATCCGACGCATGGATCATCTTACTTTTATGACAATTGGCTGATTGGGCCAAATTGTCATAATAAACTTAGAAAAGTAGTTGAATCCCGGCAGGATTCGAACCCGATGACAAAGCGGTTTCTAAAGTACAAGCCCATACCACTAGGCTACGGAGGTAGTAAATAAAGTGTTATTAAATATGTTTTTCATATTTAAAATGGTAATAAAATGTTAAATTTTACTAAAAACCAGTTTTTATAAAAGAAAGTTAAAGGTGAGGACGAAATCGGACTCTTTTTGCGGACAAGTGGTCATCAGGTACCACCGCGGTGCCTATTAATGTTGCAAAGCAGTAGTGTGTTCCAGTTTGAAGGGCACCGTAGCCTGCGTATTTACTGGGTACAAGAGATTTAACACCCTATGTCTCACGGTAGGCAGTGCGTTGGCGATGCCTTCGGAGTTACCGTTGTCCATGGGCCTCTTGCCATTAGCTTGTTTGACTATTTGTCTGCCTTCGTTTGCCAATAAAAAAAAAGAAAAGTATTTTTTTGTTCAGTCGATTTTTGGTGAAAAACAACATAATTGCATTTTGTCCACCTTTCTTTCATTACGTTCACCCGTGTACAGTTCGATGTTAATTCTCTAAGCCATTTTGCCTGCGCCTGTTGTTTGTAATTGGATACAGTAATCCCCAGTCCGCGTCACATTGGCACTGTAAAGTATGATTGCAATATTGGTGTATCCCTTTACAGACGTATTCACCGGTTGAAGATGGATTGAGTTTTTAAAGATTTATTCTGCTGAATGATCCTAAATTGGGTTTATTTTTGTTTTCGACTATTTTGCTAGTAATAATATTTTTTCAGTAACAACGTCGCATCACCGTCAAATTTCTTTATACAAACTAAGTAGAGCATAGTGTTCCCGATTTCTTCCGGTTCCGGGACAAACGGCACCATATTTTTTATTGGCTGTAGTGAAGAACGTTCTCTTGATGGTAAGTGTCGCGACCTCTTCTTAATAATTGCGGTGTAAAATACAATAAATCTGCTCAATACTTTGCAATAATTTTTGAATGCTCACTACAGGTTTCGGTGTTCGTAGGGTATAACTTTGAATAATTTTACAGAAATCAAACGCGAATCCGCAAAAACTGTATTGTTTATCATAATGGTTCCACTGAGTTTATTTCGCCTTCAGTTCTTTTTCGGTTTCTTTCTTCGTTCTTTTCAGTTTTGACGCGTCATATAGCGAACCGTTTAAAAAGGGTGAAGATGTTTCAATTTTAACTACGGAAGCTTCAACGCCTTTACCATTTATAAAATACGAAATCATATTAAATATGATTTCGTATTTTATAAACGTATTGTATTGATCCTGAACAATCTCGGTATTGTGATATGACAAAAGCTTAGCAATCTTGGCTCATAAAATAGAAACTTTTTATTATCAACTACATCAGTACGACGCTTGACTAGAAACCAACTTATATAGTGACATCTAGCTAGTCTAAAAGTATCTGTGATATGCTGTTAAAAATAAAACTTAGCTAGCATGCTTATAGTAAGACAAAATATACAAATAGAGAAAAATATACGACACAGAAAAAGTTAAGCATTGATAAAAAAACCCATGGCAGAAAGAGGCAACTATACCACTTTTTAATTTTACTTTATGTTTAAACTTTATATAAGCAGGTAAATTTAAATGTTTATAAAAGTTGGAGAAATTAAATAAAAGCTAATAAAAATGTTTTTTTTTAACATTTGGCTTATTGAAGTTTGTTGAAAAAAATATTTACTACTATAAAAATAAAATACCACCTAACATTTTAATTTTTCTGATATTATTGTCGTATGTAAGCTAAGACTTATTTCAATATTAATGTTTACTAAATCACAATTTTAGGATTAATTATAATCTATTCGAAAATTTGTGTTTGGATGCCGATTCTAAATTATTCCAATTCTCTAATTTGCAAGCTATTGTATCAATAAACCTTCAGGCATTTCTGATATCTAATGGAATGGTACATATTTGGAATTTAGTGAAACAATTTACATGTTATGCGTAACAATGCCTTCATTTATTATGTGTATTTTACCGCTCGTTTTAATGTAAACATATTAATTACGTGTCCCTAAACATTTATTGTATGTAATGTAAATGATTCACTGTACAGATCTCGTTGCTTCAAATATAAAGATGACATACAAAGATGTATATCTATTTAATTGCATGTCTACTTTCTCCAATTTTTGCATAAATGGATTGCCGATGTGATCGGCGAATGCCTGGTTGAAAAAAAATAACGTGAACTTCCGAGGGTTGAACATTTTTTGGTAATAAGGGGACCAACCCGTTCAGATAACTACAATAAATCGATTATCCCGAAACTATTCAATAAGCAGGATACAAAAATGTACAAGTCGTTGCATGATTCAAATCTACGTTTTGAATTGAGAAAACATAGAACACTACATACATACACCATCCTATATCCTCCCGTAACCCTACTGACAAAAATACAAGTAACGGGCAAACAAATGTAAACTTGCTAATGTTATCATGTTATCAAAAGAATACACTGGCATCATAATAACCACATTATCTTCGTTGTTATTCTGTAGTGAGACAATTTGGTGCTTACATACAAGGGGAAAAAATTTATAAATATCCGCCAATACCAAAACTTATTAATACAGCAGTAAAACAATCCTAGTACATCAGTATTAACTAAATACAATAGTATCCAATATTGGTCTGGTGTATAAACATTACGCAAGTCAACTCAATCACAGATGTTCATTCGCGACCAAACAAATAGCATAATCTCGAGTACAATTTTCCTTATAGACGAACATTATGTCGACAGACAGAAGGCTTTATTCCTAAACGTTTAAAGGTCGCAATTCTGATGCAAATGAGGCAACACAATGTAAGGACCGCAGCCTCCGTGAATATTTAATGCGAATTGATTTTCATTGTGCCATGTATTTTGCACGGAACGCAAATTAAATTAAGCCTGTCTTTGCGCTTTATTAACACGGCAATTTGATTCGTTCTATTGTCAGCCAAATGAACGAATTTATACACAGCTTATGAACGATATTCAAAGATAATTATGACGCCAATTAAAAATACTTTAATAAAACAAAAATGTACATTTGCGCTACGTTGAAAATAAAATGAATAATCCTTTATGTTAAAAATTATCTGGCCATTTTTGCATTTCTGAAATAATTTTAAGGGTTGTTATAATTTTTCTTTCATCTCATTCCTTGCGAGGAGGGAAGGGAATAATAGATTTCCCTTATGCTCGTGATATACGATAATACATTCAGATTTGTTCGTATTACATTCAATGTTCCTTTCGATTGCTTTCAATACATTTCTCAATTATTCCCATCCCCATCTTTATCCGCTCGTGAATTGGTTTTGTTTTGTATTCAATTTATATTTACTTTGTTAGGTAAAAACTTTCTTGATTCTTGTATGGATTTTAAGTCAACGTTGTTTAATTTTTTTCACTGGCGGTTTGGATGACATTACTATGCATATTTTCATAGTACCTAATTTTCAAGGAAAAGTCGAGTTAGCTTGAAAGTATCTAGAAACAAACGTGCAATTATAGATAGAAAAGCAGCCCACACTTTATCTGTAATATCTTTTGCTCTTTTTTAAGTTATACTTTAAAAAGGTTGAAAGCTATTAAACACTATAATATGTTATCTATGAAGGCTGGACCAACTTACTTTAGTAGTCAGAAATTTTGCTACTGTAACATGTTTATATATATAGTTTATTATTATTATTTTAGTTAACATCTATAAATTTTCGACAAAACCTGTCTTAAGCTTAATCTGTTGGTTACATTTAATACCGAAAATTTTAGTGCCGATTACGTGATTTTATAAATATATATGCGTTTAAAACTATTAAATGTAATGGCTAACCAATAAAATATCGTAAGATCGTAACTTCACTTAAGTAAGTAGCATCGTGAAATGTTAACAGAGGCCAAATGCTGTCTTACCAAAAGGTTAATGGCGCAGTTTGCCCTTTTAGATGTATTCCCCAAACAATTATTCTTTGAATTCATGTTAGGAAAGCATCTGTGGGTTACTAGAGTAATTGCCATTCGTTGGCTCTTTATCGTTAGCTATTTATCTCTCTTTTTTACATTGACGGCTATCATATAAGTTAATATTAAAAGATAGCTAATAAGAATTAAAGATATTTAATTAATCATTGATAAAAGAATTGCTTGAAATACTAAACTATTTTTGCGTCGCATGGGTGTTCAAAAAGTCGCCCCTACTTATGTACAATGTATTGTATGTCAATAATACTTATATAGATATCTATAAATATCTGTCTATAGTAAGGTGAAGATCCCTTTGAATTATGGTCAGCATGATCAAGGTAGAAGTTGTACACTTGTATTATATATTATATACTAGGTAGATAGTCTGTACCCTAATCATGTATCTACGAAAGCGTCCGAAACGTTCGGGTTAATTTCTAATTCTGTCAAAATGATTGTAAAGTTGAGTCAAGTTTAAACAAGATAAAATTCCTAAAACTGTATTATTTATCATATTTGCCAGATTAGAAGTTAACCAGTATGGTCGTCGTTTTATTGTCATGTAAAATTTAGTCTTTAATATATGTGCCTATAAAATAGTGTGATCCAACCTTGACATAACACCACACCTGCGAATAGTGGCCGACTTATCTTTTGGCCACATCTACTAACATTGATTGCGATCACGGTGGCTGCGAGGGATTTATTTTCTTAAAAATATGTTTTACAACTTATTTCATACATGAATATGTATAAAATAAGCCGAATATATTTTATATATAAAATAGACAACTGCCTTTCTCTATAATTTAATTTTTTGTAAAAAATATATTATGTTAAGTTGGTCCTGGACATTTCAAATATATCATTGAGGCCTTCGTAAGAACACTTGAATAACAGTTTAACATAAAATACAAAGCGATGTGCTTTTAACCGTTAAAATTAAGGCGGTACTGTATTCGACAAATAAATTAGAAGTGAGCAAATTTAAAGGCTCGGTCGCTTTATTAATTACGCAAGACTTAATTTTTACGCATGGATTATCATATTTTCCAGGCAGTAGGTAGTTAGGCCCATTTTGCTCTAACTTATAAAAAAAGTATAAACTACAATGTTTTCTCGTAAAATGGAAAACCAAAGGTTTATGATCCTTGATATAATATCAATACGTTTTTTAAATATATCTTTTTTTTTCTTAGGTCGGAGGCGTCCTATTTCAAACCGGCGGTAGCGTCCTTGACAATCAATAAGCGAGTGTTTCACTTCTATATTGAATAAAGATATCTGAATTTGAATTTATCATAAACCACCTATTTTAAATTAAAGAAAAATATGACACCACTACTTATTGAATATAAAACAATGATTAAAATCGAAGTTATATGCATGCAATAACATTTATCTATACCTAAAAGATATGCTCCGAATTGAGTATCTCCACATTGTTTGCGATGCCCGATGAACAAAAATTTAAGTATACATTTAATACGAATTTAGAGCGTATTCTAACGGTATCGTATTATCTATACATATACCTATATTAATAGACATAGAAAAGACTTATAATCTGTAAGAATATTGCACGAGACATAGACATAGCAACAAAAAACGTAGCTACTGTCCGTTTCAAACTTAGTACCTCACATAGGGTATTAGGGTCACCTTATTGGTATTCCCAAAGGCTGAGATCTTGCCTATTTGTGACAGCAGATGGCAACCAACGGGGGATTTTAGTCTGTGAGAATCCGACGAACCTGGCTTGTCTAGGTATCCGTAATAGAACCATTTAAAAAAGCAATCGATACGTTTTAGTACACCATTTTGCATTAGTGACAAGAAAAAATACTTTTAGCTACTGTTAATTAATTTGAACACTCTGTTATCGATATCACTATGAGTGACACCACCATTAAGTGCGACGGCCTAATTTCCTATTAAATTACAAAACTTTTGATATCATGGTTTTGTTATTCAACGTTTTTTCTATTGACGCAAAACATTCGCAGTTCCGCATAGTTCAATTACACCTGTAGCATAGTTTAATATTGCTTATTTATATCATTTAAACTAAAATATATGTAGGTTTCAAAGAAATTTGAATAGTTTCGAAAGAATTACTATCAATTTAATAAACTCAAAAGTTTGTAGGAATTTACGTTTATTAGTCGAACGACGCAAAACTGTTTAAAGAATTTTAATTAAAACTTAACAATAACATAAAATACACATCACATTAACTTATGACTTATAATTTATCAATACATAATATGATAAGTGGTAAACAATAAGAAAACAATCTGCCAAATACCATTGGAGTTATGTGTGTATAAGGCGCCGTGGCTCCTTGCTATTCTTTAATACATTTTAATTCTGAATACCTCTGTGGATTAATACCTAGTATAATAATTTAGAATTTCTAAAAGGAAGTAAGAGTTGAGATAATTTGTGTTCTTTCATAGCATAGCCTGACAACAATAATTACCTGATAAGCTCCGTATTCGACGAAGTGGTGGGTCTGAGTACTTACGGCTAGTTCCAGCTGCAGGGTAACTAAGATCTGATCAACATAAGGGTTAAGGCAAGTCCTGAATGCTGCTCCAAGTGGGCTGCGACAGCCCGTCATAGTTGGATGGATTGAACAAGAGGATAGCGAAGGTGGTAACAGCAATTCTCTTCCGGTCCTCTACATACAAGAAGTCCCGAGTTAAGAGGAATGATAGCAAGTGTCATCTCTGAGAAGCACAGTGAGAGAAGAAGACATTAGGTATGGTTAAATTGGTCCCTCGTTCCCGTCATAACCAGGATAGCGAAATTTGGTCGGTGAGAATCTGACATAACCTGGCAACACCGAGAACGCAATTTTTATTAATAAGTGATAATTGTTTACCTAGAAATAATTGTGCTAAAATATTTATGATAAATAATTACAATGTAATAATCAAACATTTATGTAGCTATATTTTTTAATTATTTTCAGCTTAATATCCTAAATAACAACTGTTGTAACAACATTTATACGCCATTTCATGATAAATAACTTAAATTGTACACAATAAAAACAATACATTGACAAGATAATCTAAACATTCATACCAATGGTAGTTAAATGTTACATATACGTATAGAGTTGGATTCATCTTCGCAAAAGAGGAGAGTCCCATCGATCAGTAAACACGTGGGACGTTATTGAGGCTTCCGTAAACGTTCAGTTAGAGAGACACCTTGAGTTTGTAACTGTATAAACATCCTAGAGGCGCTACACCTCTATGGTAATCCTAGCGACGACTTAAATGTGTAATTAGTGTTTAATATCTTTAAAACAAATCAGAGTCTTTAAATTCCTAGACTGAAATCGGGAGAAATTATCTAGAAAGAAGCATGATATGATGCCATATTAATATATTATGAAATGGTACATTTAAATATTATACTAAAATATTAAATCTAACTTTACGGTGTTTTTTTTTGGAATTACGCTTTAAATTTTTGAAAGTGGATTTAATAAATGTATTCCGTAAATTAAAAAAAAAAAACATTAAGAAACCAAAATGTTATTATTAAATGATATCTATTATAGCCCTCAATAACCATACCACTCGTACAACGAAAATGTAGTCGAGACATTTCAATTACTTGAATAAGTGCATAAAACAACACAATTAATTTTCAGCTATCACATTATTTGCTGATAAAGATTTTAACAACGATATTTCATGAATGTTATTGTATTAGAAGATTTAAAAAATATAACAGCGCGAGATAGAAAAGCTGACACTAGGCTCAACTTGTCTAGGGCATCGGCGTTATGAAATATAAATCCTCAAATCAGTTAACGAAATTTTAAATATTGGTACATCGTTTTGTTTTGCACTCGATCATAATTTATTAGTCTCGTCTGCGATTTGTTATTGTTATATTTAGTATAGTTTAAAAGTATTTCAATACGTAGTGTTGAAAACTTATTGTATCCATTACAAAGTACTCGTAATACATTATCAAAGTAACCCTCGCCGCAGGCTATTATAACCATAATGGTATGCTACTGGCCAGTTATTATAGGTGTAGTGTTTCGGTTTTTGTTCGTTTAGTTAATTAAGTCTGCAGTGAATAAAGAACTAATTTCTACATTAGAACCCAGGGGTACTGAATTTAATTATAATTGTATCTCCGAGAGCTAATGAGAGACTTGCTTGACCCCGGGCAAGGATAGAACGATAATTATATTGTTTGCGAATTTTACATGTGAAATTATGTAAATTTATAAATTTTCACTTTTATTAAAAGTAGTTACCAAACTTTTATTGGTGAAAGTGTACATCAAATTATTAATATATGCCGAGTTAGTTAAAAGTTATGTTACTAAATATTTTAAAGCTTTTACAGTAATTATATAGATATAAATACACAGCATTACAAAAGTTATGACTTTAAACACTATATATATATATATATATATACCTTTAATTTAACAATTTTTAAAAGTTTCTTTAACTATTTTGCAAAAAGCAAACAAATAGAGCTTTACTTTTTGGTATTACATATGCAATATCGTTTAGAAATAGTATTAGACGCCTCAAATTTGTCCGTCCCATAAATTATAACTACGGCGACTTGAAGCCTTGACCAAAAATGTATAGGTACACTATATAGACACTATGAGGCCTAAACAAAAGTCACAAATGTACCTAATCGGAACCCTACACAAGGTAACTACGACCTTCATATAAAAATAGAAGTCTGAAAATTAACTTGATTAATCTTGATGACTCATTTAAAACCTTTTGTTTAAAACCTTATTTATTGAGGGCTATTATTATATGGAGATGTAAGTTTCACCCCACGGTTTGACCCGAATAGTGATGGTATTATCATTATAAATGATGATTACAAGTAATGATCTCGTAAACTCCATGGATTTTGCGGTACACGTAAGAATAATTCACAGATAGCAGATTTATTTATTTTTAATACACTACCTGCTTAAGATATAAGATGACACGTTAAGTATTTCAAATAATTATAATACATTAGATGCCCTTCAAACCGGACCGCATCTGGCTTTTAGCACTTGCTCTGTAGAATTAATAAAAACCTGTAAGAATAAATGTTTTTAACAGTAAATTCTCGAAGAAAAGACTCGATTCGCATTAATTCACAGCAGGTACGTTTGCTCTGTGAATAATATTATTTTCACATAAATTTATAAAACGAAGGATCGTATTAAAATTTCCCTTTGCCCATATTCCAGCGTCTTTTTAACGCATAACAGTTGAGTGATTACCTGTGAACGCAAAGCGAAAATGCGCATCTGTTTTTTTATTACTTCCCCAAAGCCCATCTCACAGTTCCCCCGGGAAAGGATGGCGACGGATACTTTTACGCAGCCGCCATACGACCACGCGAAATCGATAATTGATAAAAATTATTTATGTATTTTAAAGCGATCGAACTCAACAAAACCATTTGTTTCTTGTCGCTCAAGGATTAATAATACGACAACAGATTAAGATAATGTTTTCATTTACAAATACTGACAATACTAATGGATAAGTGTTCGATAAAGATATTCCAAGATCTTTTTCTTTAATTCTTTTTATATTTTTATAGCTTTCCATGTATAAAATAATTTTTTGATGAATTCTATTTAAACAGCTTTCATACTTAATCACATTTGATTACTTTAATACTGTACCTGACGTTTCAGACTACTTTTCTTTCCATCGCCGGTAGTATTATAAAATTAATGAAAAATAATTAGACGTTATAAAATCAATAAATCTCTATTTTTTTATGCACGTATTCACGTAAGCAACAGAAAAAAATTATAAACTATTAAACTGTTTTATAGAGTTGGCTATAAATCCTAAGCTTTTATTTCAAGTTTTAATTTTAGCATATCAGGATGTACTCAATTGACATTTCTTAAATTCAGCATAGAAGTATTACACTCGATTCTTGATTATTGTCGACGACACTACTAAAATAAGAGGCTTGAACTAATGACAATTCTATCTAGTATGAAGCAGATGCTGGCAGCGTATACAGTTTTAATGTTTGACCAGAAGTGTGTCGTACTAGAATTTGCCCGACTATTATAATTACTATTATAGTTAGAGTAAACTTCAAAAATATATAAACAACAGCATTCAATCAAATTATATAGATTAATTATCAAAATATACAAGTTGAAACAAGTACAAGTAAAAAATATAAGTTCAAATAGAAATAAGGTAATAATAATTAACTTGGTTAATTTGTTTTTCTACATAAAGCCATAAAAAACTTTAGTATAATAATGAAGTCAAAACCCCAATCTTTTCAATTGGACACACCCATATAATTTTTGCCCAATCAGTGTCAGCTTCTATTATTTAAATTATTGAAGTTGTATATTAAATGATTAAGAATATTTAAATACAGAAATATAAAATGAAAAATATAGAGTTCTGTTTAGAAATATTCTATGCATTTCGATATTGCCAAATAAGTTACATATACCAAAACTCGTGCATAAAAAATGCAAACCCTTTTTACACTTGGTTAAAAATTATTCTTACACCTTAACCTGAAGATGGAACATAAATTGCGAACTTGACAGTTTTATTGGTACCCTTATAAATTACTTTAGCAGGTCCCATCGGAGGAGTTACGCTAAGAAATTTACTTTCTTGGAAATTAGGCTCGGTTAGATAGGCACATGTAAATGCATTTCAATATTTTAACACAATTGATGCCTGTACTGTTTTATATTTTGTTTAAATAAATTTTTATTGGCATATGTACGAGACAGCATCCCTGATGGGAAGTGGTCACCGACGCCCATAGACATTGGCAATACCAGTGGTATCGCCAACGAGCTGCCTTCCGTGAGGCATAGGGTGTAAAGTCTCGTTTACCCCGTAAATACGCTGGCTACGGTGCCTTCAAACCGGAACACAGCACTGTTTTCACGCTACTGCTACGTGGCAGAAATAGAATACTACACATGATTTAATAAAAGATCCAACTATTCACAAAACTAAACCCAATCATAAAACTACTGCAGGGAATCAAGATATCATAAGCTCGGTATGCCTAAAACGGACTAATAAATAAAACTCAGAAATGACAGCCGCTGGGTAAAAAACTTTGACAGACGAGCAACACCTCAGTCTGCCCGTGACCATGGATCCTGTAAAGTGTCTGAAACACGATAAAATTCGTAAAGTCTTTTATTAAATCACAATTTTTTAATGTAGGAAATATGCTTTATTAAAAGTTTTCTTAACATAATTTCGTGCGTGTGTACAGGAAATCTTGAGATAAGTTAAGAAGGAAAACGTATTTATATAAACCACAAATTTTACTATAATAAAGACCTATGACGTGACCTCTATATTTGAGGGTGCATGAATGTAACAGCTAAACTATTTATATGAGTTATGCACTTGAACTGCCATTTCGGTCTACGTTATGGACAACATCATTTATTGAGATGATAATATTTATATGAACGCTATTGAAAACTGTATTGATTTTAATTTGAGAATGCAAAAAGATACAACGTAAATAATTATTGCTCAGCATTGCTTATACGCCGCTTTTACCAATTATTTGTCAATAGAATATAACAAATGAGAGATACTAACAGTTAATTGACGTACGACATATAAGCACATATGTATAGGCGCACGTCAATATACAAAAGTATTACCATAAATCAAAACTGGGAACTGTTTTACAAGAAACCAGAAATAAGCGTGCATGTCTAAGTCGGGACGGCTGAAGTCTGCCAAGGAAGATAAGGGTGATAATAGACGTTCTCGTAAATTATGTTGGATTTGGGTCACTTCATTTAGTTGAAGAAATTAAAACCACTACTTATTTGCACACTTATTTATATTATAGTTTTTAAATATTTTTGTGTGACGATAAAAATATATTATCAACTGAAATCCATTAAAAATAAGGCTAAGAAATAAATTAATCTCTTATCTAGAACAGTTATTTATAAACTAGCGTAAGTTTTTGAAGAATTGAGAACAAAATTATCTTACTTTTTTTCTAAGCCACCCGACACCGCACAGCCCATTCCAAACATCAGAAAAATGTTACTGAATCAAGTTAATTTTATAAATTCGCGTATGTATTTTCAGTTGTTATTATCTCTAACCATAACAATTACGTAAGTTAGTAAAGTAATTTAACTTATAAGATAGCGATACAGAAATTTTGTTTTAAATACACAAAATCTGTTTAATTCTGATTTTCCGATAACTTTAAATTCGTCACAGGCAACTCGACTTTAAGGTATTTTAAAACGATTTAAATAAGAAATTTAAGGTTGCTACATGTTAAGATTATTATTGAAAATCAATCTGTGGAACGTAAGTGGACGAAAACAATTTGTCGGAAATTGAAGTAGGAGCGAAATTGTGGCAACAAGCCAAGGACATCGTGGCCAAAGTTGTGAGTCCATCTGGGCAGTCTTATCCGATTTCACACTCCAGTAGTAGTACAATCGAACAGGTGCTCTCTTGAAGATGGACCAATAAAGATAAAAAGACTAAAAGAGTATAAATCTAGACAAAATTTAATGCAGTTCCAAAGTTAATGAATAAACTTTAAGAAAAATTTACTTACAAATAATAATAACTAATAATTTCATTTCTTTTTTAAAAGAACTTATAATGTAGAGCAAGAAAAACAGAGAATAGTTTGGTAAATAACTCGATTTACAAAGCAAGCGAAGCGAGAAAATACTAACGAATTTTTCTGGAAACAATTTATTTTCTCGGGTACAAATAAAAACAAGGTTGTTTTTCATTTAATAATGTGAACAGATTTTGTTCTTAAATACTTTATAAAATTTTACTTTTAATCTCAAGTTATGGATGGAAAAGAATATGTTTTTTTTTTCTGAATTGGTAGATCTAGGTATTTACATGCTGACTAACGAATGCCATTGCGGTGCCTTTTCTGCCAAAATACTAGCGTTAAGCACTTTTTTGTCCCTATTTTAAGGTAGTGTAACAAGAGTACATATCATGTAGTTGCCAGTAGAAAGTCAGCAGAGTGGTGTCCGACTCAAAATCATCATAACAGCATCAGATAATAGATCTAGTCATAATATTACTACGGGCATTAATTCAATGTTATCGTTTCCAGTCCAGTAGTTCAAAATTATACAACATAATCGAGAGTTTTCGATCTTATATACTTGACAAAAATAATATTTAAAACTATTTCAGCGACTGATACCTCTATCATACTAATGGCAATAAGTTAATACTTATAAAAATCCATTTCATACTTTTAAAACACTTTTAAAACATGTCCTCAGCTAAGAAAAGCGGACAGAGTTCTTGATTGTCTAGGCTTACGGCGGTGTAGACATGTCGTCCGCACAGACAACTCTTTGTCTTCTGAAGTAATTTTACAGTCCCCCATGGAAGTGACTGTTTTTGTTATATATATTATGAAGAACCTTATGTTATCATCATATTTGTTAACAATATAATACAAAAGCATTATTATTTTCATATATATAACCAGGTGGTTGAAGGATGAAATTATTTTATATCATTTGCTTTTTGACAGCTTCAGTACGTATTTTTATTATTAATGTAATATAACATTGTTTATAAACTTTGAAGATATATATTTTGGACATAATTTGTAAAGCAGAGTTAATAATACCTCCTTGAAAAAAAAATACACTATTTATATATTATTTATTATTATTAATCTTAAATTAAATTATTGAACTACATTTTGGTATATGTGTTTAAGAGAGTATTCAATAAATACGTTAGTAAGTTTTGGAAAACCCTTAAACCTTTCCTGTAGAAACCTAATAATATGTATTAGCTTTTATTATTGATTAATTCAGTCGAAAACAAAACAATACCTACTAGGGTTGTTGCTGATATCAGCATTTAACTAAAAGTAACGAATGGCTTAATCATCGAATTGCCATCAATTGTCAATTATTACATATAACAAAAAGTGTAAATTGTATAAATGTAGAGTTAATAATTCGATTTTTGAAAGCACTATCAATCGGTTTTGTATTATGTTTCAATCAACATGCAGGAGAAATCACGGGCACATCTGGTATATAATAAATTTAAAGATGATTAACGTAGTAATTGATCACTACATGTCTACGTTTAACGACGTAGATGTTATATTATACGTTCATAGCGTACATTTAACTAAGATTTTCAAGGTGAGTACTATATACACTTTGAATTTGGAAAAAAACATAAGTGTATTTTATGCTAGTTCAGTAGCACCTTTCTTTTCATACTTCTAAACATAGAATAACGAATTTACTGTTACTTCAAAACGTTACAGGTGTTTCATGATTGTTAATTATAAAACTTGTACATCCATATTTAGCACCGCAGGTTTTCGTTAAACTCCTCGGGACGAGATTTTTAAAGGGTAAATTGTGACATTCTCGTGAATGCGCCCTCGAAACAAATGGAATTAAGCAATTATTCAAATGACAGTAGCTGAAATGAAGATGATATGCAAATCCCGCAAGTGCTCACCCACGCTTCCAGTCGCAAATGCGGTGTTAATTGTTTCACACCAAACAATTCAGGGTATTATTGTAAAAGTATTCTTGACAATCTTCTTTAATTAACCATTATTTGAGGTTGCGCTAATAATAATTTATCATCATCATCATCCTGTGTTAGTCCACTGCTTGACATAGGCCTCCCCTAATGCACGCCTTCTCCATCAGGAGGGTTCTGGACCGTATCTCACCAAACTTATAGAAGTCAAAATTCTACTATTATTATAGATATTGTGACTCTTTCATTAAGAACGTTGTAAACTATTAAATTAATTTATCTCTCTATATTTTTATTAAGACATTGTTGTCTTTAAGTTTTTAATAGCAATTATCCTTCAAGCTTTATAATTTGATAAGTCATTTACGTTTCTTTGATTATCGATGATATACATCGATAAAACATTATACGTAAGCTACAGAAGACACAAAGTTAGATAATAATGTAGTTATAATTTTCTGTCGTATCAAATGATTATATAAATAATTCTCTATGCATATTTTTTAAGACATGCAAAAATTTTATGTTAACCTTTTCATTTTATGAAAACCTGTTCAAGATATTACTTATAAAATCAATTTTGATTATATTTTATAAACATTGCAATGTTTAGCCAATAAAAAGTTAATTAAATATTTCAAAAGTTTGATACACAAAAATAACTTTCACACTTAATTTAATTTCTCTTTTATGAATATTGGGTAAAGAGAAGTTAATTAAATGCGATTATAGCGAGAGTTAATTATAAATCATCATAATAACTTTATGCACTCACCGATTCAAATGTAAATTGCAATATTGAAATGCAATAGGCAATAAAGCTGTCAGCTTATACTTTGACAACAATGGATGTGTTGTATCGAACGCAAACATTCTATCTATACTTCATTGATTTAAATATTGAAAACCATATATGTACGTGCATTATAGTTGAAGAAAGTACACGTAGGCATCTAGTATCTTTAACTACATATATATATATATATATATATATATATATATATAATATATAATATATATATATATATATATATATATATATATATATATATATAAAATATAAATAATATATATTATATATAAATATGAATATAACATAAATATATTATATTTATACATATATTATATATATATATTATATATATAGTTATAAAGATACTTAGGATGCTTAAGATATCTTCTTAATAGATTTAAGACATATAGCTATAATTCCTAGTTTTTCAACTGTAATGCATGACGTTTTATGAATATTACTTTCAATACTCATACTAAAAAATTATAAATATCATTATGTATTTTTAGACCAATGAATTTATTTCAAGAACAACATCTAAAATTTTCACAGTCTAAATGCTATTAATATGTTAATAAGTATTCAATTTAAATTAAAGCCTAGACGCTCTTAATGATTGTAATAAGATAGTGCTTAATAGCTTTAAAGCAGCATTAAGACTAGAGGTAACAACCTCATTCGATCTATCTTTTTAGCCATCATATTGTATTCTTTATGAGGCGAAGAGTCATATCACTTATCGAAATCAAAACTACCGATAACCTGTTACTAATGGAAAACTATGAGGATGATCCTAAATGAATGTATTTTTTGACAGAGACCTATATTTCTTTCGTCAACAATATGAAAAATTCCACGTCTAAATAAGTAGCTAATTATCACCAATTATAAAGACATCTTTAAATGTATCACTGATCTTAAATGTTCAAATCGGCTAACGACTTATGCATTTTCAGAAGGCAATATAGAAGAAAAACTTTGAATTTGAAAAACAACGATCAGTTTTGATGTGACACTTGAGCTCTCCATCAATATAATATAATCTTACCATTCTTCAGTTCCATCAACGTGTTTAAGGTCGATCATATCGTCATGAAAAACTACCCGATACCTGTCTACCTTCAATGAAACGAATCCTGAGATGATCGAAAGAAATCATCATCCGTTTACACCACTCAGCTAGCATAGGTTACAATACAGTAATGCAGAACGAATCAGTCATTGAACATCAAGCGTTATAAAATTCGATCAACTCAAGTTATCAGAGGACATCGAGGTTAAAATGTATCTATCTATTTAAATAGCAAACGGCTAATCCGAGCTAACTCAGTATCTGTCTGTAGCTTACGAATTAATTAAAAATAGTATTTGAAATGTTCTGAACAAACAACAAACAGGTGTTTGTGAGATCGTGACGACGTTAGACTCTCCATTTGAAGTATAAATATAAATCTTAAACACATTTTTCACGTTCACCATCAACTGGTGTTTAATACGATCAGCCGTCATTAAAAATAACTCAACTGTCTCACCTCAATTAACCGAATCCTAATCCGCGAACGCGAAATCCATCATCGCGTCACACACACCTCAGCTATGGCATAGCGTTATTAAATACACAGTAAGCAGAACGAACAGCATGAACATCGCGTATGTAAATGCTCGACGGCACTTCAATGTTTTCACGGGTTTGACACGGGGTGTAAAATGTACAACGACACGCGATCGTAGGCGAGCGTCCCGGGCGACAGTCGGCACCAAACTGAGGGATGCTGGCCGTTGCTACGATACCCGCTTCAACCCCCTGTAGATTGGGCCGCCGCCCTAGACGAGTGGAGCGCAACCTAGTTTTATGTATAGCCACTGTCTGCGTAATAGCACTTCAGCTATTTCCTGATAAAACGCCGCTGATAGATATTTTCCCTTTCGGAATACGCTTTTTTCATGTCGGCACCTTTGTACCGTCGGAAACGATATACAATATTACGGGTTAAATGGTACTACTTTAGTGTTGAGTGCAATACGGTTTTGTTTCCTTTTACGTTATTATTATATTTGTCTTAATATTGACAATAACTCATTGCAATGGTTTGCGCTTTTAATCTAATTCTGTGTGAACTAAACGTTTTGAAGCTTCCATGTTTTTTTTTGGGACAAAGAAAACTAATTACCCGATCGCATTTAAAATAAAATAGTCGACGCATCGGATGAAATGTGATAAGTTGACCCTGCTTCTGATCTTTCTATGCCAAAACTGTGTGTTTAATGTTACAAAGTTATATTCTTATTACTTTAACAACAAACGTGTTTGAAGAGTATTAGTAATTGTAGATAGGTGAGACTAGGAAGGTTAGAGAAATAGTATCCCTAGAAGTAAGAGTTCATTTAACACTAGTGCGAGCCCTTTATCAGCTAAGAGTAATGTCTTACTAAAATGTTTTACATAGAAACGCATTATCTTACTATAATTTAATTATAACATGGGCTTCGATGAATAAGGGACAAAATGGAAAATAACCTATCATTAAAATGCAATATTACATATTGCATTTCTACGTATACGTTATTGTCTTCAAAGACTTTCATCTCCTTATTGCTTTTGCTTCGAATAGATACATATCACTTCATATTCCTTTGTCAAACAATGTCACGCTCCGTGTGATATTTTGATCGAAATTCGTCGGCCATATTTGTAAACTATTCGAGTTTGTCTTCATTGTGTGTAATTGCCAATAACACGTTAACTTCTCAAGCGGAACATAATTTATCCGTTTACTAATTAAAATTGAGTTAACATAATAATTTATTAAAGCTATTAAATATAATATTTATTTACTAAAGATAATTTTTAAAAACATCGCTTACTATTTCTGATTATCTGAGACTGTTGATCGTTATTAAAGCAATTATATTAGTTTTAATATATTATTTCACAAAATGCTTTTGGCAAGTGAATTCTGTGACCTAAATATAACTTTTAAAGGATAGAATAGATGCAAGATTTATTACTAATGTCCACTGTAGTCATGATATAGAAACATAATTTTTTTCATGCCAATCACGCATGTATCATCTTACTTTTCAGAAAATTCACGCCCTTTTTAATAACTAAGAAAAGAACAGTCAGTATGTTAAAAATAATATACTACTCCTTTTTCAACGGAACGGGAAGTTTGACAACTTTCTGGCAGTTTTGATATTATCTACGCATTACTCAAAAGAAGGAAATGCTGAAATTTTCCTGAACCTCAGAGCATCGTCACAGGAAAGCAGACAGTTTGTCAGCGCATGCTCCTAATACAGGTTAGAACCATGGACCTTAATGATAAAATTTGGGTTACTGTGGCAGATAAACGGCACTAAAGGTGCGTAAAGTAATTTTATCATAGCATAAAGTCCTATTTTTGACATTGCCTTAATACGTTAATTCGTTACCTTCAGAAAATTTTTAAAATCACTTTCTTCATTCAGTGTTATAATTATTATATAATTATTCTTACTCCATTTTCAATATAAAAGCTAATCTTTAAATATAATATCTATATAATAAGTAAATAATATTTCCTCATTAGCCATATATTTCCAACACCTTGCAAAACAAGCATGTAAGGTATCTGTAGGAGCGGACATTAGCTTTTCTGTATACACATCATACTACTAAATATTCCTCACATTTTAGTGATATGGGGGAAACTCGATATAATCTGTAAAATTTGTTCTATTGACAATTTGCCAGATAGCCTACAAAACTATTTTTGATTAACTCCATATCAAATCACAACATACCCTTGAAATAAAATTGAATAAATGAATTACTGCCTCCTTAGCCTATTGGTAAAGGCGTGTGCTTTAGAAACCGGAGGTTGTGGGTTCGAATCCTGCAGGTGCTCAACAAATTATCGTTGTTGTTTCCTAGTCGGTCAGGGCATTTTGGGCCGATCACCTAATTGCCTGAAAAGTAAAATGATCCATGCGTCGGATGGGCATGTAAAAATCGGTCCACCACCAACCCGCATTGGACCAGCTTGGTGGGATATGGTCCAAAAACTTCTGATGGAGAAAGCGTGCATTTGGGGAGGTCTATGTCTAGCAGTGGACTTTTTATAAACATAAATATTTAATAAAATATACCTAAAATTGAGCTTATTTATTTTATAATCCATAACTTCAATATCCATAGCAGTCGTAAAACGGAAACGATGAAACAATTAGCATCGGCAATCTGTTGCTCCTTTTGGCAGATTTTGTAAAATTACAAGTATTTAAAAAGAAATATTGGGTTCCTAGACAGCTTTATTAATTGCGAGTTAAATTTAATGTCACAAATTTGTTTAAAAAATGTAATGCAAAAAATATCGAGAAAATAATATTTAATAAAAAGAAAAAGAAATAACAATAAGAATAATTTAAAATAATGAGTCATAAAATGCAAATAGTCTATAAGTAAAAGAGTTGTAAGTAAATAAGTTGTGAAACCAGATTGTCAAATATTTTTAAGGAAGATAGATATAACTATAGAAAAAAAAGACATGAACTCACAGCTAATACGCCAACATAATGCAGAGTATAAAAGATATAAGAAAAACTGCAAAAAAAAGTACGCAGCGCATGTCTGTAGACGTAGTTTCATTTAATAAAAAAAACCGACAAATATTAAAAAACAACTGAATTCAGGATAAAATGTACAACAAATAAGGTAGAAAAGTTTTCGAATACAGACACGATTTCACAAACGATAGGATTTCCTCTTATTTTATGGACAAATTACTGAACATTTGTTACAGCAAACATAATCACATTGTATGCTGGGAAAAGATATTGGATCACTGCCAAGTTATCTCACCAGAAAATACTCAACAGATTACATAGATCAAAGCTGGTACCATTGAAAAAAGGAAACAGTCAAGTGCGAGTTATTCAGGTTTATAAGGGTTCTGCTAACTCATTCTTATATAAGACTAATATCAAATATATATATATATATATATATATATATATATATATATATATATATATATATATATATATATATATATATATATATATACATATATATCATTTATTTTATACGTCAATTGACAATCCACCTGCTCCATGTGGCAATTATGCGCAACTTTTTATTGGACGCTGTCTTTGCGTTTATTAAAAAAGGCCTATGTACAGCAGTGGACTGCTAAAGGCTGTTTTGTGATATGATGATGATATTTATGATTATATAATTTTAATGTTTCACTTTGTATTGGTTAAGTTGATGCATATATAACTACGACGGGTTTAAACTATAGTTTAAATTGAAAGACATGGGGAATTTTTTTTATTGCACACAAAAAGTTACGAATATGAAACAACAATTAAAAAGTATTTTATGCTATTATTTGTCAATGTAGTTCACAGACTTCTAGCTTTTGCGTACTTAGCTGCAGAAGCTAGAAATCTTTGGCTAATGCAGAGCTGTTTACTAAATTAAGCTACGTAACCTTGTCAACAGCACATACTTGTATAAGCTTGTAGTATAGGTTAATATGACATTGAGTCTTGATTAACAAACCAAGATAGAACATGTAAAAATTAGCGCATTGAAAGGAAAAATACTACTCTGTTTATAACTATACAAAATAGATAACTTCTAACGCTTTGTGGGTTAGCATAGTAGAGCAAGTTGCGGTAAGACGTCATTTGCAAGGCCCGCAAGCCTGCGAAAATTCTATTCAACGATGTAAATGTTCAATCTAGTGAAAGAGCACGATAAAGTCCGCAAATTGTTTAGAGCAACGATCTTGAGATTTTATTTTTTTAGCGTTGCAATAATTTTGTAAGTCATTAAGTTTTTAATAAATAGTTCAAAAACTTCTGTGATATCATGTCCTCCAATGACCTCCAAGTCAATTTCGACTACGGCATTCGGAGTAATCTATATCAGCCATCAGCCAACTGTACAGGATATATTATAGTGCACAAGTGTATGCACAACCGACAATCACGTGATCAGCCCGAATTACCCTAACCAACGAGCAAAGAACTTAGAAAAATAGTTGAGTCTTTGCAGGATTCGAACCCACGACCTCCGATTTCTAAAGCACAAGCTAATACCACTAGACTACGGAGGCAGTCCTGTGGTATATTAGTACTCTTGGGAACTGCGGTTGGAAATCCCTAACGCCGATTGTCAGACAACAGAGGTCATGCGTCATGGTTTCGTAACCTTACACGCAACGCATTTTCTGTAAGGTCGCTGCTGTTGAAGGTAACCATGATATACATGTGACTAACAGATCACTTCTAAGTTATAAATCAGAATCTTGCTCACAGAATATTTTCGGAATATCTTTCCTGGTTTAAATCTTAATGATTAATAATATAAAGCTAAACAGACTATGAGATGTTAGTTTATGACGAGTAGACATGACTTAAACAACGACAAGACGTAATCTACAACAAGGACAGCAATGACGAGTTTATCTTGTCGGATTGAGTGAATTTCCTTTCGTTCATTAAACAACTTCTGGATAGTTAAGCCTCATCCTTTTTTATTTGTCTTTGTTATTTAGTAGTGTTCATTCTTCGCTCTCATTTAAGCTATTAATGAAAATTTTTAAATTCCGTTTAAAAACAGTAAAATAAATTATGTTGTAGACCTTAAATTATTCTCTGTTTTATGTTTTTTCATGGAGCAAGTAGTCGCTTTATGTAAAAACTGTTATTAAGATGGGTAAATTTAAAACCAAGTTTATTATTACTCAAATAACAGTAGCTGTCATTTTATATTAAAAAATGGTATCAAAATTAAAATTTATTGAATATGAAATAATACCATTACACACACAAGAAGTCGGATAAGGATAAACATAAACATATATAACCTAAAGTACACTGTTTGGTTTCGAAGTCGACCATATTTTTGATAATTTTTGTAACAATGTCGTACAGTTACATCTTCAATTTAAAATGTTTATGGAAGTTAAATTAACTTCTCTTTTATTGGTGTCTTAAATTTATAATTTGCTGTAAAGTAAAACATGAATTAATGGGCTTTAGACAGTATGCAACGTTGTCTAAACATCGTTTGCGACTTAACTGGCAACAGAAATCTATAGAGTATTATTATTTTTACAGTCCTTCTTGAGTTTTGTTTCAATACACAGCAAGTAAAAAACTATAACGGCATAAAGTTAAAATTAAGTAACATTAGGTAAAACAGTTTTTTTGCTATCCCAATAAGTATCCTATTTTATCGTATTTCAACACCTGTGTCTTGGCCCAGGTACTAACAGCAACCTGGCCGGCCTCAGGAGTAAAGCTGGCCGTGGAGGCAGCTCCAAGTGGCTTGGAGCAGCCCGCTTTAAGAGCGCCCGGGCAGGTGCGGGAGGCACGTGAAAGGCAGCAGATGTGCGTACATAGATCGATAAAATCTTTAAAATAGTAATTTTATTCAGCATTAGTAATTACGTTGTATTCTTACTATGAATTAGCTAATTATAAGAGTTCAATTCATTATAACTTCAGATCAAATTTGAATCCTAGTTTTTGTGATGGGCTCAATCGCTACTTCGAAAAATAATCAACAAAAACTTAAAATATCACATTTTAAGCTTTCCATTAAAATACATCAATGTTATTTGATTTGTAAAATTGTGTTATTTTTATAAAATGCTCTATTTCCATAAGTTTTATAAGTTAGGCTACTGTTTATAATTAAGATAAGGTTATCGTAAGTATTTGTCTTTTTGTGCATGATGTAACTACTAATGAGCTGAAGCATATTATTATTATTGCCAAGTTATTGTTACATTTTAAGACAAATGACATGTAATTCCATTGATGGCTTTTTTAATAAATAAATTGACACCAAAAAAAAAAACATGATGTGTAGTTCTTATATTACCTCCTATTATTCACTTAATGTATTTTCAAGAGGAACGGCCAAAATTTTAGAATAAAACTGGTCGAAAGCTAGTTGGTTTGTGCCATAAAATTATTTACAATATCTATCACATCGCTACAATAGAAGTGAAACGTTATTGAGGTTGGTGCTAATTAATACATCCTCTTTATTTCATGCTCAGTGACTAGATTTATTGTTTTTTTTTTGTTTATTTTTTTGTGTTTGAACACCAAATTTGTATGCATACCGCTTTTAAATATCATGATGAGATGTTATTGCAGGCCTCGATACACACATTTTCAAAACGTTTCTTAATATTTGTGTCATTGTGATAAAACAAAAACGTAGTGTTGCTGAAAGTTTAGTCCAAACCATGTCTTTATGAAACGAGAATAACCGAGCAAGAGGGAGGGGTTTCTGATGATTGATTACGTTGTATTCCGTTACCGCAAGCTTTCAGAGTTGCACCACCCGCTTATTTTTGACGTTGATGAAGACTGTGTCATTCGATTTTTGTCTTTTGTGTCCTAATTAAATAGAGTTAATCATAATATTCCAGACAAACAACATGAATCAAAGCACACGATCTATGAGAAGGGAAATTCCGAGAAACAAAAACGCAAATGACTTACCAGGTATATGATTGATATAATCCATACAATATATATAAATAGGGGTATATTAAGGGTATGTCCAGCAGTCTACTATCACAGGCTGATGATGATAGTTTTCATAGTTTCTCTACAATGATATTTGTTACAGCAGAAATACAGTGTAGAATCAAGCCTAATTATTGCTTTTTCAAATTACGTTTGCTCTTATAAATATTCGTAAACCACGGTTTGCATGTTAACACAAAAAAATATGTGACCGTAAACTGATAAAATCCTCATCATAAAACACTGGTATTATAAGGGAAAGAAGGTGATTTTTTTTTAATAATATCATTCATTTACAGATGCTAAAACAACAAAACGGACAACATATAACTACTATATTTAAGCTGCTATATGGGCTTACCTCGATTGGGGTCTAGAAGTTATAATTGTCATTAAAGGTACGTATAATATTAGTATCTTTCTTTATACTTCATTTAAGTTATATTGGTGGTACATATGAATGTATTTGTCGGAAGAGAGCGACTTACTAACTTCCAAGAAAGCTCCAACAAGCGCTTTGACGATATTATATTTCTCAGCATTCTTATTCCGTATTTCCTGCTTCCGAAAGCGTCGGGGCGGCACGGATTCGAGGTTGCTATATTCAAGAATATGTGGACTCATTATCAGGTACAAATTTTATGATACACGAATTCAAATTCACTACTTCTTTATTGTAAATTGTACTGGTTCACAAAGTCGAAGTTTTCAAAATCTCAAAGATGCTACTTATAAATCCAGATATTTTTTTTATTACTGCTACAAAATACCCTTAAAAGAATATAGAAGAGAATTACTAAACCTGTAAAGTTGTGGTCAATTATTTTTTCAATGCCGTCCGCTCATCCGTCCGTCTGTCAACGAAACGCAGTACTGACATGGTATGCATAGCCTCTTTATTCTGCTCCTGAGGGACCGATTTGATTTTATGTGTCCGCTAATTCTTGTTATTCGGATTGATGTTAATCTCATAAACATTTCTATAGCGGATGGAGTAAATACTACATATTTATATATTCTTGTGCACGACTAGTTGAAGATACGAGTGGTAAAACTTCATAGCGAGATCCATTACGATAGCGTCATCGTGATGCCATTTTTTGTAACAGAGCGGTAGTGTAAAAACACTGCTGCTTATATCAATTACTCTCTCTCATTACATAATTATATTTAATAATATCTAATTTTTCATTTTATTTTGAATTAGAAATTGGGAAAAAAAGGAGATGTTTTTTTTTACTTTAGCAGGTGTTTTTGCTTACCTGCTTTATGTTTCAGAAAAAATAATAATTTAAATGAGGCAAATTAAAAATATTTTTTTTTTAAATAAAACTAAATTTTTTAAATAGAAAAAAATTGTAGTTAAATTGAATATTTTTAATCATTAATGACCCGTTTAAGCCCATGGACCATTGCTACCACTGTGGCTTATATGCACAGGAGACGTCCCGGCATGCGCTGAAGTAGTTGTGGTGCACCGTCCTTACATTTTGCGAGGACGTTGTGGCCTGGAAAGTAGCCGTTCAAAGGGACAGAGAGGCCAATTGCACCCTGCTTATCTGCCGAACAGGGGCAGGGCGTAAAAGAGCTCCTGGACGGGCGACAAGAGGGTGTCCGCCATCCAGAGAAGGGCTCAAGTGGGGGTACACTTATTGTCAAATTGAAAAATAGATGGCTGTGCAATAGTTTTATTGTAATAACAGGCAGAAATTGTAGAGGTGTTATAGGAAATTATTGAAAATTATTTGTGTAATTTAGGGAAATTTGATCGTCCTGTTTTTTAGAACTGAGATTTAACTTTCAGAATAAAAGAAAAAAAAGGTTGCTTTATCTCAGAACAATACTATTTTGGGTCTATTTTCAGGTGTAATATTTTAAAAACTCAGGGACACCGATAGTTTTTCACAATTTGTATTCATTCTCGTGGACACTCTGCATATTATCTTGAGCCTTGAGCATTGCCGTTATTCTTTCACAACACTATCTTCAAGATGATTTCGATTTATGATATTCCTTTGCCTATTACCATATTATGGCTATACTGGATGGACTTTGTTCATTATGGTAAGCAACATTATCTTTTAATCTACGTATACAATATAGTATAAAAGTAAATGAACCAGATAATATTACTATTTTATAAATCCATTATGCCCTATTTAAATAAAAGCTCATTTTACAACAAAAATGTATTATTATAGAACAGGCGAGCATACGACCCTTATAAGAATATGAGAACGGACAAAAGCTTACATATTTTCATGGCACTGAACTCCTATAACAACTGGCAATGGCGGTCCTATAGGCCGACTTGCTGTAGCCTTTTCGATATATGTATTATGTGTCTACATAATAAAATACATTTTTTACGTTAATCCCCAGTATAACCAACAAATATGCAAGACCTAACAGGACTTAGCCGTAGAGACAGTTCAGTTTTGTTTTGTTATTTACTATTACCATCATAAACCTAATCATAATCATAAGTAAAACGTAATTATTTTTACCACAATAAATTTAAAAAGTTAAACAAGTAATTTATATTGATAATACTCTACCTATATATAGCACACTTTATATTTTATTTTATAATACAGGTACATCAATTGCAATCCCGCCCAAACCGCGTCAAAAGGATTAGCAACCAGTTTACACAAAGCACTTGAAGCAGAACACCCTTCTTTAAAACTAGCTCAGTATCGACATCTCTGGGTAGATTTATCACACATGATGCAACAATTAGGTAATGTATGAACCCAAGCAATGTATTTTACACTCTAAACCAGCATGAAGTTCATGAAGTTTTGATAAATGCGTGAACCAAAGCTGAGTGGATACCATTTGGTATATGGTAAAATTATATTTATATTTCTATATTACTTGTATAACTATAATTTATAGTTTCATTTTTACTTTTATGTTCGAAACAAAAGCTTTTCTTTCTATGTATTTCTTATCTTTAACAATTTGTAATATACATAAATGTAATATACATATGTTTACTATTTTCAGGCAGAGCTTATTCCAATATGTACGGCATATATTGCATGGTTATTTTCTTCACGACGATAATTTCTCTATACGGCTCTCTTTCCGAGATATTAGAGCGCGGCCTCAGTTATAAGGAAATGGGATTATTTGTTATAGTCGGTTACTGCATGACCCTTCTTTTCATTATATGTAACGAAGCGTACCACGCCTCGAGAAAGGTTCGTGGTATCGTAGTAATATTTTTGTCGATTATTATCCGACAAGTAAGGTTTTTTTCATATTTTAGGTTGGCTTCGAATTTCAAGTGCGACTTTTAAACATTAATTTGGGCGCTATAGATCGGAGCACACAGCGGGAAGTAGAAATGTTCTTGGTAGCCATCGCCAAAAATCGACCTATAATGAATCTGGATGGTTTTACTAATATAAATCGAGAACTCTTTAAGGCTGTAAGTATACCTTTAAAATAAAATTTCTTATTTTTTAATCATAACTTTAAAAAAAGATATTTAATATTTCAGAATATATCGTATATGTCAACATACCTCATTGTACTAATGCAAGTTGATCTTACTGAGACGTGGAACAAGGAAAGCAATTAAATCGATTGTTAGCATTATTTTTAAAAATGCGACGACTCCAGAAGACGTGGAATATGAAAATGAACAATAATTATGAATTACTGTTACTTTTATAAACATACAAAAATACAGTATAAGGCCGCGAGTGAAACAACGCTTAATGATATACCGTAAAGGCTCTTTCAAACATGTATGTACCTACTCGTAAAATAACGTAATTACATAAAATTACAGCTTTTAATATACATATCACTGCAAGGCCAATTAGTAAATAGGTTTTTTTCTGTTTCTAGTGATCTAGCGGCTTCATATTACTAATTGTTGCCGTATTTAATAAGATAGCTTGTCAAACAGGGTATGGTACTTCACTAGCAAGCCTTACTTATTATTATTATCGATTAAATACTGATGACATCGTTAATGTCTTGTTAGAACATTAGTCTCGATAGTAATTGAATTGGAATTAAGATAAATCACTCCAATTACTCGCACTCCTGTTCGCATTATTATTTTAAGGCATTCGATTTGCACCATCTGTTAGCTATAAATGGAGCATTTACGTAATTAGCGATAATAATTGTATGTAAAAAGTGTTTGTCAATACACGATTAATAAATATATGCAATGAAGATACTTTTTCATTCTTTTAAAACCGGTAAAATATTGTTATAGTAGAAAATTTCCAGTACAAATATACAAAACAGATCTTCCAGTTAGTGAATTGATGGCAGAAGTGTTATTTTTTAAAATTTTTGCCAAATCAAAAAAATTATATTTTAAATATATGAAACAATTAAACTTACGGATCAGATCTCTTGCCACATAAAAGATGGACCAAATTGGAGCTTTAAAAAAAACGGTAATGGAGCTTAAATAAATAAAAACGAGCCTCAAATGTGAAAAATATAACAATGATAATGTCTATAATATTTTTTTTTGTTTGCTCGTGTCTATTCTGTGGAAAGTGTCGGGAATTTAAAAAGTATAATAAACGCGATAAAATCCGTAAAAAGTCCTTTCATTCTATAATAATGTATTAGTTAATAAAGTAATGTGTGTAAATTTTTATAGTATAATTTAAAATTTGAAATCTTAAAAAGATGCAATGAGTAACAAATGACAATCGCCTCTGTAATCTAGTGGCTTTGGTCCTTGTTCTTGGTATTGTTGAATTTACAAATATAAGTTCGGTGAATCTACTTAAACTATGCTGAGTAATAACTTTGTTATATCAATAATTCTTAGTTGATTTAGGCAATTTTGGAAGAAAGTAAATTATAAAACTATGAACTATACCTGATATATAGCTACGGGTTACATTGTTAACACGAATTTTATCTTTTCATTGATTAAGGTACAGAAGAGAAATGGCTACAAGAATTAGATGACCTGAGATAACAGTATTCCACAGTGTTATTGGATATATCGAGTAATTTGTGAAATCTATTTTATTTTTTCAGATTTATAATAAAATTTTGCAGTTATTAAAAGTTTTGGTATCGTAAGGTCATTGTTAGTCGGGATAGTTTAACGATATGAATTTAAGTTAATTAATTACATTTGAGTTAACCCTTCTGTGGACTGCAATTTGAATGTTAATGAAATAACGGTAACGTTTTAGGTACAGCTTGCATATTATTTTCAATGCGTAGTAATTTTGTACTACAACCTGTTACACAAATTTGCATCGCATTCGCTGTTTCATAATAACAACATCAAACTTGTGCATTGATGTCTGTTTTAAATGGAAAGGTTTAAATTAAATTGACAAGTTTACGATTATATTTTACTTGCTTTATTTTAAAATAAATTGACTTATGCTATTTTGTTATACCTTGATAAGGTAATATAAGGAAAAATATTTGTCTTCTGTTACACGGCTATTTCTTAATGCTGCCAAACCATCAGAAGAGTCTAGAATCTTTTTTACTTTTATTCCAATGCATTAAGCAATAACTAGAAGAATAATGAGAAAGGAAGTGGAGGCAAAACTTAACTTACCTTGTAACCTTCGGACAAAGAGCCAAAGAAAGAAGTACATGGCAAGCATGACATGATAGTGGAGTCGCTGGAGGCTAAAATGCTAAATACATTTTGTCTATACTTTTTAAGGTCACATCGCTTTTCAAAATTTAAAACTACAGAGAACACGCCAGTCTATTCTTTAGTATATTTTTCTTTGAAACTGAATATGCACGAATCCGACATTCTTATTTAATTATTGATACTTTCCAAATAAATCCGAATATTTCTCAAAAAGCAGTATCATTATATGTCTAGGTTGTGTGATGTAGAAATTATATTATTTTGTTTTTTTTTTTACTTATATAGAAGGTTACTATACCAAGCAAGTGTTAACTCTGGGAGAGCTTTCTGTTGCTGGGTTTGTAAAGGTAAGATTATTAAGCAACTATTACAAGCATATTAGTAGTAGATTTAAGAGCCCGATATTACATGCATCGAATAGGCATAGACAAAGTCGGTACTGCTAAAGTACTCCTAAAGTAAAAGACTCCATCCATATTAATTATTTATTCTTAAAAACGTTTTGGGTTGCGAATGTCAGTCAATCCTTTCAAAAACCAACGCGATACATGTGACAGGAGTTAAAAAAATTAAACTAGTTTTTTTTTAAATAATTCACTTTATGTACTTGCAACATTAAAATTGAATCCATTTAGCTTTTCTAGTCAAAGACGACGTAACTTTCGGTAAAGAATTAAGTCTACTACATTATATTCATAAAATATTGCAATAAAATTTTTAATGATATTTAAAAACCTCTAATCTTATGTATGACTTATGGCACTTTTTCCTCTCATCCGCAGGGCGTTTAATTCTACGATTGCCGAGCCTGAACTTTCCGACCCCAGCGGTCGTCAGTTCCGGCCTATATGACCGGCCCACTGGCACTTTAGCTGACTCTGGTTCTCTGACGGATCACATCATTTCTTTTGCCTTCCTTCAGAAATACTTCGAGCATAGCCCTCTCCATAGCTCGCTAAGCGACATTAAATTTGTAGACCAGTCGAACTGTAAGTGTCCAAGTCTCGGCACTGTAGGACGCACTGATCAAAGACTTTTGATTTGAGGCACAGTGGAATGGGTGACGAGAAAACTCAACGAAGCTTATCAAAAATGCCCAGCCCAGCTGAATCCTTCTGTTGGACTCTCTCTCAAAGTTTTTTCTACCTAGTTCGAGCGTTTACCCTAGGTAAACGTACTCCGAAACAACTTAATCGGATCCACGTTCACGTTGAACATGATCTTGGTTTTGCCCAAATCCATCCGGAGACCGATGCGTGCAGAAGACTCAGCCAGGTATTGCACCATTTTCTGCAGGTTCTTTGCGGTCTCAGCTATAATGACAATATCGTCCGCAAATCGCAGATGTGAGATGTACGCGTCGCTCATTTTATGCCGTGTCCTTCCCAGTTGAGCATCCTGAACATCCCCTCCAGCGCAGCGTAGTAATGCTCGTAATGCAACTTTAACCGTCGAGATGTCTGTATAACGCCGCAAAGTGGGCAGACGGAACCTATCGACAACTTTACAACGGGGTGACCAGTGAGACAAGGAGACGTCATGTCTTCAAAATTGTTCCTCCCATTTAAGATATCTAACTTAAAAATAATAAATGTCTAAGGATATATCGCAGTAACCATTTTAATAGAGAAATATACGAGTACGTTACAAATATGTTAGTGAATCCGTATGCATATTTTTATGATTAACACGTTGTCTATTTTAGTTAAAGTATTAGTAGTTCAAAACTGCAACTAACCACAAATCGTAAGCGTGAATATCTTAGAAGTTAATGGCTATTTGTTAAAATTTGGGTTACATATTAATGTTGTGTTTACCTGTAAAGTAAGTACACATAACGCTTTTACTATGTGAATGTTGGATTTACTATTAACAAAAAAAATTAAACACAAAAAGCACAAAAAGATTTTGGTGATAAACATAAAAGTTTTATTTTACTGGGGTATTTATGTAGAGCAATATAAACCTTCCAATTTATCACTTTGCGTAAGTTGCTTGATTACATTATTGTTGCAGGGAGATTTTATTTCGTTTCAGTTAGCATCAGTTAAACTTTGTCAGAAGTTTTATTTCACATCCAGTTTAAAGGCGGTGAGAGTAATGCATTTTTATAGTGCGCTACTGTTTTATAGTTTATTAAAGTAATATTCGTTTTGTTTGGTTCATTAACATGGTCAAAGTCAAAGTCAAAGTCAAAATCATTTATTCAATTTCGGGTCTACTGAGCACGTCAAAAATTATCCATTTACCCCCGGTTCACAAACTCAGACCCGTCCAGAGAAGAACCGGTAAGAAACTCCGCGGCCTTTTTTTTAAAACACATGGTACACCTAATGTACATTAATTGCAAGTTAAATAAAATCAGGCATCAAATATGAAAGATATAGCAATGATAATATCATCAAATATTATTCTCAAGAGACGTTACACGGTATTTCATTAAATATATGTTTAATTTTATTTATCGTCAACATGTAATCAGTTTACTATAAAGCGGGGTCGCTTTTAAGTTATTTTTAAGAACTAAATCACAAATTAAATATAGTATCTTTTAAATTTTCACTTGCTCTACTAAAATATATAAAAATCTCTTTGGCACGTGCGTATTATTTAGATTTCTTTGACGAAACGATGTCTCAATAAATTAACGTCTATACCTGTATCGCAGAAAAAGAGACATAGTATCTATATGATAGTCATGTAAAACTGATATTGATCTAAAAAGTTTTATATTTAGATTGGTAAAACATAACCATGTGATTAATTGACATTACATCATGTTTATTTAGTAACTAGCTCTTATTTGGTTCTAGTATTGATAAATATTACAGTAAAAACTCCACCTTTTTAGATACATATATTTAACTTTAATTAATAGAGTTTTTATGTGCAAGGAAAGGTAAAAAATTATGTAAAAATAGAGGTCAACTTCCATCAAGAGTGTAGCTTGTAAAATAGAGGTTATTTCATTGCACCGTAACAAAACACATGTAACACTTTTAATAAAACTAATTGGTAAGCTGTTCTAAATGATAAGTGATACTCTTGATCAATAAAATACTACTGTTCAAGAATTGAAGAATACAGGATACCACAAAAGCACTAAACACTGTAAAACTTAGGGTTCGTCTCGTTTATGTAGTGATTACACAATATAAAGTTATGGTCTTTCTGTGTTACTCTACCAAATGAACCGCACTAACAGAGTAAATACTACAAAAATAATAATAAACTCAACAAATTTTTATTGTTGTTTCCCTGTTGGTTGGGGAAAATTAGGCCGATCACCCAATTGTCTAAAAATTATTATGATCTATGCGTCGGATGGGCAAGTAAAAAGTCGGTCCCAGGAGTCAGGTCCAAAAACCCCCTAAAAATGGTGAAGGCGTGAATTAGGGAAAGCCTATGTCCAGCAGTGGACTAAGACAAGGCTGATGGTGGTGATGATGATTATGATATGGAAGTATATCTTTCAATAAATTGCTAGCGAGTCTGTCTAATACATGAAAGTTGCTGTACCAAAAATAATTTAACTTTATCACAATATTTAATCAAGCCACGTTTTGGCATCCTAAGAAATTCAAAATTCAATTTCCAGCCTAAAATTTTGCTCTAAAATTTATAAAATAGTTGTATTTAGTAACTTTAGAAGAAATTTCCATTTGTTTCATAAGCCGGATTAGTTTTAAACGTAAGCCTAATATAAGTTTATTAATGAAACAACTGTGGGAATCTTAAATAGGTTGAATTGTATGTAATCGTTACTGTGAGACTGAATAGCTCCATTTATACTGAGCTTCTATAACTTTCAATATTGCTTTAGATACAATTAATAACGGTTGACTTAAAGTTACGCTCCCCTAAAATTTTGATAAGAACGAGGAACTGTACACAATAAAAAAATAATATTATTTATTATCTTATGCAAGGATATACAAATCAACAACCTATTGCTTAACTAGATCAAAAAATTTCCCATGACAATCAATCGACCAAAGAAATAAAAAAAACATATTGCCAATGGCTGGGGAAGATACTGGTCGCTAAATGAACTGGCCTGACTTTCTATTTTCGAGTGCTTCAGAATTATTAATTTATGTTTACGAGTAACTTAGCAAATAATGGTTAAAAAGGAGAATTCTTAAAACAAACTATTAACTTTTTTATTGTTTTCACCTCCGTAATACAGAACAGGGTTTTTGACCTTGCCTACCAAATTCATGGTCGTGAGTTCAAGTTATGCTTGAGACATGATGGATAAATGTTTTGTTATTGATTGGTTGATTTAGGTAATTTAGGCCGAGGCCGAGTTTAAAGTCAAAGTCAAAATCATTTATTCAATTTAGGCTCACTGAGCACTTATGAACGTCAAAATTATCCATTTACCACCGGTTCTACAAACTCTGACCCGTCCAGAAGAACCGAAGAAACCGGCTCTGCCTTTATTTTTAAATATTGGTATTTACAAAATTTGACCAATATATTTTTTTAAGTTACCAGGGATTAACATGCGCAGAATATAAACTATTTCACACATCTTGGTCCTCAATATAATTTATTACAGAAGTAGGTTTTTCTATAAGCGTTGTTTTGACAACTTTACGAAAGCTCGAATCATTCAGTTGCGTTTGGCAGGTATTTAATTTATTATACATTCTATACTATTATACATGAAAGATTTTTGGTTCGGTCAGTCTAAATCTGGTAGCTCTAGGGGCTCAATTTGACCCTATGGCCTAATATCTTTTTAGCTAACATATGCATATTTTGACGCTTAGAAAAGAAAAGATAGAACTTAACTTACCTTATTCCTTACCTTCAGACAAAGAGCCTAAGGAGATTGAATGGCTTATGTTTTATCAACTGGTATTTTAGGAAAAGAAATGATTTTAAATTGTACTTGGTACGAAAAAATTTAAGTGGCAAATAAATATTACCCACCTTCGATTTGTCGCGATCCCCCGCGAGACGGAGTGACGACCCGTGAAACAGTGCAGGAAGTCAGTAGGTTGTGCCACGCAACTAATGAGGGAGACCTATGCTTAGCAGTTTATCAGGCTTAAGCTCAAGATTATTGAGATCATCCTTAGAATAATGTAGTTCTATAAAATTATGCAAAAGTATAATCTCTTTCTTAAAATTAAATAAAACATGTATAAGTGACTTTTTATTATTTGTAAATAATATATAAAAGAAATTTTAAAAAACAACTTTACTAAAATTCGAAACTACAATTAATTACTGTGACGTAATGTAAAACTAATGCCATTTAAATGCTTTGGAAAATTATTCAAGTGTCTCTTTATATGAATATAAAATTAATATATTTATAAAATTATAATATTTTGGATAGAATATTTTTTCTTGACCTTCGGGAAATCATGTACATGGAAACATTTTCCCCTGAAAGATTCTTTCTTTGATGATAATATGCTGTAAATCATGTAAAATTTACTCTCTGTCATGTTTTAGCTAAATATATTTTTTTATGTTTTAGCGCATTGTTCAAAATTTAATGGTGGTAAAATATAAATTACACCAGCTCCAGAAAAAAACCTCTCACTATTCACACTACTCCCGGAAAATGAAAGATAAACTTTAGCTAAAGGTTGTAAGATCGGTTGTATTGTTATTATTAACGCAGCCAAATATTTGGCGCTTGGGCCGAAAGCATTGCCGAATATTCGGTATTTGGTAGCAAAACCAAATTCGTGGCGCTCTAGTGTCAATCACAAGTGTCAGTCGACAAATAACAACAACATACGTTTTCTTAGTATTTGCCGTTTCGTTCCTATGAACTAATGTATACATTTTTTCCAAATTTGAATTGATTAAGGTATAGATACCTATACCGCTTATAACCTAATTATGATATATAGATATACATATAATAATTAGGTTATAAGCGGGCATAACTTATG
Organism: Lamproptera curius; assembly: GCA_029286875.1. Classification (NCBI taxonomy): domain Eukaryota; kingdom Metazoa; phylum Arthropoda; class Insecta; order Lepidoptera; family Papilionidae; genus Lamproptera; species Lamproptera curius. Next base: position 291,001 of record JAGSMT010000093.1, on the reverse strand, counting down.
AATACATACATATAGAGAATAATTATTTGTTATTTTATGTATTTCCTATTTTCAGATACCTGTTTTCTACTAAAGTTGAATCGAGTTGATGTTGCAAAATGATGCTTTTTTCCTCTACAATATATTTCAAAGTAAATATTAACAATTGCCGTAGTTAATATGACGTTAACGCAATAAAGGTTAAATAAACGCGATAGAATCCGTTAAAAGTTCTTTTCTAACAGGGTGTATACATTTTATTGATATCTAAATTTAAGTAGCAAATTATATTATTGACGTTAGACTATGAGAAAAAACTAATCCCTTATAGATTTTTAATATGTAAAACTAGCTTTTACAGTTAGATGCACATGTCCAGGGTGCATTCGATTTGAAGGCTATTAAAAAGGTACCATCAATAAAAAGTTTATCACGTAAAAAAAAATTAGACTCATCGATTATAAATGAGTAGGCCAGAACGTTGCAAACTGTAACACGGTCTCTTAATATGAAAATATATTTTTTTACTTGTAAACCGAAAAAGCTTGCATTGAATGCAATACATATAATACTTTAGCGAGCGTTTTAATTATTTGACTTGCTATGTCTTGTTTATAAAAGAGGGATATACTTAATTGGTAGCGATTATTATTAAATGATAGCGCTAATAATCATAGTGTAAGCTTAAATTTTAAATACAAATTCTCATGTCTGCATGCTTATGTGCGTATCGCTGACCATCAAGTAAAAGTCGCCCTCGTTTCGTGTTTTTTTATGATATTATAAAAATACAGGGAGAGCCAACAATTTTCTTTCAAACAAAAAGAAAGATAGCATACGCAGGGGAAACAGTCGGGCCACCTGAGGGAAAGTGGTCACCGAACCCATAGAGGACAAACCAGTGGTTCGCCGAGCGCGCCAATGAGTGGGGAATCTTTTTACCCGTAAAATTTGGTCTTAAACCGGAACGCAGAGCCCACACGTTCGCGGGAAAAGGGACCGGTGGTATCACCCAGCGGTCTCCTGTAAACAGGGACCTAACCGGTAGTTGACCTAAACTGTCAATATTCTTGTCAACTAGACAATTAATAAGTGACAAATTGTTAAATTTCCAGTCTGTTTTTACGTTATAAAAATTTATATTTGTTTCTAAGGCAAAAAAACGGAAATGACAATGTTTTTGCACAATATATCAGGAAAAAATGATTTGAATGAAAATGCCTTAAATTCCGTAAACCTAGAAAAATTTATTATTAATATGAATAATTATAACGCCTTAATATGTATAAATATTGTTTCGTAATTAACCTAATTTAAAAAAAAAAAATGATTTATATTTTTTGACTAAATGTTTTACATCATCTAAATACGCAAATACCCAAAATTTTGGTTTCAAGAAAATACGGGCAACAATTTGAGCCACTCCTCCCGCTTACTCGATATTTCTCATTTTATAATAAATAGGAAATGACTACCTATTTTAAAATTTTTTTTTTTTTTTACTATGATTTAAGAGAATCAAGTTTAAAATGTTTCAATTTAAAAATAAAATTTTAACTTTAATTAGATTCCGTCAACCTAGGAAAAATCAAATGTAAGAGTCGATATTTTATAACACCAAAATTTAAATGAAGTAAAATTGAATATTTAAATTAATAATTAACACGGATTTTACGCCTATATGTATATGTATCTTAAATAATATTTTTTTTACCTGTTTCTGTCTTGTTTTCAACCAAACACCCGCAGAGAACAAAATATTTTAAGATTTTTTATATTAATTGGTGCATTTAATTGTGTCGTTATGTAAAAGTATAAAAACATAAGCATGTAATAAATCAAAAAGTTTATTCTTTGATTTTTTACCCATTTTTTATTAATGTAATTTCCAAAAATAAATATAAAGCACTAAATAAATTTTGTTTATAGTTTTAAAGCAACATAACTTTTCAAAATACATTTAAAACCATAGAGAACACGCAAGACTCTTCTCAAGTATGTATTCTATTAAAACTATTCTTTTTTTAGTACTATTGTATGACATGTAGAAAGGAGAGAAGAGCGGTTGATTAATATGCGACCATGACTTGACTGTTTGAAGATTTGACTTTTATTTCGATTCGATAATTTATAGAAAAGAAATATTACAAATAAACCGCTAAAGAAATTCACCTTGGTCCTAGATTCTTAAAATAGGCCCATTTGTGCAGGCGAAAAAACGAAACAACTTGATTTCGATCTGGGTTGTGCAATCCCAAAGGATCGACAAACCACGTGTTTTGCAACCCCTCCGGCCGCCCTTATCCATCCCAACCTTCCTGATGTTCTCAGCGTTCTCGATGAAGAAAAGCCGAATGTCTAGCCGACAGCCCGAGGTTTAATGCACGCAGGCACTCAACCAATCGACGCGCTCACGCCAAAGGTGGACCGAGTCTGTGGTTGACCAACTCCTCCTCCGGATTTAATCACCGTGACGGAAGCAAGTCATTATCAAAATCTCAAACTCGGAAAGCCCTGGGCACTGAAAGGAATAAACAATCTGCTCATTAAAATCCTACCGAACATTTAATTAATATCCTGGCATTATAACGAAGTTCTTTCCGTATTTTCCAAAACTTGGGACGTGAAAGGGTTCTCAAAACCAAACCACCTGCACTTCCCAGTTCCTTCTAGTCCATTAGCCTCTCATGGTTTCCTGAAAAATATATGAACGTCTTTGTTCCCAGCCTGGCTTTATTAGATTTTATGAAATCTTGGGCCCCACCCATTAATTCGGCTTTGAGCCAAACACCAATTAATCAAATTCACCGCACAGGAGAAAATTAAAATGGTTTAATACGAGGTCATCGACGGAGCCTCGACGTTGAAGGCTTGAAAAGTAGGCTCGGTTATATATGTTTATAAGGTTACTAACCGTCTCTGTACTCATCATACGAGACTTTCCAGAAATCGAACGTTCCTGATAGCGGTAGAGGGAACAAATCACCCTCACCGGTCGTGCCAGTACCCTGCTCCCATTAAATCAACTATCACTCTTTAATAAGACATCCCACAGCACCGTCTGGAGACACTGCTTTATTCGCAGATTCACACCTGCTATAATCAACCAGTAGATGTCCTATCCTTTATCAAAGACCAACTATTAATATCCAGGGAAGGTTCCAAAATGAGAATAGAATTAATCTTTAAAAAGGCTATTTCGTTTACGCGAGAAGACCAGCCTTCTTCCAATTGTCCGACTCTAGATTGCCTTATCCTTGGGGAAATAGATAAATACCTTTGGGGTAATTTAGATAAACTTTATCAATATTGACCATGTCAGAAATGAAAGCGCTTAGTTTAGTCGACTTTCCATTTAAAACAATCCAAAAGCAATATTCCACAGAATTGTTATACAAGAAGTCATATCCAATATTAAACATATCCAGTCCTGTCTGACATGCAAAGCTAATCACATTGACAAGCTTCAAGTCCTTGTAAAAAGATTAAGCGCAGGGCCATTGGTGCGCCTTTATTACCTGTGCAACATTGACCTGGATCTGAAATGCCACAATTCAAACAGTACCTAAAACAAACTTCTATCCGATTTTTCGACCTCGTCGAACACCAAACGATTCTAGTTGAGCCGCCGTTACGAACCAACAATTTCCATTCGCTAAAACGACTTTATCGAAGAGCGCGAACGGATTTCGTGATCCGGACGATGAATTGATCGCAAGCACGTTTAACTCACAAAGACGCAACATCTTTCGGTCGAGGGCAAACAATCACACTGTATAACAGATTTATTTTAGTTTCTCAACAAGGCTAGTTGAGGCTTTAACAACTTTTTTGTTGAATTTTTTTTGTACTTTTATTTGATAAAACTAAAACTCTACCGTTTAAAAGGCTATTACAAATATAATACAAGCTAAAATCCTAATCTTTCATTTGCAATAACACAGATAGATGTTTACGTGACACAAACATATCGCCACCGCTAAAAGCTGCATTTGTACAAGTCCCATGTTCAGTAAATTTAAATGCAAAGTGTCGTCTTACCGCTCAGCAAATATATTTCGAGCAACGTGCAATCCTAACCAAAGTATTTCACTGCAGTCAAGATGAAGCAAGTCTGTATAAAGCTTTTTAATTTTAAATATTTTAGTAATAAATAAGCTTTTTTTCGGTTAAGTAATTAATATGCTTAATACAAAAGATTATATATAGAACGTTTTAAATTTTATATATATATATAATATATATATATATATATATATATATATATATAATAAGCAGACGTGATATAGACATGGTATTAAATAAGTTATACGTGACTGAAAAAGTTGTTAAGTAATCTGTTTAGACCATTAAAAAAAACGGACATAAAAGTTTTGATTCTCTGAAAGCTCTTGGTTTTGGTTGTTTTAACCAAACACTTCTCAACTCTTTTAAACTTGATATAACATAGATTTGTATAACTTCGGGAATTAAGACATGTTATAATTAGGTTGTTAACATTTAAGTTTTTGCAGTAGTAACCTTGTAATATATTTATTTATTCATTGTTACAGTAACTGTTACTACTAAAGTTTCTTTCTGAATTATCATTGATGAATTGTCATCGAGATAACAATAGCTGAGTGAAAATCTGGTAATAGCGACGCAATTCGTTCGACTTAACTTCTTTTCAATTAGTTATTTTGTTACCATTGTTTACATGTCTTATGTGGCTTTTAAACAGGTCTTTTTGTTTTAAATTATTCGTCTGTTTATAGAAGTAATAATTGTAAAATACTATTTCTGATTCATATCGGCGTGTAGTACAGATTTTACCGATTTTTAGTTATTCAATGTATAGTGTTACGTTTAGTTTTAATATGAAAAATGCACAAACATGTTAAACTCTTTAAAGTTATGTATAGTTTAAACGACAGATATAATAATGAAAATAGACCTAAAAGGGTTTTAGTTAGTATTAATTTATTGATGATTGATGATATAATAGAAATGAAAGATTTTATAATTGTTTTCCATTATAGATATTGTTTGATGAAAATTATATTATCATAGTTCATTGACAACTAAGATTTATCATTTTAGTCCTTCATATTCTGCGTTTTCATTTTAGTCATTCATATTTAGTCCAGATTTATGTTAACGTTTGGGAAAATCATGAACTTAATGTTCATTTTTCCGAAACATTTTTCCTCTAGTTTGATTTTGTTTACATTAGATTACACCCACTGTTAAGATAAATATTTTTATTAATTACTACTTTTAATAATTTAAATTAAAAAAAAATTACACTTCAATAAAGCTTTTTATTTTAACTGTTTAAATTTTTTACACCAAACGATATTTAATATTCAGTATGTTTGCATTGTGTCGCTTCTAAACTAACAAGATAAGGTGCAGATTTTGCTGTAGTACTACTTCCTGATCTGACCAGGTAAATATCTGAATGACTTATTACATGCTTATATAACGAAGGAATGTTTGCTGTAATGCAGAAGCTAGGTCCTTTAATGATTAATTATATCAATTACACTACTTAGAAAGACCATTTACTATTGTACAATTTTAAATAACAAAATGATGACCGTATCTTTTAAATCTATAACATGTAGTTTTATTATCAGTTATTTTTAGCTATTTTATATACGATCTTTGCTGAATTAAATGCATTTTTTTTTTTTTATTATTTAGACACACCAACAGCAATACACACAAAACATTTAATCTTACAATTAACAAGTATTAAATTCGGTACTGGTATGTAAGTTACAGGCATATACAGCGATCTCTCATTTGCACACTATGAAATGTTACAGTAATTTTGCAAAAAAACAAACAATAATTAGCTAAGGAAATAAAAGACAATTTTTCCGTGTAAATCATATAAAAGTGATAGACGATAATAAGAACTGACGCCATAAAAGTTGCCTTAACTCCGATGTTTCTATATCTTGTATCTCTAGAATTAACACAAATCAAAAAGTAATTAGTTTCAAGCGTCTGCTTGTATCTGTAAGGTTAGTATATAGTAAGATTTTGGTTATATTGAAAAAAATAAAAAGGACTTCCTATACTCACTTTGTAAATTCAGAAACAGCAGGACGATCACCTGATGGTAATACATACATACGCCTTGCCTATTACATATGCAACGTAAGGTCATAAATCCACTTGCCACCCCGTGACGTAAGATGTTACGTCTAGTTTTTTTAGAAATTTCGCTGACTACCGTACCCTTCAACAGGTAGACGGTAGCAGTGGCACTATAAGAAACCCGAGATCTTCTATATTATCATATCATGTTTCACATAATAATAAGACATACTAATGAATTTTACATGGTTTTTTTTGCTAACGAAGTCAAACGAGCAGTCCGGCCACCAGTTGGAAAGTGGTCACCCATGGTCGTTGATAATCCAGGAATATCACCATTACGCTGCCTACCGTGAATCATAGGGTGTTACGTCTCGTATACCAAGTAAATACGCTGGCTACAGTGCCTTTTAACCAGGAACACAGTAGAGTTTTCACACAGTGGTATAAATAGGCACTGCGGTGACACAACCCCAAACAGCCCCCTGTGAAAAGGGGAATTATGACCTCCAAAAAAATATTTACACATACATATTTTTCTGAAAAAATATTTCTTTTATGTTTCTGTCTGTTATTTATTACTTGATCGCTCTAATACTGCTCTGCAGCATAAATAGGCACCGTATAAAGTTGATATTTTGTTTACCTAAAACTTTTCTTAAATCACATACGCTTTTCATCGAAACCAAAACATTTCATATAATTCCTTGCTATTTTAATGTTAAAATGAAAACTATTTTTCACTCCTCGAAAACTTTTCTACGCTTACCTCCGAAATTTTGTTAATGCTGAGTAAGTACGTAATAGCAAAATGGTAAAAGATGTTTGTTTGCTAAGGGTAAAAGTTTTTTTTTCTTAAATCACTTGTTATGGTCGTTTTATACAGAAATAGTATTTTATTTTGCTAACTCAATATGGTTCCTCTACTTAGGATAATCTGATAAGTAAAAAAATTTTATATGATAAGAATCACCATTTCATTCTCTGATCCTTTAAAATAAAATTAAGTAAAGTTAAAACATTAACATCAACAAACAGAAACATGTTTTTTGCATTTGTAAAAGATACAACTATATGTCATTATTAATTTTCCTTTAAAGATTAAGGTACAGCATTAACATAATATTGTCTGAGGAATAGCAAACTCAATTATGTCAAAAATCCCTTATATTTCATAAAAACATTGACAAATATTACATTAAATGGACTGCTAAGGTAGGTAACCTTAAAGAGTAGTTTTAATGACCTAAGGAGAAAAATTCCATTCTTTAGAAAAAAAATAAAATTTAAATATAGAATTCTAATACAATGAGTCCAAAATTTTCTTCTGTCGTAGTTATTTTATAGAAATAAAGTATCTCGCAGAGTTTTTGAACTGAAAGCACTTTTGATGTTACGTCTTGTGATCCAAGTTAATACACTGACTACGATGTCCTTCAAATCGGAACACAGTAGTGTTTCACACAATACAGCTTTGCGGCAGTAATAGGCTTCGCAGTTTTACCTTTCCAGACGGCCACCTGTAAAAGGGGACCTAACAACGACGCATTTGTTTTTAAATATTGGAAGCTTCATTCTTGTGCATGCTGAAACTTGCTTAGTCATTTATGAGGTACCCAGAAAAAATCAAATAGTTGCGTTTCTTCATGAATGTATTTTAATATAATATTTTACTGTGACAATGGTGATTAGTAATTGATGTTTATTAAGTGTGTATATCAAATATGATATCAATGGATAAGATACTTCACATGTCTTCCTGATAATCGATTTCGACAACAAAGACGATCCCAAACTAGTAAGATTGTCGGAACAAAACAATGAGGTCATCCTAGACAATGCCGAATATCATCCGAATAGATGTAAATGCTAACATTTTAAACAACGGTTTTAATCCTTAATACTTCAAGTATTCTGTCGATTCTTCAAATTTAAAACGTTCTTTATCTGATTTATTATTTGATAATTGATTACCATTTGATATCGCAGTGATTTTGACATTTGTCATTAGACCGTGTCGTGGGCACATAAATTAGTTTCCCTTACTTTGCTATTAAATTGCCTACAAGGCGTTTTCAAACTATTGATTACCGCAGTATTCCGTAACTTTTAAGTGATAAAAATAAATACAATTATTGAAAAGTAGGTGATGAAAAAAAGGCTTGTTTCATAGCAAACGAAATAAATATGGAGTTAGAGTAAGGAGTTATGATTAGTTACATAGCTATCTCGTATTTGTTTTCAAGCTTTTAGAATTGCAATTTCACATGTTTTATTAGATCTGCAAAATCGTAAAAAAATTGTTGAGGTAAAAAGTTTAGGTTAGCAAATATACAAACAATAAGAAGATACATTCGAAACGAGGAAAAAATAGAATCACAGTGCTTAAATCAATTTTAAGTTGCGTTATCGTTGTTTTCAGATTGATTAGAACAATGTGAGCCGATCTCCCAATTGTTTGAAAAGTAAAATGATCAATGAACCGGATGGGCATGTAAAATTGGTCCACCTACCAACCCGCATTGGACCAGCGGTGGGTAACGATTTTTAGGTATAAATGCGTACGACATATTTATATTGAAATAATTCCTAATAATTTTATTTTTTCGAACATACAAAACCTTTAATTTCATAAAGAATAGAAAAATTAAAACTGTTACAATATTATATTGTCATTTTCAATGTTTTACTAAAAGAATAAATCAATTATACAGTAAGGTAATTCCAAAAGGCATGGATAGTGCATAAAGAAAATATCAAAGAATATTCCGTATCATAAAATTATCTTAATCTAAATATGCCTTCAACCTGTTTTTTATTATTTTCCAAACCAGTTGTGAAGGCATGATGCAGTTACTAAATAAAACCTTAATTCACGTAATATTCTTAAGTTTTTAAGCCAATTCCGTTCTACTCTGTTATGTATACAGCAGGAAATATTATTTCCAGGCAGAAGATTTTAGATTATCACTGCAGGGAACACTGTGTGTTTTTAAAGTTGATGTCATTAAACGTTCTTTAAGGACATATTACAAATGAATACCTTTAAAAGGTTTATAGATTTATAAATTGGCAGAAAATCACGTAGAGTTTATGCAGAGGGCACGTTGTCACCCACTAATATTGCGCCACAATTAATATATTTATATTATGTTTTAATTTCAGTTGTGTTTTAGAAATTGAGACAAAAAAATACGAAATTATTTAATATTTAATTATTTTTTGCGTGTAAAAAGTTTTTTTAGTCACTGGCTTAAGTATACATAAAGTTTATATGAAATTGTTTAAGAAAGCTTACAGTTGTTTAGATATTTAATTATAACCATGTGTCTGATGTTGAATAATAAGGTTTATGAAAAAAACGGTTTAACAATGAATTGTTAACAGGTGTCACGTTTCAGTCTAAAATACACAACAAATATAACTATGTCCATAAAAAATAATGATTATATTATTCTATGAAATGAGACAATTATTGAGACCGTATTAAAATCTTAGTTTAAACTTTTCATGTCAGTGAAATATTATTTTTATGATGAATAATTTCCTTTAGGGATTTTATCTGTTCCTGACAAATCTTTTGTCTGTTTCGACAAGAGATTCATTTGGTCGCAACAAAGAACAAATAGCTTGAATAGTATCGGCGATTGAAGAAGTCTGCAATCTGTAATCATATTTACCAGCCTAACTTTATTTCATAAGAGCTTGAAAACAAATTTTCGTTACCCAATAATTCACAAGAATGAACGCAAAGTATTAGAATTAAAAAACACCTCATTTCTAACAAGATGATAATCCAATTATTCCAAAAATTATAAACCAACACAAAAATGCTTGAGGACCTCATGATGCTTTCTGCTTAGTAAGCATAAATCGGATCACACATATATTTAAACTAATGTGGAGCGAATAACATGAAATTTAAGTCAAAGCAACACTGACGTTGAGATTTTAAAAGGTTTCATTAACAAGATAATCAGTCGACAGAAATTACCTCATCATATTAGTCTTCTAATACATAGGCCTCTCCCATAAGCCGCCCAGAGGTACAACCCTGCGCTTCCTGCATCCACCGACATCCTGCATTTAAAGATCGTCAGTCCATCTCGGGGATCGCCACACTGGATGATAGCGACAGAGTGAAGTTTTTTTTTCATTGCCAGCCAATTCCATTTATTGTTACTTCTAGCTATTCGGTTTCCATCGTTCTAAAGCCGAAGTTAATTTAGGCTTCTATCACAGAATTATTCCATGGAAGGCCTGCTCCATAGGCTCGCAATGACTTGGAGTTTCCATGCGCTAGTGCGAAGGATCACATCCTATTTCCGAGGTCTTAGAACAACACTGATGAAGATCTTAATTTTCAAATTCAGCTTGCTTACTCAAGTTATGTGTTTTCGTCTTCTCGTGAGTCTGCATAAGCTCTGGTCACCGGAATATTTCCAGCTCCGCCCATAGTCGCTAAGTGACTTTAAGTTTCATGTGGAATTCGAAGCACCAGTCGTAGTCATTGGAAAAAAATTGTTGAAGATCTTCAGACATTGAGGGATCTCGATAAATCAAAACAATTAACGAAGAACTACATGGAAAATTAAATGTTTAATATGACTATCTTAATCGGACCTTCAAAGGACAATCGGTCTTGATAGCTAAAACGGCCCTTTTTTGCCAACCTGACATACATAATACTAGAGCTTGTGTATACCTTTTTTTTAACATGAATCAATAACAGTTATAATAATTATAAAAAAAACTATTATCCTGCGGGAATCGAACCCATCATCTCCTGCTCGTAAAGTAAGTGCCCATGCCAATAGGCTACGGTAACGTAAATATTTTTTTTTTTTTAATTAACTAATATTTTAAAGTATTTATGTTTTGCTATTCGCGTAAAAGCCTATACTTCTACTATTAAAAAGATACGTATTTGAATATCGTGATGAAAGATAAATCATTAAATTTTATAGAACGAATATTAAAGATCGTGGCATAAAACAATCTACGGACATTATCGTGCTCTTACACTAGATTGAACATTTCCATCGTTGAATAGAATTTTCGCAGGCTTGCGGGCTTTGCAAGTGACGTCTTACCGCATCTCGCTCCACTGTGCTAACCCATGATACACCCTATAAAATAGCTATTTCGTATGATTTTCAAAGTTAATGTTATTTTCGATTTTTCTTATTATACTAAAAGTAAATTATTATTTTACACTACTAAATTTGTATTTTGTTTTTTAGAAATGGAAGTCGGTATCAATTAAAAATTAAAACTTGTTTTTGAATTTCACCTGCGAGGTAAATTTTAGAAACAAATTATTGTCTGTGATTATCACGAAGACATAATTTATTTTATATTTACTATATTGTAATAACTGTACTCTTTTTAAAAAAGGAGAGTAATATCAGAAAAAATACACGTTCCAAAATGGTATCGTTTAATTTAAGTTATACTGACTACTTGCAAAATGAAAACGTTCATTCTTTTTGTTTCAAGTTTAAAGTAAAGCAAATATAAGGGAAATTTTATAATATTTTTTTAATTAATTGATAACTTATTTAATTACATCATTACTAATTCTATTAACATAACTGAGTGGTTACTTGTAATCTCAATATTATTTTCTAAATAATATGCTTTGCAAATTTTTGTCACTTATAATATTTTAAGCTACATGAAGCAACTTTTTGTGTGTTCGGACTTTTTACTTACCCCGTATGTTTTAATTTGCAAAGTGTCTTGCCAAGATCGATTTTAAGTTATTTCGTTTCCGGGAATTAACATCATAATGATTTGTTTGTCTTGCTATATAATATATGTAATATGGATTAACTAAAGTTTCTTTTCTTTAAATATAAGAAATAACATTTAAACAATTAAATCTTTCTTGAGACATTGTACTAATAACGTATTTTATAATCACCTAATCTTACGTGAAATCGGTATTGTGCAATGTTTCGACTTATCAGAGGTCCGTCTGAGGAAGGATAACTTCATTGTTTTTTTTTATGATACGCAAGGCAAGACGAGCAGTCCCAACCTGATGGAAGTGTCAACACCCATAGGACGTTGGATAATACAGTGGTATCCGACGCGCTAAATGAGATAAGGTGTTAAGTCTTTTACCGCGTAATGCCTTACGGGTCTTTCAACCAGAACGCAGCAGGTTTTACACACGTTGCGGCAAAAAGGCACCGGGGTACCCAGACGGTCCCAAACAGGGACCCACCCTTGCTTCCTGTCCGCACCATGACCAAGAGTCCTGATGAAGGTCCAAAACTAGTTTCACCAATACCAATTTCACGTATTTTAGGTTTTGAAAACGAAAAAATTTAAAAGTTTTATCAAAATTTAATGCTGTCAATGTTATTGTTTTCATGAACTGTTCTGTTCGTGTAATTACTAAAAAACAGTTAATAACTTACAAATATGACTCTCCTTTATTTTTGAAGAAACACGGGGAAATCCCCAGACGGAAATTTTTCTTTAATTTTTATTAACGGGATAATAAAAAGTCGCGCAAAAATTATTTATGATTTTCATGGTACCTTTTGACAAACAAAACGCAACGTTCCAGTTTAAGGACCTAAATTATTCTTACATATAAATTTTTTTACCTAAGGGAGTCCGAGAATCTCAAAAGAAAAGTAAAGTATTCCTATATTGATGTACGTCCAATTATCCGTCGGTGTTTAAGTCAAAATATTTGGAAACACATTGAAACTGTGCCTTATAAAATTTAACTTATATTCAACGTGTAATTGTATCCTCCTGACCCCTAGAGATTTTTTTTTGTCAAAATATTTTGGTATTTCGAATACGGATTATTTTTAATTTAGAATTAAAGGGAAAAATAAAAAAAAAATTTTTCTGTAAAAATGGATATTTTTTATGTATTACTCATAATACATCCGGTCTTTTTTAATAACTACATGTAATTTTTATGTATTATTGATAAAACATCCGTTGTTAGTTGGTTCTGAAAATAATATTAAAACATCAATTTATGACACTGTTTTTTGCAAAAGTTTAACTTTTTTACAAGTTTAGTACTTATTTTAATAAACTTTTTATTTAAGTTACATTTTACAATAATAAAGTTATATCAAAAATAAAAATAGCCTCTCCATGGTAAAGAAAAGTAATCACTTCATCATGTTTTACTCAGTTTTTAGACATTATGAAAAATTTTGAAGCAAATGCGGTTTTTTACGAAACACAAAGCTAAGTTACAATGAATGCATTTGACAGTAGTTAATTATGTGCACCCTTCTGCTCGACATCGCATTTGTTTGTTCATAAAATCTGGTAAGTGTCGGCTTTTTCGTTTATCGATTTTGGCCAATGGAACAATCCCTTCCCGGCGTTTCTTGTGTTTGGGTTCTAAATGACCTTCAGGATCGCTATCTAAATCATCAGATTCATCCCTTTGTATTATCGTTTATAAAATTTTCTCCTAACGTCATTTTAAATACCCGCAGTTTCATGATTTTGTGTCTCGGCGTATTTTGAGTAAGTTTATTTTTACGATACAACAACCAAGAATTGCAAATTGCAAGATCAAGCATGTGACAAATAAAACGGATATTCCACTTTCGAGTTCGATTTCTAGCCGGGCATACTGCAACAAGATTTCATCATTTTGTAGATCTGAAACAATAGCCAGTTAGGCCTAATGTATTATACATAATACATAAAAATACAGTGCCCATAACAACTTCTTCGAGTGTAATACGTGTAATACGTTAAAGTATTTAAGGTTATATTAGAAGTGTTTTACATTGTTATGCGGAAATAGTTGCGTATAAATAACGATTAATTACAAAACAACATAAAATAAAACAAGCATCATCAGCCTTTAATAGTCCACTGCTGGACATATGCCTCCCTATGCCACACCTTTCCATTGGGGTTTGGACCGTATCCCACCACGCTGGTCCAATGCGGGTTGGTGGGTGGACCGACTTTACATGCCCATCCGACGCATGGATCATCTTACTTTTCAGACAACTGGGTGATCGCTCAAATTGCCCTAACCAACTAGGAAACAACAATGAAAATTTGTTGTGTCCCGCAGGATTCGAACCCGACCTCCGGTTTCTAAAGCAATACGTCCATACCGCTAGGTACGGAGCAGGAAATAAAACAAAACAATTAAAATTTCAATTACATTATTTCAATAAATACATATTTACTTACACATGTTTCGAGCTCGCAAAATTTTGATCACCCATTTTGTTTCATCACACGGTAGAAGGACGTTAACAGACAATATCAGTGTTGCTAAGTATTTGATTCATACGCCACGGTTGCCAGCTATTTAATATTTAGTGTAAATAGTGAGGAGTAATACGCTGGGTGTCAGAAGGTTAAATTATTAAGAAAAAATAATAATTTTAAAATTCAAAATTTTTTACCAAAGGGATTTTGAGATAGTTACATAATACTTTTAAATATTTAAAAAAAAAGCTTCACAGTTTGTGCATCGTTGAAGTAATACTTAAGCCTCTCAACCTTTGAGTGAGTTCATTGTTGTGGGCGCAAATCTTTTCTTTTGTAAAGACATTTACATTTTAAAGTTTATGTGGGAGTGAAATGAATTCATTAGAATATACAGCTTCCTGGCGACCTTCAAGATACGATGTGAACAATTCTAGTGTTTTATCAAAAACCATTAACTGTGAAATGATAGCTAAAACTATATCGTGACTGACGACGTTAAACGCGTTTAAAAAAATCAATTGAGTTACCGTTATTATGGTGCTCTCTATACCAGCTATAATGTCGCCAGTCACTTTAAGAAGTGCAGTAGTAGTGCTGTGACCAGGGCGAAATCCAGGATGTAGCGGATTTATCAAGTTGTTACTATGAACAGAATGAGAAAATTGCATTAGGATACATGACTCAAATATCTTAGATAGGTATGAAAGAACTGGAGATAGGCCGATAGTGAACAGGAAGGAAAGGATAAGAACATTTGGGGATAGGAAGAACAAAGACTTTACGCCATCAGGTAGAAACTTTTTAAAAAAGTTTATAATGTGCGTTATGGAAGGAAGAATATGAATAAGGATAGGAACTATTACGCGTCGGCCGATCTTATCTGATCCAACAGCATTTGTTTTGATAGTGAGTATAGGAGGACGAGTCAAGTCATCTGAGTTGAGAAAGAGAGGTTTGTAAAACGCGTTTTACCAGCACCAAGAGTTCAAAGGAACTTCTACGTGTTGGCTGGATTAGATAAAAAATATACTATTACTCACTAAATATGCTGACCTTCTCATCAATGGGTTCGGCTTTTAGTAAAGACTTCCATTCGATATTTTGACATGGTTTCCCCATGTATTTATTATATATATATATGTATTACATCGTAGTCACTCACGGTTGCGATTATAATTTTTTTTAAATTCACAAAAGTTATATTAGAATTGATATAAATTTTGGTTTAATAAATAACTTTTTTTACAATGATTGGGCAACTGGCTTGTTTTTTACGACGTCTGCTAATGGCTAATAACGTCTGATAATAATTTTATAGGTGCTCTGTATAATAGTGAGCAAGATGAAAATAAATATTATCAGCTCTTCAGGATTTTGCATCTAAATAATTTACGTACAACTTTAAATTAAAACTTTTTCATTTATCAGTATTTTCTAAGTTTTAGTTAAGGTTATGTTATCGAAACTGTTAGGAATTGTTGAATTTTTTAAATAATAACAACAGGGTTTCAAATCATGATTTTTAGGTATCATGATAATATCTGTACCTGTTTAATATTATCATAATTCTTTTAGTAGTTTTTACTTGCTCCGATATGGTACATTTATTCTCGATAGAGATAGTAAAACTCTTTTGTATACATCAGACCCTGATGTTACGATAAAAATATTCAGCTTACGTTTTTATTTACTAATTTATTACGGTAATTCATAGTCTTAGATCCATCTCATTGTACAAATAAAACATCATAAATCACTATTGGCTTACAATTTCAAAAGAAATAGTCGCTGATAAACCTTAAAATATGTTGGAAATGTGAAAAAATTCTTTACCAACGTTTTCGAGGTATTTTTAAGCTGTATGATTAGTTAGGAGACGATGGAAACTAGAAAATGAAAAGTTTTATAAACAGGGATGCTAATTTTAAAACAAGGACGGGTATAACGAGTTTATCCTGTTAGTCGACTGGAAGTTCTTTTCGTTTACAGAATAAGTTGATTGTACATTTTTCTTTATTCATTTTGTTTTTTTACTATGTCAGTTAAAGTGGACATTGCTACAAATGCTTCAAAAAAAATTAAGAATGATCTTAAGTTAATTTCTTAAAATAGTTTATGTTTCGATTTTGTATATAAGCATCAATAATTATAATAAAAATCAGAAATATCGTCTTATAATTTTGCAAATGGAGATCGATCTACGAATATATGACAGCGTTATTTATAGAAGAGTTAGAGAGTTAATAAAACCCAAAAAATTGATAAAATCGGTAATAAATCGTTAGAACATTGGTACCAGTTGTAATTGAATTCAAATTAAGATGAATAACTCCAAGTATTCTTACTTCCGCTTACATTACGGTTGTAGAATATTTGATTATCACCATCTGTTCACTGTTTAATGAACATTAACATAATAAGAAATGTTTTGTTTCAAAGGTAGCTTCTTTTGTTCATGATAACATTTGTTAAGATGTATATTAAAAACATTAACGGCCGAACCTTTCCGCAAAACAATAATAAGAGCAAATAAAACAAATTCAAGAGTATTCTTTATTTAACTAACATCAAATTAAGTAACTATATGTTACGTCGTTATGTCACATGGGATTTAGTACTGAAGATTTGCAATATGTTTTATTATGTTATTTTTACTTGAAAAAGTTACTGGTAAGTCTACGCTCATAATCATTATCAGCCTGTGTTGGTCCATTACTGTATATAGGCCTACCCTAATGCACGCATATTCCATTAGGAGGTTTTTGCACCACGCTGGTCCAATTTGTTGGTTGGAGGACCAACTTTTTAGATACCCATCCGACGATTCGTGATTCGAGCCCAGGACCTCCAGTTTATTGGCAGACGTGAACCGCTCATAGAACCGCTATAGAACGCCTTCGTGCCCTGTTCGCCTGTTCCACGCTCAACGTTTGGTTAATTTTCCTGATGTTTTATGTATAGGCAGAAAAATTTAAAGTTAATTACACTTTCTCTAATTGTAACCAGGTGATAGCAGTTTCTGCTTAGTAGATAACAAATCTTATCAAGAACTATATTTGTTTCTAAAAACAGTACATTAAAGGTTAGAAGACGTCGACGTAGGATTCGAAACGTCGGGAATAATATATTTTTAAGAAATGCGAAAAATCCGTAAATAAGTGGATTTGATCAATAATTGTTTTCTTCCTAATGATCAAAACGACTAAGTTACATTTTCTTCAAAATTAACATACTGTTACAATTCAGCAACAGCAGCCAAATTGCACTTTCAAACATGTCAAAACATACAGTCCGTTGTCATAATATATTTGGGTTCGTAAAAATAATATTGACTTTTTACCGGTTAAGTTTACAAAGCTGTTTGACGACAATATTGCAGCGCTCTGTAAAATACGAGCCGATAATCCGATCTGTTTTATACGATATCATGTTTATTTTTCAGTGGCGATAAAGTATTTACAAATGGTAAAATAAGAGTATACGGTACCGATTAATGTATATTAGTCATGCTAATACGCACATAAGTATTTATATTAAAACTGCATTTCTAAATAGTAAACTTTATATTAATAAAGTTGTGTACTGGCTATTTAAAAAGATCACATCATTATTTAATAAAATACTATACTACACAAGCCATCTTAGGCATACCGTCTATCAAAGGTTTAACAACTTACTTACTTACTCATACATGAGTTTTACATTATTTGGGTTTTTATTCACCAATACAATACCTTTACAATGTGTTATAATATAATTTTAACTTAATGAGGAAGGAAATTAATCTGAGTAATCCTTTAAATAATTTGTGATAACATAATCTTATAAAGATAAAATAGTTTTTAACGACATCAAATTAAATAAATATCTTAAATGACTTATGGATTTTATCGTTTATTTTTTTAAACCGATTGAACGGTTCCAGTGGGTAAGGGGTGACTTAGATGCAATGCGTCTTGTTGCCAGTGTGGAACGGGGTTTCCAGATCTTAATTGTAATTATATTTTGTCTGTACTCCGACCATGCAAAATGAACTGACTTATCGTTACAGCCAGGTGGATTATGCTTGGTTTAAATTTTAATTTATTAATTATGGGTTCCAGCAGGTGGTAACCCAATCATCTTCTATTGAAATTGGATGTTTTAATCTCAATAGCCCAAGGATCATCCTTGGTAGAATCGGTGTTCTTTAACGAGGATTTGTGATCATGATGTAATGGTTGGGTTTAAGATGGTCACAATTGCCGACTTGTTGTTTTTTTATGTTTAAATTTCGTATTATTTTTCACTTAAAAATCTTAAAGTTTACATTAGACAGAACAAAATAATTCCAATGATTAAAATCCAAACTGTTCCAAATAATAACACTTAAAATCCGTAGACGTTAGTTGGTTTAAATTGTTGATTGTAATAATAAAATTCAAATTTATAAAAGTACAAAAATGTAAAATTATTATTTACTCAATTTTAATGTTTTTTCTGTATATGTAAACAAAAAATTAAACGCATTATTCGAAATTTAAAAAAAATAATATTCAAGAAGTCTCTTCTAAAATAAAGGTATTAGGAGAAACTTCATTTACATAACTACGTTTATAAAAAAAAATGTTTGGATTTAGTTGCACCATTTACATGATTATATGTTTTTTTACGCTGCTTAAGAAACTATGATTTAAACGCAGTAATTAATAGTACAGAAACTATTAATTTGACTAAGTGGTTGTTTAGACTTTAAAAAACAGTTAGTAACACTTGTAATTCATTAGATGTGGAAAATTGTCCCGCAAAAATGATATACAAGCGATTAACAGATCACTTGTAAGATCTTAATAAGAATCTTGCTGAAAGATTGATCTTGATTCTGTTCATGGCCCTTACGCGCCAACCTTACAGAACGTTTATAACTGAGTAAATGGTTTTAAAGGTGGTAATTCAAGCGAATGACGATATTCTTTAAAATGTTTGTTATTTATTAATTTATTTAACCATAGCCGAAGGCGAGGAGTAACTGAGGCCAAGGGCATCTCCACTCAGGGAGTACATAAAATCAGTCAGCACGATGGGTACCATGTTTTGTTGACCATTGTACCAAAAACCGTACGAGAGCAAATTTAAAAGCTATGTATTAATAATCTTCAGAATTTTTAACTGTATTTATCAAATAAGGTGAAACTTGTATCAACACTTCATACTAGGTATACACTGCAATTGAAAAACTTATTGGGAAAAATTACTTGAGATGGATGATTACGTCGGTGTGGTAGTTAAAATGCTTGATTGGACTTTTAATTAATTGCTAACGGGCTTTCTCTACCGATTAAATGCCAAATTATTAAATAAACCAAACCAAATAAAGTGCCTTATCATCAAGACAGTCGCTCCAGTGCATAGTCAACGTTTACTAAGGCATTTTTTTATTAAATTGCTGGAATAAATACTTGATCCTTGAAGGGGATTATGCAGGCAAATCGATGTAAATAGCGTTGAAATTTTTTGAAAGAGAATTATCTCGATAAGGCATACTTCATCATCATCATCATCATCATCAGCCTATGAAAGGCATACTTAGATATTTAAATATTTGGAATATATATCACCAGCCTGTGTTATTCCACTGCTAGACATAGGCTCTAATGCACACCTTCTTCATTATGGGGTTTCTGGTCTGTATCCCACCGCGCTGGTCCAATTCGTTAGTGGGTGGACTGACTTTTACATGCCATCCAACGCTTGACAATTTTACTTCAGACATGGTGAAAATTTTGAGTCTCGCAGGATTTGAAACCCAGACTCGTCTTCTACACACACCTTACCAATAGGTTATGGAGGCAGTTTATGTAAAACTGTTATTTAGATGGGATTGGTGGGATGGATTAGTCGCTTTATGTAAAAACGGTTATTAAGATGGGAAATTTGAAACAGAGTTCATTATTACTCAAATGACAGTAGTCGTCGTTTCGTTTTACAAAAGAAATGTATAATTCTAATACATTGAATATGAAATAATACCATCACACACTCAAAAAGTCAGATAATGGTAAACATAAACATTTATAACCTAAAGTATACTGTTTGGTTTTGAAGTCGACAATACAATCGGCGAATAATTACCTCTTCAATTTAATATGTTTATGAAAATAAAATTAACTTTTCTTTTATTGATCTCTTAAATTTAAATATTTTATAATATGCTGTAAGGTAAAACGTGAATTAATGGGTTTTAGACAGTATGGAACGTTGTCTAAACATCGTTTGCGACATAGCTGGCTACAGAAATCTATTATTTTACATTATTACTATTACTTTTATTTTTACTATTATTTTTACATTTTGAATTCTTCTTCAGTTTTGTTTCAATATATAGTTAATAAAAAACTATAACTGTATAAAGTTAAAATTAAGTAACATTAAATGAAATTGTTTTCTTCTACTATTCTAATAGGTTCCTATGTTATTGCATTTCAGAACCTACGTCTTGGCCCAGGTACTAATAGGAACCTGGTCCTTGAGGAGGCTGTCCAAAAATAGCTCAAGGTGGTCTAAGAAACGCTTTAAGAGCACTCCAGGCGGTGGGGGACATGTGAAAGGCTGAGTGTTTGTGCGTAAAGGTGTATGGTACTTAGATAAAATCTTTAAAATTGTAATATTATTTAGCATTAGTACATATGTATATTCATTATCTGAATTATTAATATTAAAGTTCATTTCATTTTATTATAGTTTACGATCGTTTGAACCTAGTTTATGTGATGGGCAGATTGCTACCCAAAAGATAATCATTTACTAAAATTTTTAAAAAAAAACCGACTTAAATCGAGCTATTAATTGTCCATTTGTTGAGCTATAATGTAAATTTGATATTCAGTATTTTCATGGATGCCCGGTCAGAACTGGACCAAATTGCTAAGAGACAAACGAGGAGCACCACTTTCAAAAAAAAAACTTCCAAATCGGTTCACCAGAAAGTTCTGGGTAAAAAATACAGAAATAAACCTCCTTTTTTAAGTCGGTTAAAAAATTTAATAAAAGGTTTATTATATTGTAGCAACCACGAGGCTAAAAACTAGATTTATTGTTTTTGATATTTTTGTGTTTGTAACATCAGATTTTTGATAATCCATGGAACCGGCTTTTAAAATATTCTTTGTATTAGATATATATCAGATAGTGGGATAGTGTATCAGAAAAATGAAAAAATAAATACTGAACATAATTCAACGGTATTGATTTACATACATCTATTACGTTACGACATTTTTAACATTTGGTAAACAGAAATAACTTAAAAAACATACGTTAGTTACGCAAAGACTTCTAATAAAGACACCCAAGATAGTTTAAGAGGACAATTTTATTGTAACTGTGGAAATAACTGTTATGTGCAATTAATAATCAATTCAAATAACAATTCAACAATATATATTTTGGGTATAAATCTATCAATAATTCAGGGATTATAATTGAATTCCCAACTTTATAATTTATATGTTAATAAATATATTTGAAGATTTGACGCAGAAGATGTGTATGGCCCGGAAATAACTGATGAGGATTCGGAGCTTCTTGACCAACATGATAGTTCTATATGATTACGGCACGTTTGTTTGTCAGATTATGAAGTGATTATGTTATAAGAGTCTCGAAAGGTGGAAAATTAATTTATAAATCAAACTGCAGTTTAGTTTCTCTACGATGATTTTTGGTTCAAAAAATTATAGTAGAGAAATATAGTATAGAATAAAGGCTAATTATTGATTTTTCAATTACGTTGTCTCTAATAAACATTTTTAAAAAACGGTTTGCATTTTAACAAAAAAATGTATTACTGTAAAATTACAACATCATTGTTCGTCATCATCAAATACTGGTATTAAAAGGGAAAACAAATGAACAATTATTTTTTCTATTAATAATGTCATTAATTTACAGATGCTAAAACAACAAAACGAACAACATTTAACTGGATATCTATAGCTACTCTGTGGGCTTATCTTGTTTGGGGTCTTGAATGTATTGTTGCCATTAAAGGTACGTATTACAATGGTATCTTTCTTCATATTTAATTTCAGTTTTATTGGTGGACCATGTTATGATTGTTTTAGTCCGAAGAGAGCGACGAACTAACTTTCAAGAAAGCTCCAACAAGCGCTTCGACGAAATAATATACAATATAATATTTCTCAGCATTCCTATTCCGCATTTCCTGCTTCCAATAGCGTCGTGGCGGCACGGATCCGAAGTTGCTATATTTGAGAATATGTGGACCCATTATCAGGTACGAAAAAATGTAGTAATTTAAATGAGGCGAATTAAAATTTAAAAAAACGTTTCAAATCAGTATCTGTAGGTAAATTAAAAATGTTTAATCATTTATGACCCATTTGTGCCCACGGAATAGGGCCACCACTGTGGCGTATATGCAGAGGAGACGTCTCAGCACGCGCTGCAATAGTGCTCAGCCTGGGCTGAGCAGCACCAAAAGCTGAGGGTTGTGGGACGACCTTTGCGCTGTTGTGCGCAGGATGTTCAAGAGTGAAAGGTTTAGGTGCGCCGACCTCACAAGAGCGTAAAAGAGCTCCTGGAGGGCTCATGACTCAAGAGTAGGCACAGCACCTACAGCGACGGTCTAGGTAGAGATCCTAGATCAATAGGTCTGGAGCAGAGAAGAAGGGAGAGGAGGAAATAAATATTTAAGTGCAATAAATAACTGGGCTTCAAGTAAAATAGAATAAATAAAATAGTTAAGTTTGTTAAATGCCTTAAGTATTTCTTTGTGATGTATGACGTAAATGATGATGTATAGATATTTTAATAAGCAAACGGGTTGATATGTATTGTGAACAACTAGAAACGAATAATAATATAATATTGATAACGCAAAATGATAAAACGTAATAAAATAATAATAAAGTGATGAAATTTAAAATTGATGTCAAAAATTCAAAAAATATTCACGCAGATAAATAAAATAAATAGGCAGGAATAAAGAGAACAAATAAAACAAAGCAATATCAGAGTGGTACCCTAGGAAGACATAGAGGAGAAGGCAACAAACGTTTAAAACAGAATTTAAACTTTAGCCGTCCGTTGCTGTAGAACTGAGATTTAACTTTAAAATTAGAAAAGGAAAAAAGTTGTTATATACAATACTAATTGGGTTTATTGTCAGCTGAAATATTTGAAATCAGGGACCTGACTTTTACCCAATGTATTCGTTGAGTGGATTCCATTCCTCTTGGGCCTTGAGCATTGCCGTTATTCTTTCACAACACTATCTTCAAGATGATTTCGAGTTATGGCATTCTTTTGCCTATTAACATAATATTATGGTAAGAAATATTTCTCTTTTTCTGTTAATAACACAGAGTTAAAGGGAATGGCCTAGATTTAACTTAAAAATTAAACTTACACATCCATTTTATTGTCATAAGACCCTTATAAGAGTAAGAGAAAAGATAAAAGTTTACATATTTTGATGGCACTGAGCTCCTATAACAACTGCCAATGGTGGTCCTAAAGGCCGACTTGCTGAATGCCTTTACAATACATGTATATGTGTTTAAGTAACAACCATAAAACAAAGTATATTCTTCAGATTAAAACCTAGACCTTCGGTTAAAATATGATAAAAGGTCCAATAGGGCTTACTATGACAGAACAAAGTTCAGTTTTGTTTTGTTATTTACTATTTTCATTGTAAACATAACCATAAATTAAATTTAGAAATTTTTACTAAACCAGATTAAAGAAACTAAACAGGTAATTTATATTGAGTTCATTCATCGCACACGCTGTTTACTGTTTAATAACTCATATGTTTAATATGTAAATTTCTACCTTACTATCTTATTTTATGTACAGGTTATTAAGCATTTGTAATTTTGAAACATGTTAACATTTTTAAAAAATTGCAATATTGAATTCAGTTTAAGTTTACATTAAATTAATTGCATTTAAAAAATTTTCAAACTATGCTCGTATAAGGGTTCATAGACGACATTTTAATTATAATATTTTTTTAATCAAATTGTCGCCTCAACAGAAATCAGAGATTTAAAATGCGGTGGCAGAAATCGCGCAGCTTTCGTTCAGATAGCTTATTATTACCTGCTAATATTGATAAAAATAGTTATACGCAGTTTGAAGTCGGTCACATATTTTTGCGTCGAGAATCCGTGTCACAATTTGTAACGTTCTGGCGTATCCAATAATAGTCGATCATAAATTTTGATCATGACAGCGCTACTAATAAAATGAGCCTCATCGTTTTTGTTCTTTTATTGTTGGTCCCTTTCAAATAGTATAAATCTTACGTTGTCATGTAAATATATTTATAAAAAACATACGCTCCGAATTAAGTATCTCCCTTTTTCGGGAAGGCGGTTAAGAAAATGGACAAGATTAAAGTACCAAATTAATCTTGTCCATTTAGACTTATTTTTATAGAATAGAAATAGCCCTAAACTACCGATACACATGTCGATTAGACAATTAATGAGTGACAAATTATTGAAATTCTCTGAGATTGCTTTTTTATATCATTTTAAAATGTTTTAATTTGGGTTGCTTACGCCAATGTATAGACATAACAAATGGGAATGTTACTCGACAAATTATTTTTGAAGGTTAAAATTTTTTTTAAGTATTAAAACTTCTTTGAATTCCGTAAACCTGCATTATTTATGATATAAATAAATGTATAATTATTGCTTAGATATCCGTAAAAATGTTTCGTAGTTAGACTAATTCAGTAAGAACAAACGAGATGATTTCTATTTCGGTGACTGAATGTTTTCAACATCATCTAAAATATTGCAACTCTGAAAGCTTGTGGCAAGTAAATACGGCGTAATCAATCATGAGCCTCTCCTTCCGCTTACTCGATAATTCTCATTTTATAGTAAACAGGAAATGGCTACCTACTTCTGAAGATTTTATTATTTCATTTAGAATTGCCGAACGTTAGATAAATCTTTTGTTTAAATGAACATTCTTAAAATAATTTCCAACTTTAAAGTCATATTCTCCTAAATCTACCAGAAATAAATCATGTATGTAATGTCGTAATTATTTTCTGATACCCAAATGTTAACAATGAAGTAACATTGAATTTTTTAATAAAGAATTAACGCGTATATCACGGATTTTTACATCTATTTTTATTTATTAAAAAATATTTTATTTATCTATTTCTGTCTGTTTTTTCTTACTGAATCGCTCCGTTAGTTTCATGGAAAAGATATAAAAATAATCTTGTGTCATAATGATTAGGATAATCAGTAATATTTTAAGGCACCTTATTATAATAATTACTATTTTAAAACCGTAACTACATGTAATATACCCTACCTACCAAATAAGCTCATTTCTTTTGATTTTTTACCCATTTATCAATGTCATGTTCGAAAATAAATATAAAATGCTAGATAAATTTTGTTTATACTTTTAAAGTAAGATCACTTTTCAAAATCCATTTAAAACTATAGAGAACATGCCAGATTCTTCTTAAGTACATTTTTCTTCGAAACTCGATTCACGCGAATCCGTCATTCATATTAGATTATTTATACTTTTCACATAAATTCGAATATTTCTCTTTATAAAATTATAACTTTAGATAGACTCTGATAAATAACTTCACTAAAGCCGAGGAAAAGAATGAATTTGAATTCTGTTCATACTATTGTATTGCTATAAGCTATTTAGTAGCTTATATGTCTATGTTATGTGATGTAGAAATTGTATTATTGTATTATTATATTGTATGATTTTTCTACTTGTATAGGAGATGGCTATATCAAGCAATATTCTTAACTCTGGGAGAGATAGCATTCTGTAGCTGTTTCTGTAAAAATTAGATCGGTCATTACAAGAATGTTTGAATATTTAAGAGCTGGACAGTACGTGCATCGAATAGGCTTGGACAAAGTCGGTCTTGTCAGAGCACTCAATCCAAATTAGTTATTAATTCTTTAAAATGTTTAGGGTTGCGAATATCAATCGATCTTCGAAAACTGTTCTTAGGTCTGATTCATTTAAAAAACCGACCTCGTGATACTCGTAACATGATTAAAACTAATTAAACTAGTTTTGTTTAATGTTTTATGTTATGTACTTGCTACTTACATTCAGAATAAATCTATTTGGCCTTTCTAGTCAACGACGACGTAACTTTTGAAAAAGGATTAAGTCTATTATAATAACTTCATAAAATCTTGCAATAAAATTATAACGATATTTAAAAACCGCCAATCTTATTTATGGTAGTGTATAATGTCCAAAACGATAGTTTAAATTAGACCATCATTTAATTTACTTAGAAGCCTTAGCTTAGCTTAGATACTATGCTCAAAACGAATTGCACGCAACATCACTCAAGAAAAAAATCCACTCTGGGGTCCTAGGGTCTGTAATTAGCACCGTCTCATCGTCGTGCATAAGAATCAACTTTATTAGGCGATGGTCAACATGTAAACAGTAATTCTAAAGTGGGCATCATAGCCTTACTTTTTTGTTTTAGAAGTTTGTTTTGTTAAGCTTTATAAAAAAAACTGGAAAAAGCATCAAATCTACGTATGTTTTGAAGACATACATATAGAATATATTTTCAAACTCTTACTATGACCAGAACTAACACTTATGATTACGTAAAACAAAGATATCTCAACCGCTAAAGGCTGTATTTGTACAAGTCCCGTGTTCAGTAAATTTAAATGCAAAGTGCCGTCTTACCGCTCAGCAAATATATTTCTAGCAGCGTGCAAACCTAACTGGAGTATTCCACTGCAGTCAAGATGAAGCAAGTCTGTTATAAGGCTTTTAAATTTTAAATAAATTAGTAATAAAAAGACTTTTATTTTATTAGTATTAAATAACCTATATTCTCGTCAGAAAGTAATTTTCTTATTGAAAATTTCAATTACTGTTCTAGTTTAACTTTTCTTTGTAAATAAATTTATAGAATATAATACGAAAATAAATAGTTAAAAATAAAACACGTGACAAAAATGAGTTAAGGTTATTAAGACCATTTCCAAAAACTACGTAAAAGTTTTGACGTCGAACGCGCCTTGTTGTGGTTGTTTCCGAATAATATTCAAGTCTTTAAACGTAAGATGCGTAGCTACGTTGATTACGGACGTTCTATCATTAGGCTGTGAACAGTAAGTTCTTATGTAGAACTCTTAATGACATTTATTTGATAATTTAATTTTGTTAAGATGAACAGATGTTTTGATCAATAAATATATCGAAATTTCTGTCATGGTGTTCATTGATAAATTGTTAATCGCTGAGTCAAAATGTTCTAATAAAAACGCTATTAGTTTGACTCAACTTGTTTTGTATGAGTTATTTCGTTGTCTTGTCTTATTTGGCTTTGAAATAGCTATTTTTGTTGTCAATTAAACGTCGTTTGTAAAAGTATAGTAATTCGTAAAATAAATACAAGTAATGCGATCCTACGTTACATATAGGAACGCAGTAGATACATTCTGCTATGATTGCTTACTAAAAGTTCTTCAATATATAGTGTTACGTTTCGTTTTAATATAAAATGTACATACGCGTAAAACGCTTTAAAGTTAAACGTCAGATATTATAATGAAAACAGATAAAGAAAAGGGTTATTGGTTGTAGTATATATATTATTTTATTATATAATATTATGGTAATGGCAGGAATTTAATAACTCTTTTGCCATTATAGATATTGTTGAATGATAAATCATAATAATGCTGTCTTTCGTTGGGAAATTGCATATTTATCATTGTAGTTTTTCATATTCTGCGTAAAATATTTAGGTTGCTCTGATTTATACGTTTGGGAAATCATGAGCATGTAACCTATTTACCAAGCATGTTTCTTTCTCGTTTAAATATATGTTGACATTTTTGACATTAAATTACACTCACTGTTAAAAACGTTTATTTTTACTGCTTTCAAAAAATTTGACCAATAAACTGTACAATTAAAGTTAATGTTTTATTAGATTTAGCTGTTTTATTTTATTGTAAAGAAATTTAAATGACAACTATTTAAGCAGTAGATCAAGAATTTGATTGTCCTACGTAGGAGCCAATGAAATACGGTGCAGTATTTTGCTATAAATTATTATATGACATGATATTTATGACACAGTAAAAAACTATTTATGATTTATTACATGCTCATCCAACAAAGGGATTTTATTAGATGCAATAGATGTCAGAAAGTGCATTATTTACATTCATATTTATGACACAGTAAAAAACTATTTACGATTTTTTACATCCTCACCCAACAAAGGGATTTTTACTGAATGCAGTAGGTTGTTTACCATCTAATGTATTAATTATATGAATTTACCTACTCTAGACACAGGGCTAATCTACTATAGTTCAATGCCTATTTAACAAAATAATGACCGTCACAAATTAAAGTTGGTTTTTACTTTATACTGTGCATTATTTTCCTTTGCTTATATCTGAGTGTCTATATCTTGTTTCTTTTGATTTACTAAAATGGTAATTATTTGAACTGTCAAGTGACCCTTCAACAGGAAGACGGTAGTGCTTATTCACTGCTGATTTTCCTCAGGCGGTACCCTGTAAAAAGCAAAAGCCTCGCTTTAATCATGATGATACTAAAACATACATACCAGGTTCCATGGCTTTTAAATTAGATTTGTGTTTACCTGAAAACTTTTCGTAAAAACGCAAACATGCAGTTTCGCATCAAAACCAAAACATTTCATATAATTCCTTGGTATTTTAATGTTGTTACGAAAACTATTATTTGCTTCTTGAAAACTTTGCTTCGCTTACCTCAGAAATTTTGTTAATGCTGTGTAAGGACGTTATAGGAAAGTTGTGAAAGAATTTTGTTTGCCGAGGGAAAATGTTTGCTTTTCTTAAATCACTTGCTATTGTCGTTCTATCCAAAAATTGTATTTTATTTTACTAACTCAATACGAATTTTAGATTTTTATTGAAAATTTACTTTTCTCAGGGTAAATAGGTAGGTGGAAATTTTTAAATAGAGAGAATAGAATACATTATTAAATAAAATGACTACGGATTTTATCGTCTTTATTTTTTCGAGCACTTTCCAGCGACCGTGGTCACGGGGTGGACCACGACCGCTGGAAAGTGTTCGAAACGTCGGGAGTTAAAAAATGTAAAATAAACGCGATAAAATCCGTAAAGTCATTTTATTTAATAATGTATAATATTCGCGTAAACAATAGAAAAAGAATAGTATAGTATTTTTCTATCCATTAAGAAACAAATTAAGTAAAATTTAAACAAGAATTATGTCTATCGAATGTATTGCGTTATTATTATTTTTCCCAAAAATGTTACGGTATCTTCAGTTTATATTATTCGTCAGACCAAAGTCAATGATGCGGTTATGTATGTTCATTGAATTTCCTTTAATTTTTTTCAATAGAATTATCGGTAACACTTAAAGAGAAAAAAATTACAACTTTTGTATATTTAATGTTCTAATACAATGAGACCAACAGCTCTTTATGTACTTCTGTAGTAGTTATTTAATACTTATAAAGTTTCTCACAGAGTTTTGGAACGTTGATGAAAAGTGATCCGACGCCTATGTCATGCTAATACCGGTGCTAATGCCTCCTGTGAGTCAGTAGGATGTTACGTCTTGTTAGCCCAGCAAATACACTGGCTGCGATGTCCACCAAACCGCACCTCAGAGTATTTACGACACCGTTTTAGGCAGAGGTCGCAGTGGCATCCCAATGCCACCTGTAAAAAGAGGACCTACCACCCTTAAAACGCAGATTTTTAGATAATAAGCTTTATACGATACCGTGAAAGATTCATGCAGGAAATGCGGTATTTGTCAATCGACCATCATATAATCACAGTTTGTGATAGTTCACTGTGGCATAAACTCCCTGATACACCCTATCCATTAGGGGTTTTGGACTATCCCACCACGCTGTTGCAATGCAGGTTGGGGGTGGCCTGATTTAATGCCCATCCAACGCATGGATATCTTTCTTTCAGACAATTGGTGATTGTCCCAAATCGCGCAAAAAGTGGGAAAACAATCATTGTTGAGTCCCGCAGGATTCGAACCCAGACCCTGGTTTCGCCACACGCTCATAACACTAGGCTACAGAGGGTGACCATCAATATAGCTCGAAGAAATGAGTTTTTAGCATCTATTATTAGACGGGCCACCGTAAAAGGGCAGTTCATCAGAAGGAATGGAACAAAGTAACGTTTATGATAATTATTCATCATCAATTGTTTAGTCTTGATAGATTTTGTGTAAGAAACTAAAGAAAATACAAATATTACATAGTGATATTGATCCTTAAACATATTAAACATATAAAAATGTTCTATACTAACCAAATCAGATTAAAAAAGTTTAATAGATTCTCCCAATCCCGTTTTCCTTCCGATTAAATTGACATAAATTTCACTGATTTGACTACCAAAGAAATAGGTTTCAGTTTCTTGAATATTTAAAACTTAATCTGACTCTATTTAACGTGTTCAATAAATTTTAATTAAAAAAACACATTTCAGCAACTTAGTCCAAATAACTCTTTATTTTAAGTATTTAGCCAGAATTATTTTAACACTTTATAAATTTTATAAATTATATTAGTCTTATCATTTTGTTTTAAATATTGCCTGAATACGATAATGGGTACGCATATTATTTAGCATAACAACGATAAATATATTGAAATACACCTTTAGTTGGTGACAAACGTCCGTTATGCGTATTCGTCACGACGTTAACTTTAAACTTTAACTAATTTAAAAAATCGGTTTATTCATGAAAACTGCCGTTTTATAACAATTTCTTATTCCAACCTCCTTAACTAGACTTAAATGAACTAATTGCATTTTAACTTATTTTATTTATTTTAATCATCCTTTCTGTTTAGAATAAGAGATTTAATTATACAAACTTCAGAACCACAAGGTTCGAAATTTATTTTAAAAATTTAGCCTGCTTTGAATAATTCATATTTTCGGTATTTTGACAATCGAAACGAAATGTGGGCTCAGTGAATACAAAAATATCTTAATTTTTAGAAATACTAACAAAATGATCTTAAGTTAAATAAACTAAAAAGAAATTAGTAATCAAAATATAATCTGCTAAACAACCATAATATTGCTTTAACCTTCAATTATGGCAGATGAAGGAAAATGGCATTTACTGAGATGTCTATAGAGTTTTGGATTTTACCCAAAATAAAATCGTTTTGTGTTTCATTGCCGATATCGTTCCGATACCTTTAAAAGTATTTAGGGGCTGCAACCTTTCCGGTATCTCTTTTCATCACAAACCAAACTAATATGTTCATATGTTTTAAGGCCAAGTTACAAATATTATCAGAACTATAGGAGCCTATGTTTTATAGGGTTCATAAGTTTAATAGGTATCAGCATAACACTGAGATAAGGACTTATTTAAAATATCGCGTATACTTATTTGATGAAAACGTTAGGTAATTTCAAAAGACAAATATCATCTCATCATTCATCATTAGCAGCCCCATCCGTCCACCGCTGGACATAGGCCTTCAATTGAACGCCAAGACGGCGATCCCAGCTACCGCTGTCAACTTTGAGCCGGCTATACACGGACATCGGGCATCCCATCTGGTCGGGTCGACCAACGCCCGTCTTCCGAACGCGGCCTCCCCGAAACTTTGCCATGACCATCGTTCTGACCACGTCACCGGCCCACCGCCACTCAACGAGCTAATTTTATTGTCGGTGACTTTAGTTCTTTGCCGGATTAATTCATTACGAATTTTGTCCGGCGAAACCCGGCATACACGTTCCATAGCGCGTTTAGCAACGGCAAACCCGGGACCAGTCCATAGTCAATGGCCACGTTTCGCCCCGAGGTCATCAGGAGTACATTGATTGAAGACTTCCAAACGTTGCGTTATTGGCGGCGACGGAGAACGGGCTTCAGCTCCAAAAGCCATCACCCAACTATCCTCCTATCGCTTCCCTGCGAAGTCTTCACTAATATAGTCCAGGCTACACATACTCATGACAACTTGAGAGTAACGCCATCGACACTTGGATCGGTCCCGGAGAACATTTCGTTTAACATGACTTTGTCTTGTCCAAGTTCATCGCGAGGCCAACACGTCGGAGGGCTTATGGCACATATTCAAGCACTCAAAACGATTCGCCAATATTCGATATCTGGCAAAACGGAGGTGAGAGTACTGCCGTGATGTTTTGCCGCATCCAGCCCAGTCTAGGTCTTAAAGACGTCCTCGAAGCAGTGAGCAAAGTTATCGGGGAAATGATATCCCCTGTCGCACTCCACAATGCAATTGGATTGATCTCTATGACCCCCGGAATCCAGGATGAACAAAACAGCGCTATAAAACCTCAGCACCTCGACGTATCAATAATCGACCTGGCATCGTTGAAGGCTTCCAGAACAGCCCAGGTTTCCACAGAGTCAAAAGCTTCCATGTCCAAGGCGCAAAAGGCTGATTATACTCGTGAGATTTGAGTGCACGCCTTTGATGAAATGTCTATGGAAATCCTTCGGAAACCCAGCCTGCCGGTGGCTGGAATCGCGAGCTTTAGTGACGGATTCGTCATGACTCTAGAGAACAACTTATGTGGCTAAAAGTAGATCGGTCGGTAATTCTAAGAGGGTATTTCATCCTCACTCAAGCCACGCCTTGGGAGAAGGCCCGTTTGCATTAAACGAGGTGACCTTTGATGCAAAAATATTATAACAGCGATCAAGCGGTATGTATATTTAAAGAATGAATTAATATTGGTAATACCAATGATGTCTATGGTAGAGTAATCTGACCATTAAGTTACGATTGAAAACAAAAGAAATTCACAGGGTACATATCGATCATCGTTTAAAAAATGAGTAAAACTTATTAAGGAATTTATGAGTTAAATATTTTGAAAAGATTTAGAGATTGGAATGATTATCTAAATTTAAATATTATGTATATTAACGATAGCAACATAGATAAAAACCACGTTAAATTCATCTTAGAAAACACTAGGATGGTGCTGCACGACGCACTATATAAATAATAACTATTATGGGAAATCGGATATTCTCATTTCGGACGGAAAGCAAGATTCGGGTCCTATCTCTCAAAACAGTAATGCAAACACTTGTCTTTTGGTTTATATAGCACAAGAGCTAGACTAGGGCGTAATATAGTATTTCACGGGTGAGCAAATTTGTAGGTGTTACTACCCTATCAAACAAAATCTTAAAGGGCTAGATATCCAAGAGCAAGGAGTTGTGAACGTCCATAACGTAATTTACTACCATTTCGTTATAACGCACCTTAAGTGCAGTAGTAGGCAGTGTAGTAGGTAGTAGTAGAGATAGTATTAGAGTAGTAGAGTATTAGAGTAGTAGTAGAGGTTATAGTAGTGGAAGTGAGTAGGTGTAGGCAGTGGTAGGAACACAACGTGACCCTTTAGAATTATATCCTGGTGAGTAGGTGAGGTTGTAATGTTGAAAGCTGTTATTCATTTATAAGATACCCAAAAAATCAGAAAGTTGCGTTTTTCTGAATGTATTTAATATGGCAGTAAAAAAAACAATTTAAACAGGCTAGTTAGTAATTTGTTTATTAAAATGTGTATATCAAATATGTTATTCAACGATAACATACATCCCATTGTTCTTGATTCGATCTCGATTTCGATAACAAAAGACGTTAAGCTAAGAATGTCGAAACAAAACAATGAGGTCATCCTAGACAATGCTCAAATCTTTGTTATCCGAATAATGGTTTAAATGATACATTATTAGACAGCAAGGGAGGTTTAAGAGATCCTTTAAATGTTCGATATCCTTTTTCAAATGTTCTTATGAGATTGATTTTAGGTATATTATACGCCAGTAAATTAGAAAATTCTATAATATTTCCAAGTATCTACTAAAGACAATAACTTGATGGAATTTTGACTGGTTAATAATTTTCTGCAATGAGTTTGATCGACAGATCAATTATATCTTTGGTAAAGACAATAGTGAAACAGTGTATAAATTATATTGAACAGGTAAGCTCCATCTAAGGGTCATGACAAGGTTTTGGGATTCTTTGTTTGAATTACCCATTTTGATAAGGTTCTTATTTATACTCTGCTCCATCATCCGATTTCTGCTCTTTCTTCACTTTCGAAACCATCTTTTTATGAGGCGTGAGTTATTGGACGACAGAACTAATCAAAAAAATAGAAGTTATGTGTTTTAATTAATTCTACTTTCTTTAAAAAAAAAAAAAAAACAATAATTTTGATAAACTACAAACCGAAAAAGATTATTTACGGGTGGAAACATCGCCTATTTGTTTTTGTACTTGAAACGTACCAGCTGAAGTTATAATCACCAAGAAATAATATCAAAACAAACTTTTAAAACTGAAAGTAAAA
Source organism: Lamproptera curius (assembly GCA_029286875.1). Classification (NCBI taxonomy): domain Eukaryota; kingdom Metazoa; phylum Arthropoda; class Insecta; order Lepidoptera; family Papilionidae; genus Lamproptera; species Lamproptera curius. The sequence continues at coordinate 256,277 of JAGSMT010000093.1, read as the reverse complement.
ACTTAAAATGTATAGATTCAAAGGTTATTTAGGGAAAATGGTTAATGAACATTGAATCCAAATGATTATTACTGTGATGAATAATTAATAATTATTCGCTTTGTGGATTTGATCAAGCCCTGACAGATCTTTTGCCTGGTCCAACTAAGACACCTGTCAGGATAGGTATAAAAGAGCATATAGCTGATATGAAGAACTGCAATCTGGTACCTATTTTGGACCAGACTAACCATTACATAAAGTTTATAAACCACAAATCTTCGCAAAAGAACACCGACTTCCAATCCAACCAACAATGATGACACACAAGAAATTAAAAAAAACATCTAATTCAATATTGAAAATGGTCGACACTGCTGCCTCGCTTTCTGTTTACCCAATTATTTCGAAAATTTAAGAAAAAACACAAAACTGAAGAGTGTCTATACTTCAGCTCAGTATGCAAATCGGACGACATAATTTTATATTTAAAATTACTATAGCCGAATTAATACTGACGTTTTGACGACCAACACCTTTAGTTGGTCCTGCCCATTATTGGTATAATTTTAAATAACTAAAGTAATTAAGAACATAACCTCAAAACCGGTGTATCATGTACATTAAGCAACTGAAAGTATAATATTATTTTGACACAAAAACAGCAAGTTCTGAATCACTACTTAAAATTGGAAAACCTAATTAGTTAAAATATCGTAAAGCTAGGTTAACCTTTTTTTGTATCAAATCCACTTATTATGGATTTTTCGCGTTACTTAAATATTTTCGTTTCGATTCTTTTCGCATCCAGATCACGGGCAGACTAAGTTGCTTATAATGAAAACCGAAATAAGTGATTTGATATGTATAACGCTAAATAAAAAGTAATTATTTATTTTAGTAATTTTAAAGATTTTACAGATATCAGATAAGGAATAACTCAACCTGAACCACATCATCATCATTTATATTTCAGCTAACATAGGCTGAGATATAAATGATGATGTCCAACATAAGCCTCCCCAGAAGCCGCTAAGAGGTACCTGCATCCATCGACCTCCTACATTTGCACAGATCGTCATTCCGTCTCATCGTCTCCACAGGCGATGACCGTGATGTTGCCTTGAGAACCTTGATTTCAACGGTTCTAGAGCTATGTGGCTGGCCCATTGAGACTTTAGCTTCACCAAGCAAGCTTGTCATGTGCACTGTTCCGACACGTGGCCTAGAGGCTATTAGTGCCCATACCACTGGCACGGTGACGGAAATTTTTATCCTAAATATACCAATTATTTTCTTTGATTTATTTTGTTTTGAAACCAAAATAAATATATATTTTGAATAACAAAGACAATCATGAACAATATTTCGTAAAAAATTTATAATATTAATAAGATACGCAATTGAACATCGTTATTAAAGGCAAATCATTTTATATAAAGAATGACTATTGGAAACAACATCTGGACATTATCGTGCTCTTACACTAGATTGTACATTACATCGAATTTGGTGCGGGCTTGCAAGTGACGTCTTACTGCAACCTCTCCAGTTTGCTAACCTACCATTCCCCTATAAAATTCTATTTCGATAATTTTTTCATTTGAAACTAATAGTTTTTATACTAGGAAATTACTGTTTTTCAATTTTTAAGTTAATAATGTTGTAATAGCAATCTTGAAATAACAAATATCTAATTAAAATACTTAATACGAACTCACGTTAACACATCATGTTAATCAACGTGGTATTTTTATTTCAAAATTATTACTTTTACAAGGAAAATTAACATTTGTAATTAGATCATATCACGACTAATAACAAAATACAATTTTTAAACATGGTATATAGTTAATAGAATTTTATTTTGTTTTCTAAGTAAATTTATGCGGTTAATCAATTAAAATGTAAAACTTGTTTTGCATTTCACATCGAGTGGCAAAACTTTAGTAAACAAGTTCTTGTGCTTGTAATTTAAGCACGAAAACAACATTTATTTTTCTAATTTGTTAGTTTACCTTTGCAAAGTACCCAATAAGCAATTTGAAAAGAGAAATTAAGATCTGAAAAACTATATATCAAATGTATACGTTTTATTTTGGAAGTCTGACCACTTAAAACCAAAGGCAAATCGTCTATTCTTGTGTTAAGTTGTTTAATAATATAAGTTGTTAATCAAGAAAAAAATTATTCAAGATTTTCGTTCAATTTTTCTTAGAACACATTTTTAATTTATTGCTTCTAATCAATTTCATCATTACCTATTTCATTTAATAGTTATGTTTATTTTTATTTCAATATTTTGTGTGTTTGGACTTTCTATTATGTTTTGGAATTTGCCAAGCAGATCTTGGGCTTTGAAAGTCTATTGAACGTTATGTTCTTGTTTTCGGCGGTATCGTCATACACACTAATAATCGATTTATTCATAACGTCAATGCTTTGGAATAACTTTCTTATCTTGAACGTGAAACCAAATAACAAAAACTGAATTTAATTTATCATAACATCCGTCCTTCATAAATATACTATTTTGTCGTTTATTTTCTAAAACAAAGACGAAGAAGTAAAATAAACCATTAAGTAATTCTTTCTTGAATGTCTGTTTATTAACAGAGAAAATAAAGAGACGCGCAATGAATTATTCATAATTTTTGCAATCCTTTATGACATAACATAAACGCACCGTATTCTCAATGAATAGTAGACCATAATTTTTCACACATATATGTTTTTCCTTTTGTGGGGTTCCAAATTTCAAAAGAAAAGTTAAGTTTCCCTATATTAATGTACGTCCTTACATTCTTATTCAGACCTTCTAAAACTTAACTTTTATTAAACGTGTAAACAAACAGGTAATACATAAAAAAAAATGTTAATGTTAATATTCAAAATCGGTATTTTACCTTTAAACAGTTTACATAATGCTTTTAAATATTTCAACAGCGAAAAATTGCCTCGGAAAACTTTGTTTGTGCATCGTTGAAGAAATACTGCGTTTCAACCTTTAGTTTGTTCTTTGTTGTGGGTGCTTTTTTGGATGAACTCACGTTGGCGGAGTTAACCGCACAACCCGGCGGGTTCAGGGCCTGTGCAACTTAAGTGCATGACTTCTCTTCTGTGGCTTGCCGAGGACCCGAAGGGACCCGGTCAGGCTGCCACTTTTAATATACCGTAAGCGTGCTGATCGAGGTGCCCACGAGCGCCGAGCCCGCCTGATCAGCCGCCGATCTGGTCCCTGCCTATTTCGTAGCAACATGTATCGAGGGCGCTTCGTCGGAAACTTGGCCTCGATCGTTGCTTTCGGCATGTTTGATTGGCTTTAACCGCCCTATTCAGACGGTGAGAATCGCCGCACGTGCCGATATCTATTGAACGAGTGAACTGTTGCCCTTGACGGCAAAGGGCGGGGTGCTTGTCTCGTGCTTTACACGTGCGGAGGTCGTTCATCGTCCGATCGAGAACATGGCGTTGCTTTTTTATGATTACGTAATGAAATGCTTGCGTAAGCATTTCTAATAACGTAATCATAAAAATTCATAAAAAAAAAGGTACCAATTCGTTGGGATGTTGGGCTGAGTCAAATATCTCATTGATACTTGTTTAATAAATTCGCGGATGGTGGACAATTCCAGATCCATGTGCAGGTCATGGTTGGCAGATAATACGGCCACCCGTGCGTTTTCGGACTTGGAGTTTATCAATATAGGATCGTTTTGTGTGCAAAGACGGGGCTGGAATAGATTACGGACGGATTAATGTTTTATAAAGCAACACCTTATCACGCAGTGATAGCTGCTATAGGATTTATGGGGAAAACAGGCGACGAGGACGAATACTGTCTTGACCCGCGGCGTGGGCCGAAGGATAGTTGTGATGTGATTACCCTGAGGTATTTGGTCGATTGATCCAGGAATGGGGCAAACAAGGAGGTGGAATTGAAGGAAGCCACAGCCTTCGTCAGAGAAAACAGAATGGCGCGCTTTTGATGGATTGATTAAATCTCCAGTTCCGAAACCAATCTAGGGTCTTGGCGCGGATTGAGCCTTTCGGATATTATGATAGGACATCGACCGGATAATAAATGGTATATCATCGCAACAAGGGGTGTTTAAGTTTGAAGGAAGGATGTCGTTTGGTTAGGGGAAACAGGACCCAATAAGGAGCCTTGAGGTACAGACCAGGACCGGTGTGGTTGGACTTAGTGCCTCTACGCGGTATCGGAACGTTCGATTCCGGAGAAAGTCTCGATGCCAGAGGGTGTTGGCGATCCGGCTGAAGGGCTACCGGACCATCTCCGGCGAGGGGTGCCTTGGCTGGCTCCTCCCGGAAATATGCGTAATTGTCAATCGACCATCAATATAATCATCAGTTTGTGATAGTCCACAGCTGGACATAAACCTCCTGATACACCCCTATCCATTAGGGGGTTTTTGGACCGTATCCCACCCCGCTGTTGCAATGCAGGTTGGTGGTTGGTCTGACTTTTTACATGCCCATCTAACGCATGGATCATCTTTCTTTTCAGACAATTGGGTGATTGTCCCAAATTGCGCTAAACAAGTTGGAAACAATAATTAAAATTTGTTGTGTCCCCGCAGGATTCGAACCCACGACCTCTGGTTTCTAAAGCACACGCTCATAACACTAGGCTACAGAGGCAGTTGACCATCAATATAGCTCGAAGAAATGAGTTTTTTTAGCATCTATTATTAGACGGTGTAGCCACCCGTGTAAAAGGGCAAAGGTTCATCAGAAGGAACTGGAACAAAGTAACGTTTTTATGATAATTATTCATCATCAATTGTTTAAGTCTTTGTATGGATTTTAGTGTATATGAAAACTAAAGAAAATACAAATATTACATAGTGATATTGATCCTTAAACATATTAAGTAAATCGTTCTATACTAACTAATTCACATTAAAAAAGTTTAATAGATTCTCGCCAATCCCCGTTTTCCCATCTCGATTAAATTGGACATAAATTTTCACGTGATTTGACTACCAAAGAAATAGGCTTCATTTTCTTGAATATTTAAAAACTTCTTAATCTGACTCTATTTAAACGTGTTCACAATAAATTTTAATTAAAAAAAACACATTTCAGCAACTTTAGTCCAGCAATAACCTCTTTTATTTTAAGTATTTAGCCAGATTTATATACTGTAATACTTTATAAATTGTTATAAATTATAATACTCTTATTATTTTGTTTTAAATATTGGCCTGAATACGATGTACCGCATATTATTTTAGCATAAAACGATAAATATATTGGAAATTACAATAATTTTAAGTTGCGGTGACAAACGTCGCGTTATGCGTATTCGTCACGTACGTTAACTTTTAACAACTTTAACTAACTTAAAAAATCGGTTTATTCACGAAAACTACCGGTTTCTATACAAATTTTCATTATTCAAACTCCTTAACTTCAGACTTAAATGAACTTCGACGTCACTATTTCATAATGCTTACTTTTATTTATTTTCTAATTCATCCTTTTCTGTTTAGAATAAGAGATTTAATATACAAACTTCAGAACCACAAATTCGGTTCCGAAATGTTTATTTTACAGTAAAATTTACGCCTGCTTTGAATAATTCATATTTTCACGGTACCTTTTGTGACAATCGAAACGAAATGTGGGCTCAGTGAATACAAAAAATATCTTAATTTGCTAGAAATACTAACACAAAATGATCTTGGGTTAAATAAACTAAAAAAGAAATTAGTTTTCAATCAAAAATAGCCAATCTTTGCTAAACAACCTATAAATATTGCTTTAACGCTTCAATATGTGGCAGATAGAAGGAAAATGGCATTTACTGTAGATGTCTATAGAATTTTGGATTTTCTACCCAAAATAAAATCGTTTTCGTGTTTCGATCGTCGATATCGTTCCGATACCTTTAAAAGTATATGTAGGGGCTGCAACTCTTATTCCGGTATCTCTTTTCATCACAAACTAAACACTAATATGTTCATATGTTTTAAAGCTGCCAAGTTACAAATATTATTACTGGGCGAACTATAGGTAGCCCTATGCTTTATAGGGATGTCTGGCATAAAAGTTTTAATAGTAGGTTAAGCACATAACACTGAGACAAGGACTCTATTTAAAAATATCGTGCGTATACTTATTTGATGAAAACATTACGTGTAATTTTCAAAAGAGAATTACTAAATATCATCATCATCATTCATCATTAGCAGCCCCTATCCGTCCACTGCTGGACATAGGCCTTTCTCAATGAACGCCAAGACGGCCGATCCCTAGCTACTGCTCCAACTAGCGGCACTACACGGACAATCGGCATCCCATCTAGTCTTCCCGAACGCGGCCTCCACTCCAGAACCTTTTTGGCCCATCGACCATCGGTTCTTCTGACCACGTCACCGGCCCACTGCCACTTCAACGAGCTAATCCTTTGCATTATGTCGGTGACTTTAGTTCTTTGCCGGATTAATTCATTACGAATTTTGTCCGACAAAGAAACTCCGAGCATAGCGCGTTCCATAGCGCGTTGAGCAACGGCAAACTTGTGGACCAGTCCTATAGTCAATGGCCACGTTTCGGCCCCGGAGGTCATCACGGGGAGTACACATTGATTGAAGACTTTCATCTTCAAACGTTGCGTTATTGGCGGCGACGTGAGAACGTGGCTCAGCTTCCTAAAAGCTACCCAGCCCAACTGAATCCTCCTATCGGCTTCCCTCTCGAAGTCTTCCGCACTTCAATATATGTCCAAGGTACACATACTCATTGACAACTTCGAGAGTAACGCCATCGACACTGATCGGTCCCGGGAGAACATTTTCGTTTAACATGACTTTTGTCTTGTCCAAGTTCATCGCGAGGCCAACACGTCGGGAGGGCTTATTTAGGCTGTGCAACATATCCTGCAAGCACTCAAACGATTCGGCCAATATTACGATATCGTCGGCAAAACGGAGGTGTGAGAGGTACTCGCCGTGGATGTTTACGCCGCATCCAGCCCAGTCTAGGGTCTTAAAGACGTCCTCCAAAGCATTTGTGAGCAAAGTTTCGGGGAAATGATATCCCCCTGTCGCACTCCACAATGCAATTGGATTGATCTCGTGTGACCCCCCGGAATCAGGATGAACATAGAAACAGCGCTATAAAACTCTCAGCACCTCGACGTATCAATAATCGACCTGGCATCGCTGAAGAGCTTCCAGAACAGCCCAGGTTTCCACAGAGTCAAAAGCTTTCTCATAGTCCACAAAGGCAAGGCACAAAGGCTGATTATACTCGTGAGATTTTTGTACAACTTGCCTTATGATGTAAATGTGGTCTATGGTAGCTAAATCCTTCAGCAAACCCAGCCTGCTCCGTGGCTGGAACTCGTCGAGCTTGTTAGTGACGCGATTCGTCATGACTCTAGAGAACAACTTGTATATATGGCTTAAAAGTGAGATCGGTCGGTAATTCTTAAGCAGGGTATTTTCATCCTCACTTTCAAGCCACGCCTTGGGAGAAAGGCCCCGTTTGCATTAAAATCGAGGTGACTATTTTTGATGCAAAGAAATAGTATAAGCAGCGATCAAGCGGTATGTATATTTATAATAGAATGAATTGTATTGTAATTGGTAATACCAATGCATGTCTATGGGTGGGGAGTAATTCTGACCATAAAGTTACCGATTGAAAACAAAAGAAATTCTCATGGCAGTAGCTGCATATCGATCATCGTTTAAAAAAAATGAGTAAAATCCTTCATTAAGGAATTTACTGAGTTAAATGTATATCTGAAAAGATTTAGAGATTGGATGGCAATGAATTATCTAAATTTTAAATATTATGTATATTAACGATAGCAACATAGATAAAACACCACGTTAAATTCATCTTAGAAAACACTAGGATGGTGCTGCATAACGACGCACTATATAAATAATATAACTATTATGAAATCGGTATATCTTATTTACCGGGCGGAAAAGCAAGATTGCGGGTCCTATCTCTCCTCAAAACAGTAATGTACAAACACTTGTCTTTTGGTTTAAATAGCACAGTAGCTAGACTAGGCGTAATATAGTATTTCACAAGGCGGTGAGCAAATTTGTAGCGTGTTACACTACGACTCCTATCAAACAAAATCGTTACAAGTAGATATCGCACGGAGCACAGGAATTGTGAACGTACCATAGCACGTTACTACGGTACCATATCTTCCGTTATAACGCTACTTGAAGTAGTAGTAGTAGTAGTAGAAGTAGAAGTAGTAGTATTAGTAGTAGTAGTAGTAGTAGTAGTAGTAGTAGTAAGTAGTAAGTAGTAGTAGAACACCTAACGTTGACCCTTTAAGCCAATTATTATCCTGGTGTGAGTAGGTGGAGGCTCGTGAATATTGAAAGCTGCTTAGTCATTTATAAGATACCCAATAAAAAAATCAGAAAGTTGCGTTTCTTTCTGAATGTATTTTAATATGGCAGTAAAAAATAATAATTTTAAACAGGCGGTTAGTAATTTTTGTTTATTAAAATGTGTATATCAAATATGGTTAGTTATCAACAGATAACATACATCACATGTGTTCTTGATAACGATCTCGATTTCGATAACAAATATGATCGTTAACAGCTAAGAATGTCGAAACAAAACAATGAGGTCATCCTAGACAATGCCTGAATATCCTTTGTTATCCGAATAATGTATTAAATGCCAATATACATTATTAGACAGCAAGGGTAGGTTTTTAAAGAGATCCTTTAAATGTTCGCATATCCTTTTTTCAAATGTTCTTTATGAGATTGATTGCTTAGGTATATTATACGCTCAGTATTAATTTAGAAAATTCTATAATATTTCCAAGTATCTACTACAAGACAAATAACAATTTGATGGAATTTTGACGTTAATAAGTTTCTAAACAATGAGTTTGATCGACAGCATCAATTATATCTCTGGTAAAGATAATAGTGAAACAGTGTATAAATTATATTGAATGGCAGTAAGCTCATCTAAGCGGGGTCTATGACAAATAAGGAGCTTTTTGGGATTCTTTGTTTGGAATTACCCATTTTGATAAGGTTCTTACTTTTCTATACTTGCTCCATCATCCGATTTCTGCTCTTTTCTTCACCTTCGAAACTATCTTTTTTAAGAGGCGTGAGTTACATTTGGATCGACAGAACTAATCAAAAAAATATAGTAGTTATGTGTTCTTTAATTAATTCTACGTTTTCTTTAAAAAAAAAAAGAAACAATAATTTTGATAAACTACAAACCGAAAAAGATTATTTACGGTGTGGAAACATCGGGCCTATTGTGTTTTTTGTACTGTAAACGGTACCAGCTGAAGTTATAATCTACCTAAGAAATAATATGCAAAAACAAACTTTTCTAAGACTTGAAAGTAAAAACTTAAATGTACGTAGATTCAAAGGTTATTTATTGAAATAAATAAATGAGTAATTAGAACACAAGAATCAAATTGATTATTACTGTGATGAATAATTAATAATAAAATTAATAATTATTCGCTTTGTGGATTTGATCAAGCCCTGACAGATCTTTTTGCCATGGTCCAGACAAAGACACCTGTCAGGATAGGTATAAAAGAGCATATAGCTGATATGAAGCACCTGCAATCTGTACTCATATTTTGGACCAGACTAACCATTACATAAAGTTTAATAAACCACAAATCTTCGCAAAAGAACACCTACTTCCAATCAACCAACCAACCAATGATGACACGAGATGTTATAGAAATTAAAAAAAAAAACATCTTAATTTCAATATTGAAAATGATCGAGCACTGCTACCTGCTTGCTGCTGCTTACCCAATTATTTCGAAAATTTAAGAAAACACAAATACTGCAAGAAGTCTTAATACTGTCAGCTCAGTATGCATAAATCGGACGACATCATTTTATACTTAAAATTGGCCATAGCCGAATTAATACTGACGTTTTGACGACCAACATCTTAGCTGGTTCCATGCCCATTATTGGTATAATTTTAAATAACTTTAAAGTAATTAAAGAACATAAACTCCTCAAAACTGTATGTGTATCATGTATAGCATTCGCGTAAGCAACTGAAAGTATAATATTATTTTTGACTAACAAAAACAGTAAAGATCTTTTTCTGAATCACTACTTAAAATTCGGTTAAATTTTATTAGAATAAAATATCGTAAAAGCTAGGCTTAACTTTCTTTTAGTAATTTTTAAAGATTTTACAGATATCAGATAAGAAGAATTACTCAAATCTGAACTAAGCAACTTCATCATATATATTTCAGCCTATGTTCAGCGTTGAACATAGGCCTCCCCAGAAGCCGCCAAGAGGTACCTGCATCCATCGACTTCCTGCACATTTGCACAGATCGTCACTCCGTCTCATCGGGGTCTCACACAGTGCGATGACTAGTACGATGCTGCCTTCGAGAACCTTGAATTCCCAACGATTCTTCGAGCTATGTGGCCGGCCCATTGACATTTTAGCTTGCCACCAAGCAATCTACGTCATGTGCACCGTGCTCCGAGCACCGTGGCCTAGAGGTATATTAGTGCCCATACCACTAGGCCACGGTGACGTAAGTATTTTTTATCCTAAATATACACAATTATTTTTACTTTCATTTATTTTTGTTTTGTGAAATCTAAAAATAAAGATAAATTTTTGAATAACAAAAAGACAATCATGAACAATATTTCGTAAAAAAATTTCGAAAATAATATATTAATAAGATACGCAATTGAACATCGTTATTAAAGGCAAATCATTTTATATAAAGAATGACTATTGAAGACACAAAACATCTACGGACATTATCGTGCTCTTACACTAGATTGTACATTTACATCGAATTTTCGCAGGCTTGCGGGCTTTGCAAGTGACGTCTTACTGCAACTCTCTCCAGTTTGCTAACCCACGCCATTCCCTATACAATATCTATTTCGTATATTTTTTTTATGCGGTTAATCAATTAAAATGTAAAACTTGTTTTGCATTTCACATCGAGTGACAAAACTTTAGTAAACAAGTTCTTGTGCTTGTAATTTATAGCACGAAAACATCATTAATTTTTCTAATTTGTTAGTTTACCTTTCGCAACGTACTCCAATAAGCACTCTTTTCAGAAAAGAGAAATTAAGATCTGAAAAATATATGCTCCAAATTGCATATTTTTTTAATTTCGGAAGTCTGACTGACCTCTAAAAACCAAGGGCAAATACGTCTATTCATTGGTGTTAACGTTGTTTACATAATATAAGTTTGTACATCAAGTAAAGAACAACATTCAAGATTTTCGTTCAATTTTTTTCCTAGAAGACATTTTTTTAATTAATTTCTACCTTATTCAATTTCATCATTACTTATTTCATTTATAAAGTTATGTTTATTTCTTATTTCAATATTTTGTGTGTGGACTTTTCTATTATGTTTTATGAATTTGCCAAAGCAGATCTTAGGCTTGTTGAAAGTTCCAATTAAACGTTATGTTCTGTTTTCGGTATCGTACATACACACTAATAATTGATTTATTCATAACGTCAATGCTGTGAATATCTTTCTCATCTTGAACGTGATACTAATATAACAAAAAACTGAATTTAATTTATCATAACATCCGTCCTTACATAAATATACACTATTTTGTCGTTTTATTTCTAAAACAAACGACGAAGAAGTAAGAATAAACCATACACAGTAAATTCTTTTCTTGAATGTCTGTTTATTACACAGGAAAATAAAGAGACGCGCAATGAATTATTCATAATTTTCATGGTACCTTTATGTGATATAACATAAACGCACCGTATGCACAATGAATAGTAAGTACCCATAATTTTTCACACATATATGTTTTTCCTTTTGTGGGGTTCCAAATTTCAAAAGAAAAGTTAAGTTTCCCTATATTAATGTACGTCCTTACATTCTTATTCAGACCTTCTAAAACTTAACTTTTATTAAACGTGTAAACAAACAGGTAATACATAAAAAAAATGTTAATGTTAATATTCAAAATCGGTATTTTACCTTTAAACAGTTTACATAATGCTTTTAAATATTTCAACAGCGAAAAATTGCCTCGGAAAACTTCACAGTTGTGCATCGTTGAAGAAATACTTAAGCGTTTCAACCTTTGAGTTTGTTCTTTGTTGTGGGCGCTTTTTTTTTGGATGAAATCACGTTGGTGGAGTTAACCGCTACAACCCGGCGGGTTCAAGGGCCTGTGCAACTTTAAGTGTGCATAGACTTCACCTCTATTCTGTGGCTTAGCTCCGAGGGACCCCTGAAGGGGGACCTCGGCTCAGGCTGCCACTTTTGCTTGATCGAGGGTGCCCACGAGGGCCGAGCCTCGGCTCGATCAGCCGCTGATCTGGCCCTTGCCTATTCCCGTTAGCAATATGTATCGAGGGCGCCTCGGTGGGCCGAGCCTCGTCTCGACATGTTTGATTTGGATTATAACCGCCCTATCTAGATGGTGAGAATCGGCCTTGTACGTGCCGATATCTATTGAACGGAGTGAACTGTTGCCCTCGACGGTGAGGGCGGTGTGCGTTTTGTCTCAGTGCTTTTACACGTGCTTGTGTGATGGTCGTTTCATCGTCCGGATCAGTTAGAACATGGCGCGCTCTCAAATTTTATGGATTACGTAATGAACGTAAGCGGCGGACTCCGTACCAATTCGTTGGGATGTTGAAAGCCGAGTCAGAGTATCTGATTGATACTTGTTTAATGAATTCGCGGATGGTGGACAATTCCAGATCCATGTGCAGGTCATGGTTGCTAGATAGATACGGCGCACCCGTAGCGTGTTTTGCAGGACTTGGAGTTTATCAATATAGGATCGTTTTGCGTGTAAAGACGGGGCTGGAATAGATCATTACGGGACGGATTACTGTTTTATAAAGCAACACCTTATCACGCAGTGATAGCCTTATTAGGATTTATAAGGGAAAACAGGCGACCGAGGACGAAGGCGTTTGTTCTTGACCGCGTTATGTGCGGGCCGAAGGATAGGTTGTGATGTAGGATTACCCTGAGGTATTTGGTCTGATTCATCCAGGGAATGGGGCAAACAAGGAGGTGGACATTTGAAGGAAGCCACAGCGTTCGTCATAGAGAAAACAGAATGGCGCGCTTTTGGATGGATTGATTACAATCCTCCAGTTCCGAAACCAATCTCAAGGTTTTGGCCGGATTGAGTCTTTCGGATATTAGGATAGGTCATCGACCGAAAACGTAAATGCAGGTATCATCTGCAAATCAAGGCGGTAGTTTACCAGTTTGAAGGAAGGGATGTCGTTTGTGTATAGGGTGAATAATACAGGACCCAATAAGGAGCCTTGAGGTACACCGACTAGGACCGGTGTGGTTGCGACTTAGTGCCCTCAGCGGTGTCGGAACGTTCGATTCCGGAAAAAGTCTCGATGATGAGTACGAGACGTTAGGCACATCGAGCTTATATAATCTTGTATATGAGCACTTCGTGCCACGCTTTATCGAACTCCTGCGCCACGTCGAGAAAAGCGCTCCTGTTATTAAGTTCTGCGTCCTTCCAAGTGTTTGGAAAATACCCTTGGAAAGAGCTCGTTATATATGAGGACGAGGAGGCTAATTAGGTGATTCGTAATATTTTTATTACGCGGTTTGAAATTCCGTCGGATGCCGGGGCTTTCCGTGGTTTAAGATTTTTGATAATTGACTTGACTTCGCTTTCCGTTACCGGTGAAGTTATGTTGCGTAGAGGGATTCGGATCAATCGGTCGACCTCGTTCTCAACCTTACGGAGGTGAGCGGCGTCGACTGTTTGAGTGCTTGGCGTGCATTGAGCCTCGAGGCTGTCAGCTAGGCATTCCGCTTTTTCCTCATCGAGAAACGCTAGAGGAGCATTGGGATCGTTAGGATTGGTGAGAGGCGGCATTGGAGGAAGTCCGACAACGCCTTTGAGGCTTTTGGGGATTCGCCAGAAGGCGGGATGGGAGGGGTGCATATTGCTTAGATCGTTCCTGAATTCAGCTATGCGCGTCTTGGACTGATGTTCAAAGGCGCGTAGCTGTTCTTCGGTTACGCTCGGTCGGATACCAATCGTAGGCATGAATCACCACCGGGACTTGCCTCGAGGAAGCCTCGACGACACTTTGGACAAGTCTTGTGAGCGCATGAGTAGCGAGATTCGTGTCATTAGCGCTATTTAGGACTTTAGGAATGGAGCCAAGGTGTGGTAAGCTAGTGCAGTCTAGCTGGGACTTTAGCTTGCGCCAGTCGAGGATGGTTTTAGTGGTGATGTTGGATAAGTCTGGAGGTCTTAACTTGAGGATGACAGGTCGATGATCTGAAGTGGGGTCGCTGATGACCTCTATGCCTCTGAGAGTGAGGTTGACATTTTTAAGTAGGGCAATATCAAGCACATCCGGTCTGTGGTTCACATTGTGCGGAAAGTGCGTTTGCATCAATGGAGCAAGGACACTGAAATTAAGTTTTTCTGACAGAGCGTCTAGTGATGGACCTCGCAAGTTGTCACTATGACTATTCCATCGGGTGTGCTTGCTATTGAAGTCGCCGGCCAGAATGACGGCGCCTCCTAATAAAAATAGTTCTCGAAGTCGGGTTTCCGAGTTTTGATGTAATATTACACGATATGTATGCCGAAGCTATTGTAATAGGCGTGTTCTGTCATGGCTAGCTCATAGATCGAGGCCCCTACATGCTTAAGCGTCGGCGGCGCGTCGATCTACATGCAGTGCAGTGACTTTTATAATAGATGAGAGTTCCGCCGAGCGATAGTTAGGGATTTTAGGATCACCTTTACCTGGTTTCAAGAAGTCTCCTGCACAAGTGGAATGTCTACGTCGTTTTCAGGAAGGTAATTTGAAATTTCAACCTTTTAATATTCACGAGGTCGTTCGCGTTAAAAAGACTATATTTACTGCGCGTGGCTTTAGACGGCCCGGACCGCTCAAAACATTAATCCATTATGTCCCGTAAAGGTCGACTAATTGCCTATACTTGCGAAGATGGCAAGGCGGCTCCGAAGTTTCCTAATACGGCATCGAACTCCGCGGTAAGACGATCGAGCTCGGCGAAGTTGATCTTTTCGGCAAGTTGTCCTAGGCTGCTCCCAGCGCGCCGTTGCTATGGCTAGTGTACTGGAGCGCGCTACTCAGAGCATAGGTGGTGCGTGGTGCGGGCTACGCGGAGCGCTCGGCGCGGTTTGCGGCGGTAGTTGGTGCCATGCGGGCGTGGAGCTACGCGGAGCCCTGTCGAATTGCCACGCCGGAGCAGGTCGGAGTGGCAGGAGGGATGGAGGGATGCGCACCTGGGGCGCCTGGGTACGGATGGAGGTGGAGGCACCTTACGTTTGGGTGCTTTGGGGCACCTTAGGAAATTTGCCGAGAGGCCTCAGTTTTGGCAGTTGACGCATGCCGGCGGCTCAAAAGTGATCAGGGTGTCCTTATCCTTAGGACGCAGACAGTCGGGGGTGCCGTGGTCGCCGACACATTTGACGCAGTTAGGTCTAGCGTACAGTTACGGGCTGGGTGCCCGTACATTTAGTAGTTGTGACACTGCGTGGGGAGTCCGTTTGAGCAAGGTGCTTAGAACGTGATGTAAGTGATAGCGCAGATATGTCTAAGATCGTAAACTTTTTTGTCCTCTGGGGAGCGCTCTAAGTTCAGAGGGACCACATTGTAAGGCATTCTTGTTTTTTGATTGTGCATCCTAATTGCCGAGTATATCGGTATACCCTGCGCTTTGATAAAGTCTAAGATGTTCTGGGTGGCCACCTCCTTCGGCAGTCCTTTGACGACCGTCCGAAGTACGCGCTCTTCCGGAAGCGCGTAAGTATGATAAAAGAAGTCGTTTTTTTGCAGATACGACGTTACATTTCGGTGTACTTCCACCGTCTCAAGTTGCAGTTTGATCCCGTGTAGGGAGTCAATGGCTGTAAACTTATACTTATTGGGTAGAGCCGACCTTAGTTCATCCCGCTTCTCCTTGAATCGGATGCACAGTGGCGGCGGCTTTTTGTCTCTAGGCGAGACAGTTGGTGGTTGCCATGAGGCGGCTGAAGTGGATAGCTGTGAGGCAGCACTAGTACTTGGCCGTCAAGCGGCGGTGAGGGTTGGCTGTGATGCAGCGCTTGATGATAGCCGTAAAGCGGCTAAGTTTGACCCTGAGGCCGAGGGGCGGGCCTTTGCGGCCGAAAGGTCGTCGGCCGATGATTTCGGCGCTTTGACGGGCGGGTCAGGCAGGGACAGCGGCAAGGACGCCGGGGATCTATTTTGCGCTTTTTGCGCGATTTAACGGGAAAAACCTCCTGCATCACTGTCGTAGGCTTCCTGGCCTCGATCTAGGTCTTGACATCCATTTCGGATTCGAACGATGGAGTTGGGGTATGATCCTCGGGGACCGGTGTGGAGTTGTCAGATCTCCCATCCGGCGCGTCCCCAGGTTGCGGATAGGGGCACGCCCCCCAGATATGGGGGGTACCGGCTTCGGCCGGCGCGGACAGAAACTGACAGGGGTGCTGCATCTCTGCTCCGCTAAAGGAAGGAGATGTGGCGAGGAGCAGTTGCTCCCCGAGGTGAGCCTGTTGTGGCGGGCCTCAGACCCTCGCTCCCTGTACCCCTCTTTGTTAAGAGGGAACACGGGATGCGAGCCGGTCTACCCCCTGCGAGTGCGTCAGAGCCTCGCCGAGCGTGATGTATGAAAGAGCAAAGGTATGAAAGAGTAAAGGTATGAATGTGTGTGTGGGGGATTGGGGCAAAGGGAAAAGAGCGGGATGTATGAATGGAAGTCCCCGAGAGGGGACGGTGTGATTCGTCCGGTGTATTGCACTCGGCTTTGCCGAACACCGGGCGATCTCGGCCTGTCGTGGGTGTCGTGGATCACGTCTCGCGGCCTGCGGCAGTGCTGAGGGTCCTGCCTTCATTGGCCGGACCGCGAGGAGACAACCTCTCTAAAAAACCGTTGATCTCGGCGTTGTGGTACGTGGCGTCGGGTGCTCGCAAGAGCGGCTGGAACGATACACCAGCCATTAGCGGCCCACCCTGGGAACTTCCCGCCCCCCAGGCGTATTTAGGGTTACCGGTGCTACATGGTCCCTGGCCCGGTGGACTTCCATTACCTATTATTCGTGGGATTTGATATGGAAAACATAAAATCGAACAAAAAAACAAGGAGCAACAACAACGACGACAATGGCGAGATTACGGACACCGAAACCTTTTCGGAGGGATCAGTCGAAAGGAGAGGCGCGGACCAGGTGAGGGCCGGCTCTTCGAGGGTGAAGGCGCGGGGTTTTCCCCTTAAATTCCTTTACAGGAAGCGCACGAGAGAGGATACTGCTGGCACTCAAAGCGAGTCTTCGAGTGAGGAGGATCAGCCGGCGCAAAAGGTGGTGGCGGCGGAAGAAGAGGGGCGACCTGCATCACCACTGATGCGAGACGAACGTGGGCGCTTTCTAAAACGCTGCACCGCTGCGAGATCGCGATCGAATAGCGGCAGCCAGCAGGACCCTACCACCGATCTGGTCCTGCTGGCAAAAACGAAGAAGGCCCAAAAGGCAGCAGAGCGTGCGGAAAAGGATCGCACGCTCGAAGAAATGGTAGAGGCCGCTCGGAGGGAGCGAGAGGCCGTGGAGGAGGATGCCTTAACGGCGGAGGATGCAAAGGAGATGGCGCTCAAAAATCTGAGCATCATCTCCCAGGTTGCCACAAGATCAGGCAACCTGAAGGGCACTTACGTACGTGCCCTTAAAGAGTGCTCCTCCGCCGTAAAACAGTTGGTGGATGTGATGAGCCGCTCCACCCAGTCGGCCGAGATACGGAAGTACTCGGCCGACAAAAAGGCGTTAGAAGCGAGAGTAGAGGCTCTCGAAGAGGAGGTGCGTCGTCTGCGGCCTCTTGAAGCAGAGAACCGGCAGTTAAGGGCCGCGGTGAAGGGAGATGTCCACGCTGAGGGACTGCCAACCGATGTTGAGCAAATACTGCGGCGCCTCATCGTGGACATGGTGGGCCCTATGCTCCAGGCCCACCGCGACGACATTGCGGACCGCCTACTGCCGGAGAAGCGGCTCCGTCCTCCACTGGCCGGCGATAAACGGGCGGCCCTCGTTTGCGGCAGTGGTGAGGCCTCCTGCTGCCCCTACTGCCTCTGCCCCTGCTCCCCCTGCTGCCCCACTGCGTGCAGCGAAGGGAGTGCGTGAAGGCGCTCCCAAGCCGAAGGACGCTGCCCCTTCAAACCTTCCCCATAAAGAGAAGGCCAAAAAGGGGAAGAAGAAGGGCCCCCGGACCAACCCAGGCCAGGATGCGACCGGCGCTGGGCAAGTGGCAGCAAAGTCGGCGGCACCAGAGCATTCCACGGATGGGTGGACTCTGGTGTCACGCCGAAAAACTGCCAAGCCTGGCGCTGGTCCTAAAGCGACACCAGCAACAGGGAGGGTGCGGAAATTAAAGGCCCCTAACTCGTCGGCTGTAGTAATCAAACTGCAGCCGGCAGCAGCTGAGAAAGGGGTCACGTATGCCGACATCCTCCAAGATGCCAAAAAAAATGCAAACTGGAGGATATCGGCATCGATGGCCTCCGTTTCCGCCATGCGGCAACAGGGGCCCGGATCCTCCAGGTTCCGGGGGCCGCCAGCGGAGAGAAGGCCAACCAATTGGCTGAAAAGCTTCGCCAATTGGTTGGCCCAGAGGTGGCTACAATATCCAGGCCCGAAAAGTGCGCGGATCTTCGCATTTCGGGCCTGGATGATTCCGTAGATAAGACGGAGGTGGCTGAGGCGGTAGCGCAAAAAGGAAGCTGCCCGGTCACCTCCGTAAAGGTCGGAGAAATCCGCCGGGACCGGTCCGGTCTCGGTGGAGTAGTGGTGAGCTGCCCTATTGCAGCCACCAAAAAAATAATCGGTGGTGGGCGCCTCCTAATCGGGTGGTGCTCGGTGCAGGTCAAACTGCTTGCGGCGCGTCCGATGCGCTGCTTCCGGTGCCTCGAAATAGGGCACGTAGCGGAGCAGTGTCATACGGGCGTCGACCGCAGCAGTGCCTGCTACCGCTGTGGCCAGCTGGGCCACCAGAGCAGAGGCTGCGAGGCCGCGCCGCACTGCATCCTGTGCGCCGCGGCTAACAAACCGGCTGGCCACAAGTTGGGGAGTGCGGCCTGCACCACCAAACCCGACAGGAGGCGGAGGAGCAAGGTGAGGCCTGGGCTTGGAAGCCAGGTGCCCAAGCCCAGTGCTTCGGCTGAGGGGACTCAAATGGCCGTCCAATAAAGATGGCCACGCTGAGCATCCTGCAGACAAATCTGAACCACTGCGCCAGAGCTCAGGACCTCTTGTTTCAGAGCATGGCGCAGTGGTCGATTCAGGTGGCCGTAGTGTCGGAACCGTATTACGTTCCCCCCGGCAATAACTGGGCCGGGGACCTGTCCGACACTGCGGCAGTGGTCTGTGGGACTGCTGCGGGGCCCTCAACCGAGGGATGTGAAGAAAGGTCCAGGCTTCGTCGGCGCTCTGTTGGGAGATATTGTTGTCGTTTCAGCGTACTTTTCTCCCAACAGATCTCTCGCCGACTTCGAGGGCTACCTAGACCGACTGGGGTCACTGATCCGTTCTTACGGACCCTTCCCTGTGCTGGTCGCGGGGGATCTCAACGCCAAATCACCGGCTTGGGGTTCACCTGCGGCAGACGCGCGGGGAAGGACACTGGAGGAGTGGCTCCTGGAGGTCGGGCTGTCGGTCTTAAACAGGGGTTCGGTAAACACGTGTGTTCGAGCCCAGGGCGGGTCGATAATTGATGTATCGTTCGCTAGCCCCGCCCTGGCTCGCCGAATACAGGGCTGGAAGGTGTTGACGGGCGTCGAGACCCTGTCGGATCATCGTTACATCCGATTCAGGGTCTCCGCCCTCCTAGACACCTATACCGGCCCTGGCCGGACCCCGAGGGACGACGGCCCCAGGTGGCGCCTCGGAAGCCTGGACCGAGAGCTGCTGAAGGAGGCGGCAATAGTGCAGTCGTGGGTTTCTGCGCCCAATATTGTCGATGTGGAGGGGGAGGCACAATGGCTCCGGGACGCAATGTCGCAGGTGTGCGACGCGTCGATGTCCCGGGCCAAACGTCTCCCTCCTAAACGCCGGGTGTACTGGTGGAATCCCGAAATCGCCGCGATGCGTAGAGCTTGCATCGCGGCGCGGCGCCAGTACACCCGTTGTCGTGGACGACGGCGCAGGGACCCGGCCCTTGAGGCCGAATTGCTCGCCTCTTTCAGCAGCAAAAGGATGGCTCTCAAAGTGGGAATAGCCGAGGCGATCGCCGCGGCTAGAGAGGAGTTGTTGGCGGCGCTGGATCCGTGGGGGCGGCCATACAAAATGGTGATGAATAGGCTTCGTCCTTGGCCCCCCCTGCTCACCGAGAGTCTGGCGCCGCAGTTGGTTGCGGCTATCGCCGAGGCTTTATTCCCACAGCGAGAGGAGCACACGGCACCTTCGATGGTCCCAAATGGCACGGATGAGGTCGACCCAGTTCCGGAAGCGCCAGAAGTCACCCCGGGAGAGTTCGGTGCGGCCCTTCTTAAAATGAAAGGAAAACGCACCGCCCCGGGTCCCGATGGCATTCCGGGACGCGCGCTGGCGCTGGCCCTAGGGGACGCCCTGGAGCCCAGAGTGAGGGCGATGTTTTCTGCCTGTCTGGCTCAAGCCTTAATACCACAGAGGTGGAAGACAGGCAGACTCGTCCTCATCCAAAAGGAGGGGCGTCCTGCGGACTCGCCCTCCGCCTACAGGCCGATCGTGCTGTTGGACGATGTGGGAAAACTCTTTGAGAGAATCGTGGCGGCCCGCATCGTCCAGCACCTGGAGCACGTCGGTCCAAATCTGGCGGAGTGGCAGTATGGCTTCCGCAAGGGCCGGTCGACCGTCCACGCGGTGCTACGGGTCAGGTCCCTGACGCAGGATGCAGTGTCTCGGGGTGAGGGTGTTTTGGCGGTGTCACTCGACATCGCCAACGCATTTAACACCTTGCCCTGGGCCTGCATAAAGGAGGCGCTCCGATACCACGGGGTGCCTCCTACCGCAAAGGGTGATCGGGGCCTACCTGTCGCATCGACGTGTCGAGTTCCCGTGCCGAGATGGGCTCCGGACCATCGAGGTAGTCGTGTGAGTTCCACAGGGGTCGGTGTTGGGACCGCTTCTGTGGAACGTTGGTTTCTGATTGGGTGCTACGTGGCGGCAATATCGAGGGTGTCGACGTCACTTGTTACGCGGACGACACGCCTCGTCGCCGCACGTGGCACTAACTTTCACAGGGCTGCGATTCTCACCACTGCCGGGGCCGCTCAAATAATTGGGCGCATCCGGCGGCTAGGACCAGAGGTGGCGCTCGAAAATCCGAGGCCCTTTACTTCATGGGCCTCGAACGCGCTACCTGCGGACGCCCACATAATCGTTTGCGGCGTCCGCGTCGACGTCAAGCCGACGATGAAATATCTCGGCCTAGTCCTAGACCGCCGATGGAGGTTTTGCGCCCATTTTGAGCGCCTCGCGCCTAGAGTGGCGAGAGCAGCGGCAGCTCTCGGCAGACTGCTCCCAACACTGGAGGACCCAGCAGCTCCTGTCGCCGCCTGTACGCCGGAGTCGTCAGGTCCATGGTCCTGTACGGGGCACCCGTGTGGGCCGACACCCTCCAAAAGGAGAGTACTGCGGTATTGAGGAGAACCCAGAGGGTGTTGGCGATCCGGGCCGTACGGGGGCTACCGGACCATCTCCGGCGAGGCGGCGTGCCTGTTGGCTGGCTCCTGCCCTGGGACCTAGACGCAGAAATCCTCGCGTCACTCTTCTTCTGGCGTGAGGAGGCGAGGTCTCGGGGCTGCAGGCCAGCCCCAGAAGAGATAAGGGGCGCAGAGGGAATGCGCTCCTTGCAATACAGGAGTGGAGGCTGCGGCTGGAGCACCCCAGCGCCGGCCGTCGAACAATAGAAGCCATACGCCCCGTTCTTAAGTGGTGGCTAGAAAGAGGACATGGCTCCCTAACGTTCCGCGCGACGCAGGTTCTCTCGGGACACGGCTGTTTCGGGAGGTACCTGTGCCGCGTGGCCGGTAGGGAGCCTACAGAGGAGTGCCACCACTGTGGCGTATGTGCCGAAGAGACGGCCCAGCACGCGCTGGAAGAGTGCCCAGCCTGGGTCGAGCAACGCCGAGAGCTGCGTAGTGTCGTGGGGCACGACCTTTCGCTTCCTGCCGTAGTGCGCAGGATGCTAGAGAGCGAAAGGTCGGGGCGCCGTCCTTGCTTTCTGCGAGGACGTGATGGCCCGGAAGGAGGCCGCGGAAAGGGACAGGGAGGCCGTGAGCGCCCTGGCTATCCGCAGAAGAAGGCCAGGGCGCCGAAGAGTGGCGTACGCGCGCAACCTTCCCCCCTGACACTGAGCCCCTGGGCGGCCGGCAAGAGGGTGCCCGCCGCCCAGAGAAGGGCTCAAGAGGGAGCGCCGTGCTGTTTGTTCCGGCACGGCGCCTAAAGTGACGTTCCGGTGTCCCAACACACCGGAGAGAAGAGGCCGAGAGGGCACGTCGCGCCGGGGTCGCCGAAGACTGTCATCAGCGCCCGCGGCCCCGGCTATAGCGACAGGTGAAAGGAACAACCGTTGGTTTTTTAGTGGGTATACCGGCCGCTCCATCTTGGTCCGGGGAGCCCCACATATCCCCGCTGCCCCCTCACTTTGGCGGCGGGGAATCCGTAAGCTGGATTTTTCCAACGGCAAAAAAAAAAATAAAAAAATAAAAAAAAAAAAAAAAAGGATCCTCGGGGAATGTTTAGTCATGGTGTCGCAATCTTCCTCCGACTGCTTTGACGCAGACGTAACGTTAGGGATCGCGGCGCGAGATGAAGCGGATTTGATATTTTTAGTTTTGACTTTTTGAGCCGCAAGAGGCATCTATGGCAGCGCGGATGGCGTCGATAGTGACGTGCGCTGGTTTCCCCTTATAGTCCTCAAAGTTGAGGGGTTTGGACAATGTGTATTCTAGGGTCGGCATTTTGCCCGCGTGATTCTTATTTTATAGAAACGACTATTTGTTAAGCACCCCCGGAGGAGGCCGGGGGTTGTGTCCCCACCCTCCTTCCTGTGAGGAGGTTAAACCAACGGGTGAAAAACCTAGCCCGGGAGCGCTTGGGGCCTCCCAGTGCGGCATGGCGACATTAAATTGGTTCTAATTAATACCACATGGGTGGTGTGCGTTTAATAAACCAAGTTCGCGGGTGTAACTGGCAGAAAATAAAACTAAAAGTATATTGTCCCTACATCCAACAAAACCTTGAACGAGGGAAAAAAACGGAACAGACTCACCGGACGGCTACACGGGTATCCGCTCAGGGCGCGTACGCCGAACGCGTCAACACCAGCCCGGCACACACTGACACCACACTTGGCACAATCACTCTGCCTTACCGGCCCTTCTTTTTTTGCCTTGGCGGCGTCGGGGGAGGGGGCCACGGCTGGGCCAAGCGGACGGCGGCAGGGCAGGAGGGACGAGCGGGCTTGTCCGGTCGATCCGGGAAAATAACCGCGCACTGTGTTTTTGATTGTTGTGGGCGCAATTTTGTCTGTTGTTGATTTTATATTTTACGGTTTTGTGGAGGAAATAACAATTTTCCGGTTTCCTTTTGGAAATTATTGGTGAGCTATTTGCATGCCCCAATTTTATTTTTTTTAAATTTTTAAATAATATTAAATTTTTTGTTACTTAAATAAATGAAATTTGATATTTTTGACATGATGCCCTCTTCATATCTTAAACAACTTATCGGTTGGGTTTTAATTTTAAAATAAATCTTATTTAAAAAAAGAAAAACATAAAATATTATATAAGTTTTGGATTTACAAATAACTTTTTTTATGAATAAACCTTGGTTCTTTGTTTTCAATGGCAGTTAATTATATAATTATTAAATCTAATTCCATAAACCCTTGGGGAACATGATTTATCCCTCACTTCCCAAATAAAATAATTTGTATTATTGGGGCAAGGAAGGGGAACAGAAAAGTGAAATTTAGGGTTGTTTTGTATTTTTCAAACCTCTTAATAATAATTTGGAAGGGAGGTCTAGGGGAAGGAATCCAGTATTTGAATATTCGAAGGTTTTCCAAGTTTCTCCTCATTTCCTTCCGCCGGAAAAATTACTAATCCCCAGGGTTGTTGGGAAACCTAGGTTCCAGGTTGGGCCCCACCTTTCTGGATTGGGGCCCCATTTAACTATCTTTATTTGTTGGCCCATACAACCAAACTTGAAAGGAAATAATATTAAAAATTCCGAATTTATTATTTTTATTAGTGGTTATTAATAAAAAATAATTTTCGAAGATAATAAAAATTCAAATTTAGCCTTTTATATTGGGTTATAATAACATTTCTCTAAAAATATTCCCATTATCTCAAGTAAAAAAGGTGAGGGATTAATAATACCACCAGAATCTCCCATTATTCTAGAAAACAAATTTCACAAAATCGAGATCGGATTATAACTTCAAAAGGACTTGCTACCGATAAGCTACCACGATGAGAAATAAGAAAAAAAATTCCTTCTGTCCCTATGCTTTTGAGGTCCCTTTCATCTTTTAAAAAAAGAGATAGACGGATGGTTAAATTTTTTTCCTATATATATTGGGTATAACTTTCCTATAAAATAGGTTAACCAAATTTTTCAGTTTCTAATTAATTTCTTTTACCATAAGGAACAAAAACCTTTTTGTTATTTACCTTTTCAAATTTAATAAATAAAATATAGGGTTCCGGTTGTTTCTAAATGTACAGAATTAAAAAAAACAATTAATTAGTTTTTAAATATAAAATTGAAAAGGACTTTTAGGGTTTTAGTCAAACTTTTCAAGAATAAACCTATAAAATTTAATAATTGATTTTCAGTTACGTTACTGAAGCCACTTTGGGAAATTAAAAAATGGGAGAATGACAAGAACTTTTCTCATTTAAAAAAAGGATGAAAAAAACGGGAAACGAGGGTAAAATATAGAAAAAAAACATTATCAAATTGAGACCTTTCTTCTTTGGGGAAAGATTTACAGGAAATTTTTTCAAGACAAGCATTTGAAGTTTTTAAATTTATTACAGTAATGTTATCCTATTTGAAAAAAATCTTGGAACAGTTTTAATTTAATCGAAACAAGTTTTCAGGGAAAAAATATTAATAAATGATTAAAACCAATTTTGGTACTAAGTTTACGTATATATTCAAAGGAACATAATATACATTTAAAAATCTGCAATTCTACATTTTTCACAAATTTTGAATAGATAAACGTGTTTTGGCTTTTTGAATACGATTATAAAGGAAGGCAACTTTACTTTATTTTTGATTGGGGCAATTTTGTCTGTTGTTACTTTTATTTTTCAAACGTTACTTTTTGCATAGTAATGCCAATGAGAAGACTTATTTAGGCATTTGCTTGCAAAGACTTAACTAACTTAATTTTAAAATTTTTAGAATATTTGGAATTTCAATTGCCACATTTCATGACAAGGGCAGGTACAAGATTTCAAAATACCCAAAAGTACTTTAAATTAAAACGTGACATATCGCATGGTACAAATTTAGTTTGTAATCGATTTTCTGTCCTTCTATCACAACATTTATTTATCTGTCCTGTGTTTCGGTGAATCAAGAGAATGTGAAATATCTTCATTTTAAGATCACTTTTTTAATCAACATTATTCTCTTCAAGAAGTTTGCTTGCTTGTTTGTTAGTTTGTTAATTAACATTATATTAAAGTTACACAGACAGTAGCACAATTAGTTCTATTGATTGTGTAAACTCAAACTGTTCTATATAATCCATTGTAAAATCAACAGTAGACGAAAGTTGGTTTAACTTGTTGAGTCTGATAATTATATAAATGTACAAAAGATGTTAAATTTTATTTACTTAATTTTGATAAAAGTGTTAGTGATTCTGTTAATACATATTTAAATGTAATATCTACATCTGAAAACAAAAATGGTTTGAATTAAATTAATCGCATTCTTAAACATTTTTGAATGTTTTTGGTACTTCAAGACCTAAGTTGTCATAATCATCTAAAACTTTAATATTATAAACGCACTAAAACGCTGCTATAAGAAGAAGCTTCGTTCAACAGAACAAGTTTCAAAATGCTTTTTTGAATGGATTTAAATGCACCTTTTACATCATCATTTGCTTTTCACGGAAAATAAGAAAACATGAAGTTTAAAGGAAGTTTGAGGATGTAATTTGTTTTACAGTAATAACATTAATTTGGGTGACTAAGTCTTCAAGATTTTTTTATTGCTGTTAGTAACGGTTCTCATTCACTAGAAGTAAAAAAACAACCGCTGCAAATATCTGACAAACAGTTGTTTTTCAGTATAAAGGTGGTAAGCCCTCTTTTTACGAGGCCCCGTCGGGGGTGGGCCACCGGCGATGTTTATTTCTGCCCGCCAAGCGGTAGGTGAAAATACTTGCATTTCCGAACCAAAGGGCACCGTAACCAGGATATTTACTGGGCAACAAAACGCAACATCCACTACGGTAGGCAACCGCATTGGTGAATCTTGGTTTGGCGATTTAAATGAGGTAGGAAACACTTGACATCTGTCTTCAATGCGATAAAAAAAAATTGCTTTGGGTGTAATCAAGCCTAGAAATCTTGCTGTCCATAAAATATTTTTTAATGAAAGGTTGATTTTTTTATTTATTACCGACGAAGGCAGACGAGCAGTCGGGGCGACCTGGTGGAACGTGGGTCACCCGACGATGCGGAAATTAACCCAATACAGAAACAACGCGGGCCTAAAAATAGGATGTTAAGTCCCGTTTACCCATTAAATACGCTATTTTAATGGCACTAACGGGCTAACGTTGCATAACATTCATAACTGGTTAAATGATTTTGTACGTAGTGGTTCAAGCATAATGTTGTTCCTCGCTCTGATCCTGATATCAATCCCGTTAGGATTTTTGGTTGGAAATGTTCATTTTTATCGGTTTTAAGTCCCCAGAATGGAGGGGGTTATATGATAATATGTATAACAATGTAGACCAAAGGCATCTTCTCTGAGAATATAGATAAAATCTATTTGTACGATACCACGTTTGTTGACAATTGAACCAAAACTTGTATGAAAGCGAATTTCAATGCTACGGTAAGGTATGGTGATGTTAATCCTCGGATGTTTTAACTTCATTAATTACCAAAGATGAAATATTGATCAACCATAATACACCACTAAAGAGCAATTGGAAAGTAGTAAAAATATTTTTTGTTGGCTGGAAAGTTAATGGATATAGTTTTCTGGAATGTGAAAGAAGTCATCGAGATAGATTGACTACTTGAAAATGAGAAAATAATTACTGGTCGTCACAACGCAGAGTTTTAAAACAGTTAAATGCAAAATTATTTCTTTTATTTACGCGATTATACATTAACGTAAATAAGTGGATTTGATAGTTAAATGTGAAGTTACGGGAAAGTTCACCATATTTAATCCCCAAAGAAGTGTTTTAAAAAAAAAACAATTTTGTCTGCGAGTTGGTTCCGCTACGTATATAGGATTATTTCCGTTCAGTTACTAACTATTTCCTAATTTGAATAGGGGTACAAACGTTTTAGGACTAATCGTCGTATTTTTGAGGGTACAAAAAATTGTAATGTTAAGAAAAAATTAAAATAGCAGTAGACAATTTTCTTTAGAAAGAATTTTCAAACAGCCCTTAATCTCTATATGCCACATATATAAAGGACATATAAATATACAAAAAATATTTTTAATTTTTGCTTTTGCTTTACACATCATCAGCCTTCGTTAGTCCACTGCTGGACATAGGCCTCCCCTAATACACCCCTATCCATTAGGGGGTGGACGGTACCCAACCACGCTGGTCCAATGCGGGTTGGTGGTTTGGGTTAGTACTTTATCTATGGGTAGGCCTTTGGTTGAAATTATACTTTATTGTATTTCGCCGTGTTTTTAGGTCCTTGTTTTTAAATTCAATTTTTAAAAAAATATGTATAAATTTTTAATTTTAAGCATCTGATTTAAACGTATATATTGATAAAATAATAATATTATAGTGATTGAAATGTCTTGTTGTAAAGCGACCACCTTACAACTTTAAAAGAACTTTCGTCTCTAGAACTTTAGGGTGCGAAACAAGAAAAAAATAATTGCTTCCTTTCGGAATATCTTTTATGGTTTAAATCTTAATGACTAATAAATTATAATGCAACACAGACGGTGCAATGTCGATTTACGATGAGTAGACGTAAATAAACAACAATGCGAGTTTATTTTCTTAAATTTCTCTTCGTTCATTAAGTAACTTCGGGTTAGTTAATCTCTATCCTTTTTTATTTGTCTTTGTTATTTCGTAGTATTCATTCCTCGCTGTAATTTAAGCCATTAAAGGAAAAATTTAATTCTATCAAATAATGCAAAATCACTCACATTATAAGCCGGATAAGGATATACATATACATATATAATCTAAGATAATTTCAATTTGGAAGTCATCATCTTTTGATAATTTTTTTGTAACAATGTCGCATAATTACATATTCAATTTAAAATGTTTTGTGGAAAAAATTCCCCGGTTCCCTTAAAATTTATAATGTGCCATAAGGAAAACATGAATTAATGGGGTTTTAGACAGTAAATTGTCAAACATCGTTTTAGACTTAACCTTTAAATCTATAAATTTTATTATTTTTTTTTAATTCTCTGGGTGTGGTTTGTAGTTATAAAAAAACTATAAATAAATAAAGTTAAAATCAAGTAACGCTTGGTAAAATAGTTTTTTTACTATCCGAAGGGGTTCCTATTTTTTCGTATTTCAGTGCTTTATTCTTGGGCCCCAGTGCTGGTAAGGAACCTGGCCCTGAGGTAAAGCTGGCCGGTGAAGCAGCTCCAAGCGGCCTGGAGAAGAATGGTTTCAGAGCGCCCGAGCAGGTGCAGGGACAGGTAAAAGGCGGTAGATGTGAGTATATAGGATGATAAAATCCGAATTCGTAATCATGTTATATTCTTAATCTGAATTCTCCCCCGATCTAATTTTAATTAGTTTTTGATGATCACAATGGTTACTCCTAAACAATATCTAAAAAAAACTTTAAATAAAAGACGTATTGTATTTTAGCGTGGCTAAATTAAGTTTATTGCTTCTTGATATTTTTGTTAAGACCCTAATTGTTTATTCATACCGCTTTAAAATATCTTTGTATTAGATATTTTAACAGGTTTCGGTAAGCACATTTTTCAAAAAGTTACTTAATATTTGTGTCATTGATATAAAACAAAATTCGAAGTGTTGAAGGTTTACTCCAAACCCTGTCTTTATAAAACGAGAATAACCGAGCAAGAGGGAGGGGTTTGATGATTGATTCGTTGATTCCGTTAACCGGCTGAGTTGCCCACTTGCCAATTTTCGACAAAGACACTGCGTCGTTAATTTTGATGTTCTTTTCGTCCCTAATTGGAATAAGAGTTAATCCATAATTTAGACAAACAACATGAATCAAAGCAAAAGATCTATGAAAAGGGAAATTCCGCGAAATAAAAATGCAAATGACTTACCAGGTATTTGATTGATAATTCTAATAAATCTTTTGTATTGTAAAGTATTAAGATGTTGGTGAAAATTTACAGGTAGTTATACCATATATTATCCTAACGAGGCTAACGCTGTAAAGTTTTTCAGAAAAAAACAATAAATAATATGTGTTGTTTTAGTTACACTTATTGATGTATTACTTTGAGTCGAAATAACATAAGTTTATATGTATACCGTATTAAAAGGTATGATTGGAAAATATAAATATATGCTGCTGTACATGTATATTAACATTGGGTACAAAATAAAAAAGCCAGGATAGTTTATATACATAGGACAACACTTATTAACATGTATCTTATAATAAAAATAATCATTAATTTACCGATTCTCACAAAAAATAACATATAGTAATTACTAGCGGTGTTTAATCTTAATAACTTCGAATAATTCTTTAATCTTTTATACAATTTTTACATGTAATTATATACACTTTGTCGAATTACGCCAGAAGGATGTATCCCGGAAAACGATGAGGTTGGACCTTTTGACCAACATGATAGTTTCTATATGACGACAAAAGTTTTGGTTCTATTTCAGATTATGGGGTGATGTTTATGAAGTCCGAAAGGTGGAAAAATATTCATTTTATAAATAAAACTATAAAACAGTTTTCATAGTTTCAGATGATCTTTTTCCTTTGAAAATATTATTAGCAAAAATGCAAAGAATCGGGTTTAATTATTGTTTTTTCAATTAATTTTTTTATAAAAAAAAAAATCTTAAAACACGGTTTTGGTGTTAACAAAAAAAAATTTTGTTTCATCATCAAATTACCAGTATTATACGGGAAAGAGATTTTTTTTTTGTATTAAAATATCATTCATTAACAGATGCTAAAACAACAAAAGGACAAAATTAACTGGATATCTAAAAGCTACTTTTGGGCTTACCTTTTTGGGGTTTAGAATGTATAATTGTCATTAAAGGTAAGACAAACAACAGATTTTTACATAATAAGTGGTGTTTTCATTGCGTAAATTTATTTATGAATGTTTTTAGTCGGGGAAGAAGGGACCTTACTAACTTCCGAAAGTGTCAACAAGGCTTCGACAAGTAATATACAATATAATATTCCTCAGTATTCTTATTCCATTTCCGCCTGATAAGGCCGGGCGGACGGATCCGGGGTTGCCATATTCAAAATATGTGGACTCAATTAGGTACAAATTTTACGGACACAATTTGTTCGAAATTCATTACTTCTTTAATTTAAATTATACCGGTTTCAAAGTTTGGAAAGATTTTAATATCTCAAAAGGTGCCACTTATAAACCACATATTTTTTAGTTATTCATGTTCACACAATACCCATAAAGAAAAATAGAAGAGAATTACTGAACCTTTAAGTTACGTTAAATTATTTTTGTTATTGCCAATCAGGTTTATCCGCCAGTCTGTTCCAAAAAACTGTCTAGGTGTCTTTCTTTCTCTTCTTTATTTTCTTTTTTCTTGTCTGACCAAATTTTCCTTGAATCAGAAAAGGACATATAATTTATTAAGGTCTATACAAAATTAAAAGTACTCCAAACCAACGCAGTGTTTGCATATGCATGACCTCAATTATTCCGTTTCCGAGGGACCGATTTATTTTTGGGAAACCGATGTGTCCCTTGACTTTTGTTTTGGATTGGGTTATTTTTAAAATCATTTGAAAAGGGGTTTGAGCAAATGCGTGTTATTACTTTTTATGCAAGACAAGATGAAATTAAAGTGTTAAGACCTCAAGGGGACAAAAAGGACAGAAAGGCCAAACCTGGTTTTGGAGCAACCCGAACTGCGAAGGGTCGGGCCGACGTTTGGCTTTTTGTTTAAAAGGGGGGTTTGGAGTGCAACCTTTTTCATTTTTCAAGGTGCTTAGCCTCCTTGTCAATTTGCCAAGTTAAAAGCGACGGTTTGGGTAACTCAACACGTCTGAAGAAAAAAAGGGAAAAAGGATGAAAAAATAAATAGAACTAAAAAAAGTAGGCTTCCAAAGGAAATTATAGACAAAACAAAAAGTTAAGTTTTGTAAAATCCCGGTTATTGCCTTGAGATGTATGACGAATATTGATAAAAAAGGGTGATTAACAAATATAAAAATTCAATTGATGACGTAAAATAATAAAACTTTGGATTTATAAAATGTCAAAATAATAAATAAGGCAGGAAATAAAGGGAAAAAGGAACGAATAAAATAAAGCAATATCAGAGTGGTACCCAAGGGAGAAATAAAGCGATATAAGGTAGCAAAAGTTAGTAACAGAATCACAACTGCATCAGTTGGAACTGTAAAACTATTAAAAGATATAAAGATAAAATTTTGTGAAGAAAAGAAAATCTTTCCCGTTATGTTTAGTAACTTATTGTTTAGAAACACAATCATTGTCAATTTAAAAAATAGGTGACTGTGCTATTGTTTTATTTCACCATTATAATAATTGCTAGAAATAGTAGAGGTGTTGTAGTAATATACTTACAATAAATTCAGTAATTAAGGTTAATTTGACTATCCGTAGTTGTAAATCTGAGACTTAGCTTTAAAAAAAAGGTCTTTATATCTCAAAACAAAACTATTTGAGTCTATTTTCAGTTAAAATATTTGAAAATCACGGGGACACCGATCGTTTTTCCCAATTTGTATTCGGTTGTGGGGATCGTATTCCTCTTGGGGTTTTGGAGCATTGCCGTTATTCTTTCCAAACTATCTTCAAATGGTTTCGAGTTATGGATTCCTTTGCCTTTACCATAATTATTGCTATCTGGATGGATTTTGCCAATTGGGTAAGTAAGATTTTCTTTTAATGTACAAAATTTATTTAATGTAGTAATTCAACTAAAAAATCCATTTTGCCATATTTAAATAAAACCACATTTTACCACAAGAATATATCACCAAGACCAGGCGGGCATGGGAGAGGTATAATAACTATAACATATTTTTTTTGCATAAATCCTGTGACACCTGTTAATAGTTTTGGTGCCGAATTTTTATGCCTTTTCAATATACAAATTTAATATTTTTTTACCAAAAAGATTTAAAATTCATTGCGCACGCTATGCTTTATATAGTTAAATATTTTATAATTTTATATGTTTAATTTCACCCCTTATTTTTTTTTATACAGGTATATCAATTGAATGCCTGGGACCGGGTCAAAAGGTTTTAACCAGTTTAACAAAGTTCCGAAGCAGAACACCTGCTTTAAAAAGCCCAGTATCGACATCTCTGGGAATTGTACCATGATGCAACAATTAGGTAATATATTAGGATAAATGTAAAATGTATCTGTTCGTTCCTATCACACCAAATGTAATATTCGTGAAATCTTTCTCTTTATTTTACTTTTTACAGAGCTTTATTCCAATATGTAATATATTGATGGTTATTTTCTTCCGACGATAATTTCTCTATACGGCCTTTCCGAGATATTAGAGCGCGGCCCAGTTATAAAGGAAATGGGATTATTTTTATAATGGTTCTTTCATGACCCTTCTTTTTCATTATATTAACGGAAGCCACAAGCCCGAAAAGGTTTGTGGTATCAGTAATATTTTTTTTGATTATTATCCGACAAGAAGGTTTTATTCATATTTTTTCGGTTTCCTTTGAATTTCAAGTGGCCTTTTAAACATTAATTTAAGGGCCATAGATCCCGAACAAACAGGCGAAGTAGGGAAATGTTCTTTGTGGCTATCGCCAAAAATCCACCGATAATGAATCTGGATGGTTTTACTAATATAAATCGGGAACTTTTTACGGCTGTGAGTAGTACTTTAAATTAATATTTCATATTTTGTTTTCAACATTTAAATTCTTTAAAAATAAAGATATTTTTGTCCAACTTTTCATGGTTTATCGATTCCTGCGTTTAATAACTCAAAATATTTAATATTACAGAATATTTCGTACATGTCAACATACCTCATTGTGCTAATGCAATTCAAGTTGACCTTACTGAGACGTGGAACAAGAAAAGTGATTAAATCGATTGTTAGCACTATTTTTAATAATGTTACAACCCAGAAGACGTGGAATATGGAAATGAACTATAATTATGATTCACTGTTATTGTCATACACCAAAACCTATGAGGCCGTGAGAGAAACAACGGCCTATATACGCATACCTAGTAGAGCTAGTCAAGTACTTTTAGCTTACATACATGTATACTATACTCTTACTACAGTTTAAAACATACAATTTATTTTATTAATTCAGTAATATTATATATATGTTTGCTTAAAATAATATAAATACATTAATTTACAGTTTTTAATATACATATCTCCACAAGGCAAATTGGTATACCTAACCGAACTTTTCTGTCTTTTGTGGTCTAGCGGCTTTATATTATTATCATATTGTTTCAGTAGTTAATAAGATAGTTTGTCAAACATGGTATGGTACTTCACTAGCAAGCATTATTTATTATTTTTTGTCATTGACCCGTTAATGTCTTGATAGAACATTAATTCGATATAATAGAAATGGAATTAAAGATAAATCACTCCTTACTACTTCCCGACATAATTGTTTTAAGGCATTCAATTTACCATCTTTTAGGCCATTAATTAAAAAAACCTTATTGTTAAAATAAAGATTAATGGAGGAAAACCCGAAAATATTTTTAACCTAAGAAAGTAAGCGGTTTCAAAATAATTTTGGTAAGAAGCCAACATTTTATTTGCCACAATTAAAAATTTTATTTTAAAAATTTTAAACAATAAAATTTTAATTTTAAAAAGTAACGGCGCTTGGAACCGCCTACAAAATCATCTTTTGTGGTTTAATACTTCCTTTTAAAAATCGAAAAATGGTTTTTTCCTTTTTGGAAACCCGCAAACCAGAAAACGGAAATAAACCGCAAAAATTAATATTAAAACCCACCCGGACGTATCATAATCCGAACCTGGTTTGTTAAAAAATTTTCCAAAACCCCAGGTTGCCCAATTAAAATTTTTATTTAAAAGGTTTAAACGAAATTTGGGAATTAACGTATTTGGCTTTTGTTCCTTTAATTTTTTGAAGAGTCCCTGCAATACCACCCATTGAATAAGGTTTAATTAACCCCTTCCATTAGGGGGTTTTTTGACCGCCCAAACCAGGTGGTAAAGCGATTTTAAGCCTTTTTAACATGCCCATCCGAACGCAGGATCATTTAAATTTTCAGGGAATTGAGGTTGGGCCCCAAAAACGGCCCTAACCCAATCTTTTGGGAAAACCCAAAATTAAAATTTGTTGGAAAGGCCCCTGTGATCCTTTTGGAACCCCACGGCCTTCCGGTTTTGGCAACCCCCCATGCCATCAAACCAGGATTATCATTTTCCAAGTTGGTAATTCAAACCCGCCTGGCCCGGGAAGGCGAAAAATTTTTGAATTACGCAGGATTTCGAAACCACCTTGGTTTTAAGGGGCCCAAAATGGGTTGGGCCATTTTTAAATGGTTTTGATAAATTCCTTTAAAAAACCCCCCTGCCAGGCCTTTAAAAATTATTGTGGAAGGGACCGGATTTCGAAAACTTCCTAAAACCTAAAAGGGTTGCCTTAATGTTTAAACCGGGTTTGAACCCTTCCTTTCCAGAGCCTCTTTTCCGGCCGCCAGAGCCAAATAACCCTTTAAAGGACGGTTGGAAAACCCCCGAAAACTCGGGCCGAGGGCAACCGGATAATTAATCCTTTCCTGATCCCTTTTTGAGGACCCCGGCCAAACCTAACACCTCCAAAGAAATTTTAAACCCCAGAAAGATCTAAGCCTTGGAGAAAACAATTGAGGGCCCTGGAAGGGCGTTCCTTTGGCTTGAAATCTTTTCCTAGTTTTTCCCAAGAAAACCCCGACCTTCCTATTCCAATGGTTTTAGTTTCCCGGAAAATTTGACCCCTATTCACTCAATTTGCGGAAATCCGGCTTTGAAAGGAAGGTTTCACAATTTGGGAATTGGTTTGCAATTTGAAAGGGGCGATTTTCCCTCATCTGTTTAAACGTTCCTCCATATAAACAAGCCCTATCAAAGGTTTGGATTTCCTGCCGGTACGCTTTCTTTCAAAAACCCTTTACCACGTAGGCGTCTATTACGGCGAGGTGCCTCGTCAACTGCCATTTTCGGTTTCCATGTATTGGGGCATCGATTGTTTAATTCTAGTTTGAATTTAATCAGAGCCCATTACGGCCGTCGGACGTTAGGCCGGAGTAGCACCATAAGGTGGGTCTTTCTCGCTGGAAAACAATATTCACGGTGCCTCTGGAACAATAAGTCCCCGGAACCTTTTTTATCCGGGAGAAATTCACGTATGTGGCCACCACTTGTCGCGGGGCCGAGGGTGGGCGGTTACACTTTATCGGTTTGAAGGTATACCCTTTTCGAGGTACAAGGTACGCCCATTCGACACCTTGGAAGCTGAATTATGTTGTTAAAGGGGATTTCTGACAAGGAATCTACGCCGCCTT
The DNA here is from genome assembly GCA_029286875.1 of Lamproptera curius. Taxonomy (NCBI): domain Eukaryota; kingdom Metazoa; phylum Arthropoda; class Insecta; order Lepidoptera; family Papilionidae; genus Lamproptera; species Lamproptera curius. Next base: position 220,255 of record JAGSMT010000093.1, on the reverse strand, counting down.
ATATACCGATAATTTAATTGCATCGTTCATTGTTCATCGTCTCAGTAAAGCGAATTAAAATTATTAGTTTGAAGTATGTGAAAGTGTCAAAATTTTTAAATAAAATAAGAATAGATTTTTTTAACAAATAGAAGCATAGTATCTTCAGCAGTGCCTAAAATAAGCAAGTGACGTATTTCCGAACAATAGGTTGCAGTAACGTAGTACAATGTAATCAATCATGACCCACCCCGTTACCAGGTTATTCTCATAGCAAGTTTGGACTAAACCTGTAAATTTGTTTCGATTTTATTAAAACTATGATACTTAAGAACAAAAATTGCTGATTAATTTTAAAAACCTTATTTCCTGAATCCTGTATTTCGTCATAATTACATTAATTTAAAAGTAAATAAAGAATACAACAGCGCAAAATCAATTAATTAGAAACAGAAAAATTGTTACTGTATCTGTCTATTTACTACAGATTACGTCCGTACATGTGTATGTTAAACTTTTCATCATCCGTCTGTCGCTTTTTTCCTCTTAGTTAATCTCGCAGTTTTAAATGATGAAAGGGACCTCGACAGCCTTGGCACAGAAGGATTTATTTCTTATTCCTACACCGTGGAAGCTTATGGACGGCGAGTATTTTTTTTAAATTTTAAGCCGATCTCGTTTTAGCAAAATTCGTTTTATACTAAGTTACGATTATTCTACATGTATGTTTTCCCGTAATACATTTGTGCTTGAGATATCAGCCACACACTTCTCGAGTAATGTTTTTATAAGTATTATATGAAATAAAATAATTTGTATATTACATTATGTCATTAAATTTTTAACAAAAAATTATGACGAATTCACACAGTATATAACTATTTTGAGCAATATAAGCAGGTAACAACGCGCTTTGTGCACAAAACTGTGCCATGATTTCTGCTACCGCTATATATATAATTCTCTGATATCTTTGAAGGTTCTCAAACTAACAAAATATTATCCGAAGACAATGCATGAAACGAATCGTAATATGTTTCATGCTCATAACATGATGAATTTTTTAAAATATATTAACTTTTACGTGAATTACACTGTATTACTTTACATGAGCTTATGCCTCATTGCAATTTTTTTAAATTTTTACATTAAAATGGCTATCGTTGGTTATTCTTAAAACATAGATAATGCTCTAGCGGATTATATTAGAGGCCATTTCAAGAAGTACAATAACCTAGAACATATTTTAACTCTATCTTTTACGATTTCTGTTCATCCCCGGTAAGTTTTGGAGAAGAGGCAGGTCTACGACATATTCAACACAGTCATTCTCTTTTTCCTTTAACTCCACCCTGGCAACGGCAAACTAGGTGCTGTATTTTCCATCCGTCACTGAAACTTCAGAGTAGCCTTTGCAGGCAGCTTTCATTCCTAAGGCTGGCTAGATTTCTTTTATAATTTTTACCTAGACAAGTAGAAACCTATCATTTAGTGTTTATCCAGTATCATGTCTTAACAAACGGATTTACATCACCAGAATAGATTTTGACTGCCTTTAAAAAGATTTATTACGTTAAAGTTCCAAACCTTTTTTTTTTATAAAAGCACATCAAAATAATAAAATAAAAATGTGCAATCAACTTATTCTCTAAACGAAAGAAACTTCTCTTCAACCGATAGGATAAACTCATTGTACCCGTCCTTTTTTTCTTTTCATTTTCCATTTTCCATTGTCACCTAACAAATCATTCAGTTTATAAAAAAAATTGAAAACGTTGGTACAAAATATTTTTTTCTAATTCCACATCCAACAAATATTAAGGTTTATCGGTGACGATTTCTTTTAAAGTTGTAAGCCAATCGTGATTCAATAGGATCAGATTTTAAGTACATCGGACGAAGGGTATAAATTACCGTAATAAATTATTTCATAAAAACGTAAGCTGAATATTTTTATAGTAACTTTAGGGACTTTTATATGCTTCAAAATTACAATATCATTAAAATATGACAAGAATTATATCATCGCGACAGAGAATAAAAGTACCAAATTCGTGTAATAAAAAGACTTTGGTTCATAGTATATAGGTACATATAGTAACATGATACCTAAAAAAATGATTTCCAACCCTGTTGTTAATATTTTAAAAATCAACAATCCCTAACAGATTTGATAACAATAACATAATTAGCTTAGAAAATACTGATAAATTAAAAGATTTAATTTATAGTAGTAGGTAAATTATTTATATTCATTTTCCTGAGAAGCTGATAATATATGTTTATATCTCACTCACTATAAGCGGCACACAGTTTTCATGATTAATAATACACGTGCTTAGAATAAAGACACTTATACAATTATTATCAGTCATCAGCGAGCGCTGTAGAAAACATGCCGGTTGCACAATCCGTACAAAAAAGTTATTTATTAATCCAAAGTTCATATAATATCTATAATAACTTTTGGTTAAATTAGATTTTTTTTAACTAAAAGCGTGAGTGGTCTGGATATGGTGTGACATGGGGACGTCATCATCATCAGCCTTTGTTAGTCCACTGCTGGACATAGGCCTCCGCCTTAATACACCTCTACCCATTAGAGGGCTTTGGACCGTATCCCACCATGCTGGTCCAATGCGAGTTGGTGGGTGGATGAAACTTTTGCCATGCCCATCCGACGCATGGATCATCTTACTTTTCAGACAATTGGGTGATCGGCCCAAATTTGCCCTAACCAACTAGGAAACAACAATGAAAATTTGTTGAGTCCCCGCAGGATTAAAACCCACTACCTCCGATTTCTAAAGTACACGCCCATACCACTAAGCTACGGAGGCAGTTGGCATGGGGACACCATATCACAATAGGTAATTTCATTTATTTCAGTACACATAGATTGACATTTTAATACCTTTGAATAAAAAAAAAAAACAAAAAAATAAAATTGCATAGACAACTATTTGTATGTTACAAACAGTTGTCTATAAATAATTCCAAGGAAACCGCAGAAAACTGTATATTTCACTCCCACATAAACTGTAAAGTATAAATGGCTTTAACGATGAAAAAGAATGGCGCCCGCAACAAAGAACTCACTCAAAGGTTGAATCGCTTAGGTATTTCTTAAACGATGCACAAACTGTAAAGATTTTCCAGGCTGTTTAAATAAGTAAAAGTATTTTATATATACTATCTTAAGGTAAAAATCCTTTAGGTAGAAAATTTTAAGGATGTATATTTTTTCTTTATAATACATAATTACGTGCTTAATATATGTTTAAGAAGGCACAGTTTTAATGTGTTTTCAAACACATGATCTTGACTTGTACACCCACGGATGGATATTAGATACTTTATTTTTCTTTTGAGATTCGGAACCCCACAAGAGGAAAAATATATATGTATAAAAAATTATGGGTACTTACTATTCACTGAGCATACGTTGCGTTTATGTTACGTCACATAAAGGTACCATATTTATGAATAATTCATTGCGCGTCTCTTTATTTTCCCGTGTAATAAACAGGCTTTCGAGAAAGAAACTTACTGTGTATGGGTTAATCTTACACTTTTTAAAAAATAAACGAAGAAAGTAGTACTATATGTGTAAGGACAGATGTTATGATATTTTTTTTGCTGTTTTTAGTAATTAGGCAAATAGGACTATAATGAGTAAAGTTTCACGTTCATAAAAAGAAACATATTTAAATTAATTGAAAGTTTTTAATTTTCTTATTTTTTATTCTTTATTATAAAAAAAAAACTATAGTGAACCTAAATAGCATCTGAATTCTATGTTAGATAGCGGCACAATGAATAAAATGATCATTCGATCGATAAATCGAATTTTTGTACGGTACGGAAATAAAAAAAACGTTAAATAAGAGATATATACGTATTGCTTAAAATTTTATGCTTAATAGAAATTGTTAAAGCACTTTTTATATAAAAAATATTGTCAATAGATTACAATAAGTTAGGTATTAATTTAAAAAATGATTTCTAAATAAATTGTTTTTTACTTTATATAAAAACTTGTATTATAGAGAACGTCCACATCCACGTTTCTGCTTGGATTTTAGAAGTCGGTCAGACTTTAGAAATTAAATGGCTACGCAATTTGGAGCGTATATTTTTTCAGGGCTTACTTTCTATTTTTCTGAAAAGAGTACAGTTATCGTAATACGTTACAAAAGGAAACCTAACAAACGAGTAAAATAAATGTTGTTTTCGTGCTGTACATTACGAGCACAAAAACTTGTTTACTAAAGTTTTGCCACTCGCAGGTGAAATGCAACACGAGTTTTAATTTTTAAATGATTACTTTAATTTACTTACAATACAAAGTAATTTTGCGAACTATATAAGATGTGTAAATTTTTACGATGTAATTTAAAGTGATCTGATCAGTTAAAAGATATTCATTTTTCTTGTAAAAATAACAATTTTAAATAAAAATGCTAAACGTGCTGTACTGAACGTAAGTTTTAAGTTTTAAAAATTATTTTCGTAACAATAAAGTTATCAGTTGCAGATTGCTATTATAACATTATACACTTTATCAAATCCACTAATTTACGGATTTTTCACGTTACTTAAATATATTTATTCCCGACGTTATTATACACTTTAAAAAACGAAAAAAAACAGTTACTTCCCAGTACTTAAAGTATTAGTTCTGAATCAATTTAATTAATACAAAATAGATATTTTATAGAGTACGTAATGGGTAAAGTGGAAGGAGGTGCGGTAAGACGTCACTTGCAAGGCCCGCAAGCCTGCGAAAATTCTATTCAACGATGGAAATGTTCAATCTGGTGTAAGAGCATGATAATGTCCGTACATTGTTTTGAGCAACGATCTTTATTATTCATTATATACATCTAATTATTTGCCTTTCATAATGATATTCAATTACGTATCTTATTAATATAATATTTTAAAACAATTCTGACTAAACTTTGTTTATTATTCTTTTTGGTATGCATAAATTTATATTTATTTTCGGATTTTACGAGTCTAGCAAATCAAATAAATTAAAATATTAATGAATTGTGTATATTTAGGATAAAGAAAAAACCTACGTCACCGTGGCCTAGTGGTATGGGTACTTACTTTACGAGCAGGAGATAATGGGTTCGATTCCCGCGGAAAAATAGCTTTTGTTAAGAGGTGTGTAGGATTTTCGGTTACTATTATTATTATTGATTGATGGTTAAAGCAATACAGGCCTATCACACAATTGCCCTAAGAGTAAGATAACCCATGTGTCGGTTGTACTTATGGCGGATCTTTTCGGAGCCAAAGGCGGTTTTGGCTCTGATGACCGACTGTCGGTTGTTACAGGAGATGTACGACTAAGATAGTCATTTATGTAACGACGTTTAATTTTTCCATAAGCTGCAGTATATTTCTTTAAAATTTTTTGGTTTATCGATATCGCTTAATGTTTGAAGACTAAGGTCTTCAACCAGTGTGCTTTGCCAGCGTTGATGATGGAGTGGTCTATCCGGAATCACTCTGCGCGATAGAGCGCGTAATGTAGACATCCGCAGCAGAACAATTATAATCGACATAGCTTGCAGAGTTAGCTAGCTAAAGTGTCAATGGGCCGGCCACATAGCTCGTAGACCCGTTGGGGAAGAAAGGTTCTCGAGTAGCAGCTTCGTACTGGTCATCGCATGGAGAAGTCGGTGGATGCAGGTAGCTCTTGGCAGCAGATTTCAGTTTTTCTACTTATCCAATATCTGTATTATGCGTTTACGATGTTACATATATACTAATAACATTAAAACATTTTTAAGTAGTAATTCAAAAATAACACAATAAAGGAGGTAGCAAATAAAGGAGGTCTTTTGTTTGTACATTTATCGATGTATTGAACTACTATTAATGAAAAAAATGCATGTAGTTATATAGCGGGCAACTAATAATTAAGTGTATCGTAGTCTTTCAACTTCAGTCAGCCTTAAATACCTCAAATAGCATATTTATATACCACTGTTTAAAAAATATTTCAAAGACAAATTGCAAACTTTTAGAAAGCTTACACTTAACTTTTTATAAATCCCGTTCTGTTTTTCTTATCTTATTTGTGAATTTTTTCTCATTTCATAAAAAAAACTTTTACGTATTTAATCGCATAAACAAATTTTTTAGTTTTCGCACCGACCTTTGCAAAAAGAATTTTTTTGATCATATAGTCTAACAATTATGCCTAGATATAAATATCAATTTGATAATAATAAAATTCCACCTCCAGTGGTAATACACGACCTTCATCTCTATTGAAATATGACTGGTTTTTAACCTTAACAACTTTACGGATCATTCTTAGAGGTATCGGTGTTGTTTTTTTGAGTATTTGTAGATCACACTTGAGTAAAAGACGTTTATATCTGCATGCAGCTATAAGTTTTGATTGACGCTACCCATGACGTAGCCAATCTTCAGTATCAGTAACAAACTGAGAGAGCACAAAACATATCATGATTTGTCACAGGGCCGACCGGATTTGCAACTACTTACGCTGTATTTCCCATGGACAAGGCTTATTATATCTCATAAGCTTATTATAACTCCTAACAGTATATAACTACTTTACGCAATATAAGCAGGTAACATCGTGCTTTGTGTAAGAAATTTGTTCGCGATTTCTACCTCCGCATTTAAAATGTCTGATATCTTTTAAGGTATTAATTAAATAATAAGGTATTAGTTACGAATATGAAACAACAATAAAAACTATTTTATATATTTTTTATTTGTTAATGTCAGCTCCAAGCTTCCAGCTTTGCATATTTAGCTGCAGAAGCTAGAAATATGTGGCTTATACAGAGCTGTGTACTAAATTAAACTTGGTAACCTTGTCTACAGCACATACTTGTATTTAATTTTAGCATGAGTTAATGTGACATTGAATCTTGATTAACAAATCAAGATAAAACATGTAAAAGTTAACGCATTGAATGAAAAAATACTACTCTGTTTATAACTACACAAAATAGATAGCTTAAGGCTTCGCCATGGGTTAGCATAGAGGAGCGAGTTGCGGTAAGACGTCACTTGCAAAGCCCGCAAGCCTGCGAAAACTCTATTAAACGATGTAAATGTTCAATCTAGTGTAAAAGCATAATAATAAAAAATGTTTAAGTAATTAAGTTTTTATGAAATAGTTCAAAACTTCTTTGGTATAATGTAATTACCTCCAAGTCGATTTCGACTACGGCGGCCAATCTTCAGATCAGAATTAAAGATCAGCATAAGTTATTTTAAGGTGCACAAGTGTATGCATAACCACAGATGCATTTTTTCCTTCCTTCCTTTTTATTCTTTCAGACTATAAAAAGGAAGGAAGGATTGATGGGATAGAAGACCGACACAAACAGAGACAGGATAGGCGCAGGACCTACTTTTATATGCCCATCCGACGTATGGATCATCTTACCTAACAGACAATCTGGTGATCAGCCTGCATTACCCTAACTTTACACGTAACGCATATTCTTTAACGATACTGCTGTTGTAGAAAATTAGCAGAATTACTATCAACGAGCTTAAATGCTTAAACGCTTCCTACCCACCAGCTTAAATGTGGTGTGTATTTATTTAAGTGGCACTTAAAAGGCAACATACCTCCCTCACCTTCCACAAGACACAAGTTCCCTCGGGACACGATTATCTTAAGATACCTATGACAATGATGATGATGAGATACTATGACACGTGGCTTGTTGGAAGTCCACCGACCTACGGTGGCTTTTGAGGAAATATATTTGACTTACCCGCGAGGCAACACACGGCTTTATAGAGAGATAGTTGTGCCGTTTATGATTGTACAGACCACAGTTTACTTGCTATTGCTTATATACGGGACGTATAAATTTAATAAGTGACTATTAATGAGGCACGGTTTCCTTACTTTCCAGGTTACGCAGGTTCTATCGGGCTACGGCCAAAAAGTGTGTACCACTAATGTGGAAATGCCAACAAGACGGGCATCCGCTTTCAGAATATCCTACCTAAGTCCAACGAGGAAGAGAGCTTAATTGTGCCGAGACACCAAAGATTGCTTCATTCCCAGTCTCAGCAAACAATAGGCCAACACTGTGCGGGTAAGGAGCATGGGAGACTAAAATTTTTAGTGGTATATATCTGCCGATTCGTCTATCATGTGCTAAGAGATTCGTAAAATATCTTTTATTATTTTAGATATTAAAATATAATTTTTATTCTAGCAAAAGATTTATTACTTCTTCTATCATTTCACTTACTACAAGACTGTTTTTGTATATTTCTACTATAGCAATATTTTAGCAGTTTTAAAAATGATGAAAAAAAAGTATCTTTATTATATACTTATTAATCGTGTGTTGACGAACAAGTTTAACATGAAATCGTTTTCGCTAATTAGGTAAATGCCCCATTTATAGCTAACAAATGGTGCAAATCGAATGCCTTAAAACAATTATGCGAACAGGAGTGCGAATAATTGGAGTGATTTATCTTAATTCCAATTCAATTACTATCGTAGCTAATGTTCTAACAATACATTAACGATGTCATCAGTATTATACAGTATTTATTCGAAAATAATAATAATTAAAGTTTGCTAGTAAAGTACCATACCATGTTCGACAAGCTATCTTATTAACTACTGAAAACAATACAATAAAATGAGGCCGCTAGACTACAAAATTGAAACCCAACCTCCGGGTTATTTAAAGAATTTAAGTATTTGAAAAATATTATGAATTTTTATTTTTAAGTATACTCACAGCCGTAAAAAGTTCCCGATTTATATTAGTAAAACCATCCAGATTCATTATCGGTGGATTTTTGGCGATAGCCACCAAGAACATTTCTACTTCGCGCTGTGTGCTCCGATCTATGGCGCCCAAATTAATGTTTAAAAGGCGCACTTGAAATTCAAAGCCGACCTAAAAATATGAATAAAACCTTACTTGTCGGAAAATAATCGCCAAAAATATTACTACGATACCACAAACCTTTCTCGAGGCGTGGTACGCTTCGTTACATATAATGAAAAGAAGTGTCATGCAGTAACCGACTATAACAAATAATCCCATTTCCTTATAACTGAGGCCGCGCTCTAATATCTCGGAAAGAGAGCCGAACAGAGAAATGATCGTCGTGAAGAAAATGACCATGCTATATATTCCGTACGTATTGAAATAAGCTCTGCCTGAAATAAGTAAATAACCGAGAACGATTTCTACAAATATTACATATTGGTGAAATATAACGAATAGATACAAATATACATTCATATATTACCTAATTGTTGCATCATGTGGGATAAGTCTACCCGGTACTGGGCTAGTTGTAATGCAGGGTCTTCTGCTTCGAGAGCTTTGTGTAAACTGGTTGCTAAACCTTTTGACGCGGTCCCGAAAGCATTGCAATTGATATACCTTTATATAAAATAATATAGTAAGGCAGAAATTAAACATATAGCGTGCGCGATGATTAGAGTATTATTAAAATAAAAATTACCTGTTTGATTTTTTTTAAATATAGATTGGTAAAATATATTAAATTTTATTTATGGTTATGTTTATGTTGGTAATGGTAAATATCAATACAAAACTGTACTGTGGTGAGTCATAGTAAGTCGTATTGCACCTTTCGTCACGAGGTTTCTGCTGAAGGTCGAGGTTGTAATAATGTGAAGCAACAACTTTGTATTATGGTTGTTACTTAAACACATACATATATTGTAAAGGCAAAAAAGAAAGTTGGCACCAAGACTCAGAGGATTCCAGAGCAAACTGGAATCCTTTGACAACTGTCAATGGTGCTCTTGTACATATTTTAAGCAATCAAAAATATTTGATTGCTCAAAATATGTAAAATTTAAGCCATCCAAGCAAGCCTATAATACTCATAAGGGTATGCCCGCCTGGTCTATAAAGATGGTCTATTAAGTTGAATTCCTACATTAAATAAAATTTGTACATTAAAAGAAAATCTTACTTACCATAATAAAAAAAATCTATCCAGCATAGCAATAATATGGTAATAGGCAAAGGAATGCCATAACTCCAAATCATCTTGAAGATTATATTGTGAAAGATAAACGGCAATGCTCAAGGCCCAAGAAAATATGCAGTGTCCCCACGTCAATGAATACAAATTGGGAAAAACGATCGGTGTCCCCGTGATTTTCAAATATTTCAGCTGAAAATAGACGCAAATAGTTATGTTTTGAGATATAAAGACCTTTTTTTCTGCAGGTTAAGTCTCAGTCTTACAAATACGGATAATCAAATGAACCTCAATTACTGGAATAATTTAAGTATAGTACTACATCACCTCTATTATTTCTAACAATGGTTCTTAAGTGTGTTTTTAAACAATACGTTACTAACCATAACGGGAAAGTTTTTCTTTATTTACAAAATTCTATGTTTAAATCTTTTAATAGTTTTACAGTTTCAACCGATACAGTTAAAATTCTGTTTGTAACGTTTGTTGTCTTATATCGCTTTATTTCTCTCTAGGGTACTCTGATATTGCCTCATTTTATTCGTTCCTTTTTCTCTTTATTTCCTGCTTATTTATTATTTTAACATTTATAAATCGTTGTTTTATTATTTTACGCCATCAATTGAATCGTTTATATTTGTTATTCACTCATCAATTTTCAAAGTTTTCGCTTGTTTACTAAATTTTGTGGAATGTAAACAATATATTTCGTATTTCAGTAACTATAAGCTATTAATAACACAAATATATAATAACGACATCAATGATAGTAATAATTCTATTACAATTAATGAAATTCCATAATAATCTTTGTTGTAATAAACTAAAATGAAATAATTGTAGAATTTGTATATATGTATATGATAATAAAAGCCTTTTTATTAAACTTTATATTATTTAACTAATTTCTGTAAAGTTGCATATAGTAAATTATTTTTTTAAAATTACGTCAAAAAGAAGTTTCACTTCTTACGAGTGTACGCTAGTACACGCACACATTTTTTTAAATTTATGAATAAACTCGAAGCCTACTTCTGTATTGTAGTTCTATTTATTTATTTTATCCCCTCACTTCCTCTTTCCTCCAGACGTGATGATCCACCTAGAATGCTGCTGGAGGCGCTGTGTTGAAGAAAACAGCCTACTCCTTTTCGGTAGATAGCCAGGGTGCAATTAGCTTACATGTTCCTTTGCACGGATTCTGCACATAACATCCTTGCAAAATATAAGAACGGTGCACTACGAACTTTCACTCTACAACACATATGGCGAAAAGCGAAACGTCGAGACCCACGACTCTTGGCAGCTCCCGGCGTTGCTCAAACCAGGCTGGCATTACTTAGCGCGTGCTGGAACTTCCCCTTCGAACATACACCACAGTGTTAGGACTTTACCGTAGGTTTAATATGGGACATTTATGATTAAGAACAATTTTCAATTTAATTATAGATAATGATTTAACGTTTTTTAAACTACCTCATTTTATTTATTCTTTTGTCTGAAATATTTATCGATAAAGCGGGTAGGTGCGCTTTGGATGGGCATGTAAAAAGTCGGTCCACCCACCAACCCGCATTGGACCAGCGTGGTGGGATACGGTCTAAAACCCCATAATGGATAGGGGGGTAATAGGGCAGGCCTATGACCAGCAGTGGACTATCACAGGCTGATAATGTGTGTGTGTGTGTATGTGTGAAAGGTTAGGTTATAGCGCTAACTCATATTGCATCTCCTCATTTCTCCTTCCTCATCTCTAATTTTTCACGTACCCATACATAAGTAACGAATAAAGCAGCAGTTTTAACTACATTTTTTGTATCACGTTGATACTGTCCTTGTTGTCCCCCTATGGGGTTACCACTCTCAACTTCTTCTTGTCTCGCACAAGAATAAATAAATAAAACGCATTTGATCAATCCCGCTATATAAATGTTTTTGAAAATAACTTGAACCAAAACAACAAGAATCATCGGACACATAAAGCCAAATCGGTCCATCGGGAACGGAATAAAGAGGTCATGCATATGCAAACACTGCGTTCCGTATTGATTACTTTAATTTTGTATAGACCTTAATAAAATATATGTCCTTTTCTCATTCAAGTGAAGATTGGCGAGTCAGACAAGAAAAAAGAGAAAAATAAAGAAGAGAAGAAAGACACTAGACAGTTTTTAGTAACAGACGGGCGGATGAGCGGATGGCAATAACAAAATAATTTAACATAACTTTACAGGTTCAGTAATTCTCTTCTATTTTCTATTATGGGTATTGTGTGAACATGAATAACAAAAATATGTGGATTTATAAGTAGCACCTTTGAGATATTAAAATCTTCAACTTTGTAAACCGGTATAATTTACAATAAAGAAGTAATGAATTTCGTATCAAATTCGTGTATCGTAAAATTTGTACCTGATAATGAGTCCACATATTCTTGAATATAGCAACCTCGGATCCGTGCCGCCACGACGCTATCGGAAGCAGGAAATGCGGAATAAGAATACTGAGGAATATTATATTGTATATTACTTCGTCGAAGCGCTTGTTGACACTTTCTTGGAAGTTAGTAAGTCGCTCTCTTCCGACTAAAACATTCATAACATGTTCACGCAATGAAAACTACACTTATGTATGAAAAAACATACTGTTGTTATACTTACCTTTAATGACAATTATACATTCTAAACCCCAAACAAGGTAAGCCCACAGAGTAGCTTTAGATATCCAGTTAAATGTTGTCCGTTTTGTTGTTTTAGCATCTGTTAATGAATGATATCCTTAATAGAAAAAAAATTGTTCATCTGCTTTCCCGTATAATACTAGTGTTTGACGATGACGAACAAACATTTTTTGTTAACATGCAAACCGTGTTTTACGAATGTTCGTAAGAGAAAATGTAAATGAAAAAACAATAATTAGTTTTGAACAAAGATCATTTTAGAAAAACTATGTATAGTTTTTATTTATAAATGAATATTTTTCCACCTTTCGGGACTCTCATAATAGGCATCACTCCCATAATCTGAAACAGAACTAACAAACTCTTTGTCGTCATATAGAAACTATCATGTTGGTCAAGTAGCTCCGAATCCTCATCAGTTATTTCCGGGCCATACACATCTTCTGCGTCGTAATCTGTCTAAATATATTTATTTACATATAAAATGTATAAAAAATTTAAGAATTCAATTATAATCCTCTGAATATACAGGATTAAATATCGCTAATACAAATGTTGTACTTTGCGGGAATTGGTTATCTAAACTAAACTAAACTAATTGGACATTAACGGTTATTTCACTGTTACGATAAAAAGTTGCCCTCTGTGAACTATCTTGGGTATCTTTATTAGAAGTCTTGCAGTAACTAACGTATGTTTTGTTAAGTTGTTTCTGTTTTACCAAATGTTAAAAAATGTCGTAACGTAATAGATGTATGTAATTAAATACAGTTGAATTAAGTTCAGTATTTATTTTTATTTTTATGATACACTATCCAGGGCTCTCGTCACGCTAATCGTCAGAGTAATAATTGCAATAACTGTATATTTGGTATAACCTATATATTGGCATAATCTGCGAATTTTTACTATCATCTAAATATTTCACAACATAAAATATTTATAAGGATAATATCAATCATATACCTGATAAGTCATAGTTCTTGTGACGTTTGTGTCAAAACTTTATGACAGGTAGATAGATGCGTTCATATTTTATATTTTCTTTAGTATTTATTTTCAAATTATTTTTATATATTGCTTTCATTTAACTTTAACATATTTTTGTTTAAATGTGAGAGCTGCGTTATTTTTTTTTTTTTATTTTTTTTTTTCCTCATACTTAGTTTTAACGTTTGTCAAAGCTGTGCGGTGGTGTAGAGATTGTTTTTTTTTATAATTAAAAAATTCTAAATTCCATAATAATAATTATATTACAATTATTTATTTATATTATTCTAAATTAATATCTTTTATTTATATATTATATTTTTAAATGTCATCAATTTCCGATGAAGAAACATATTTTTCCGTTAACGAGTCTGGCTCTAGTTCTGAAGATAGTTTTAGTTCTGTTCCACGCCTATTGAGTGACTTTCTCATTGAACAATTTCCTGTTGCTTCTATGAACCTATTGAACGTGTGTCACATAAATGCACAAAGTATCCCTAGCCACTATACTGACTTATGTGACGCTTTCTCTAACTGTAACATGCACGCCATCCTGGTCTCTGAGAGTTGGCTCAAGCCGCACCTGCCTTCAACAATGTACGCTCTTTCTGGCTTCGTCCTTATTCGTAACGATCGCGTCGATAAAGAGGCGGTGGAGTGCAATATATCTAAGACAAGACCTCAAATTTGAATTACTCTATACTCCCCTCAAAATTACTCAGCTTCGGCCGAGTACCTATTCATAGAGGTCACCGTCAGTGGCGCTCAAAATCGTATTAGGCGTTGTATATTGCCCTCCTAAAGTCGACTATTTCACCGATTTCGAATTGGTCCTAGAATCTCTGGGTTCAAGGTACTCTACCACGTCATCATGGGAGATTTTATACCGATCTTCTACTCCGATTCCCCTGTACCCTCAAACTCTTGCACATTGTTAAGTCAAGTTCTTTACAAATTTTACCACTGCAACCTACCCATCAAACCCTACCAGTGAAGATACTTGGCTGATCTAATCCTCTCTTCTAATCCCTCTATGATTCCCTCTACTGGTCAACACCCTGCTCCTGGCTTTTCTCACATGACCTTATTTTCCTTTCCTTAACTAAAACCCCTAAACCTAAACCCAAAGTTCTGCACTTCTCGTTTGCAAAATTAATCTTGATCAATTGTCGAAGATGCTAAAATATTGTATGAACCTTTGTTTGACGAGAACTCGATGGACAATAAAATCTCTATATTCTGACGGTCTTATTACTAAGTTATTTGATTATACATCACCCATAAATGTGTGAAAATGAAGCAGTTACCAGCTCCGTAGCTGACTGAAAGGCGTAAAAATGGCGATGAGGGCGTAGAGATCGAGCTTTCAGGTTTTTCAAAATCATCGCTTGAAAGCAATTGGTCTAAATACAAAATAGCCAGAAATCGATGCAACCAGATGATACATACGCAAAACGCCGACATATTCTTGATAATATTTCATCTTCAAATCCTGCTAATATCTGGAAGTTTCTTGCAACCTGGGTATTGCAAGTCGCAATTACAAACCTTCCCAATTCAATCACTTTAGATGATCTAAATCATCATTTTCTCAAAGTTTCCTTAATAGATCATCTAACAGTAAGTAAAACTATCTCTTATTTAAATGGTTTGTTGCGGTCCTGTACCAACACTTTTTCTTTTCTCCAGTTTCTTCTGAAGAAGTCAAAAAACCATCCTGGCAATCAATTCTACTGCAGTTGGACCAGACCAAATTGGTCGAAGAATGATTCTTCCTATACTTGATTATCTCCTTCCTGCAATCACACATCTAATTTTCCTATGGTCCCAGATCCTTTTCCTTCCTCATGGCTAAAGCATTTGTCCGAGCCTATTCCAAAATGTTTTAACCATCACTTCTCACATTATCGACCTATCTCCATTTTGCCATTTCTTTCTAAAGTTCTTGAGTCTTGTGTTTTCAAACAATTTTCTTATTTTGTTTTCAAA
Source organism: Lamproptera curius (assembly GCA_029286875.1). Taxonomy (NCBI): domain Eukaryota; kingdom Metazoa; phylum Arthropoda; class Insecta; order Lepidoptera; family Papilionidae; genus Lamproptera; species Lamproptera curius. The sequence continues at coordinate 204,606 of JAGSMT010000093.1, read as the reverse complement.
ACAACTTAATTACTCACTACAATCGGGCTTCAACTACATTAGCACAACAACTCCCTTTTAAAGTGACTGACATATTAGGAAAGGTATGGAGAATACTAAACTTACCTTACTAGTTTTAATAGATTTCTCAAATGCCTTTAATACCGTCAGTCACGAGATCCTCCTGCCATCCTGTCACATTTTATGGTTTCTGATGAAGCGCTGGAATGGTTTCTTCTTATCTTCAGGGCGTCAGCAGTCTGTAGTTGTTGAAGGCTCGACATCGAGCTGGTTGCATGTAAAAATGGCGTCCCTCAAGGCGGTATTCTCTCCCTCTCTTTTTCTGTCTTTATTAATCTTTACCAATGATATTCAGAGTGCGTATCATCTGTACGCTGATGATCTGCAGCTATACTTGCAAGCGATGTGTGCTACCAAATGCCTTTCTTAAAATAAACCAGGATTTGGGTGCTATGTAAAAGCTGGTCTGATCGGTTTGGATTGGCTGTAAATCCATCTAAATGTCGAGGCTATCTGCTAAGCGCTCGAGAATGTTAGCAAATATAAATTATGCCAATCTCACCTGAGGTTATTTTTGACAGTCATCCAATACCGATCAGTCAAAGCGTTAAAAATCTGGGTTTGAACATTGATAACACCCTAAACTGGAAGACACAAATTGCTTGCGTTAGTCAGAAGGTTACTGGTGTCATGCGGTATCTGTATAAATTGAAAAACTTTCTGCCTTCACCAATGAAGGCAATGCTTGTGCAGACTTTGTTTTTCCTCTGATCGACTATGGTGACGTTTGTTACCTTGACCTGAATGCAGATCAACTCAATAAGCTTGACAGACTTCTAAATAACTGCATTCGGTTCGTTTTCAATCTCCGTAAATTCGACCACGTGTCGGCCTATCGTGCTGAATTGCAGTGGCTACCCATACGTCAAAGACGCTCCTTAAGGACGCTTACAACTCTCTTTTCTTTTTTAGATTCACCTGTTACTCCAACCTACTTATCCTCGAAATTTCAATATCTATGTGAAGTCAGCAACAAAAACCTTCGCTCAAAAATAATCGTTTGCTCCAATGTCCTATTCACCGTTCTGACTTTACCCACTCGTCATTCCACATACAACGTTCACTTATGGAATGAGCTGCCTTCGGAAATCAGGATGGCTAAAATCGCAACGACTTTAAGCGTAAAATTCGTGAACATTTGTCTAGTCTTTATAACAATAAGAGCTAAACTTATCATTTTGAATTTATTTATTTTTATTTAGTATATGTATGTATATGTACGTATGTATATATGTATGTATATAAATCATGTATGTATTGGTATTGTAATATGTTTTATGTATATTTAGTATACGTATGTGTATTATTTATTATATTATAATATACTGTTGTTAATACATTTTGAAACTTGATTCAAGCATATTAATCTCCTTTTTATTTTTATTTAGCACCTACTCAACTTTTCTGCACCTTCCAATGGTTGATGGTAGAGAATGCCTTTGGCATTAAGTCCGCCATTGTACTGTTATTGATACATAAGTGTTAATAAATAAATAAATAAATAAATAAGTCATTTGCGTTTTTATTTCTCGGAATTTCCCTTTTCATAGGCTATTTGCTTTGATTCATGTTGTTTGTCTGGGATATTGATAGGACAGAAAAGACATCAAAATTAAACGACGCAGTGTCTTCAGCAAAGTCGATAATAAGCAAGTGGTGCAACTCTGAAAGCTTGCGGTAACGGAATACAACGTTATCAATCATCAGCGACCCCTCCCTCTTGCTCGTTTCATAAAGACAGGGTTTGGAGTAAACCTTCAGCAACACTACGTTTTATTTTATGACAATGATACAAATATTATGAAACGTTTTGAAAATGTGTTTACCGAGACCTGTAATAACATTTAATCATGATATTTTAAAGCAGTATGCATAAAAAATTTGTTGTGTAAACACAAAAAGTATGAAAAACTATAAATCAATTTACTGAGCCACGTGGTGTGCTACAATATAATAAATCTGTTATTAAAAGATTTTTTACATAATATTTTGGAGTACCGATTGTGCTTATCACAAAAACTAGGATTCAAATTGGATCGGAAATTATAATATGAAATTAAATTAACTCTAATAATTATGTACAGATTAAGAAAATAACATAATTGCTAATGCTTAAAAAATTACTATTGCAAAGATTTTATCGATCTACGTACGCTCATCTACTGATTGTCAAGTCCCCCGCACCTGCCTGCTGCCTCCACGCCCAGTTTTACTCCTCAGGCCAGCCAGGTTCCTATTAGTACCTGGGCCAAGACATAAGTAATGAAATACAATATAATAGGTAGTTTTTCGTATAGAAAAAAAACTTTTTTCTTAATGTTACTTAATTTTAATTGTAACAGTAATAGTTTTTTTTACTAAATATACAATTAAAACAAAACTCACTGTTTAGTAATATTTGATGTTGAGTTAGACAGTTCTATATTTATATATATTAGATTTGATGAACCAAAATATAGCTAATGAACATCGATTTATACCAAGGATGATTCGGAAGCAATAGAAATTAAAAATATCAAATTTTAATAGAGAAGATGGTTGGTCTTTGCCACCTTCCTGGGATCCAATAATTTCAAAAATTAAACGCAGAGTATAAAAAACTACAAAACCGAAGAACAACATAAATACTTTTTTGTCAAACCAACATCAAAATTAAGAAATCGAAAGATAGTCAATTTTAAATAAAACTGACGTTATTCGAAAAACATACAAGATACAGACATTTACCAACTTAGTCTGCCAGTGATCATGGATGCTGAAAAGAATCCGAAACGTCGGAATAAATATATTTAAGTAACGCTGAAAATCCGTAAATAAATGAATTTGATATGTATAATCGCGTAAATAAAAGAAATAATTATTAACAGAATAATTTTAAGTGCACAACGTAAACGCAAACGAAATGCAGGTTCTTTTTACTATTTTATGCACGGAATTTAAAATTTTCTTTAATAGCCTAAATGACAGCGAAGAATGCCTACTATAAAATAACAAAGACAAGTCAAAAAGGGTGAATCTTAACTATACCGAAATTGTTTTATGAGCGAAAGGAAATTCTGTCCTTGTCCAGGACAGGACGGAATTTCCTTGACCTTCCTTTCCGTGACTCCGTGAGTCTAGACTACGGTCACGTCTTCAGTCATAAGCCAATATGCCATACTCGTTTAGCTTAGCATTTTATTAGTCATTAACATTTAATCCATGAAAGATATTCCGAAAGTTGGGAGCCGAACTCTTTACAACAAGTTAAACAAGTTAAAACTAAAATTTCTTTCATATTTTATTCACAATATAGTGATTTTTAGAAAAAGAGACTACAAAAAAATACATAATAGTTATCAATACGTCCTGCCTTTAAGGACTGTATCGTAAGACGAGCAAAAATTTAACCAAACATGAAAGACCTAGACGTGTATACATTATGGTTACAATACTGTCTTTATTAATTTAAAATATGTGTACAATTTAGATATACAGATTTTTAATATATATACTTATTTACGCATGAATAATATACATTAACCAGTAACAATTCTCTTTTTGGTATCATTTGTTATACTGAAAAATAAACATGAAAAAGTAATTTTCGCTCGTATTTTACAAAGAGCTACAATATTGTTATTTAAACAGATTTATAAACTTAACCGTTGAAAAGTCAATAGTATTTTTACGAACCAAAATATATCATGACACGACGAACAGTATGTTTTTGTTACAAAAATATTTTTAAAAGTGCAACATGGCTGCACATTAAATATATATATATTAAGACAGAAACAATTTGTAACGTAACCTTTCTATCAACAACGATCATAGCTCTGAAATATCGTATTTTACTCTTAAAAAAGATAAACCATTCACTCTTATTTGCAAAAGAAACTAGTTCCAATATTCAAGGCAAAAAAAATCTATTACGATATTGCATGTCCGTTTAAATTCCAGACTATGACTTCTCTTTTTGTAACTTTTTTCATTAGATTACTGATTAACAGTCTACGCAGTTTTATATGATAAGTATGATCATCATTCTAAATAACTTTACAAACATACAAACAAAGATAATATGTAAACAAAGTAACGTAAAGCATTATGATCGTCTGAAATGTTTTTCGTCCTTACTGTTGGCTTGTTGCCTCGCCGACTTCACAGGTAAAATTCACGTAAATAATTAAAAGTCAAAATGGTTTATATTTACCTATTGATGACCAATGGATGTCAATATGATCAACACAATAAGCCACAGCAATAATCTCTGTTGTTATTGTTTTGTTTTGTTACTTACTAGCCCTTAATGTACTGTTTTTATAGACAAGTATAGTTCTTGATAACTTCTGTTATCTACTAAACGAAAGTTTACTGCTTTAAGTTGTTAACACTTAGAAAAGGTTTATCTCTAAACTTTTATGCGTACATATAACACCATCATCATCATCATCATCATCAGCCTTGATAGTCCACTGCTGGACATAGGCCCCCTAATACACCCTATCCATTAGAGGGTTTTGGACCGTATCCACCACGCTGGTCCAATGCGGGTTGGTGGGTGGACTGACTTTACATGCCCATCCGACGCATGGATCATCTTTCAGACACATGGGTGATCGGCCAAACGTCTAACCAACTAGGAAACAACAATGAAAATTTGTTGAGTCCCGCAGGATTCAACCACGACCTCCGGTTTCTAAGCCACACGCCTATACCACTAGGCTACGGAGGCAGACTATATAACACCAGGAAAAAAATTCAAGAACGTTGAGCGTAGACTCATAGAACCGCCTCCGTAGTAATCGGTATTGCCCTTGCTTTATAAACCAGAGATCGTGGGTCGAGTCCGGCGGGGAAACAAATTTGACTTTTCGTAGTTTTCTGTTAAAAATTTAGGTCGATCAGCCAATTGTCTGAAAAGTAAGGTGATCAATGCATCGTATGGGCATGTAAAAAGTTGGTCCACCCACCAACCTGCATTGGATCAGCGTGATGAAATACGGTGCAAAAAGTGACACAATTCCCAACGAAAGGTTGCAGTAATGTAATATGGTGTTATCAATCATGACCCATCCCATTACTAGGTTATTCTCATAGCAAGATTTTGATGTAGAAAAACTTATTAAATGTTTTTAATATTATGACATTCAAAAACAAAAAATGCTGATAAATTCTAAAAATCTTTTATCACGAACACTGTATTTCTTCATTTTGTATTTCTTTTAATTGAAAAGTGAATAAAGAGTACAAAAGCGTAAAAGTAATTATTTAGAAACAAAAAAAAATTGTTACCGTATCCGTTCTTTACATACTACAGATTACGTACGTACATTTGTTTGTAAAACTTTTAATCATTATTCTATCGCTTCTATCCTCGTAGTTAATCTCGCATCATTTAAAACGATGAAAGGAACTCGAAAGCATTGAGACAGAAAGATTTTTTTTTCTTATTCCTCATCGTAGAAGCTTATCGGCGGCAAGTTCTTTTGAAGTTGTAATCCGATCTCGATTTTGCAAAATTTGTTTTCTAGAATAATAGGACAACTCTGCGTGAATATACAAAATCTACGACCTAAAATAGCTATTGCAATGTTAAACTTTTTAAAAATTGCAATAACGGGCATATTCTAACCTTTTCTAAGGAAAATAGTGTATTATATATGATAAAAGTTAATGCATTAAAAAATCTGTGTCGTACATGATATTTTAATTAAATTAATATTTTAAAAGAAATTAGTGATTAAAAATACGGTGGCGGAAACTGCAGGGAGTTTCTTGCAGAGGGCACGTTGTTACTAGCTTATATTGCGCAGATTTTTTTTTAATTTCACTTGTTTATAACCATTGTTGTTTTAAATTAAGTGTAGGGTATATTATATACTGCTGATATCAAAACCTGTCAATACATGTTTTATGCTGACACCGAATTTCATATTTGAAAATTCAATAAAAGAGCTGTTTTTATTTTTGTTTTATTTACGTATTTGTATAAATAGACAGCGATATTCATTTTTCATTTATTACTGAACATTCAATATTGAATAATTATACAATTGAACAGCTAAAAAGTGGGTGCTACGTTGCGCACCATGTAAGCTATAGCTGTAGATTAATGCAAAAAAAACAGGTCGTTTCATGATACAAAACTTTATTCTTTCAATGATGATGAGTAATAATAAAGGCGATATTTCTGATTGTTACTATAATGATTGCTGGATACATAAAAAATGGAAACACTAATTAATTTTAAACAATAAACAAAATTAAATTAAGTTCGCTCTTATTTTATTTCTTGAAACATTTTATCTAGCTAAGTAATATACTTCCTCTCGACTAACAGGGTAAATCCGTCCTTGTTTTGTAATTAGCACCCATGTTTATAAAACTTTTCGTTTCCCATTCTCCTACGTCTCCCAACTAATCATTCAGCTTAAAATTACCATAAAACGTTGCATTTTCAAACTGAATGGAACTGTACAAAGGTTGTTTCTTATTCCACATCCAAAATATTTTAAGGTTTATCGGCGAAAATTTCTTTTAAACTTGTAAGCCAATAGTAATTTAACAGGATTAGTTTTTTTAGTCCAACAAGACGAATTTATGAGTATGAATTACCCTAATAAATTAGTACGTATAAATTTAAGCTGAATATTTTTATACTAACGTTAGGGAATGAAATATATAAGAGAATAATATCTTTAAAACATGGGACGTTTTATTATATCTACAGAGAATAAATATATAACATAGCTAATATACTTTAGCAATGAAAAGACTGCTGAAAGAATTGTTATAATAGTCAATATATTATGTATGGTGCATATAGTATGATACCTGAAAATCATGTTTTGATTGACATGATTCCTAACAGGTTTAATAACATTAACTTAAATAAAATTTATATAAGACTGATAAATGAAAAAGGTTTAATGTATAGTAGGTGGTATGGAATGGTAAGTAAATTATTCATATGCAGAATCCAAAAGAACTGACATTTTCAGTTCTTTAGGATTTATCTCAATCATTTCAAGCCGGTTGCCCAATCATAACAAAAAAATTATTTATAAAACCATTTTTTTAACACCTAATATAGCTATTTGTTAAATAAGATTTTCTTTTAAAAATTATAATCGCAACCGTGACTGGTTTATAAATCGTGTGATTTGGGGAAACCATATCAAAATATGTAAATCTATATATTGAAGTACACAACTAAACTGACGTTTTTTATGAAAAAACGCCTTTGCATGAAAAAAAACAAAAAATAAGAAATGAATGAATGCAAATAGTTGACTATCAATAATTATAAGCAAGTTTCAAGGTTCAAGGTAAAATTTGTTCCGTTTTTTAGTATTAACATTAACCTTCTTTTTTTGCCCCCGTATCCTAGTGGTATAGACGTGTGCTTTAGAAACCGGAGGTCGTAGGTTCGAAACCTGCGGGGACTCAACAAATTTTCATTGTTGTTTCCTAGTTGGTTAGGGCAATTTGGGCCGATCACCTAATTGTCTGAAAAGTAAGATGATCCATGCGTCAGATGGGCATGTAAAAAATCGGTTCACCCACCAACCTGCATTGGACCAGCGTGGTGGGATACGGTCCAAAACCCCCTGATGGATAAGGTTGTACTAGGAGAGGCCTATGTCCAGTAGTGTACTATCGCAGGCTGATGATGATGATGATGATGATAATTTTTATGTATTACCTGTTTGTTTACACGTTTGATAAAAGTTAAGTTTTAGAAGGTCTGAATAAGAATGTATGGGCTTACATTAATATAGGGAAACTTTACTTTTCTTTGAAAATTCGGAATCCCACAAAAGGAAAAACATATATGTGTGAAAAATTATGGGTACTTACTATTCATTGAGCATACGGTGCGTTTATGTTGTGTCACATAAAGGTACCATGAAAATTATGAATAATTCATTGCGCGTCTCTTTATTTTCCTGTGTAATAAACAGACATTCAAGAATAGAATTTACTGTGTATGGTTTATTCTTAATTCTTCGTCGTTTCTTTTAGAAATAAAACGACAAAATTGTGTATATTTATGTAAGGACGGATGTTATGATCAATTAAATTCAGTTTTTTAAGTAGTGGTATGTTTTAGTAATAGTATCACGTTTAATAAAAGAGAGATATTAACAGCATTGTCGCTATAAATAAATCGATTATTACTGTATTCTGTACTATACCGCCGAACAGTACATAACCTTAATTTGGAGCTTTCAACAAGCTTAAGATTAGCTTTAGCAAATGCATACAACGAAAGTGAGAAGTGCAAGCACACAAAACATTGAAATAAGAAGTAAACATAATTATATAAATGGAATAAGTAATGATGAAATTGATTAAGGTAGCAATAAATTGAACAAAATTGTTTCTAAGAAAAAAAATTTTTTTACTTGAAGTATAAATTTGTATAATGTAAACACCGTTGATACCAATGAATAAACGTATTTGTCTTTGGATTTTAGAAGTCGGTCAGACTTCCGAAATTAAAAGGGTACGCATTTTGGAGCGTATATTTTTTCAGGTTTTACTCTCTCTCTTTTAACCGACTTCAAAAAAAGGAGGAGGTTTTCAATTCATCTGTATTTTTTTATGTTTGTTACCTCAGAACTTTCGCCTGGATGGAACAGATTTGAATGATTTTTTTTATTTGAAAGCTGTTGCTTATCGTTTGGTTCCATAACCATTTGATTTTTCTGACAGTGGCATCCATGGAAAAACTGAATAATTCTGAAATTTACATTAAGTATGTGCTCACCAAATAGACAATTAATAGCTCAATATCACGCCTATCGATTTCGATAATTCTTTTTTATTTTTTTTATTGAAAAGAATGTAATTTGATGGCGGTTTGATAAGAGCTTAGTTAGGTTCTGATAATGGGATCTATGAAAAAGCGACGGAACTCTACAAATCTTAGGAGCAAATTAACGATATTCGAAGGAATCTTTCATCGGCTAAGGGCCGTCCGTAAATCACGTTAGGATCGAAATGGGGGGGAAAGGATAAAGAGGGATTTTGGATGGGGGAGAAAATTAGTCATAAACCTCCGCTACCCAAATATTTGAAATTTTGAGTTTTTTTACTTTTTAGTGCATTTTAATTGGTTTTGAATTAGTTTTTTTGTTTTGATTTTTTTGTTTTGTTGTTTAAGTTTTGTTATTCTGAAAAGAGTACAGTTATTGGAGTACGTTACAAAAGTAAAATAAATGTTGTTTTCATGCTATAAATTACGAGCACAAAAACTCGTTTACTAAAGTTTTGCCACCCGCAAGTGAAATGTAAAACAGGTTTTAATTTTTAATTTATTCACCACTTTAATTAACTTAAAAAAACAAAATAATTTCTATATACGATATTTAAAATTTGTACATTATTATTTATCTCTTTGTTTACAAATATTAATTTTCCGTGTAAAATTAATAATTTTAAAATAAAAATAACGTATTGATTTACATGATGTATCGAACGTAAGTTGATATAAAGTATTTTAAAAAGATTGCTATTTATTAAGTTAATAAAATTAAAAAACATTAATTTCCTAGAATTAAAACTATTAGTTTAAAATGAAAAAAAGTATACGAAATAGGTATTTTATAAATTTACGAAATAGGCATGGCATGGCATGAATAGAATGGCATGGGTTAGCAAATTGGAGAGAGTTGCGGTAAGACGTCACCTGCAAAGCCCGCAAGCCTGCAAAAATTCTTTTCAACGATGTAAATGTTCAATCTAGTGTAATAACACGATAATGTCTGTAGATTTTTTTGTGCCACTATCTTCAATACTCGTTCTTTATATAAAATGATTTGATGAACAATGGCGTATCTTATTAATATAATATTTTCGAACATTTTTTTACAAAATTTTGTTCATTATTTTCTTTTTGTTATTCAAAAATTTATATTTATTTTTGGATTTTACGTGACTAACAAAACAAAAATAAATTAAAGTAATTAATCAATTGTGTATATTTAGGATAAAAAATACCTTCGTCACCGTGGCCTAGTAGCAAGTCGATGGATACCTCTTGGCGGCTTATGGGGCAGGCCTATGTCCAGCACTATTAAGCTGATATAAAAGTGATGACCATGAATTTGTTTAGTTCAGATTTCAGTTATTCTTCTTTTCGGCATGTATGTATGTCTGTTCATCCAACTAAAATGGTAACAGCAGACACATGGTTGTAATTTTTTGATAACATTAAATTACTTACTTAAGTCTAACAAAATGAATGTATTGCAGTAACTAAAAAAATTAAGCAACTGTTAAGACAAAATAAGTAATTAAATATTTGACATTGTGCTCTTCTTCTAAATTACTTTATGTCGTATTTTTATGTCCGTCACTCTTAAAGAACAAAATAAGCGAAATAGTCTACTAGATATTTAACGTTGAGTTTAACTACTGACATAACTATACTACATGTAGGAAAGTTATAATTAAATGTCATTTTACATAGTATATGTCATGACATACACTATGTGAAATGACATCTAATTATATAGCGGGCAACTAATAATAAAGAATATCATAATCCCATTTCCTCTTAACTGTAGTCACGCTTAAATACTTCAAATAGCATATTCATATAACAATATTTAAAATATATAAGTTAAAATATTAAAAACATTAAGACAAACTTGTTTTTTTTCTTCAATTTATCATTCAATATAAAAAAAATTTCAGGTATTTTATCGTAAATATTTTTAAGTATGCTTGTGCAGTGGTCAAAGGACAGAGACTGACAGAGTGGAATTGCATATGGAAATGTAACCATGATCTGTGGTTACATTTTTAGTACAAAATTTTTATGTCTGCCCCTGCATATGCAATAAGAACTTTTTTGATCATCTAGTCTAACAATTAGGCATACATATAAATATCAATTCGATAATAATAAAATACTACCCCGGTAATAATACACAACCATCACCTCTACCGAATGAAATTTGGATGGTTTTTCTGCTGATCGTAACAGCTTTACATTCTTAGAGGTATCGGTGTTGTTTTGCGAGTATTTGTGATCAAACTTGACGTAGTGATTGATTCTGGCTTTTACTGCTATCAGACATGTGTTCTCTTTTGTGGATTTTTATTGCTCGCTTTGTTTGCTTATTAAAAGAGAACCCAAAGGCTCAATATAGCTTCTCCACTTAACGGGTGACTGATAACTGTCTAATCATTTTAATTGGCTACTCAGTTTAAGTTTTGATTGACGCTCCCCTCATTACATAGCAAATCTTGTCAGTAACACAGGGTAGAATAGCAGGTACTGAGAGAGCTCAAGACATATCATAATATGTCTGCATTTCCTATGAACAAGGCTCATTAAATATTAAGAAAACAATAATATAAGCGTATGAATGTAGCATTCATTTTATTTTTTTTTTGAAGATATTAGAAAATTATAATTTATAAAATTGTAAGTAATTTTATAAATTATAATTTTATAACACAAATTAATTAAATAAATAAAAAAAATATAAAAATTTTACGAAGGCGATAGCACCGTGTGCAATGGCCTTGTTATCAGAATTAGAAATATTCACAACTTGCCTTTGTACGTTAGATGCATCAATTCTGGATCATAATTTACCCTTTTAAAGTAAGATATAGTTTTTTTTATTAACTTTCTGATAAAAAATAATACCATAGCTTTTAAGGCGTTTCAAATTAAGTTTACCTGAGTATCCTTTTGTGGTTTTCCAACCTTTTATAAATAATAGAAATGTATTGTCAATGTCAAACCAAAACCTGATATGTGTCATTTTTGTGATTTTGAGATTTTGACCATAGCAGATAGTCCATTGCCTTTTTCACCATATAGAAGAACATCTATGACACAATTATTGGTTCAACTACGACCTCTTAAAAATAATGCTATATGCAGCAGCTACAACTTTGTCAAATAAAATCTGTTATAGCTCATTTTATTTTACCACTTGCAATGACAGTACCTTGCGAGCCCCTACTTTAAAACCTGCAAAGTGTATAGCATAAACATACTCCATCACACGGTTTTTTTGGACTGGATCTCGTACTCTTTGTAATAAACCTATTGGAATATAGCGGATGTGTGGGGAGGGGGGCCTTGCCACAAGTGCATCTCCCCACGGAGTGAATTAACTGCACCAACGGCCCCCCGGTGGGGAGCCTTGGCTTGAGCCGTCACCTTCTGGTACCCGTTAGCATGCTGAGTCGAGCACCTGGGCAAGGTAGGCCGAGGCCCCGGCTCGATTGAGACGCTTTCTTAAGGATATTTTAATAGCTAGAAAAGCTCTATCTAAACTTTACAACCATTTCTTAAAGCGTCGGTGCTCGGATAAGAAGTGGCGCTAGAAACTCTAGCAATGCTCCTATCTGATATGGTGTTAAGCTACAGTGTCATATATCAAATGGTGTGTAAGTTCGACCTCACCGGTGAATTCGATGATATGAATGTATATGTTGTCCTACACTACTAAGTGTAGAGTCTGTAAATAGCGACAGTAAATGTTCATTAGTGTGTTGTGAATTAGTATGATATTACGAGCTTTCTCTAGTAGTAAAGAAACAATGTATTTAAATAATTCTGCTTGCAATATACAAATGCTTTTATGTTTTCCTTTTTTCGAATTGACCTTCTCATAATTTTTGTAACTATGATGGCTAATCTATAGTTTACGTAAACTTATTAAAGACTTCACTCATTTAATATCAATGATTTTTAAAAATTTCTGAAAGCTTGAGGTAACAAAATACGATGATAAAGAATTGTAAACAATCAGATTGAAATCATCTTAGGAAAAACAGTTTCAAGTTATTGTAGCAGTTTTACTTTAACTTAAGTTCGCATCTACAAGTAGGGTAAAGGGAGATATATTGGTGATATAAGTAATTTGGTGATATGTTTTAAAACACTTTTGTATGACCGCGTTAGCGAATTGCTACAAGTGTAAACGGTATAAAACCTTTTCACTCGCTCCGGTAATTTGTCTCAGTGTTTGGCAAACAAAGCAATTCGCTAACGCGGTCATACAAAAGTGTTTTAAAACATATCACCAAATTACTTATATCACCAATATATCTCCTTTTACCCTATTGCTGTGGTCTATTATTATGCAGAGACTATAGATTCTTATGTTTTAATTATTCATTTATTTATTTCAATAATTGACCTTTGAATCTTCGCCCATTTAAGTTTTTACTTTCAAGTTTGAGAAAAGTATGTTTTTGTGTATTATTTCTTAAATAGAATAATAGATATATTATTTCTTAAATAGATAAATGGCCTCCGTAGCCTAGTGGTATGGGCGTGTACTATAGAAACCGGAGGTCGTGGATTCGAATCCTGCGGGGACTCAACAAATTTTCATTGTTGTTTCCTAGTTGGTTAGCGCATAATATGGGCATGTCAAAAGTCGGTCCACCTACCAACCCGCATTGGACAAGCGTGGTGAGATACGGTCCAAAAAAACCCCCTGACGGATAGGGGTATATCTGGGGAGGCCTATGTCCAGCAGTGGACTATCACAGACTGATGATGATAAATAGATTATAACTTCAGCTTTTCACGTTTACATTACAAAAAACACAATAGGCCCGATTTCCACACCGTAAATAATCCTTTGTGTTTGTAGTTTATCAAATTTATTTTTTAAAAAAAGAAAACGTAGAATTAAAGAACACTCAACTTCTACTTTTTTTCATTAGTTCAGTCGATCCAAACGTAACTCGCGCCTTTTAAAAAAGTTTGTTTGGAAAGAGAAAAGGAGAAATGGATGATGGAGCAAGTGTAGAAATGTTAGAATTTTAACAAAATGGGTTATTCTAGACAAAGAATACAAAAAAAAATATCTTAAGATAGACCCCACTTAGATGAGCTTACTGCCATTCAAAATAATTTGTATACTGTTTTATTATTATCTTGAAACAGAGATATATTTGATGCTGTCGATCAAACTCATTGCTTACAAACTTATTAACTGTCAAAATTCCATCAAGTTGATATTAATCTTGTAGTAGTTATTTGAAAATATTATAGATTTCTTTAATTAATATTAAGCGTACAATATACCTAAGCAATCAATCTCATAAGAACTACTAAAAAACTTTTATGCCAAACATCCCTACAAAACATAGAGCTACCTATAGTTCGCCCAGTTGTAATTTTTGGACCTCGGCAGCTTTAAAACACATGAACATATTAGTGTTTTGTGATCAAAAAAGATACCGGTATAAGAGTTGCAGCCCCTACATATACTTTTAAAGGTATCGGAACGATATCGACGATCGAAACATGAAAACGACCTTTTTTTTGGTAGAAAATCCAAAATTCTAAAGACATCTACAGTAAATGCCATTTTCCTTCCACATATTGAAGCGTTAAATCAATGTTTATGGGTTGTTAAGCAAAGATTGGCTATTTTTGTTTGAAATCTAATTTCCTTTATTAGTTTATTTAACCCAATAACATTTTTTGTTAGTATTTCTAGCAAATTAAGACATTTTTTTGTATTCACTGAGCCTACATTTCGTTTCGATTGTCACAAAAGGTACCGCGAAAATATGAATTATTCAAAGCACGTAAATTTACTGTAGAATAAACATTTGAAACCGAATTTTGGTTCTGAAGTTTGTATATTAAATCTCTTATTCTAACAGAAAAGGATGAATTAGAAATAAATAAAAGTAAGCATTGTGAAATAGTGACGTCGAAGTTCATTTAAGTCTGAACTTAAGGAGTTTGAATAATGAAATTTGTATAAAACCAGTTGTTTTCGTGAATAAACCGATTTTTAAGTTAGTTAAAGTTGTTAAAAGTTAACGTACGTGACGAATACGCATAACGCCACGTTTGTCACGGCAACTTAAAATTATTATAATTTCTAATATATTTATCGTTCTTATGCTAAAATAATATGCGGTACATTGTATTCAGGCCAATATTTAAAACTAAATAATAATAGCATTATAACTTATAAGAATTTATAAAGTATTAAAGCATATAATTCTGGCTAAATACTTAAAATAAAAGAGTTTATTTCTGGACTAAAGTTGCTGATATGTGTTTTTTTTTAAATTGTAATTTATTGTAGATGCGTTTAAATAGAGTCAGATTAAGAAGTTTTTAAATATTCAAGAAACTGAAGCCTATTTCTTTGGTAGTCAAATCACGTGAAAATTTATGTCCAATTTAATCGAGATGGGAAAACGGGACTTTTCCATTGGCGAAAATCTATCAAACTTTTTTAATGTGAATTAGTTAGTATAGAACGATTTACTTCATATATTTAATATGTTTAAGGATCAATATCACTATGTTATTACATAGTGATATCGATCCTTAAGATCCGTCTGTATTTTCTTTAGTTTTCATATATGTACACCAAAATCCATACAAAGACTTAAACAATTGATGATGAATAGTCATCGTAAAAACGTTACTTTGTTCCAGTTCCTTCTGATGAACCTTTGCCCTATTACACGGGTGGCTACAACGTCTAATAATAGATGCTAAAAAAACTCATTTCTTCGAGCTATATTGATGGTCAACTGCCTCCGTAGCCTAGTGTTATGAGCGTGTGCTTTAGAAACCGGAGGTCGTGGGTTCGAATCATGCGGGGACTCAAAGAATTTTAATTGTTGTTTCCTAGTTGTTTAGCGTAATTTGGGACAATCACCCAATTTTCTGAAAAGAAAGATGATCCATGCGTTGGATGGGCATGTAAAAAGTCGGTTTACCCACCAACCCGCATTGCACCAGCGTGGTAGGATACGGTCCAAAAACCCCCAAATGGATAAAGGTGTATCAGGGAAGGTCTATGTCCAGCAGTGGACTATCACAGGCTGATGATTATATTGATGGTCGATTGACAATTACGCATATTTTTTCTGCATGTATCATCATGCAAAATCTATCACGGGTATCGGTATGAAGCTTTTATTATCTAAAAAGAAGTGCGTCTTTTAGGAGGTGGTAGGTCCCCTTATACCGGGAACCATCTGGGACGGTACCACTGCGTAGCCTTTTTCTGCTGCAAAGCTGCTGTAGTGCGTAAAATACTACTGAGGTGCGGTTTGGAGGACATCGCAGCCAGTGTATTTGCTGGGCAAACAAGACGAAACATCCTAAGTCTCACAAAGATAGCGCATTGGTAGCACCCAGGTATTGGCGATGACCATCGTCAGTGACCACTTTTCATCAACGTTCCAAAACTCTGCGAGAAACTTTATACGTATTAAATTACTACTACAGAAGTCATAATGAGCTGTTGGTCTCATTGTATTAGAATAATAAATATACAAAACTTAGAGTTTTTCTCTTTAAATATTACCGATAATTCTATTGGAAAAAAATGAAGGAAATTCAATGTAACAAACATCACCGCATCATTCACGGTGTTCTTACTAATAATGTTAACTGAAGATACCTTAATATTTTAGGGAAAAAAAATAATAACATGTAGTTGTCACTTTTAAAATCCAAATAGACAAAATTCTTGTTTAATTTAACTATTATTAAATAAAATTACTTTACAGGATTTTATCGCGTTTATTTTACATTTTAAATTCCCGACGTTTCGAACACTTTCCAGCAGCCGTTGTCACGGGTAGACTGGATGATCATGCGTCTTCTTGCCAGTGCTGAAGCGGGTTTGCAGATCTTAATTTTTATTAATTATTTTTAATCTGTACTCCGACCTATGCGTAACTGACAAGATTGGCTACATTTTGAGGCGGGCTTCAATCAAAACTTATTTCAAGCCGCTGAAGAAGATTGGTCAATTCCTACCACCTGTCAAGTGCAATATTCCTCTACAAGACCAGGAATGTACAAGCTAGATTGTGACTGTGGCCTCTCCTATATTGGACAAACGAAGCGAGCAATAAGAACCCGCGTGAAGGAACATATAGCTGACATTAAACAGAGACCAACAAGTCGGCAGTGTGTGACCATACATTAATCACCCAAACCATTACATCAGATTTGATCGACACAAATCCTCGCTAAGAACACCGATTCCTACCAAGGATGATCCGTGAGGCTATTGAGATTAAAAACATCCAAATTTCAATAGAAGATGGTTGGGTTCTACCACCTGCTTGGATCCCATAATTAATAAATTAAAATTTAAACGCCAAGCATAATACCACTGCCGGCTGTACAGATAAAATCAGTTCATTTTGCATAGGTCGGAGTACAGATTAAAAATAATTAATAAAATGTAAGATCTGGAAACCTCGCTTCAGCACTGCAAGAAGACGCATGACATCTCAGTCTACCCCGTGACAACGGCCGCTGGAAAAGTGTTCAGAAACGTCAGGAATTTAAATGTAAAATAAACGCGATAAAATCCAAAGTAATTTTTGTTAATAATATAATATTCGCGCAACAATAGAAATAATTATAATTTTAACTAAATTTCTTTCATAGTATTTTTCTATCCATTTCCAAATTTCTACTTACCTATTTACTCTAAGCAGAGTAATTTTTTAATAAAAATCTTGAAACCGTTTAACTCAATAGTTAGTAAAATAAAATACAATTTTTGTATAAAACGACAATAGCAAGTGATATAAGAAAAGCAAATATTTTCCTCAGCAAACAAAATTCTTCAATAACATTCCTATAACGTACTTACAGCGCATTAACAAAATTTCAGAGATAAGCGTAGCAAAGTTTTCGAGAAGTAAATAATAGTTGTCGGTTCGTTGGCTCCTACGTAGGACAATCAAATTCTTGACCTACTATTTTAATAGTTGTTGTTTAAATTTCATTACAATAAAATAAAACAGCTGAAACTAAAAAAATATTACTTCATGCTAATTGTATAGTTTATTGTTAAAAAATATATATTATTTGTGTAACAGTAAAATAAACGTTTTTAACAGTGGGTAATCTAATGTCAACATATATCATTCTTGAAAGAAAAATGCTTGGAAGTAAGGATACATGCTCATTATTTCCCAAACGTTAACATAAATCAGAGCAACCTAAATATATTACGCAGAATATGAAAAACTATAATGATAAATATGTAAGTTTCCAAAGAAAGACAGCATTATTATGATTTTTCATCCAACAATATCTATAATGGCAAAAGAATATTAAAATTCCTACCAAATAAAATAAAATATACTACAACTAATAACCCTTGTCTATATCTATTTTCATTATGATGCCGTTTAAACTGTACATACCTTTAAAGCGTTTTATGTGTGTGTGCATTTTATATTAAAACTAAACGTAACACTATATATTAAAGAACTTTTATAAAGCGGTCATCGCGGAAAATCTCTACTGCACCCCTATATGTAACGTAGGATCGTATTTTACGAATTATTATATTTCTACAAAATGACGTATAATTGACAACAAAAAAAGCTATTTCAAAGCCAAATAAGACAAGAAAATAATGGTCCCTAACAAAAAAACTCATATAATACAAGTTGAATCAATCTATCTAATTGCGATTTTATTAGTACATTTTGACTCAGCGATTGACGATTCATCAATGAACACCATGACAGAAATTTCGAAATATTACGACTAAATAATAAACGAAATTAAATTATGAAATAAAATATACATTAAGAGGTTACTACTGCAAGAACTTACAATGTTCACAGCCTAATGATAGCACGTCGTAATTAACGTAGCTACGCGTATCTTTGTGATAACACGTTTAAAAGACTTGAATAGTATTCGGTAAAAACAACCACAACCAAGAGCGCATTCAGAGCGTGAAAACTTTTACGTATGTTTTTAAATTGGTCTTAACAGATTACTTAACAACTTTTTCAGACACGTGTAACTTATTTTTCAACATATTTATATCACGTATTAATTATTTTATAAATATATTTACGAAAAACTGTTCAAACTAAGACATAAAAGTTGAAATTTTCAATAGAAGAATTACTTTTCTAATGAGAATATGAATTATTTAATAGAAATAAAATAAAAGTCTTTTATTACTAAATTATTTAAAATTAAAAAGCCTTATACAGACTTGCTTCATCTTGACTGCAGTGAAATACTTCAGTTAGGTTTGCACGATGCCCGTAATATATTTGCCGAGCAGTAAGACGGCACTTTGCATTTAAATTTACTGAACACGGGACTTGTACAAATACAGCTTTTAGCGGTGAAGATATATTTGTGTCACGTAATCGTCTATCAATGCTAGTTCTGGTGATGATACGAGTTTCAATATATATTCTATCTGTAATAGTCTTCAAGACCTACCTAGAGTTGATGTTGTTTATAGTTTTTTAATAAAGTTAAAAAAAAATAAACAAAAATGTAAGGTTATGTTGATCACTTAAGGATTACCGATAGCATGTAGACCATTGCAATATAATGTTGATTCAACGTTTATTTCGCCTGCACGCACATGTTCGACGGTGAGACGGTGCTAGTTACAGACCCTAGGACCACAGAGTGGATTTTTTACTTGAGTGATATTGTATGTATATCGTTTTGAGCATAGTATCTAAGCTAAGCTAAGGCGTCCAAGTAAATTGATGGTTTCACTTAAATTATCGTTTTGGACATTAGGATAAAACAAAATATTAGAGGAAAAGTAATAATAAGCCTTAAATAACATTGGCGGTTTTATTATTATCAAAAAAAATATTGCAATATTTTATTGCTATAATATAAAAGACTTAAAGTCATCGTTGACCAGAAAGGCCAGAGGTTGGTTTTTTTAAATGAATCAGACCTAGAAAAAGTTTCTACGAGGATCGGCTGACATTCGTAACCCAAAACATTTTTGATAATTTGAATAGTGTGCTCTGATACAAGACCGACTTTGTCCATGCCTATTCAATGAACATACTGTCCTGCTCTTAAATCTTCATACATTTCTTATAATGGTCGCATAATAATCTAACCTTTACAGAAACAGCTACAGAATCTCTTCCAAAGTAAGAATATTGCTTGGTATAGCAAGCTCCTAAACAAGCAGAAAAATCAAAATAATATAATTCAATTAAAAACTTAATTAAGTAAGAAAAAACAGACAGAAATAGATAAATATAATATTTTTTAAAAAATTAAAATTGGTGTAAAAATTCGTGGTATCCGCGTTAATTCTTTGTTAAAGTATTCAATATTACTTCATTGTTAACATTTGGGTATCAGAAAATAGTGCTGACTTATTACATACATGATTTATTCCTAGGTAATGATTTAGGAGATCTATGACTTTAAAGTTGGAAATTATTTTAAAAAATATTCATTATGAAACCTAAGATTTATCTAACATGCGTAGTAAGTCCCGTAAATAAAATAATAAAATCTTCAAAAGTAGGTAGCCATTTTCTGTTTACTATAAAATGAGAATTATCGAGTAAGCGGAAGGAGAGGCTCATGATTGATTACGCTCAGTATTTTTTGCTACATTACGTATTAATCATTTTGTTTGTACTTACTACTGAATTAGCTAACTTAGCAACGAAACAATTTTTAGAGATATCAAAGCAATAATTCTACAGTTTTATTACTTCAAAATAATTTTAACCTTTAAAAATAACATTCTCATAACAATAATAATTAATAAATAATTCTCTATAAGTACTTATTATTATGCCCGTCTATTAGCTAGTTGTAACATAGTTATCTATAGCTTAACTAATTCAAACTTGGAATAGATGTATAGATTAGTACATAGGAACGAAACGGCAAAAAATAACGACACCATGAGTATGACACGTATGTTGTTGACTGTCACTTGTGATGGATATTAGAGTTGCCACGAATGTTTTACTTCCGAATACCAAATATTCGGCAATGCTCTGGGCCATAGCGCCGAATATTTGTCCGTTGAAACTTATGCCGCATACACACAATAATAGTAACAAAACAACTGATCTTACAATCTTTAGCTAGAGTTTATCTTATATTTTTCGAGAGTAGTGTGAATAGTAAGAGCTTTTGTTTTCTGAAGCTGGTATAATTTATATTTTACCAGCATAAAATTTTGAACAATGCGGTAAAAGATAAAAAAATATATTTAGATAAAACATAACAGAAGGTAGATTTTACATGATTTACGGCATAATATTTCTTAGAAAGAATCTTTCAGGAGATAAGATTTCCATGTACATGATTTCCCAAAGGTCAAGAGAAAATATTCTATCCAAAATATTCTTATCCTTATATTTTATTCAAATAAAGATACACTTAAATAATTTTCTTAAGCATTTAATTGATTAGTTTTACAGTACTTCACAGTAATAAAATAATTAATAGAAGATTACGAATTTTGGTAAGGTTCTTTGAGGTTTAATTGTTTTTTTTGTATCCACCATTTAGAAGTTCTTTAATATATCATTTATAAATAATTAAAAGTTACTTCATCATCATCATTAGCAGCCTTTATCCGTCTACTACTGGGCTATTCAATAGAACTGACAGAGGCTGATCCTCAATGCCCAACTTGAACCAGCTACGACGGTCGATCCCGCGTGTCACATGCTCGCTCCAACCGGCCACTACCAGAACCTATTGATATCGACCATCGTTCTCGGCATCGACCACCTGCCAGCTCGGTCAACCATTGCGATGTCGGTGACTTTAGCTTTTTGCCGGATTAATTAATTGCGATTTTTTCCGACAAAGAAACTAGCATAGCGCGTTGAGCAACGCAGACTTGTTGACAAGCCCTATAGTCAAAGGCCACGTTTCGGCCTCGTAGGTCCCCCAGGTGAAGTGTTGGTTGAAGACTTCGTCTTAAAACATTGCGGTATCGGCCGCAACGCGAGAACGTGGGTCAGCTTCCTAAATGCTGCCCAGCCCAACTGAATCCTCCTGTCGGCTCCCTCTCGAAGCTTGTTTCACAAATGCAATATATTCCCAAGGTACATACTCATTGACAACTTCGACAGTAACACCATCAACACTGATTGGACCCGAAGAACATGTTCGTTGAACATGAATTTCGTCTTGTCCAAGTTCATCGGAGGCCATCACGTCGGAAGGATTCATTTAAGCTGTGCAACATATCCTGCAATCACTCCAATGATTCGGTGTGGAGGTACTCACCGTTGATGTGTATGCCACATCCAGCCCAAGAGCTTCGACAGATGGCTCCTTCCAGCTTCTCCATAAAACCTTTAATCCTCGATTCTGCTCAATTGCTTCGGTTATCCGTTGCGTATTAGAGCAGCGCTGGTCTCGGCGTATTAGTATACGGAACTGCTTCGAAAGAAGTTTTTTTTATTATTATTAGTCGATAGTACCAAGATAAGATTAAGTGTCTCATCGGAGAGTTTGGATTTCCTGCCAGTACGCTTACTCCCGAAAAACTTTTACCCACATCCTGCATGCTGTCCGCTACCGATCCAGTGCCTCGTCAACTGCAATTGTGGTTTCCGATATGTTAAGGGTATCGAATCGGTTTTTAATTTCAGTTGAAATTCTTCGTGTCCCTCACGATTTGCCGGAAGTCAGGTAAGAGAGTAGATCTCATCAAGCGGGCCGACACTCGCTGGAAACCCATATTCAGGGTGCCTCTTACCAGTCGGTGATCACGTTCGGTTTTGAATCTATTGATCACAGAGACATCCCTGAATATGTGCTTTAGGGTATACCTGTTAGTAAGTTTAAGTACACGTTACGCTACCCTACTCGACACACTCGAGACCGCGATAATGTTGTCAACAAGGGATTTATTGACGAGAAATCCCACGCCACCCCCTGGCGGATGTTCACTCTCTTGGAAGCAGAATAGGCGACCCGATGGCAGGGTTACAGTGTCGTCTCCTAGCCTTTGGACTTTACCCAACTCTAAAACGTGCCCCAGATTTTACCCAATTCTACCTCCAGCTCGGCCAGGTGTGCTTCACCGGTTAAACTGTTAAGCCTACCCTCCCCCAAAGTTGCTAAGAGGCACAGTCTTGCACAACCTACCGGCTTCTTGCACTATTTCACGGGTCCTCGCTCCACCTCTCGGGGATCGTCCGACACTGCAATAGACAGTACGAGACTGCCATACAGAACATTTCTTCCCCAATGGACTATGTGGTCGAGCCATTGCTACTTAAGCTCGCTAATTCTACAAGCTTCTTCGGTCATCATAGTTCTTTGCAGATGTCTTCATTAGGCATTTTATCAGCACAGAGAATAGCTCACTCAATGACTGGGAGCTACCTCATACGGCCAGTAGTGAAAGACCACTGTCGTAAGATATTACTGTCAACACACATTGGTCGCCTTAGTCTTTAGGCGTTGAGGCTTTATTATGAGGATGAGAGATAGGTCGTAGCTTCCGGAATCTTGTCTTCCAGAGATGAATTTGTCGATGGATCTCTGCATCGTGATTATGACATAACCTTAAGTAATAATAAGTAACTTGTCGTAGGAAAATATTTTCGTCAAAAATTTCAACGACACTCTCCCCCAAGAACAACCGGCGTAGACAAGAGATAGGCGTTAAACATTACTTTTAACTTACCATATCCTTATCGCCTTTGGATGCTAAGGCGTATTGGGAGACACTGCCAGGTCATTTAAGTATATATGATATGGTGATTTAAATATATGAGTACAGAGTTTAAGTCCTCCAGAGACTTCATCTTGATGAATATGTTATTAGCAAATCGTAGGTGGGAAGTATCAAATACAAAGCGTATTTGATATTTTCCTATTATTATATTATTATAATGCGATTACGTTTAGAAAAACCTCAGTTACTTTATTCTCAAACTTTTTAATAATACGTAAGAAATTATTTCATGATTTTAAGACATTAAGTTAAAAAAATTAAAAAATAGACCATAATTTTAATGACTTTCCAGTAAATAAAACATTAACCGTTCAGCTTCTTTGACTCTTTGTCCGAAGGTAATAAGGTAAGTTAAGTTCTATCTTCACTTCCTTGCTTATCATTCTCCTAATTATTAAGCAATTGCCTTCGATGGACAGATACTTACACATTCACAGAAATACAGGTCTTAAAGGCTCTAGAGCTTTCTGACGGTTTGACAGCATTAATCAATAACCGTGTAACAGAAGACGAATATTTTTGTTTATCTTACCGTATCATGGTATAATTACATAACAAGTCAATTTATTTAAAAATAAAAGCAGATAAAATATTATCATAAACTGGTCAATTTAATTTAAACCTTTCCAGTTTAAAAGAGACATCAATACACAAGTTTAATGTAGTTATTGTGAAACATCGAATACCATGCATATTCGTGACATGTTGTTCATCAAAATTACCACGTATAGAAAATAATATGCAGCTAGTACCTAAAACTTGACTGTAATTTCATTAACAATAAAAATTGTAGTCTGCAGAAGGGTAAATGGACATTACGGACTCTTACAAATTACTAGTACTCCAATGTAGTTAGTTAACTTTAAATTTTAATTGTAAAACCAACCTGACTAAACAGATTAAAACTTTAAATAATTAATAATAATTAATTTGCAAAATTTAAATAATAATAAAATATTTACAAATTACCCGATATATCTTATAACACTATAGAACACTGTTACTTTTAAGCTATTTGCTTCTACCTGATCCAATTAAAATATGGAATTAATGTTGACAATATAACCCACTGTAAAGAAATTGTAAATATTTAATTACGAATCACACGCCTGGCATTCTTTTAATTATATTTTGCTGTCGACTAAATGAGGTATAGACCATAATTTTATAATTAACTAACGGCCCAAATTACCTAAAACAACCAGGAAATATCAATAACCAAACATTATTCCCATCATGTCTGTAGCATAACTTCAACCCAAGACTATCAACTTGTAAACAAGTTAAAAGACCCATGATTGAAATTTGTTACTCATTGTATCTTTTTAACATTTCACATTTCAAATTCTGACACTAAAAAAAAACTAAAAAATAAAAAAATATAAAAGTTTGTTTAAGGAATTATTATTTTCATTGCTAATTTGCTAAGGTACTCGTAAACTCAATGTAATAATTTTGTAGCACTCGAAAATACAAAGTGAGTCAAGAAGCTATAGGCAAGTTTGCATAAGATTACGTTACATTACTTTTAGCCTTATTTTCCCGAGCTACGCCTGTTTGTTTGCACATATCTATTATTCATTCATCACAGGGGTTCCTATAACATTTTCTATTATTTTCTGTCCCTTGCTACTCTTCTCGAGTTGGGATCCACAGTCTCTTTCAGTTCATCTTCCCACCTTGTTGCTTGTCTTCCCTTTTTTCTGTTGCCGATTCTAGGAAACCAGTCCGTGAGAATTTTGCTCAATTTCTCTTGATCGCTTCTTAATGTATGCCCTGTCCATCTCTACTTCATCTGGTCTATCTTTAGGAGTACTTCTTTTATTTTGATTGGTTGTATTCCTAACAATGTCCAATTTTCTTATACTTAATATGATTTTTGACAGGAATTGAGTCTCAGTGACTTTCCAAAAGGGCCCATGTTTCGCAACCGATTTATACTCAGACAAGTTATTGTAGACTTCATGATTTAATTTCCAGCCATTGGCAATACGTTTTCTTATTTTTTTGGTTGATTCATTGTTATCGTAAATTGGTAAATATTTGATCTGGGTAATTGTGCTCGTTTACGTATTTGAGCGTTAGTTTATAGATTTGTATATTCTTGCTTAAAATACAAAATATTATTTTTTTTTTACAGTTTATCGTACTTATTGAAATATTAAGGAGCCTAACTTTAAGTCAACTGTTATTACTTTAGTCTAAAGCAAGCTCAGTATAAATGGAGCTAGTCAGTCCCACGGAACCATTACAAACAATTCACCTTATTTAGCATTCCCAGCACACGGAGATATGCTTAATTAAAACAATTGTTTCATTAATAAACTTATTTAAGTCTTATGTTTAAAACTAATCTGGCATATGATAGAGATGGAAAACACTTCAAAAGTTTATTTCATAAATATTCGAAAGAATTTCTATTTGTACAGTTTAACAAAAAGAAAATGTTAATATTAAAGCGAATTTATTTTAAATATTGCCTTAAAAAAGTACTCTGATTTTAATCTTGTTGTAAAGTTTAATTATTATTGTTCTAGCGACTTTAATTTATTCGACAGAGTCTCGCTAGTAAATTTCATCATCATCATGATGTAATTAAAAAATATATTGTACCATATTTTTGATTATACCAGTATTTAGGTGGTAGAATCTCTGTTAGTACGGTCAGTGTAGGTAAAGTAACACAAGCCAACAAGAGCCATAACTAGTGTTATTACAAATGCGATCAGCAGCCTCGAGGGAAGCTAGTCCGCCAGCTGGCTCACTCCTTGGCGATCATGCCCTGTAAAAGGCAAGGAGAAGAAATTGTTAAACAATTGCGGAGATTAGTGTAATCACGAATCCTGGGCTAATAGTGTAGAGCGGTTTTGTGGTGTTTCTATTCAACAATTCTTGGGCAGAAAGTATCGCCTAGCATTTGGAAACCGTACTGGTCGTCTATTTTATATTTAAAGTTTTATATTTGCGACACCTTATTCGCTTTGTTTTGGCTTGATCAATTAATGAAAGACGTAATAACCTCTCGTTCAGGGACTAGGTACTCAATAATGCTCTTGTCAAAGAGAATATGGAAAAAATGGAGTTTTATATGTATAGTTAAACTGAAATATTTATCAAAACTAGAACAAAGTAAGTCCTGGTAATTATAAAAAAATACCAAAAACTATGACTGACTTCATATTGAAACTGTATATCACCATTTTGTGCAATATATTCACAGTTATCCACCATAACAGCATGTAATGTAAATGTGCTTGTAAATATCCCGCGATTTCTGCCACCACATTTTAAATCTCTAATATCTTTTAAAGTAATAACTTAATCGAAATGATGACATTTCGATTGATTTATTATACGTTTCATATACATACAATGAATTTTTCAATGCATTAACTTTATAGTAAACTTAAATTGTATTATCAAAAATCTCCAAAAATGTTTGCATTAAAATGCTTATTGCGGCTTATTCTAAAACATAGATATATGCATGAGTTGTTATTATTAACATTGTAATTTCCTTAATTTCTCAAATATCTATTGAACTACTTATTACACAATTATGAAAAAAATTGTACCATATGACAGCTAATAAATATCATTAAAAAAGGAATGAACAAAATCAGAGGACTAGGAGTGGAACAACAACAACATATAAAAAAACAATAAAAAATACGCTCCGAATTCAGTACCTCCTTTTTTAGGAGGTCGGTTAAAAACAAGGTATTATGACCTTCAATCGTATCGCTATGTTTTACTAAACTAAACGTAATAATTTTGGCTGAATTTCAGTTTTACGTGACTTTATATATAGATACCAGATCTCTTCGTGTTTGATACTGTTTAAATAGGCGTTAACTTAATTAAACATCGTTTCACAATGTCAAAAATGTCAAATAATGCCCAAAAATAAGAAGATATTTATATATTTTTTTCATTAAAGTAAGTAAAAATTTTAAAGATACTATACAGATTTTATGCTTTAGTTCTAGAAAATATCTTAAAATCGACCCCGATTTATGCTAAAGTATACTTAATTATGAAACAGGGTCAATTGATAACATGTTGAGGAGAGATAAAATTAAATATTTTTCTAATGAAATAACATGTTACGTCTCTAAGAATTTAATGGGATGACATTATCATTATTGAATAAAGGGCTTTTTTACGGGTTTTATCGCGTTTATTTTATATTTTAAATTCCCGGGTTTTCGAACACTTTCCAGCGGCCGTGGTCACGGTGTAGACACGCATAAACAAAAGAATAGATTATAGTCATTATTATTGTTATATTTTTACAAAGTCGAAGCCTGTTTTATTTAAGCTACAATTTACCCTATTAGGTATACCATGTAAGCGTACCAAATAAAACAGCAGAGTACTATAAAAATGCATTAGACTCAACGCCTTTAAAATGGATGTGACATAAAACTTCTGAGAAAGTTTAACTGACACTAACTGAAATGAACTAAAAACTCCCTGCAGCAATAATGTATTCAAGCGACTCACGCTGAGTGATAAATTGCGGAGTTTATATTGCTCTACATAAATACCACAGAGAAATAAAACTTTCATGATCATCACAGAATCCTGTATTTTCTTATTTACGTTTCTTTTTTTTTCTAAATGGTAAACTAAGCAAAACAATATGAGGTCATTTACATAATAAATATGCACTTAATTTACAGATTAGCACAACATAGCATGTAAAATTTGGTTTAATAAACAAATAAGGCTGACTTTATATTAAGAAGTGTAATTTAACTATTTGAATGTCTTCTGCAAACCAAGCCTAAAATCGTCTCGTCTGTCTTAGTAACTAAAATGACTATTAACTACTATGATATTCACACTTATTATATTCGATAAATTTCTATTTCTAACTTGTTATTACTGAACGATTACATGTCAAATTATAGTATAACTAAACTTTTACATAATTAATTCATCATCATCAGCCTGTGTCAGTCCACAGCTGGACATAGGCCTCCCCTAATACACGCCACCGCTTCCCGTCTTCGGCTATTTTCATCTAGCCCACACCGGCCACTTTGTAAATGTCGTCATTCCATCTTTCCGCAAGTCTCAGTCTCCACTCTAGAACTTTCCGACTCCGCCGGTCGTCAGCTCCTCGACTTATGTGACCGGCCCACTGCCACTTCAGCTTAATAATTGGGTGCGCTATGTCATTGACTCTGGTTCTCTGACGAATCACATCATTTCTGATGCTGCCCTATAGAGATATTCCGAGCAAAGTCCTTTCAGACTAGTCGTACCGTAAATGTCCAAGTTTCGGCACCGTCGGTCATGACAGGTAGGACACACTAACCGAAGACTTTCGATTTCAGGCACTGTGGAATGGGTGACGAGAAAACTCGACCAAGCTTATGAAAGTTTGCCCAGTCCAGCCGAATCCTTCTGTGCCCTCTTCTTCAAAGTTATTTCTAACTATTTGAAGCGTGTGCTCTAGATAAACGTACTTCGAAACCACTTTGAGGGTGCCATCGATTGTGATCGGTCCGAATCGGTCGAATCAACGTGCTGTTTGAACTTGCTTGTTTTACCCAAGTTCATCCGGAGACCGATCCGTGCAAAAGACTCAGCCAGGCTTTGCACCATTTTCTGCGGGTCCTTCCGGTGTCAGCCATAATGAAATTATCGTCTGTAAATCGCAGATGTAGCATTAACTAGCCGTTCACATTTATATCGTGTCCTTCCCAGTCAAGCGTCCGGAACATGTCTTCCGCCGCGACCGAGAGCAATTTCGGGGACATGACGTCTCATAGTGGCGGCGTCCTGCAGAGATCTCAGCATCCCGATATATCGCCAATCAATCTAGCACTGCTGTATGGACTCGAGGACAGACCAGGTCTCGATGGAGTCAAAAGCCTTCTCATAGACCACTAGTGCCACGCACAGGGGCTGGTTATACTCATGTGTATTCTGTATAACCCGGCTCACTGTTGGGAAGTGGTCTATGGTGATATAACCCCTCCGAAATCCGGCTTGTTCTCAAGACTGCGCTTCGTCGAGTTATCGTGCAAGATGATTTGAGATGACCTCGAAAACAACTTATAGACATGACTCAGGAGCAGTATTGGCTGATAGTTCTTCAATAGGGTTTAATCACTTTTTATGAAGAATAATACGAAGAAACCTGTGTGCACTGCCTCAGGAGTTCTCCGAAGGAGGCAGAGTTAAATAGACCGGTTTACCGGCGGCCATCAGAAGCTCCGTCGTGACTCCGTCCTCTCCCACGGTTTCCCTATTTTTTGTTGCTAGGTTGCTCAAGAGCCCTCTCGATTTCGTCTCCTGGAAGAATTTTTGGAAGATCCATCGACACATGGTGGGTAAAAGTAGTTCGAGAATCCTTCTCATCCGGCTCTGGGTGCGCCCAGTGCGACGCGTATTACCAGCTTTAAAAGCTTTCAACCTCCGAGAGAACCTCTGGTTTCAGAGCGACTACTTCTCTGCTTTCTTTGGTCAACTTCGTTAGGTTTTTTAACTATAAAATGCGATTTGTTTGATTACTAAGTAAAAGATGACGAATTAGATGGGTCCTTTAAACCAAACCGGTTTTTGATGAATTAATAAGCAATAGTATGAACCCTTAAAGGATAAAAGTTATTTAAATTGGAATTTACGCAAATCAAGCCTCTGGCTTAAGCTAGTCTTGTTTATATTTAAAATGTGAAAGTTTTTAGGCACGTATTTTTGTAATCAATTAGTGTAGGCGTCTTGTAGACTAAAGTCATAGTAGGCACATTGGTTATCGATTATTAAACGAAAACTGCAGTTGAAACGGAAAAATTAATTTACTGCTTAAATATTTTCAATTTATGTTTTCTACCAAATCTAAATATTATTTCTGAAAGAAACATATTCACTTTTAGAAATAAAAACAGTATTTATTACTATGTATATTAATAATAAATATTGTCTATTTATTTTAAATATTAGGTCGCCACAAAAGGATTATACTTGAAGAACGCCATCTAACGCAGACATATGAAGACTAACGTGCGTAAAATTACTAAAGGCAGATTTTACTGTTATTAGGTAATACCTTAGATGGCGCTAATTTATAAACTCAGCTCATACATAATTTTAATTAAGGTATATATAATTTTAATTGATACTTCATCCCATATTTTATAATTTAATAATCAGATAATTAATTTGAGCATTTTTAATGTACGTGTCAATACAATTTCAATTAAACAAGAGTTGTTATATTCTAACGTTGCTACTCAACGCTAGATGGCAAGAATATAAAACGTTAATGTTAATGTTAGAAGTGCCAAAAACAACATGAGATTTGTTATCTTTACTTAAACTATTTTAGTGTTGATAAAGCTTTTGAGTTCTTACATTAAATATATGTTTCATGTCATTGGTAGAAAGTCTTCATTTTTCAAAAATTCATTACAATAATCGTTTCAACACGTAAACTTACGCTGAAGGGCTAATATTAACTGTAAAAACAGAAAATTAAACAATGTTTTATTACATAAATAAGGAAATATCAGATATCAGACTCAGACAGTCGTGGATGCTGTTGGGTTAACTAAATCGCATCTATCCTAACGAGTGACGACAAACGGGGCCGACATTCCATGCTATGCGTGATCCGACCAATTATAACACGGGCCAGTAATGCGGCCGTATAATTTACAAAATGACATTCCGACTCCCGATACATATCATTAATGGGGTTCGTGGACGAAATTACTGAGGGAAATTACGAGGGCTGGGAGTGCTGGCACGCTGGCGATGCTAATGACGTGAACGCTATTAGTCCTCGAATCGAAAGGGTCAAGAATGGTCCGTTTATCTGCTACTGAGATGGTGACATGATCTGAGATCTTAGTAATATAATGGGTAGCAAAATGAAATTAAGAAACTAGTACAGCAAAATGGAAAAATGTCATATAATGCGTCTATCGATTTAGAACTATTAAAAGAAAATTAGTTGAACATGAAGTTAAATGTAAAAGAAAATACAAAAAATATTGTGTACAAAACTGTTTTACATAAACGTTTACATGATTTATTTATATTCATCGCATAGTTTATGAGATAATATTTTAAGATGTTAAAAAAAAACTTGTTAAAATTACTTTCGAAGACTGCAATTCAATGAATTATCAATAATAGCGCCTGGAAACTTTCTGAGATTTTATTACGAATTATCACGACAAGATATCGCTTAGATAAGGAAAATATCTATTAATAATGGAAGAAGTTCTGTCATCAAGCAAATTTTTCTAATCATTTTATTATTATTTTTTAATAATTTTAGCTATAATCGTATGGTACACATTTGTCATGATAATTCTGTAATATTTAACACCGATATGGTATTTACTTTATCTAGTATAATAACAATAATGTCCTTCTAGTCAATTCCTTCTACAGTCAATTATTATGGGCCGATCTATATAAGAAATCAGCCAACTGCGCAGGAGATATTATAGAGCACAAATTTATGCGCAAACACAGGTGCACTCCCTACTTTTTTACTCTCATAGTTCGATGGGACAGAGAGAGATCAGGCTTGGGACCGACTTTTTACATGCCCTTACGATGCATGGACCATCTTACTTTACAAGCAATCTGGGATGAGCCCGCATTGTCCTAACCAACTAGGAAGCAACAATGAAAATGTGTTGAATCCCCGCAATGTCAATACCCACGAACTCTGATTACTAATCCACACGCCCTTACTACTAGGCTCCACTGAACTACACTAGGAACTACTCGTAGAAAGTTGTATATAATGTACGTTATACTTACTATTTCCTAGTCTACACCTTGTTGTCAGCAATTAGTTTCTGGAAAAGGTTTAAAATGTCATATTAAAATTTTTATATAAAGTACAGTTTACACCTTTCCCAGCAGCTTAGCAGTAAACTAAAATTATATTGCATCTTTGCTTACGCATCCGCTTAAATTTTGCAACTTATAACATTTCATTGTTCATGTTATTATTTTCTAATCGATGAATTCTCCAATTTTTTAATTTTAAAAGTTACGTTACTGTCCTAACTTTCACTTAGCCTTAACTGTAACTCAGTTAAGCGTATGAAAAAGCTGTTTATGGTGCGATTGTCTGTGCTTATTTACAAAGATCAGAGGCGGCGTGAGACGGTATATAATTTAGCGCCTGGGCGTTCTCGCTTGGGGGAGCAATTTCGCATGTCATTAACTACAGAAAGCTGGGCGCACATTGGCAGAGATGGAAAGGCGGACCCTTTTCAGATATGGCGGCGGTTGCCAAGGCAGCGATCTACGTCCGATAATTTTAGTCCTTTTGGTCAATATAAGTGTCAGCTTTAAATATGAAAATTTCACGAGAAATTAGGTAACAGTGGAGCAGTATCAGATTTTGAGATACGAATTATAAGCTAACCTACGATGATCTAGATTTTAACGTAATATTGTTAACTTCAAATAAACAATCGACAGACGGGCGAAATATTGCCGCAATAAACGGCATTATTTTTTTACGGTACATTATTTAAATCTTTATAAATTATAACTTCAATGATAGTCTCATTAAGAAACTATACAAAAATAATGGCCCAAAATTCAAATGTAATTTTGTTTAACTAGTTACAAATATTTATCTCTATAAAAATATGCTCCTAAATCAGCAACATAACCATGTCTACAAAACACTTCTGAAGTCATAGATACATTTCGAGATCTAATATGCAATCTAGCAATTGGCATTTGTTTTTTAATTTGATTACTTAAAATCTTTATTTTTCGTATGTTTCTAAAAAATTGCCTAACGTAATTTAAAACAGCAATACATGCAACTAAAGATATACAAAGACCAAATTTTAATTCGACAAACAACAAAATGTAATAATAAACAACTAGCATAGTAATCTACAGACATTTGTAATCAATGTGTTAGAAATAAAAAAATACACAACTAAACCATTCATGATATCAATTAACCCCACTGTTCGGTAGAAATCGATTTTACAACGCATTGAACTATCAATCAAAAGTACGTGACCTACAAAAGTTAATTCACTTTTACTAATACAGCGTCGTAGACAAAAAAGAGCATCAGCAGACAGTGTGACGCCTCAACGAAAGTGAATCTATATTTCCCAGAAGCCATTATCATGGAGGCCGTATTGTTGTTCCGATGATGAGATGTTTTCAAACCAAATGTTTAAACGCGACGTACTTATGCATTGACCCTTATCATTGCAGCAATTGTTTATACAATTTAGCCATATAATTTACGTGAATGAAGTGTAGCTGTACAACTCATTTGGCGCCAAAAATCGAATACTCTTATAGGTTAAACATCGCGTGGGGATTAAAATGGCCGAGGTTCGCCAATAAAAACGCGTTTGTGTTTAGAGCCTTTAGTCTTTGGCATTAGGTTTGTTTATATTTGTTACGATTATTAATATTTTATACCACAATAAAGATGAATTTCTGTTGTATCTTGCGTGAGTTGTTAAAAATCCACAAATCTTCCAAATTGTTAATTTTCTAATAGCTTTACGCACGAGTTTTGTTTCTTTTATTATTATATTTAACACTTCTAACTTACTGATTTTGTTATGAGGTTTATTTATTTAGATTTTTATACTAAGTATACCTTAACTCCAATAGAATATTCTGCCAGCCAACCTTCGGGTAACGCACAGACAACTTTAGAGAGATAACGCATTTCATATAAGGACTAGAGGCTGTATGAAAAATGAGATGTGCAAGAAGTTAGAACGGTAAATACGGCGTTAAAGTAGATGAGTATGTATCGAGCGAAGTTTTTTGTTGATGACTTCAGATTTGTATTATTAAATAAAATGACTTTACGACTTTTATTATTATTAAGTCATTTTATTTAATAATGTATGATATTCGCGTAAACAATAGAAATAATTATTCACATCTGTATTTAACAAAAAATCTATAAGACGTGTCATAACGACGACTCGTTAAATTGATATGATGACCGTAGGACCTATTATTTTCTGCACAACTCTTGCTGTTTGATTGTTCTAACTTATTGTTTTGTAGTTAAAGTGTAGTTGTAGCAATATTTTGTAGTTAAAGACTGAATGAAATGTCACAATTATCGCTGTAAAATTTGGACATGTAAATACAGTTAAGTCTACCTTCCTCGGATTGCATTATATTATTGCTTAGTCCTTATTAATGAGGTGATAGATTAAAAATTTACTTGATCTATTTATAACGTAATCAGTGGTTAGCGGTTTCTATGGACAAATACATTTTTAATGCTGGAAAATCTGAAGATAAAAAAAGGGAATCATTACTGAACAATCGACAATAATTGCTTTGCTAAAAGTCAATTACTTATACCCCTAATACCAATGAAATCATCTACTAGGATTATAGAAGAGTCATAACAAATACAAAATTAAACAAAGCCGCATCAAAGCCAATGGATTCCGTTTTCTCACGTAACGTATGCACGAGCATTAATTCACGCGGACACTTACATGACAAACTTGGTCAATTTATGGCAACGGAGAGAAAAACAAACCTCAACACGAGCAATTACATATTAACTATCCCTCTAGGTTCTGCCGAAGTATTCCAGGCCGAGGGTAATTTGGCCGTCTGGCGGACAAACGCTTTTTACGCGAACCTTTGTCCAAGTATGCTGTTACAATTAGCCCAGCTAGATGAGGATTCCGCGATGTACCGATGCGCTCCAATTGTCAATGATACTGCCCATCTGCCATTATTTTGTCGATGTAAAAACGTTAACGATGATTGTTAAGGCATATCTCGCTGATCGCATCCGATCGGCCTGTCCGTGTAAACTTTATGAAGTATGCACCTCCGCGCGGAGGTATGCACCGATGATTAATACCACTGTGAGTTGATGCACGCAACTGGCTCAGATTATATCGATGGCCCTTGTTTGTTTTTAACTTTTCTGCTTTTTACTATAAATAAGTATCCTCAATAATAAATTAAAAAAAAAAAAATGTAAAATATTCTCAAATAGATAAGGATAATAAGCCCATTGATTTAATTGTAAGCAAATGGTGTTTGTAAAACGTTTATGTCGTTTTTGCCTTAGACTTAGTTGTGTAATATTCACTGAAAAGAGTCTAAATCATTTGCAATTCAAAGTATTCAAAGTCAAAATCAAGTTTTTGAAGACGCATTTCGAGATAATAACTTTGCTACTGCGAATAGCTTATCACGTATAAAATTGTCAACCATTGTTTTTCCTATTGCTTGACATGCAACTTTGAGTCTTTATATACATAAAGTTTGTTAAGGTAGATTTTTTCTTAGTAGTATAGGTCGGCAACATATATTATTTTAAAGCTTATTATAAATTCGAGACTTAAATACAAGTCTTTGGCATCTAGGAACATCTAACGAATTTCTTAAAGGCTGCTTATCGTATTCTTTGATTAAGGTCTGAAATATTCCGTACCTAAAATAATGTACTCGTTAAGGGAACATTTCTCATTTATAATTCATGCTATAAATTAACAAATTAAACATTATTTTAAGACGGCTTTATGTGATTAAGGTATTTGTTATTCACAGAGACTTCAATAATTACTATATATACAAAAGGAGTACTATTTCAAAGCAGTTTTTTACAATCCTATATAATTAAATCAAGTTAGCTCATTTAAATCTAAATTGTATTTAAAATATCAAAATAAATAAATGAGTCCTAATCTTAAAAACAAAAACAAAGCTTTTTGATGCATTTTGCATTGGTGAGCTATTGTATTGCGTTTAAACAATTAAACTACAATTTCGTGGACGGCATGATATTAACGATATGCATCAAGACCTTTAACTGACCCCATTAGCTGACCCGTAACATGGCTAGCGTGCATGGCATTTCCTACTGCACCTAGTGCATTCTGTTCCGCGATTCCCACTGACCGTGCAGTAGCTAACTAACCATTAAAATCTGAAAATTAAGTTAAGAATTCTTTTTTGAAAATTTACTTCTAAAATATTGTAATGGATTTTAAAATAAACTTATAATTCAAACCTTGAGTGAGAAGTTTTTAATTCGGAGGAGAAATAAGTGGAGCTATAAAATATTTAAAGGTGAGTAAATATAAAATTCTTGCACTTTTAGCTTCAGAATATTTTTTAGGCATTTTTGATATACTTATATAGATTTGTGTTCTACTAGTGTTCTTATTGGTATATAAGTTCCAAAATTAAATTTTTCGAAATCTGTAAAGGATATTTTACAAACATTTCCTTCAAAAGTCGTCCAAATAGCTAAAAAGAAAATGTAGTATAGGAACGCCCTAATAAGGCGTAGTTAAAAAGTTTCCTCACAAAGTAAACAATCTGTTATTTGATATATATAATAATCGCGTAAATAAGAGAAATAATCTGTTACTGTTCATTTATTCAGGGCCCTTATAATATTTACAAGTCTAAAGATGATAGGTCTCTTTTTACAAGGCTCCATCTGGGAAAGAACCAGCGCGGTGTCTGTTTCTGCTACAACCCAGCAGTGTATAAACACAGCTGTCCTCAGGTTAGTTAAAATTTAAGTAAACGAGAAATAACATCTTATGTCCCTAGTAGGCTGCTTGGTTTCCTTTTTCCCATGTCTAAAAATACTACATTAGGTTATTATTAGTTTCTCTGTTAGACAGTCTGTATAGCCAATAAATCTTCTGGCATTAACGTAAATCTAATCTGCCTATCAAACAATAATGATGTCATTGAAAGTTAAATGTTAGACTTTTACGTTGATATGCAATGTTGATATTTTTGTTTGTATTAATTTAATTATTATTTATTATAAAAAATGTTAGTTCGTACGATTTTGAGTATATGCATCGGTTTAAAAAATACTTTATATTTTAAAGGTCGCATTCCAAAGGAAGTGCCATGTGAATTTCAGAAACATTTTTTTACAACATATTTTATGTTTTTATTCTTGTATTAATGGTTTAGTCCAATAAGATTCGAAATAATATAAAAAAAAACGTAACCTGCAGTAACGCCGAAGCATCATACTCCGGCGTTTGTAATAATGAAGTGTAACAGAGTTGTCAATCACTGAATAACACCTAAATTCTTTGCATTTCTTTTTTAAAGGCTTTGTCATATACGTCAGTCGGACCGGCCACCGACCAGTCAATTTATAAAATCACTGTGCATACGCTTCGTTGCCTTGGTGGTTGCCTTGGTTACCCTATCATGGGTTATTTTTTTCATTTATTCCAATACTAATTTGGCTAGATTACAGTTTTAAATGCCCCACTCATTTTACATATCATAGCGCAGAAATAATACAAAAGGAAATGCTAAAGGGTATCATAAAATATTTTGTGGTCATAAGTTTTTTCAAATGAGCTTGTTGCTATAACAAACCAAATCAATATAAAAACCGGTATCAAATGATGCTAGAGAACTGATTCCGGTTACTACAAATTTAGTAAACGATTAGAATAGTGTGCTATTCCCTTTGTTCTTAACATCAAAACTGGTCCTCGTTGGAATTTATCACTGGTTTTTGAATTCAGACACGTTACGTAAAGAACAAGTTTCTAAATATTTATATTTTTGTGCCTTAGTCATATAATCTGCCTCTGTAGCCTAGTGGTAAGGGCGTGTGCTATAGAAACTGGAGGTCGTGGGTTCGAATCCTACGGGACTTAACAAATTTTCTTTGTTGTTTACTAGTTGGTTAGGACAATATGAGCCGATCACCCAATTGTCTGAAAAATAAGATGATCAGTGCGTTGTATGGGCATGTAAAAACTCAGTCCACCCACCAACCCGTATTGCACCAGCGTGGTAGGATACGGTCCAAAAACCTCCTAAATGGAAAAGGTGTGTATTGGGGGAGGCCTATGTCTAGCAGTGGCCTAACACAGGCTGATGATGATGACGATGATATACAATCTGTCTATATTAAGGATCAGATCAAAATCAGGAATAAAAAAAATTGGGACGCACACACATTGGTACCGAAATAATATTTTGGGTAGATAAAATCATAGGGTTAATTGTATTATAGGACAGTTAAAATTTAGAATTAGCATGATATGTAAATAATAATTTTAAAGGAATATTATTCTATGGAAGCGGTAAGCACGAAAGAAATGACAGGCGAAAAAAACCAGCCAAATCCAACTTGGACTCGTTTGAAGGGTTTTCTAGAATAAAATATAAATAAAATAAACACTTCAATTGTACGAAAGCCCCTTTAAATATTAATTTATTTTTTAAAGAGTCTAATATAATTTAATATCAGTAAATAATTTAAGCTATATCTCTTGCCATTGCTAATATAGAGCATAAAAAATTATGTATGTTGTATGAGGTATCTATTTTATTTTTTTATTTAACTTTAACTGTATATGCTGTCATGTCATGTCATGCTATCACCAGATGAGAAATAAACGAGTGGAAGGACGGACAGCAATGCAAAGGGGGTCAGGACCCTATACTAGACCAGCCTTTTTTTATATAACGAACGTTTATAGGTTAGCACCTCAATACGGCACAAAAAAACACCAACAACAATATTGTCATTGTTGTTCTGTCTTATAGAAGACCGGCTGTTCAAGCATGATTATTTTCCATCTTGATTATTATATTGCAAGGCCTCCACGTCATTCGAAGTCACGCTTCCAATAAACATCTCTTCGCTACATATGTGCAATTTATTATAGTACGCATTAAAAATTCAATACGTTGTATATGGTTATATTTTTCTAAAGTAGGCTGCAAGATAATAAGCTTAGACCTATATATTTCGCTCTTTTATGTCTTTAGACAAATCAGAATATTTGTTCAAATTTTCCTGTAAATTATTGAGAAAAGAAAAGAAGAGACACGCAAATCGGGCAAAACATCTTAAAACTTGCAATATAAAACCAACAACTCACTACTCCTTAAAGACCTTCAGGTGGATTTGCGATCGAGATTATGTTAGCATAACGTTTTTCCTATCAGCTGTCTTCTTATCATTAATCCTTGCAACGTTGCTGTATCGTTGTAAAAATACACTTCTTCTTTTCACTTTTATATAATACTAGCTTTGCCCAGCGTTGTTACCCGCGTGGTAATTGTATTTTGTGATAATAATCTTTACCCATTATAATTATTTCTTTTGTTTACACGAATACAATATATGTATTATTAGTCTACCCCGTGACCACCGCCGCTGGAAAGTGTTCTAAACGTCGGGAATTTAAATATGTAAAATAAACGCAATAAATTCCGTAAAACGTAATTTTAGTTACCCATTATATTTACATAGTTTAAAACAAAGTTGCTTTCACCGTCTGTCCGTCCCTAAATACACTTAAATCTTTTAAAATGCGCAATGTGATTGGACTATTTTTTTATTACAGTGAATTGAGCTTTATATTCTTAATAGATGCATAACATTGCTGAAAGACTAATAAATTTAATGGTTTCTTTTGCTGCAAATAAACACTATTATTTGCGCTTACATCTCAAACGCTGGCTGGGAGATAAATCGAAACAACGTACTACAGTTTTTTACACCTTAAGATGGTCACATATAAAACCACTATGCGATATATCTGTTACTTGAGGATAACTCATAATAAAAAAAAATTATCGTTTACATTTTACAAGAGAAATATATCTAATATGCGATGTTATTTTAAGCAATACAGCATTAATACTCATTCAATTAAGTACCTTAAATACATTGGACGTTTAATATAGATCAATATAGCCCTTTACAGGCATCATCAGGTTTAGTAACCGGGCGGGTCGCTATGATGTTACTAAACTACTAGTAATACTTAAGCAGAAGTACATAGTAGCACTTCAGATATAGCTTACATAAAGTTGTGTCTCAGTATGTCAATTTATTTTTTGTATGGTCCTTTTTACGTATATATGCTGCGATACTGAGCATGTTGAGTACCTACTTATTTCTCTAATTTAGCATAAAATGAGTGTCATAGACACCTAGGAAACAAGGCTATAAAAGGCCTAGACCAAACGATATAACGTGATATTTTTTTAGTTGCGTTAGAGTAAAGTTTATCAACACATTATTTTATTAAACACGTTAATCACAATACACAACATAGCCCTTTAAATTTATTTATTTATTTATTTATATGTGTGTCTGTTTATAGACATATATATTAACGAATATTTCTTATGAAAGCATAAAATTTAATAGTTTTGAATAAGAGGAAATTGCAATGTACATTTTGAAGAATTTTTAAATTTATTGTCGCTTGTTATCTGTCGTATCTATATGGTATTAAGATTAGGCCATATGGCTCAAAAGGCATTAAGCGGGCTGATATGACCAACTTTTGGGTTACGTCAAAAATAACAGAATATATATTTAAGTTTTATAATCGGATGAACTTCAACACTAAAAATGTTATCGAGAATGACTTAAATAAAATAAAAGTTCTTCTACTTTTTTTTTAAACCTCGTCGTACCCCTTATTTCAACTGGGACATTAGTTTTTGATTACAAAGTTGAATTTTAATGAAGTGGTATTATTAATGGTTATAAATGACGCTTGAAATGTTTGAATTTGTGCTACAGAGACTTCTAATATATGCAAAAAGGTGCGACGAATAGATCATAAATTATTCTATTTTTTATCTTAAAAAAACGCTATCAATATGCAACTGATTAACTTTTTTCTTATTTTAGAACATGTTTCTATTAGTTTTAGTTTAAATTTCGTTAAAATTACATCGATATATGCCTCCGCAATGCCTCTATCACTTTAAGTTGCGTAAATAGGTATGTTGCACGTTGATTTAATTAAATATGGGTTCCTTGGACTAGAATCTAAGGTAACTTGAAAAGAGCTAAAAAGTAGAAACATTTAAGAAATACACTAATTTATTTATTTTATTATTCGATTACTGTACATATTAAATCCAATTTATTTTAAATTTTATCCGGCTTTAACTCTTCAATGTCCATAGTGTCGCAATAATTGATGCTTACCTCCATGAGACACTAAAAATCATCAACATCATCATCATGAGCCTGTATAAGTCCACTGCTGGACATAGGCCTCCCTTCACGAGAGGGTTTATGGACTGTATCACACCACGCTGGACTAATGCTGGTTGGTGGGTAGACCGACTTTAAACACTGAAAATAAACACGATAAACCCTTAAGAAAGTGGATTTAATGTAAAACACTAGACTCTATTGTCGTGTATATCAAATTGAAACTAAGCATGTTCGTGCAATAATACTTTGTGGATAGATATGAAACAGTTTAAATAACTCTAAACAGTTCTGGAAGTTCTATTATCTTCAAGTAACATTGAATCTTATTTTAATCCAATCTTGATAACGCCTATGGTTAACTTTATTCTATGGATGAATTAGTTTTCAGTAATTGTGAAGGAATTCATCATCATCATCAGCCTGTGATAGTCAACTGCTGGACATAGGCCTCCCCTAACAGACCCCTATCCATTAGGGGGTTTTGGACCGTATCCCACCACGCTGGTCCAATGCGGGTTGGTGGTGGGTGAAGGAATTAAAAACATAATATAACCATGACTGACATAGTATATCGACATTGACCAAATCATCGTACTTTTCAACCGACCAGGTAAAGTTGTTACCGCACAAGATTCAAACCCTGGATTCTGTTTTGCAAAACAATAGTATACTATATACAAAACTACTAGGCCGATCAGGCAGTAGCAAGTAGATTGAAGAATAGATATGAAAGATTCTACATCATAATAAAAATTATAAACATTTTAAGATGCAAACCCTTTCTATTCAATCGGGATACTTAATTGTCACACAGTTTTATGTATTAGAAAAATTTCCACGAAACGACTTACGAATATGGTCGTATGAATCAAATTAAGCTTTGAGAATTCGGGCATTTAGTTTTATACGGATGTTAACGCGTAGGGCAAATAATGGTATGACGTGTTGTTTCCTTGTTCTTTTTTTCAGCCGGTCTAGTGAAGACGGACTTATATAGTGTGGCCTTGTAAGGCCTCGTGTAAACGTTAGGACTGTAGCAACTTGATACTTGTATTTTTATATGCAAAAAAAAAGTCATTCAAATTATTTGAAGATTCAAATGTGAAAGTTTTTCTGCCCAAAAATCGAACTCATTGCCATCGGTCCGTAAAGGAAGTGCCATTACCAAGTGGCCGCAGAGGCTGTCTATAAATATCATTATGGTTTTTCCTGTCACTTCTAAAATTTCTTTTCAGACATAAAAATATTTGAGACGGTGTAAACCATTATTTTCATTGATAATTCGCAAGGCACAACAAATAAGTGATTAAGTTTAAGAGTTTATTACTTAAACAATTTTGTAAATATTCATATATGATACAATAACTCCGCAACAACAACATATATCGACAAAACAATCCGATCACGTTGTATCAGTAATTACAAAACGATTACGCGGATGATGCGCGCATCAAGATTGTGCGATCGCAGTCGTTCGTACTAGCTCCTCGACTATTATACACAGGCACCGAAAATACATCGACACTCGGTGGGTTACCGGTAGTGAGCGCGCGAAAGGCCCACTCGACTCTCGCGTTACGCAACATTCGATTCAGATTCGAGATTATTGTCGATAATAGCCGGTTTAGACGGCGCTTTTCGCGGTCGAGATAGACGCGTAGTATAATTCCGACGGGCGTGTTAGTGTTACCGTGATAACGACCGGCACCCGACGTTCGCCGGCATTCCGTTTCGACTGTACAGCGTTTCTAACGCGTAACGACCCCGCGTTTTCGAATTTTTGAACGTCTTAATTTTTAACATCACATAAATCGAGTTGTCACTCAAGAATATCGAAGAATCTGTGATATAATAACACGGGTAGGGGTATTAAGTCGAAGTAAACTTGTAAACTCGCGTCATCAGCCCTTTATCTGATACGGCGCGTCGATAACAGCACGAAGAGAGTGCCAAGTGAAATTTGACAGGTAAGGGAATTGTTGCTAAATT
Source organism: Lamproptera curius (assembly GCA_029286875.1). NCBI lineage: Eukaryota > Metazoa > Arthropoda > Insecta > Lepidoptera > Papilionidae > Lamproptera > Lamproptera curius. The sequence goes on along the minus strand of JAGSMT010000093.1, from coordinate 161,070 downwards.
GACTTTAATTAAATTAATTTTATAAGGAACATTTTCGAAAACTGAATGATGTATAATTTTAACAGATTCGATTAGTTGAGTTTCACAATATGACAATTATACGATCATTAAAGTTGACAAGCATTGTAAAACTATCCTTATTAACTTATGATAGTGTACATAATCGCGTAAATAAAATATTTATCAAAACACAATGGTATGCGTGTCTATATTACAATATACATTATAAAAACTAATTGCTTGGTAATCAATAACGGCAGTATTGATTTTTAATGTATGAATGAAGGAGGTGAGTCTGCCGGTGAAAACTAGACGTTTGCTATCATAGCAACGTTGAAACCGGCGCAGGTTATCAGGGTTATTTTATCAATTTCATTAAAAATTAAATAATTGTTGTATTTATCTACATATAAAACAAGTATTTAATTATGGGTCACGACTTTCGCAAGTCGTCTAAATTGACCAACGACTAATTCACACTGACAATAAACAATTCAATGTTGTAATAATGAATATTTTACTGCTATTGTTATGCTGGTTTCAATGACAATACTGCAGACTATACTTCCAATCTAAAGAAATTATGGACTTGTTATGAAGAAACTCTACCGATATAACTTCTGTAAACCATATTTAGAGTTTTTTATTACTATTACCTCCTTTTCCGATTTTTTGGATACATAAAAAAGTATTGTATTTTTTATGCAGCGCCCTTTTGTTGGCATGGATTGTAGATGGTCGTGTGCAAATATTACTGTTTTTGTATGTTTTATAAAAATAATAGTTGTACACGATATTATTATTCGTTAGGACTTCTAGTCATTAGTACTCTCTCAATATCTTTCTGAAAAATGTAATTATAATTTCTAAACTTGAGATACATCTTATTTATAGAGGAAAATTGCTTCGTTATCTTTGAGTTATAATCGGACGATGGTATTATGTTTAATCTTAAGCTTATTTTTATAACAGTACTTTGATAAAAGAAATTGTACCGTTCAAAGTGCATAAAATTTGGTGTAACAAATGTGTTGACTAAAAGTCAACGATAGTTGGTTTTTAATAATGTTCATTGTTGATTTATCAAAAATGCATGCTTCAACGATAAAATTGTAAAAGAATTACATAACAGAAGAAAAACCAACAATACTAATGTAAGATACATAATTCAATACAGAATACAAAAAAAAAGTAATCACTGACTAAAAAGCGACAAGACTCTTAGGACGTTCACCCGTTCCAGCCGTTCATTATACTTATTAATAATCGTTAGCTCGTGCTAAGAATTCCGCTGAGCAACACGAGATCGTATATTTCAAATGTCAATCTGAAATAAATTAGACCGACTTCCCAAAAGAACTTTTTATATACATGTCTTACTCCGTACATATTGTACTACGCTCCTAGAGCTTCTATTTTGATCATTCTTCTGGTAAATTATAACTAGTCAAAAATGATGGCTGAAATTTAAGAGATAGACGAAAATAACGTTCTACATAATTTTGCGTCTTTTAATGGTCAACAAGAAAATTCGTAAATCCATAAATCCATATATTAGCAATGACACACATTAACTACTTTTTCGTAAATATATTTAAAAATACGATAAGACATTTTTAGAGCGAAATTAAGACACAATGTATTGTCTTCTTATGCAAATAAATGCATTAAAAATATTGCACTTCATGTTATTTTAAACCGGTCTTTGACGACATGTCGATTTAATGCATAGCTTAAAATTTCATAGACTAGCTGTTCCCCTCGACTTCGTCCGCGTGGAGTAGAAGAAGCGTCCGCGAGGTGTATTGCAATATACTTGTGTATATTATAATTTAAACGAGATTTTTAGTCATTGTATGTGCCGATCATTAAACACAATTTTTTTTAGCTTTTGCTTTGACGATGACGAATTCCCATAGTGACTTTTATCCCTATTTCAAACCATAGTTCATCCCCTTACAGTTTGAAACTACAAAATTGTTAAAAAAATACCACTAATGATTATGACAGTCATAAAAAAATAATGCCGAATTAAAAGAATAATTTGTGAATTTAATTTTTTTAAAGATATTGATAAAGTGAATGTGATGAGATGTTATCGGAAAAGGCGTGGCAATATTTATGAATTTTGAAGATAACAGAATAAAAAAGACGTATTTGCCTTTTTGACTGACTTCCCAAAAGAAGGAGGTACGGTCTTTTTTAAACATGTTACTTCGTTGCTCCGCTCCTAGTGCTCCGATTTTGTTCATTCTTCTTGTTTAAAATGTTATTAGCTTATATTTGGCCGATGGAGGTGATTAAATAATTTTGTTATAAGTAGTTTAATAGACATTAAAGAAATAAAGAACATTTCGACGTCTAAAATTACAACCTCGTGCGATCAAAATGCAAAAGCTGCTTAAATCATAAGAGAAATACTTAAATTATGTTTTACACATCTTTAAATGTTCTATAATAAAGTCTGCAAACGCATTTATTACCTACAATAGCCATTTGAATGTAAAACAATAGGGCAAATTCAAACTACATTAAAGGAAATATAGTCTAAGTTTACATAAAAGTTAATACGTTTATAAAATCCTTCATTCTATGTCTATAAAATGTGTTATAGACAACATTTTAATTAAATGAAAACATTACAAGATATTACAAATTTAAAACGCACTGGCAAAAATCGCGAGCCTATTTCGTAAAAATGTTGTTACCTGCTTGTACAGCGTAAAATAGTTATATGCTGTTTGAAATCTATGGTATTGGCCCTTGCTTTACAAACCGGAAATTGTTGGTTTAAATCCCCAACTGGGTTGCCATTGTTTGTTGGGGTTGAATTTACGCCGATCAAATTACTTAAAAAGTAAGATGGTCCACGCATCGGATGTCAATGTAAAAAGGTGGTCCCGGAAATTATGTTGACAACTTATTTTGCAGACGTTATAAGATGTCATTGCCTTCAAATTTGCTGACAACTAATCTAGCTATCGAATGCACCATATAAGGTTGCGGTCACCCCGGCAAAAACTGTTATTCATGTAATTGAGATGGATTACGAGCCGACTCCATGATGATTTGGGAAAATAGGCAGGAGACATAATGAATTTGTTAAAAATTTAAAGCGAAACCATAAAATTTTATCCAGCTCCATATATGATTACAAGCGTGAGTTTGACGAGTAATTGTGACTAGTGTGAATCAAATGACACACACTCGCACGTGTCAAACGTATTACATATCATGAAAACACAATCTACAGAACGTAAATTTCATATGTTTTGGTTCATTATTAAGCTAATAAAAATCTACTGTATTTTAGTTCGCATTAAAAGATAGTCAAGTGAAATGTATGAAAATCAGCTCTATATACAAAATCTAGAAAAGTAATTTTAAAAATGTTTGAAAGATTATAGAGTTGAGTTTATTATGTTAACTTTATTTGAATCATTTATTTATTCAAAGCAAACTCTTGTTTTATCGATGATGTTTATTTGTAAAAAAAAAACTGCAAGGACAAAGTTTAATTTATTCAATGTGAACATTGTCAGTTTACCATCACGCGGTTATGATATTTACAAAGACGTTGTGTTACACAATCGTATATTACATGTTACCTTTCGTTATACAATACTCAAGGTTCATGGCAAACACAGTGGCCTTAAACTTACACAGTGTGTTCCAAGTAATTTATGTCTATCAAATAATATTTATGAGAATGACTTAATGAGTAAATGTGGTCAGTTGTTATCAAAATAACAATTTAACTGTTTTAATTATATGTGGATATGTTATTACCCTTTTTGTTAGAAAGCCGACCCTAGATAATTAAAAAAATTGTTTAGGAGAAAAAAGAAGTTATTTCTTATAAGTTCGTCTAAATTTCGTTACAAACGAGTATGGTATATTTGTTCACAAAGTATTTTTTCTCTAGCAAATATAAGTTAAGCAAATAGTGTGGTTTCTGCTTTTCTATGTCAAGAGTACAACCAACAAAAGACTGTAACAGGAGTTGTTACTTCTTATGAAAACTTGTCTTAAGAATGTTGTACAGAATCTTGACGAAAATTGTCTTTGATCTGACATTTAGATCTAAAAGCATTTAAATTTAAATTTAAAAAATCCAGTATATTAGTTGTCATAAAATGTTAAAATGCTGTTAAACAAGGCAATATCTATCTATATAACTGGCTTAAAGTAAAATGACATAATCACGATCGTGACATTTATTCATATTTATTAAGAATATTTCTTAAAAACCTCATTTTAAATACATATATTTCGCTTCAATTTAAACATAAGTTTTAAAATCTATGAAACAATACTTGCCCATTTAAAGTTAAGTTTCTTATTATGTATGTATCGTCTTTTCCTTATCATAAGCTTATAGAAAAAAAAAAGGTGTTTTATTCCGTCTTTGCTATTCAAAGTGCAACATAGCTGCCTTTCGTGGCAGCTTTCGATTTGCAGCCACCGATCTGATTGAACGATCTTCCACCTCCGATCAAAGACACGACTTCGATTAAAGCATTTAAATTTAAATTAAAACAAACTACTAGCACTGCTATTAGTTCAAAATCATAAACAGATGCACAGGCATGATGTACACTTAATTAACAATACAGTAAAATGCATCAAAACAGTATGTTTTACTTATTGCAAAGCTCTATCTTTATAGTTTCGATGTTAATATAGTAAAAACGTGAAATAAATTGTTACTTTACAGTATAATTATAACCTTATTGTTAAAAGGCGCCATCTACTTCTTAACTTTACGGCGCCACTGAAAACCAGCCTTCATAAAGTTTCTCTAACTTCGTGTTCTAGAGCTGAGTGGATACCTTTTTGGTAGGCGCGCGACACACGCGCATCTAGCTCGCGCGCCGGGTCGCGTTTTGACACTGATACGGTTATTTCAACTGCATAAGGTAACATTTTGCTTGATGTGAAGTGTGGGTAAATAATCGAATCTTTTTGTAATCCGGTACCCGCTCACTCGCGTATGGGTTGCGATCAAATCAAAGTGATTTGATGGATCGTGATCGACACAGTCCTAATTAATACCTTGTTTCCTTAATTACAATACTACAGAAGGAGTTTACAAAGTTTAACAAATAAGTGATCAGTCGATATTTTATGATACGAACAGATTAGACTAGGCAGGATTTGAACTTGAGACTTGAAAATGTTAAAGAGATTTTAAAGTTTGGCTTCATAGGGATAGCAAAACAGTAATTTAAGGTTAACAAAGTGAAAAAGTAGGTCCACATATATTATGTATCTACTTGCTAAGGAAATAGAAACCACATGAAATCCACAATTAAGCCATTATTTATGATTGCGATGTAATTTACGAAATAGATAATCGTGCTTGATGAAGACTAATTTAAGGTAGTTATTAAGATATTCAGAAAAGTTACAAGGTTGTTAAACTCATAAACGGTACATGATTTTACATGTCGACATTTTTAAACGATAAACAAATAGGCGTTCGTTAGAAAATGGATTGAAACTCCTTAAATAAAGCCAGGGACAGATAAGATATAAAACATTTTGAGACTTAAAAAATACTTTGATATTTCATTAGAAGAGGTTTGTTTTTATTTGTAAATTCGTTTGAAATATTCCGCAATATAATCAATTTTGGCTCTAACAAAAATGTACAACTGTTGTAAAACCGCACTTTTGATCGAAAACAAAATGAATGTATTTAATTTAACTTTATGCACTAATGTTAGTAAGATTTAAAAGAAAATGGGCAATAAACACTGTGTAGATTTTTTTATATATTATTTACGCAATTTATATAATCACATAATTACTAGATAACATAACGTAACTTAGGCCGTAGAAAATGTATGACTACTTGTTCTACACATATTTGTTATCAATGTCAGTTTTTACAGTTTATTTGGACGCCCGTGTTTAGCGTCTATGAAGCTGGGACTGACTAGTACTTATTGTTATTTGCCCTAAAACCTATATTACGAACCAATTTAACGGATAATAAATCGCTTTATTAAGTACATATATGTTGTGGTAATTTTTTATAACGTTTTAGTATATTAAAGTATTATCAATACAAAGGTTTTCACCACCAAAATCAAACCTTATGAAATTCCTACCCTTAAAATTTTATGTGGCTTTCATTTGTTTGCATATTTGATAAGAAGAATAAATGCCAGACCTACGTACGCCGACAAGTTTCAACTCATTGTGTAAATGTCAACACAATCAACGGCCTTACATTATAAAAGATTCTATTAGAATCATAGCAATATCTTGTGCCATACTGGACACAATTATCGATTGCTGTAAAACCAAAAGTATCTATATTTGATAAATGATACAGTTTTACGGATTTAATTGCATTAATAACTTTACAGTCATTTTAAATTATACCCGAGGTGTCAAACCCTTCTTAAGGTCCATAGTTATGTCTATCTTAGTTTGTAGACTGTCCAGTCTTTAACCGCCCCCCGAACAGGTTCTCGCTTTGTCGTAGCAGTGGGGCTCAGTACCGGCTTAGGCCAGCCGCGAGGAAGCTAAGAGGAACCTGGCCGGCCTGAGAAGTAAGGCCGGCCGAGGAGGAGGCTGCTCCAAGCGGGCTGAATAAGCCCGCTTTGGATGCGCCTTTGGACGGGCTAGGGACGGGTTGCTTCCTGTCCCTCGCAACCAGGGTGGAGTCGCGGGGGAAGAGGAGTGTCGGTATTCTGTAGGCCGCTCTCCCTATCCTCCGTGACTCGGCGGGGCCGCACCGCTGATGCGGTGTGGAGGGGCCGTGGGAGGGAAGGGGACATTCGGCATGGTGTCGTCAATCTCCCCTCCTTCTTCGGCCGAAATGAAGCTAGCGGCGGAGGGTAAAATCGGAGCCACCGCTGAGGGCTGGGAGTTTGGTCCTGCGTGGTCGGGGAACTCCTGAGTTCCATGGCTCTGAGTAACAGACTCGGGGAGTCTGTTACCCAACCACAGGGCCGAGACGAAGGCGCGCTAGTTCCGACGCGCACAGAGGGAGGCAGATGGCTGTAGGGCCGAGATGGGGCTGCTTCGGTGGCCAGCGTTGGTGGGGTTGCAGATGAGTGCAAGCACGTTCCTGTGACCCTACCCTAAAGGCGTCAGGAAAGAACAACGTGGTGGTTTTAGTCGGTGAATCTGACGTAACCCGTCTTGCCCCGCAAGGACGGATATGCGTAGGCATTTCTCACGCTAAAAAAAAAGTCTTTAACCGCCTCCGTGGCCTAGCGGTATTGGACCATACTTTACAAACCGAAGGTAGTGGGTTCGAATCCCGAGGGGAAAACAACTTTGTGTTATAATTTTTTTCTGGTTGATTGGGTCAATTGGGGCCGATCACTCAATTGTCTTAAAAGTAAGAAGATTCATGCATTGTATGGGCATGTAAAAAGTTGGTCCACCCACCAACTCGCATTCGACCATCGCGGTGCGATACGGTCCAAAAATCTCCTAATAGAGAAAGCGTGCGTTAGGGGAGGCTTATGTCCAGCAGTAGTCTAACAGAGGCTGATGATGGTATCACCATCAACTTTACACTTATTAAAATTAGCTTATTTGATTTCAATTATTCTCGTAGTTAAATCAAGTAATGGTATTTATGTTTAACGATCGTAATTATAGATAACGTCTCTAAGATAATAACAGCTGTTGAATTTCTCTTTGGTCCGAGAATAGCATTCGGAGTATTTATGACATAAATTATTTTTGGCACCGCTCCAATTATATGACGAAACACTAGGCGACATTCGATTGCAAACTTTAAATAATCATATATGAATGGGTTCAAGACCAATTTAAAACAAAAAAAACAAGACTAGATGAACTTGATTTCGAACTTGATACAAAAGCGTATTGTAAATTACCGAAATTAATGTATGCTTTAAATAAAGAAGGAAGTGTAAATTTCTAAAATTTTAACGGCAATTCAAAATCTATTTAAAAATAGGATATTTTTCTATTGCTACACTTAACCCAGGAGAATGTCCGTTTTTAATTGCCCTATTCAACCCAAGCCCATATTATAGTCCATAAATGCGTTTTACGGTTAGATAAAATGTAACGATATTTATATTTTAATATTTGCGCTATCCGATTGTTTATTAAAGACTTGTAACAATCTTAATACTCACCCATCTGTCGTATTAATTGTTTTACATTTTAAGTAATTAGATAATTAACTCATATAGGCAACTGTTGTGAATCTATAGTTTAACGTCGCCCTCCATGAAATTTAAATACGTTCTCTGGTTGTTAAGGAGAACCATCTTCTTTATCAAACTTGTATTACTAGACCTTGACAACAGTTCCAATAAAGAATTTTTATCTATTATAAATAAATTACTACATTCTTTAGCCTTTTTTCTTAGCACATTAAAACATTTGCTTCTTGACGGGTACTATTTCGAAATGTAGGCATCATCTCGATCAATCTCATATTATAAATTGTATGTTCTTTCAATCGCTTCCAGTCTTCACCAACTCTGCAGACGATATGTTTCGCTCGCCCTTATCTTGACCATCAGACTTATGTTTATTATATGATAAAGATCATAACTATGAGTTATTTTCTACGTAATTATTAGTTGATAGAGTAATCATTATTGTATTATTAGAAGCTCTAAGCCAGTAGCTCTGCGTGTACCTTGTTGCAAAAATTCGATGTAGGAAAATAGCCCCAGGGATCTGTTATGTGTCTTATACGCAATCAATAACACGCTCTCTGTTTAAACTTCACTTCAAACGTTTACATTCTGCTTTGTTATTTCGGCCTGAGCAATTTATTATCTAACACGATCTATTTCTACAATATAAACAACTTTGTTAACCATATTACTTCAGAGAATCATCACAAGTGTAACTTTACATGAAGAAATTTCAACGCCTAGAATAAACTTATCCAAGAAGTAAATCGTAATGCGTATGGTCAATAAAATCAACATGAGTTGTGTCTAAGATAATGGCGTGTTAAAGGTGTTTTTGAATAAAGCAACCACTGAAAAGTGCTCTAACTAACTCAAATTTATTTATTTGAGCATATAATAATTAGGTAATAGACCTCCCCTAATACACGCAATGGGGTTTTTGAAACCGTATTCCACCATGCTGGTCCAAAGTATATATGTTTTTGCATGCCTATCCGACGCCTGGATCATCTTATTTTTCAGACAATTGGATGGTTGGCCCAAATTGTCCCAATCAACCAGAAAACAAAGATAACACAAAGTTGTTTTCCCCGCGGGATTCAAACTTACGACCTCTGGTTTATAAAGCAAGGGCCAATACCGCTAGGCCATGGAGGCGGTCATAGTTAAGAGTTTTTTTTCTTTTGATTTTAAATAATTGCAAGTTCCAACCACGCGTTAATACCACCTTTAGTTGGTATAAAGCGTTAAGTTACATAAAAAGATACGAGATTGCACGTCTTTATGTGAGTTAAATACCGCTCTGACTAGCTTCAAGTACGCTTGGTGCCCGTTTAAGTTAACCGATATCTTAGCGAGCCTCTACCTGTTCGCTTAAACGTCGGTATTGATCCATCAGGAATTAACTTTTTGCTCTATCCAGCGCAATTACTGCGTCGATTGCTGCATCAATGCAAAAAATCACAAACGGCGATGATAACGTTCTACTTAGTTGCTAGTCAAGGACTTGAGAAACCAGTCCGCCTGAATTCTTGAACAATACGAATGTTAATAATCGATATGTTTTCATATTTTAAAGGTGTGGATCGGAAACGATTTGTAGTGTTATTAGATGTGTAGGAATGAATCATACGTGTAAAACGCGTAACGCGCATAGCTTGGCGCTATCGCCCTGGCCCTTTAAGTTCTTTCATGGCTAATTAAGTTATGTTAGATGCATTCTAGCTTCTTCATGGTTTTGGTACATAATATAAAAAAGCCTAATAACAAATAAGATCCATGCATCAGAAAGGCATTTGATAATGTCAAGTTATTATTATTAAGAGGACGATAAATTTGAAAACATGAAACATTTATAAACTTTACTAAATGCCACAAATACAATCAATACTTTGCTCTATTTCTGTATAGCATAATGATAAACTATCAAACACATTTATTGATTGCTTTATCGAATCCATAATAGTTTAATAACGGATAACAAATGGTATTGCGGTTCTGTGATTTTATCTAATTAATGGTACAAGACGATGATTGATGTAGGCATTAATACGTCAATGATATATTTTATATTAAATTGTTTATCTCATTGGTGTCTGGACACATGGCTTCTAAATGAGCGTATCATTTTTATTACTTTTATAATTGTACGTGGGTACAATTCAACTGTTTCTATGATTACAGCTATATGTTACAGCCGCCTCTGGTACATATGTATATAAGTGTAGCAAATGATTCAGTGTTGAAATAGTAAAATTTTATGGTCATTTACAGAAACAGCAAAATCTATATAGATGACATACATCATCGATAATTATTATCAAGAAATAATTATTATCAACTGCAAAATTAAATGGATAACAAATCACTACTTTGTTTTATAAAACATACCAAAACCGTTAGACGTATAGTAATAAAACCCAAATCACAAGAATTTAATATCAAACATTCAAGTTCTGTCGAATCTACGTTAGAATTCCACCAACTTATTGGAGCCACCCCCACTCCCCCGCCATCCCATGGGTTTAATGCGAGGCAAATAAGAGAACAGACAGTATTTAATAATGCTCGCCGCGTTCTGTAATATAAAAATCCTTTATTAATCTACATCATGTTGTAAACAAGAGAACATTTACAAAATTTTATATAAACATTCGCGGTGGAAGATGCGGTTGGTAACTATCATTAAAAATAATAGGCGGCCAATTTTCTTAAATCCATTCACAAGCCAACATTATGGATGTTTATACTTCGATTAATCGTAGTTTTAAAAAAAAACCATTACCTGTTGAAACGCACGCTGGTATTAAACGTTTAATAAATATTATGCCAATAGTTGCATATTTTTATCAGCATTATAATTTTAAAGTCTACATTGTTTATAATTGTCCTGTGTACTTTAAATCTTTTTGGGCTTAATTTTCTGATTTATTTAGGTTATCTTCGGCTTGTTTTTTGAAATAACATAGTCGCAAATATATAAAAACACACGAGGTCAGTTATTTTTGCCGAAAAGCAGTTCACCTGTAATAAATTTAAAACAGAGGTTTATTAGGACCAGTTCATCATCATCAATCTGTGTTAGTCCACTGCTGGACATGGGCCTCCTCTAATACACCCATTCTCCATTACGGAGTGTTAGGACCGTATCCCACCACGCTGGTGGAGTTCGCAACAAGTTCTGGAGTGGAGAACAAGGCTCGGCAAACAGTGTAAGACGCTCTGCGGCAAGATGGAGTGACGACATTCGCAAAGTGGCCGGTGTGGGCTGAATGAGAATAGCCGAAGATCGGTAGCGGTGGCGTGCATTAGGGGAGGCCTATATCCAGTTACGCTGGTCCAAGGCGGGTTGGTAGGTGGACCGACTTTTTACATGTCCATCCACCGTATGGATCAATTTACTTTTTAGACAATTAGGTGATGAGCCAAAATTGGCCAAACCAACTAGGAAACAACAATAAAATTTGTTGAGACCCCGCAGGATTCGTACCCACAGTTTCTAAAGCTCACGGCCCTACCACTAGGCTACGGAGGCAGTTAGGATCAGTTATTACCTTCTTATTACAGAACATCAGCTATAAGGATATAAGCAATATGTCAAGAATTAGAAGTTATAAAATGTTTAAATTAACGTTAATTTTGTAATAATATTAAGAAGTTCATAAGTAAATTACTTCTACACTATCAAACAATAGATGGCGCTACCGAAAAAATATTTTTCTTGTAAATGATAAGTGCATAAAATAAATATTTTATATTTTAAAAGAATAAAATGTAATCGAGTAGATATAACAATATTTGGGTTTTTTTTTACTATTTTAATGTTATAATTACTATTCGACAACAGATGTCGTTACCAACATTGTTAGTACTTAACCTAATGGATGTAATTATATTAGACGATAGATGGCAAAGCATCTCTTCACTGCGCAACGCTATTAATATAAACTATTTGAATTGAAATAATTTACCTGAATTGGATTCATTTCACAATAGTTATTATTTAACTAATCATATTTTTCCTTACTATGTATGAAAAAAAAATATTAATAAGCGCAATTAAACTTCAATTAATGTCGTGTAGACGCATTCCTACTGTAGAAATGATGTAATCCTTTAATAAGAAATGTTTATATAACGGAAATAAACTAATTTAAATTGAGAAATAACAAATATAAGATTTCATGTATATAATAAATATGAAAAAATATGTTTGTACAACCATAGATTACGGAAGGCCAATTTATCTTAATAAAGTAAAATTTTCTCTTGAGAACGAATATCCGTAATAACAAGTGTCTGTAGCTGTAACAGCCGCAAATTATGTATATCAAAATCAAACATGTTATGGTAAGAAACAGGCTCATAGAAAATTTGAACGCATTAATAACTTAATAACACATTTAAAAATATCAATTGCACAAATTAGAGACAAATGAAATTTGTAACTCTTAAAAAAAATGTGGACTGAAAGCATAACGTCATACGTTAAACACGTATGACCTTATGCTACTACTATTTTTATTATTTTATTGACAAACTAGATTTAAAGTATGTCACATTGTAGATGGCGACGTTTGTCTTAGAAGTTTCTTCAATTGTTCGTTTTAGACTAAGTTTATTAGTAAAGCAACATTAATTTATTACTAACAACGAAACATAGCGCAACATAAACTTATGTTATTTTCGCAGGATTCGAAATAACAATACATATACATATGTAACAGAAACACAAAAATTGTATTTTAATTTAAATTAAAATCTAAAAGTATTTTTAATGACAAATATCGAAAAATAGTTCTTGTAGAAAATAATGATGAGACACATCACATGCGTAATAATCAAGAGTCTCTAATATAATATAATATAATATATTATAATATAATATAATAAAACATAATATAATATAATATAATATAATATATTATAATATAATATAATATAATAAAACATAATATAATGTATAGGAAATTGTTTTTATTATTATTTAATTTTTGCTAGGAACTTCGTTCTATTTGTAGGGTATGCTCTTATTTGCAGCTGGATCCGTTTGAAGTTCTGAAAACTGTGGAGTCGTGTGGGATTTTCTCGGTACCTAGGTAGTGAAGTTGAGCGATACTTCAAATCCCCATTACCACCGTCAATGTCATGGGCGACGTGACGTCACGCAATTGTTGCATCAATTCGCGTGTTGAAAATTATTTTCCCTAAATTATGGGTAATTTTGAGGTCCAGTTCATGTGTATCCAATTTTTAAATGGTATTTTTTTAATTGATAAAGTTTTGGTTTCAAAACCTTTTCATAAATTTTTGTTAATTATTATAACTATTTCTAGCCCGCAATCTATTTCTATCTCTCAGTTTATTTTCACTTAAAAGATGTTACTGATGGACAACTTCTTGTGGCTATCTGCGTGCTCTACATATTACACGGATAAACCCATATTCGTATCTTGACAAGTTGTAATTAATAATGTTTATAGCAGTCGCTAATCAGAAGTAACATCATCTTTTTAGAAGGATATTAGCCGTTGTACCTAATTGCTTATTTGCTTTCAAGAACACTACCTATCTATATTAATACAAAGAAAAAAGAATGTCTGTTTGTTACATCAAAATAACAGTTTTCAAATGATGACATGATATTACAATGCACAACAAAACAAGATTTCAAAACTTTATCTGTCTGTCTGTTCTGGCTAATCTCTGGAATAGCTAGTGGTCCCATTTTGATGAGACTTTCACTGGAAGATAGCTGATATAAATGGGAGTAACTTAGGCTACTATATTCTTTAAAAAAAACTCATCATCATCATCATCAGCCTGTTTTAGTCCACTGCTGGACATAGGCCTCCCCTAATACACCCCTATCCATTAGGGGGTTAAAAAAACTAATAATTTTTTTTATAATACCACGAGTACTAAGTCGCGCGCAACAGGTAGTTAAACATCAAAAAAAATTTAGTACTTATTTATTAGCTTTATGAGCGAGCGGACTCAATGCCTATAGAAATTATAAGCTAGCAATTTAGGAAAAGCAAAAAAACATTTACGACGCGTGAAGAGCAAACTTAAATAAAAAAACTACATGGGGAGAATTGAAATCAGCTCTGGCAACACCGAGCGCGTTCCACCGAGTGACGCGCCTGCAACGTCAGAGTGACGCAAATGACGCGGCGCGGACACACCGCTCTACAAGGTCACCCGTGTACACGGAAAGTATTATAAAATAGTACTATTATGCCATTTGACATTATGACATCCACCCATTTATGTCAGCCGTCAGACGGCTAACAGACAGACTGACAATCGTTTAGTGACATTTTTCCTGTTTTTCAAATGAAACTTTGGTCGATGAACTTTTGTGGAACGCACGTGTTGTACTTAGTAAGATTAAGGAAATATTTTTTTTGTTTTCAATCGATCATTAGTTTCAATTGATAATATGAGTATATTTCTTTCATTGCTCATTTAGGTATTTACGAATACACATAGAAATGTGTATCTAAAAATATGAATTAAACTATTTTTTTTTTAAATTAAACTAGCGTGCCGTCAATCATAACTAAAAAATAACATAGGTTCTTATATTTTTTGCTACACAATTTTGTATCGGATGTAGAGGCAAATGTACATTTATCTAAAAATAGGTTGACCTTAAGTGAATTAAAAGATTAAAGCAAGTAGCTTTAGTTTATTTATATCGGCTCTCGTTATTTTTGTACACAACTGGGCTTTTCTTCGTAAGGAGCAGGACGCACGTTTTTCTGCGGTCGGAGCTTTTCGAAAATAGCGTCATTGTGCTCGGGAAACCACAATCGGATAACAGATACTTGTAACGTTATAACCGTGACCTCACATGTCACGTGCACAATGACGTCACAATCGGATTGTTCGTTGTAATCGATAATCTATTCGATTCTCGAAAGTTGGCCGGGAATTTACGTTATTTTACGAACGTCTATCGCAACCCTTGACCTATAAGGCGGATGTATCGATCGATGCTAGGGCAGAGTTTAATTCTTCTTTATTTTAGCATCGTTGGGCCTTTTAGATTTTAACGACTTGTAAATGTATTAAAAATGTCCGTAGAACATTTTCACTCTTTTCTTAGTAAGTTTGAAGATTTTACTTATCTTATTTGATGTAAGAATTTATACCGCGTCTGAAACAAAACGATGTTATGTTGTATTCTTATTATATTTATAAATGTGCATTGGCATTCATCACCTTACATATAACACCTATTCCTCTGTTATTGCTAGTGTATTCATACTTTCTACCGTAACCGAGATCCCTTCTATTACACTTTTATATGTAAACAAACCTAATGACAAACAACATAACAATTACATAATAGCCGGTTAACAACCGTCATTAAGCCGAGGAAAAATGCGTTAGACGCCATAAATAGATGATGGTCGGTTTTCCTTCATCGGTTAATAGACTCGTTTTCTATAATTAATTTGCCGTATACGTTGTGCAGATTGCGAAATAATCTCGCTCTGTGGCGGCCACTTTCGTTTGTGGCATGTAAATAAATATAAACGGCGTTTTCATCCTCTCCCCCTTTTATGGGGTTGAATTAAAAGAGAAATGCAAATAGTCTTGCAGTTGTTTATTTGATACGGGTTATGGAATTGAGTGTACTTTGGTCGTTTGAGAATAAAACCGGTGGTAGGTCCCCTTTTTACAAGGACCGTCTGGGTGGTACCACCACGGTGCCAATTTCTACCGCAAAGCAGTAATGTGAAGACACTACTGTGTTCCGGTTTGAAGGGCACCGTAGCCAGCGTAATTACTGGGTAAACGAGACTTAACATCCTATGTCTCACGGTAGGCACCGCCATGGTGATACTAGTATTGCCGATGTCTATGGGCGTCGGTGACCACTTACCATCAGGAGGCCCGACTGCTCGACTGCCTGCGTATACCATAAAAAAAGATCCATTTTATACATGTATATTATTTTGGTTTTAATATTCATGTTATGATGTGTTGACCCCGGTTAATGCCATCTCTGGCAGCCAGTATCGGTGTTTATTAATAATCTAGTTGATTCATGTGATGAAGTTTTCCCTTTTGGTTGCGGAATACACATGCTAGTCGCTTTGAGTAAAAATTTTAATGAAACTGAAATCTACTAATGAGAAGCCGATGCAAGGTAAATTGTGAAAATATCTAGAAGGAAGTGTTAAAATATTAATGTTCTGTGTATAAATCGAGGGTTCCATTTCACGTTCTTTGCAAAATCTTCTTAGTAATTTTGAAAAATGGATGGTTAGGAGAAAGCACCAATCTAAGGGCGGGATAGCTGATTAACAGAATTAATCCTGCGGGGATTCAACCAATTTTCATTGTTGTTTCCTAGTTGGCTAGGGCATTTTTGGCTGATCATCCAATTGTCTGAAAAGTAACATGATCTACGGATGGGCATGTAAAAAGTCGGTTCACCTATCAATCCGTATTGGACCACCCGCAGTGGTGGGATACGGTTCAAAAACCCCCTAACGGAGAAGGAGAGGTCTAAGTCCATCAGTGAACTTACGAGGGCTTTTAACGATCATGAACTAAAATAATACGACAATTTTGTTTTGTGAAAGTTCAATGTTAACGATTTCGAGATCAACGAACGAGGTCACGGGCAGAAGTTAGTTAGTACGCTACAGCCATTGATGACTCACGCACGGAATGGTTGCGTATTTAAATAGGACGTTCGTGAAATTAATATTCCTTTTTGCATTCACTTTTCCATTGAGAATAACAGAATGTTTCATTCGGTTTTTCCACTGGTTGCACATTTCAGGGCCCGTGAAGTTTTCCATTATGGAAATTGGCTGATTAAAAAAAATTAGTCACCGCGTTTCCTGTTGCCAATGGAAAGAAATTCAGGACCTTTTATGTTAATGACTAATCTCAAAGCAAATTGACGATGATACGCAGGATGTGTTGCTTTACCAATACAATACAATAAAAAGTAAAAAAGGTGGTGCAGCATTTTCCAGATAGCATTGCATTTTTCGAAAACAACAATGCTACACTTAAAAATTTTATCCTTTAATTTCTTGACACATTTTTCTTACAGGACACCATTTCCTAGTTTCATATTATCGGCAGCTAGTTTACTGCAACTTAGTAGGCTGTAAACTTTAAATTAATTCTTATAAGTTATTTGTTTCAAGTTTAATTTTAACCAAGCAATGTCCTATGATTTAAGAAACTAAGATTGAATATTGATAAGTTAGTGATTGAAGATTAATTTTCCATTTAAATTAGATGCAATACCTAAGGTATTTAGGATACTGGTAAATGAAATTTTACATAACTTTGTACGTGTTAAAAAAAGCATAGCAACTTAAATTAACTGCCACAATTGAATTAATTGGATGCGTGAAATTTAAGTATATATCGAGGTCTCATCCCCACCGCTAATAAAAAATAATTTTAATATGTTTGTGGCCGATTACGCAAAACATAGATTACACAAAACATTTAAAAAGTGAATGAAATTAAAATTAACGAGAGTCGTTGGTACGGCAACCATTTAACTCTAACACGTTTCTCGTTACCAAACAATTCCAGTAAATATCAACGCGGTTTTGGACCGTATCCCACCACGCTGGTCCGATGCGGGTTGGTAGGTGGACCGACTTTTTACATGACCATCCGACGCATAGATCATTTCTTCAGACATGGTGATTTTCCAAATGGCCCTAACCAACTAGGAAACAACAATGAAATTTTTTTTGAGTCCCCTCATGATCCGAACCCGTCGTGGGTTCGGATCCCAGTTTCTAAGACACACGCCCTTACCACTAGGCTTCGAAAGCAGTAAATATAACTATGCCAAAACGGATAACAGTGCACTGTGACTTACTAGATTGTTGCCAAAAAATAAATATTAGTATAGAATGATTGTCAAAAATCTACACCGGTTAGTCATTATTGACGTCAATGGTTCTTTTATTTACTTTTTCGCGCTGAATATTTCGTGCTAGTGTGCCTCGACTCATTTCAGCATCGTGCTCTATGGTTTTTCCAGATGCATATCATCGAATCATTGAGTCATATTGGATGAATCATTACTTCATTAAGGGCCCCTTCTAAAACAAACTCATTAATATGATAGAAAGAGCATCATCTTTTAAAAAGAAAGCCCTACAAAACGATGACCATATCTAAGCTGAAAAAATGTAACATATATATATATATATATATATATATATATATATATATATATATATATATATATATATATAGCAAAAGTAGCAAAACTATAAAAAATACTAAAAAACCTACAAGCACCCTCTTTACGTTATGACAAAATAAGTTTGCAGAGATATTTTAAGTAAATTATAGCAAATGCCAAGTGAATGAGAGACAAGTTATTACCTCTCTTTTATATTATTATTTTACTAAAATATGAATTTGTTTACTACCACTATTAATAAGACGCAATAAGACAATATAAATACTTTACCTTTTTGTTTAATAATAAAAGGTATGGTAGAAGAATTATAAAAAACAATAAGTAAGATAGTAGCTGCTGCGACTTGCGATGCAAAAAAAGTGTTGGTCGTAAATATTTTTATCTCAAACCACTATGTATAAACATTAATTCTGAATCTGAAATTTTAACAGTATGCAGTTTACAAAAAATAACATTAATTTAAATACTATATCACAAAGATATGTTTTTCGCTTTAACCGATGAGGTAGGAATACAAAACTTTTTTCATGGTCTTAAATAAATTAAATTACATAATTCGTTACTTATTCTAGTGGTAAGGGTTGGTGCTTTAGAAACCGGAGGTCGTGGGATCGAATCCTGCGGGGACTCAACAAATTTTCAAATTTCCTAATTGGATACGGCAATTTGGGCCGATCACCCAATTGTCTAAAAAGTAAGACGATCTATGCGTCGAACGGGCATGTAAAAAGTCGATCCACCCTCCAAGCCGGACCAGCGTGGTGGAATACGATCCAAAACCCCCCAAATTTTAATTAAAGTCTACATTTAACATTATTAATATGTATGATATCAACTAATTTACGGATTTTTTGCGTTAGATGTATATATATTTATTCTCGATGTTTCGGACTCTTTCCACCATCCCTGATCACGGGCAGACTAAGTTAGTATATTGTCTGTACCTCAATGTTTTTGGAATAACTATCAGGATTTTAATTTAAAATGAGACTTATCTTTCCATTCTAACGCGATCCGTAAATTAGTGATATGTAAAATACTCGCGTAAAGAAAAGAAATAATTATTATCAATATTTTATTAATCTTTAAATAAGTACACACTAGAAAATCCAATGCAAATGACCGTCTTAAAGCAGAACTAATATAATTTTATCAGCAATACATTCGAATGGCGCGCAATCTAGAGGGCCTTGAAAATGAAGTCATAGATGTAAGAGGTGACAAATATTTGTTTACTTTGTGAGTAATATTTGTACAACGGTTTCAGACTTCGAAGTCCGCGTAAGAATATGCAGTCGATCACGTAGGTGGTTTAGAAATATTGAAGTTTGCTCATAATACTTAAAGGTGGCAGGTTCCTCTTAGTAGTAACGGACTAGGGAAGTCCCATCGCAGTGCCTGTTTGTGTAATATAGTGTACAAACATTTGTTCCTGTTCAAAGGGCGCCTTAGCTAGAATAAACACTGGAAAAATAAACTATTTCAGAGCATAAACAGCATAACATGTAATGTCTCGGGCTGGTGCTGGCACGCATCGTCTTTATCATTGTATTGCTTATACGCAGGACGCACTTTTTATTATTAGTTGAAGGTCCAGCTCACCTTGTTGCTTCTTTGATTATGTTGTTTGTTTAAAAATATTCAAGTTAACTCATACTCGTTAAAGATTAGGTCCTCCTTTAACAGTTTACTAAAAGGGAACGGCCCACCGCGATGCCTATTACTGATTCAAAGCTCTGCAGTCAAAACACACGTTCCGATTCGAAGGACACTTAAGCTGGCATCACAGTCATTTTGTGTAAATGTAATATTTCAAAGTGGCGAGCGGACTTATACTGTATCATAGGCATTTTTATAGGCAGGGCATATGGTATACAAGCTGGTGAAGGTCTTTATCTTTTGGTGGTCATTAATCACATTACTTTTGATTTTATATCTACTCCTACTAAATTTACTGGTGCAACAGTATAGCCACTAAGATGCTTATTTCAGCCACCTAGTAGTAGTGTGAATAAAATCAATAGTTATAGTATAAAGTAACGAGAAAGATTTCTCTATATTTAACTTTGTGATACTGAAATTATATAACTGTACGATTGTATACTACGAAGTCCGATAATGTTGAATGAGTTTATTTTATTGTTGAATGTTTCCTATCATATAATTGTTGATTTGATGAGTTACGTTATATATGAAATGATTGCGTGATTTCCCAATATCGTAAAGATAATAACAATGATTCACTAATAAGTCGTCATATAGGTAAAATATCGCTGGTCAAAAACATTATAGGAGTGTGTCACATTGGAAATACCAAATTTTGAGATTTCTCTGTAACATCTAACAATGCCAAATAAGTAATGATTTAAGATAATCATTTGATTGTTTTAAAAATTAAGCAACCAAAATTGTTCCTGCAGTTTCTCTGGAAATGTACTCATGTTATATACTTTATGGTCAAATATTAATATAACAAAAATATCAGGGTAATTTCCAAAACAATATGTAAATTGAAGAAACTAAAAATTATAATATTTATGAGAAACACATCGGCGTATTTCATCATACCAGACCATATAAACCTCCCAGACATATCCCATCATAGTCTTCCTATGATCACAGGCACTAGAAAAAGTCCAAAACGTAGGAAATAAATATATACTATATACGCAAAACATACCATTAAAAGTGGACTTATTATACTTTAGCCAATCAATACTTAGATAAAAGAAAACTACTTTGTATCAGCAGCAAGAAAGCGGCTTCGTAGGAATGATAATGTTATTAGTCGACCAAAACTCAGTAATTGACATCTCAATGACAATTCACCTCATCACCATCCTGACACAGTCCACTACTGGACATGTAACTCCACTAAAGCACGACACCGCTTAAAATCTTCGGCTATTCTCACCCAGGTCGATAATTCACTCTACTGACTTATTCATTACCGCAAAATTGTAACTCTGTTAAATAATCAGGTGAATGATCTACTCGTCTCGTCACTTCCTTCAATAAAATGCTGCCATCATAAAGTTGATATTATGTCAGGCACGTTCGTCATGTTCTTAATGACAAAACAAACCTCATATAATTTGTAGCTCAAAGGACCGAGTATCTTTGCGGTGAATTGGATTTTTAATTTGTGTATCAAACACACTTACAGATAACTGTCACAGTACAAAAAAAAGGTGCTGATAGGTTTAACAAATATAATCAATATTAAAATATAAGAGAATATATGTAAAAACCGTTGCGTGGGAACAAGGAACGTATCAAAGCCAAAATGAGACAAGGAAACTTTAAACATATGATTAACTTTGTGTTTAAAAAATATTGCATAATAACTCAATCATATTTAACTTAAAGTTCATCGGGTCGCCTCTATTTATTGTTTTACATAGAGTCCAAAACTAACCCCAATTACATACTGTAACTAAGGATTTTAGGAATTTTAACGATCTTAAGGATATGCTTAAAAGTTATGTAAAAACTTAATCAGGTCAATATGGTCCGGACAGATCTCAGTGATCTAACCATCTCGGAAATGGCACTGCGCGTACATGAGATCGGGCATACCATTCGGATGATATCGTCAAATCCAGATTACTGAGTCACGTAGCGAGAGAATTTCGGAGAGCGAAATGCGAAGGTCGCTTTCACCGTGAATCAGTGCTCCGAGATAGGTTGACGTGACGTTGCGAAATGGACACAGGCCCGCGTTTCGCGTTCCAGCGTTAATTGGTTTGTACCAACGGTACATACATGTACTCGGTATAATGAATGATACCGCACGTATGCCGAGCAGTCTAACTTAATACTGGTTGATGTTACGCAATGATATTTATTTAGCTAATTGTATAATATTTATGTATTCTAGAATTATAAGTGAAACATTTATTTTTTTTCGCTTTTTTGGACTTAGTTTACGTTTTTACTACATATTAAAGTGTCATCCCGTGACATCTTATTAATAATCAATGATTTAACTTCGTAATTATTTTTCCGACAAACCATTGATCCCTCTTAGTTGCTCCCCTGCTCTTACTGAAGACGTTATCCTATAAGGGATTCCAGGCAAGTAAAATCCATGTTATTTACTAATATTTTGTGCGCTTACTAGTGTTCAAATATAAAAGTCTTTGTCTAGACCGAAGTAGGCCAAAATAACTAAAAAGTGATGTGGTGTATGTATCATCTATATAAGTAAAAAGTCAGTCGGATGTCAGATAAACGCTTGCGAATATATTTAAATGAAAGATCATACTAAACACATAAAATATAAACATTGACTTATATTACAACAATTCAGCTTTGTTTCTGACCGTATAGTTATGATAGTTTAATAAATTTCGCCTCATTGTAACGATAAAATCATCATTGGGGAATTTAACATTAAGAAACTTTAAAAGTAATCAGTAATTTCCGTAAAAGTTCATACTTTAAAAAGGTAAGTGTGTGCGAAAATTTATTAAAACAGATAACAGTTCTTAACTAAATGAGGAATCGTAACAATATCCTAACAAGCGTCTACCATCTGCATTCATACGACTTTATGATAAACGTGCAAATAGATACTAGTTCGTGGCGTTTTACGGCGTTTCATTTATTCACAAATCACATCCTTTATGAAGTTAATTAATATAAAGCGGTAAAAAAGGTTGGTAAAGTAATATATTCATCATCAGCCTATGTTAGTCTACTGCTGGGCATAGGCCTCCCCTAAAGCTCGCCTCCTCCATAAGGGGGCTGGTCCAATGCGGTTTGGTACTACATTGTATTATATACATTATCACAAATTCAGTTGGTGCTTCAGATAGTTTTAACACTTTTTTTAAATTAAATAGGTATGTAGATTAAAATCAATATTGGATTTTATTATTTACAAAATATTCGCAATACATACAGTGACGCCAATTATGTATATGTTTCGAATGCAGTATTCCGGTTTTACCGAGACCTGAATAGAAAAATATCTCAGTATCGCTTATTACTGCTAATTAGTATTAG
This sequence comes from Lamproptera curius, assembly GCA_029286875.1. Taxonomy (NCBI): domain Eukaryota; kingdom Metazoa; phylum Arthropoda; class Insecta; order Lepidoptera; family Papilionidae; genus Lamproptera; species Lamproptera curius. The sequence goes on along the minus strand of JAGSMT010000093.1, from coordinate 137,703 downwards.
TTTAACCATAAAAAAACTTACCTAATTAGAAAAATCAAATTAAACATATTCTTCTAACACAAACAAGAAAAAAACATTTGATATTGTGTGATGAAATCGATCAAATATTTTGCGTTAGAATCAGGGTCAATAATGATTGAGACATTCCTCGTCAAACTATATTCTCACTTACATAATTCAAAGAGATTGATGGATGAATCACAATTTAGTCAAATTATTATCATCATCATCGTCAGTCTCGTGTTATTCCACTGCTGGACATACGCGTATCCTAATGCACGCCTTCCACATTTAGGGGGTTTGTGTACCGACCTTTTACATGCTCATCTGACGCATGGATCATCTAACTTTTCAGACAATTGGGTGATCAGCCCACGTTGTTCTTAGCAACTAGGAAACAACAATGAAAATTTGTTGCAGGATTCGAACCCGCGACCTTTGGTTTCTAAAGCACACGCCTTACTTATGAAACAACGTTACCCATAGCAACGTATCGGCATAGTACGCATGGTGCTATCATTAGTTGGCTGTCACTTAGTGGTTGACATCAAGCTAACCACCAATAACCTAGTTAGGCAAATGACGCCGCTTTGTTGCCATTACTTTGTTTAAATCAACTCTAATTAAAAGTTTAGCCAAACTCTGTAGTAGTATTAACATTTGAAGGCACTCTTTGCTTATAACACGAGTTCTGGCTTTCACCATATATTTCTATTGCTTAAATCATCTCTGACGCATTAATTAGAAAAAAAAACATGAATTGATTGTACATGTATTTGCGTGTAGAAGATGACTTGCAAAAATTATAAAGACAGGCATTCGTCACAACAGTAATGGTGCATAAGGTCACCCAAAAATTTTATTTCTCGGTAATTTCAATAGTAAATTTATCATAATGAGGATCTAAGTTTCAGTTAGACACGTATTTTTAATAAAATCTCAATCCAAAGACGTAATAAGATTTTTACATTTAGAACCATGAGTAGTAAAAATTTCAATCAATTTCATTAATTTAAATCTGCACAATATATTGATTAATTATAATGTTCAGCTTGGCTGTATTTAAAATGAGCATTATAATTATTTCTATAACATTTAGCAATATAATATATAATTAAATAGTAAATTAAATTAAAGAACTTTTTAAAGGTAAAACTAGTTAAATATAACTGTCCAGGTTAAATAAAATAATAGACAGGGCCTGAAATATGCACCACGGTGGTACTTAAACGTGCAGTAGTAATTATATGTACTGTGACTAATTATAAAATGTGTCATAAATTATCCAAAATTGAGTAACCTACGATGTGCAGTTTTTTAAATACGGAAAACTTAGCTATATGAGCGGCATAAATCTTAAATTTCCTTTTTTTTTTTAAAAAACTTTCTACTAAATTTAATACGTTACATTGTTCACCTGATTCAATAAGGCCAATCTTTAAAAATACCTAAAACGTCGGATACTATAAAAAAATATTTTTAAGTTACCCGGTAATTCTGTGAAACCACCATACTGTTTTCATAATAATAATCATATTATAATTGTTAGGTAATGGGCATATGAAATAATTTTTATACTATACTTTAAAATAATTAATAAGTATAATATAGATACGGTCATTTATGTCATTTGCACACTCATTAAAATCTCAAATTTTCTTTTATCATAAAAATAAATTCAACGAGACATAAAGAGATGTAAAGTCTAACTTTACCTTACATTATTCATAAACTATATGCAACTAATCAGAGTCAATCGAGGGTATGAAAAGCTTTCAAAATATGTATAATTGAACTGACTATCTTTTTCTTTTAAATAGTATTTATCACAACTTAAATAATATTTTTTTTACTGTTAAACATATCTGTTAATAGTACACACTATTCACATACCATTTTTTTTAATTATTAAAAAAAATAATCATAAATTACCGGGATTTTTCATCATCATGTGTTAATAATACTAAATGCGCATAATTTAAAAATCGAACGACTCTCATTTGTTCGTTGACCCAAATAGTTAGAAGTAGCAGTTCAAAAAACTCAAATTGCCAAACACTTGTGTAACAATGTCTGGTCGGAGACCGGCATCCATAGCATTATACCGGTCTCATTGCGCTCCATTGACATCACTGTCTAAAAGGATATGTAAACTTGGCTTATTGACATAACTTAATAAGGTGTTAGCGCTTTATAACTGTTGGCTTAATTACGTGTTGGGCAAACTGTTAAAGTACGCGGGGCAAACCTCACGGATCGCGTCCCGGAACCGAAGGGAACTAGCGCGTGACGTCACATCCGAATTGCGATCGTGGCTATTTACCAACTACGAGACCTTGTCCTCTCGACTGAGTCGAGATTTGGCCGTGTCTCGGATCTTTGCGTCGTTACGTATCGAGATTCCGATTCGGTGAATGCTCTTGCTACACGCAACGTGAGTCAACCGATGAATTTTCGCTATCCATTCACAAAATCCTATGGCAATGGCTCCACTTCGTTCATACTAGACTCGAAGTTAATTATCAGGAGCGGGTAACAATCGAGTTCCTAATTAACAGAACTAATAATAGAATCTTCACTAATTAACGACAAGGCGAGAAACGTTGGTTATTTCTCGATCGGAGTTCGTTGCTCCACCGACATAGAACACTCGAGAAACAACCTCAGTCAAGGTCTCCGCGGCGTCCATTGAGTGGTACGTCAAGTTCCTTGATGGACCGCGAGTTATGAGCGTACACAACGCGTGTGTCCCCAATAGTATGCAGCGCTTCGATTTGTACAATTTATATGCGTGTGTGTGTACACGAATGCATATTTGTGACAGGACGCTCAACAATAGCCGGAATAGGAAGTGGCAACGGCGAAATGTGCGTGCAGACTGACTCCCCAGACATGTTCCGTAATGTCGCCACCGGTGGTCGGTCGAGATGTACAAATATTTTAAACAACAACACATTAACGCGAAGATAACACTTATCTAAATAATCCGTTCCAATAACAAAACGGGAATCCTGTTAGAGCAATGCCAGAGTAGATAGAGCTATTTTGACAATATGTGGGTGTTGAACGACTTACAATGCAAATAATATGGAAAGTACGATTACATTCGTACGATAACTTAACTTACATCGATAATCGAAATTGCTACTAAATCTTCTATAAGCAGGCCTGTGTTAAACTATGTGTCGCGCAAAAGATAATAATAGATAATAGATTAAGTAAAAAAATAAAATATATACCGGTTTACGTGATAAGCTGAACAAATTTTACTTATTAATTATTGTGACGATTTTAGCAAACACTTATTAAAAATGTAATACAACTGCATGGAAATTAGAAAATGTTTGTTAATTGAATTATAATTATTAGTTCAATGAAGTCAAATACAAATTTATATTGTAATTATGCGACAGTTAATCGAAAGTACTTGATAGGCAAGATGGACGCAGCGCCGTGACGTTGCATAGCCATAAGATTGTGCAAATCAGTTGCCGAGCAACATTGTTATACCACATTCATTTAAAACGGAAGGCAAGAACGTTGTTATAATTAAACAGACTGCGTATTCCTAATGAGAAAGGTTTGACGTAAATAAAAATATGTAAATAGCAGAGAAAACAAGATATTCCATTCTTACTGTATAAAATGATATAAACTTTCGATATTAATTTGAACAGTTTAATATTTATTTTAAATATTAGTACGGTTTCTATTTCTATAGCTATCAAAAAGAAATTTTTTTATAGGCAAAGTTTAAAATATTTCTTGGTATAAAAACAAAACTACTTATTGGACACGTCTATTCATGAATAAATAAGGTTGTATATGTATGAAGCATCAAAATGCTGCTCTATTAATATTTTTAATATAAGTATAATAATAATCTAGCTAAGTACACAAAAAAACGTAACAAATGAGTGTATATTACAATTACAATTAGGTAAACATGCTCAGGGGCATGATTACCTGTGACTTACTTGGCCATTAAATTAAGAAAAAAAGCTCGGCATGCAGTCGGTAGAGTTGCTGACGGGCGGTTTAAAATAGTTTAGAAATGCTTTAGTGGAGTTAATGCGTTTTCTTAAGTACTATAAATTAACAAAGTAATGCGGCGTACAAGATTTTTTACTTGGATCCGTTCATAATATTATAAATAATACTTTTATCTGAACATAGCAAGCATTTGGATGTGAGCTTTCAACAAAAAATGTCATACAATGTAGCGCCCTCTATTTTCATTTAAAATCAGTCCTAAAATAATAGATGTCGCTGTCGATCACGATTAATTATTTGCCTAGTAGCATAATCCAACCAAGTAAATAGAAACATTATTTTCTGTATTGTATACTTTAAAAAAAGGTGTTACACATGTTTTGAAATTCGAGTAGAGTTTCTTTTTCCTCGTTTACACTTCATCGAAAAGTTTGTTATGAAAATAATATAATACAAATTCAAGAGAGACAGCAGGAAACTGTTAAATATAATAAACTTTTCCTGAATGGTAACATTTAGTGTAATAAGTATTTCGTTCAGATAATAACCGGGTAGAAGTATAAATTAATATGTTTAGCTATACAGCTTATGATCAATATAGCACATTTTTGCTCAGCTGTCTCTATACTACAAAATTAAAAATTGTATTTATAATAAATATCATTATTTTTATTTTATATTCATTCCGTTAAGAAATATCGAATAACGTTGCATCTAAGCCAAACAAGTTAAAACTACATATACCGATCATAATTGGCTTTAAATTTAATACATAATAATTTGAAATTTATTTTGTCAAATTTACTTGTAATTTGCCGTAAATTATCGCTCAAATAATATTAGGAGCTATTTTGATGTAAATTTCAAAGGGGTTTCATTGCAAACTTTAAGCGGCAGTAATTCTCATGACCTTCTCTATGTGCTCGTCATGATCGTGTCCAAAATATGACAGGTTGTAATTTTGCCGATACGCACCAGTGTATAAGATCTACGATAGTTTAGTGCATCCAATCGAATATGGCCCCAATTGATGCAAAAGTAATAGGAGTGCTGCAAAAATTCCCATAAACTAGCCGTTTTAAAGGAGTCTGCTTAAAGTGGTAGTGCATTTAAAAAGATCTAGGTCACGAATACCATTGCTCCCGGCCTCGGACGAAACTTCGATCCTAAATACTAAATTATCTAACGCAGACTAATCACCAGTGTTGGCAGCAAAAACAATTTTCAAATCATAAAAGATCGCTCCGGGTTCCAAAGTCGGACAAATTGCAAAATTGTAAACCCCAAAGTTATATAGTTACCGTGGCTAATTTCCTTTTTGTTATTTGCAGGTTCCAGCGACGTTGGTCCTCGAGTGATATTGAGGTGAGGTGTAGTATTAATTCAAGTTCATTTTCTGTTTGTATTTAGATATTAGGATTGATTGTAACACTTTGGAAGTAGACTAAAATATAGTAGACAGCTACTATTTTTTAGCCAAAGTCCTTAAAGTTTTTGAAGAAACTATGTACCAATAAATGAGGAGAAAATGATCAACGTCAAATTGGTTTAAAAATTTGCTCATGTATCCGCGATTGGTGACAATTTTGTTATGGATAAAATTGATACGACTCGAATATATTTTCACCTTTCAGAAACTTTTTATTCATGGATGAAAAATATTTAATGCTTATTCAGGAAACAAAAACTTTTTTTTTTCAACCAACATTGTGTAAATTTAATGAAAATTTCCAACCCGCCTAGATAATCTGCGTTCCCACCTCCTTACATCTGTTTGACATTTTCCATTGACATTAGTTCAGTCATAAAACACAACATTGTGTCGATGTGGTAATTTCGAATTGGTTTTTTGTTAAATATTTTTCGTTTTTGAAGAAATTGTTTATATATTCACGGTCATGGTGAAGTATCATGTATTGTAAATTGCCATTGAGGGCACTGACAAACGGTTTGTTCGTAACGCGATCGAAAAAGCAAGCATCGGTGCGGCAATCATGTTGAACGAATGTTGTCAACGGCGAAGAGATTCTGTACTAAGGATCCAGGTACGAGAACTGTCCTTGTAAGTAATGTAATATAGGTTAACTGACGTGTAAGATTAAGATCCAAGTATAAGGATTACACTCATTAGTAATTTAAGTTTAGTCGCTGTGAAAAATAAGGCTTTTGCAAACGAATGGGTAATGGGTAAATGAGACGTAACAACCTATATATGTAATACACGAAGCGCAATTCAGTCTGAAGAGTGAATTGCTCACCATTAAATTTGTGTCTTAGATTTTTTTTAGTTCAGGTAAGGAATAATTTCAAAGTTCAAAAATAATTTCCTACCAATAGGTTATATTATGGTCCATAAACTCCCTAATGGAGAAGGGGAGGCCTATGTCTAGCAGTGGACTTACACAGGCTGATGATAATGATGAGGTAAATAGAGTATTGTCACTACGATACCGGTTTCTATATCTTCTGGAAAACCGACCATCTAGTGTAATTAAGGAAAGTTTTTGGAAGTGAGCGGTTTTCGACATCGGAAGTTTTCTATGTAACTTTCTGACTGCAGGACATTACTTTGTATTTCATTAGTTAATGCTACTCGTTACATCAATGAAACAATAATAATTAAAAAATAAAGGATGGTTGCCTCGAAATTGTTCTTATTTTTATTTATAGTTTTTATTCTGAACGAGTTTGAGTACTATCATGACAATATACTGAGCGTCTAGTGATTTGTGGTAGAACTTGGCTCACATGACGTGACGACGTTTTTTTTTGTAGAAAAAATATTTCTTAAGTAAGCAAAGTATAATCCCCACTTCTATTTTATAAGGAAAAGTTTCTAATAAAAAGTAAGAAACCTTACATTTGAAAAGTCGAATTCACAGCGGATATATATTATCATCAGCCTGTGCAAGTCCACTGCTGGACGTAGACCTCCCCTAATGGAACGTATCTCGGCGGATATACAGTCATTAAAATATGGAAACAGGTTATTTCGTAGTCTGATGCTGATGATCTGAATCATGAAGAACATAAACTTTCTAACTAAGTGTATTGTGTTCGTTATTATAACCTTTTTTCAATCATCGTACCTTTCCATATTTGGCATTTATCTTTTCAAAAGGTCCCGGTACGAAGTGCCCATATTGAACGCGCATAAACGAGTAAACGTCTTAACTTGCCCAAAAGTACCTTAAGTTATTAACTTTCCTTTATATGTGAATTATGTGCAACGAATTTGGCAACGCGGCGCAAGATCCCCACTCGACTTTTTACAGTAGCGACCTTCGATTATAATTATTCCGCGGGGGCTAATTACGGGCCGGCTAATTTGACGTTGTGCCAGTAATGTTTTAATTGTACAACCCCTTTCTTCGAGTTTACTTGCCAATTAGCACTGCGATGTAATCTTTATATTATCAGGTCGCGCAAGGAATGCGTGGAAAATGATTTAATTAACAAACGGTTCCTTGGCGGTTTAATTTTTCGTCTCTCGCGAGTATGTCAGGCTCGGATGCCGCTGACTTTTGATGATTTAGATGCGGCATTCTCTGAAAGAATACATCGTCTTACATTATGGTTATGAGGAACATGTAAGCGCAATTACGTATAAAAAGTAAAGTCGCAGTTTATCATATTTGTACTAGGATCATAGGTATAGCAATGCGATCTGATTGCAAATTATTACAAATGTTGTCTGTATTATATTTCCTTTTTTGCAACGATGCTCGTGCTGAAGTAAACTTATTCTGAATTTTCATAGTTTTACAGCAGATTTTTGTAAATTTAAAATGTTTAACCATTTTAAAGCAACTCATTACTTCACACGAAAATTTCAACAGTTTTATCCAATCATATCTCCTAAACAATAGTCTAATCGATTGAGTATCAATGATTTAACTTAAGTCAAAATTTTGTAGCTTTAGAACGTAATATTTAAATAATAAATATACGCCTTATCCAGCATAAGCTCTACATTTTTATGAATAGAAATCGAAATTTTGTTGTAATTTTATGACGTAGTCTATTGGTGTAGGTCGGTTAGCACACGCACATATACTTTTTGGAGCTGTTTTTAGCCACACGTAATGGCGGTCAACACCGTACGATAACGAAAACAAAGGAGTCGCGGGTCGCACGCAAGCCAAAGACGATGGCCGATTGCAAAATTCGAAATTCGAAAACGGGGGAACAAAAAGCGAGGGAAAGGGCCGACCGACGCCGTGTGCCCACCCAGTCGGCTGGCTGCTATGTCGCTCCGAAGCGGCCCCTAGCGAATACCGCCAATTCCTTCGCTACTCACACCCCATACCGTTAAGGCCTAACTATCCTCTTAACCCCATCCGATTTTGCACCCTCAGGTTATATGCATAGGGTACAAATTCATAAAGCCCTACCCCCGAGCTAATTTTCCAACGGAGATAATGATTAAATTGTTTCGGCATGTCAAATCAAACGAAATTATGCTGTTATATCTTGTTTAATAGCCGTACGTTTATGTTTGTTTCGTACATACCAACATGGATACCCCCAAGTGAGATTTCTCCTCTAATGGATTCCTGAAGAATTTTTGCCTCCCGGTTTTTTTAGACATTTCTGATGATAAATGAGCCTTTTTTAAATTGTATGTACAGCATTCATCGCTAGTATTGCCTGTTTGCGAGCCCTAATACTTCCTTAATAAATGATTCAATGTCTTTTTAAAGCAACTTACTATTTTTATTATACAATGAAGTTGCATACAAATACTTTAATAAATTATAAAAGTTTAGTTTTCTTAGTGCTAAAATAACATTGTTTCATAAACAAAATATTTAATCACCAAAATAATTACAAAAACCATACCTATATGGATATAAGATCAAACGAAATTAATTGTTTTAATAAACCATAGGCAAACATCATATAAATAAGGTATTTAAACCCATTTAAACCCAGGCTTTTAAACCCATCCTTCAGAACTTTACAACTGTTAATGCTTTACTAAATATTGAGAGTAGATGATAAATCGTCGAAATCATAAATATATGCAATTTATCAATTTTATTTATGCCAAACATAATTCATTTATTGAATCAAGTGTAGGATCGAAATAAGCATTGACATTCATTATTCCATTATTTTGTTTTTTCATTCATTTTGTCACTAAACGCAACAATACTAGTTTTTATTGTGTAAACTTCAGAAACAACACCGTCATCGTCATTACAATCATTAGCGCAATATTTCATCGCGTCCGGGTGGAATTTCTGTTGGTCGAATACAACTTTCACTTGTTACCCCATTTTTTCGGAAATATCCCACTGCAATGTTAATTCAACAACGGATTTTCCTAACCTTGTTGTTTATCAAGGCGGCTAATTAATAAAAGCGGATCTGTTTTTAGGCATAATACTTTATTTATTTATGACCAAACTAGCTCGAGTATGTAAAATAGGTCTACGAATGAGTTTCCGGTTTTGTTTTTATATTTTAGTACTCACTGACAAGTGTAGGGTAAAATTCGGATAGTTGCCTCGGACGGATACATGCCTCAGTTTGAAATGCTATATGATAGACAAATTGACAGTGTTTCTTTTTGATCATAATTAAAAGCGTCCCCCACGCAGGCCTAGGTGCCGCATAAGCCGTTGAAGTAGGCGCACTTGTTCCGTCCGTGTGAGTAAAAATCTTCCGCGGCGATACTTTGACGAGCGCCAGAATTATATTAGCAAGTAATCTCCGTTAAATATTTTTGTATCTGATTGCGATTTCAATCAAAAAAAATATTTATTTGAGTGCATTAGGGTTTAAATTGCACTGTTTATTAAGTTTTATTGTTAAATATGTTTTATTTATTTCGTAAATAAAAAGGGCAAGTATCCGTATCAAATCGGATAGTTGCCCTACTGTCTTTTGCGGATCGTTGCCCTGCGGAATCTATATGTAAGATTATTAATAATAAAGGATCTCAGTAAGTTATTACGACTAAATATTTACCTAATACAGGCTAATGCTAAAGTTTACTCTAATTTTGTTTATTATTCTATCTTCAAAATAAATAATAACATTACATTTTAAGATTGGACACTTATTTACTATTTTTGAGTCTATAATTGTCATAATTTTATAATTATTGTAACTTTAATTAATACTTAACAAAAGATTGTATTTAATTATAAAAACTGATTATTGAAATTAATATAAGTTCATTTTTACTTAAAAAAAAACTCGGGCGTATATCCTCACATTGAGCAAGTATCCCCCCGATCAATTTTTAACGTTAGGCTAGTATACGCTATAGTTGGCAACTATCCTCTTTTTTCGAGGTCATATTAAACTGGATTTACATAAAATATATAATATTAATATTTTTTAATATATAGAGTAAGTTAGCACTATGTTAGAAAAGACACTTTGAAAAAAAAAATGTTTTGGTAAACATTTTTTAAAGAAGCTTTTTAAAAAATGTGGCAACTACCGGCTTTTACCCTATATTAGTCTTTAATTGATAAAACATAAATGTAAATGTTTAAAGAAAAATGTTTTATTAAGTTAGATTTTATTAATTAAAACGGAAATGTGAAAAATGTTTTAAAACTTTACATGACATGTAATAAAAACCAGACCATGTTTTTTTTTTTTTTTTGATGCATCGCAGGCAGACGAGCAGTCGAGGCCACCTGATGGGAAGTGGTCACCGACACCCATAGACGTTGACAATACCAGTGGTATCGCCGACGCGCTGCCTACCGAGAGACATAGGGTGTTAAGTCTTGTTTACCCAGTAATAGCTGGCTACGGTGCCCTTCAAACCGGAACGCAGTAATGTTTCACACTACTGCTTCGCGGCAGAAATAGGCACTGCGGTGGTCTCACCAGACGGTCTCCTGTAAACAGGGGACCTACCACCGGTTGTAAACAGGGGTCCTACCACCGGTACAGGGGACCTACCACCGGTAAACAGGGACCTACCACCGGTAAAGTTGCAGACGAAAGGCCTAATTTATAAACTTTAGCTTTTTGTGTATCAGCATGGTTAAAGTTTAGGATAGACCTAAGCATAACTTATTGAAATAAGTCGCTAAAATGGCACATGTTAAGTTTTTAAGGTTTTTTTAAGTTCTCCAATCACTTTGCACCGTTTGGGACGGAACCAATGCGGTGCTAATTTGCATCCAAATCTGTGGTGTTTAAAAAATATTGTTTTCCTGTTTAAAGGATATTGTAGTCGGCATAAATACTGGGTTACTGAGACGTAACACTCCATGTCTGTAGTGCGGTGAGCTGATTTATAGCAGTTTACGTTAAATTTTTAATGGGCAGAGTGTATTACTTACTATCAGGTGAACGTTTACCAATTAAAAAAACAACATTAAGTACATGTCATAGAAAAAAGTCAACAATTTTAAAGACAATTCATAATAAATACTTTGCTACTGCCTACGTAACGTGGTAAGGGTGTGTGCATTAGAAACCGGAGGTCGTGGGTTCGAATCCTGCGGGGCTCAACAAATTTTCATTGTTGTTTCCTAATTGGTTAGGGCAAATTGGACTGATCACCCAATTGTATAAAAAATAAGATGACGTATGCTTCGGATGGGCATGTATAAAGTCGGTCCACCTACCAACCCGCATTGGACCAGCGGGGCCATAAACTCCCTAATGGAGGAGGCGTCCGTTTGGGGAGACCTATGTCCAGCAGTGGATTAACATAGGCTGACGATGATGATGACGTATAAATAAAAATCCAATGTTGGAAACTATGGAAAACAGAGCATTAACTCTTCATGAAACCAACAAAATGACGACAATTAGATGTCCAGGAACGACCCTATTTATAGAGTAGTGATACACTAATTCCCTATCTATTTAGCCATAACACCATAGTACTGACTAATACCCAGTAAATTGTGAACACGTGAATTCGTATCCCATATATGAATCTTTGGTTTTTCCGTTTTTTAATCGACGCAATTGAAAGGATTCATCTGTACTGTTGCCATCGTTAAAACCACTTTGCCAAGTAAAACGCTACCATGCTTTAACATTAACCATGGCGGATGTGACTGGCGAATGATGTATAAATTATGACACTTAGTCAGGGCTCGTAGAGAATTTTCCTCGGAAAGTTTCTCACCCCGGCTGGCGATTGTTCGTAAGATTCTCGTTATTAGTGAAAAATCCCTGATTGTCATCGTCATTGCAAGCGCCGCGATTTACGTCATGTGCAACATATAAGTGCTCTATAATGACGGTCATTACGCGTACACTGGTGATTTTGTCCCATTAGCGTTGTGGTTTTGGCGTCAGCAGCCGGCAATGGATGAGTTGTAACGTAATGGGCCGCCAGATGCAAACGAGATTTTCTACGTCATACATTACGTTGTAATCTTCCACACGGCGGTCGAGTAAACCGGTCGCTGATGAGTCAACAGACGGTACAATGTTGAGTCTAATATCGGATCGAGGTCTCTCCGTTTCATTGATAGCCGTTTAAATGTTTTTCTACGCTAGCTCAAGACTTTCGGTTTCGTTCCTTTCGCATTACGATTACACGCAGACGAATGTGTAAGCAATCGCATTGTTTCGCTTTGCTTTTATGTTCGCTTTTAAAGTATTTTTCATTATAATCGTATGAAATGATTAAAAAAATGTATGGAGTAATCCTGTCTTTTTAAATATATAAAAGATGTCATAAAATAGAATGATTTAACATATTACTATACTCAAAACGTAATCGTGACACTACTCTTTGCCTTTAAATCGGATGCTTGTAAATAATGACATACAAAATGACACCTCCACGTTGGGTCTGCAAGATGGGCGTATTGTTTAAGGACAATTTACGGCAAACAAACACCCGATGATATTTCTATTCACGGCGTTTCAAAGCGCGATTTCACGGTGTCCACTCGTAGCCGGCTACAATTGGTCGTACTGGGCTCCGTGTGACGGCAGTTTGTGCAGATGACGAGGCAGAAAAAATTAAGGGAACAACAATGCAACAGTGAAATTTCCGAAGTCGCATGCTAAGTTTTTTGCGGCGTAATTTTATGGACCTCCTCTACTGGCCCACTACCGTTAAAACGTAAACAAAGCGGTTGAACAGGGACTCAAACGAGCCGGAATCGACAATGCCCCGATTTATTGCGTCATATATAACCTAGTGAAAGTCACAGATCCTACTATTGTTTAGAACAGAGCCTAGTAACGGTAAACAAAACACGCCTTGGCACTAAAAGCCGCCCTCATACAGAAGTCTCCATTTAACACTGCTCAATAAACAGTTTGCGAAATTTTTAATGGTCATTTTATTGCTCGACGCTCTGTGTTACAGAGCGATGGTTTGAATTAATACTGGGACTGAATATTAGCTTGTAAACACATTAGTATTTTTAAAAGATTTATGAATAATGTCCACTCAAACAATCTGCTAGGTGACAATTATTTTATAGTGTGACGCAAATTAAATTTTCCTACCACTTCACTGTTTCCAATAATAACTTCCTAAATTTTTAATTAGCGTTAACTAACTGATATTACATGTGAAACCAACGTCCACACTGATTTCTTTGTGTATTTATATGTTCATCGTCGATGTTAACTGTCTCTTCTGGCTAATCATGGCAATATTAAAAATAAATAATAGAAATAATGGAACTCATTTCAAAGTACGAAATATGTAAATTAAAAATATATAGCAGTTACGGTTTTGAATATTTATAACATGCATGTACGTAAAAAAATCATTTTTTTTTTGATGATCATGCAGCTAAATATTCAAAACTGATCTGTCTTCAACGTAACTCCACAATGACAATTAATACTGAAAGTATAGTTGTAACAAACATCCTATAGCCTCAGCTAACCCGGATCTGTTTCTTAATTATAAGATCATCAAACCTAGAACAGTGGGATTTGGGTTTTCAATTTGAGCGAGCTAATCAATATAATCAATTGTCACCAGTTCGTTCCGGGCCAGTTTTTGTCCGTACGCTCTGTTGGCTCGACGATTTGGTTCAAGCGCCTTTGCATTGTTACAACTGAACAGGGGGGAATCCCCGGGTTATCCCCCTGATTAGCACCTAAAAGCAACGGAACCATGCATTTCGGTCGGACGCGATTTGTCTCAACTAGATTGTGCCAAATTGAATCAGACATAGCCTTTGTGCTTATAGCCCCGTGTTTGAAAATGGAAAAGCCAGTTTTTACTAGTGCCTTTGCCGATTCCAGGATTTGATGGGAAAAAGTTCAGCTGATTAGCTATCCATTAGAATGTTTATCTTATCAATTATAAACTAAATGTTTGCCACGGTTTGAATTAGACGTTTTCATACTTTGTTTACGATGATGTATGACCCACCATTGAATCAGCGTGGTGGAATACGGTCCAAAACCTTAGTATAGGAGTGTCCCCTATGTCCAGCAGTAGGCTGTCACAGGCTGATGATGATACTTTGATTTGCTACTAAGTTCCACAGTATAAGCAAACGTAGATCATAGTTTTCATAAAGATAGATATTTCTAAATTGTTGATTTAATTTGATACTTAAACAAAAAGTATAATTTTGTCCTGGCGTGTCTATTGGCAGAAGGATCCTTTTAAATAGACAGTGTGTCTACTACTTAAAATTTACTACTAGTACATGAATGTTAATAATTATACTTTTCCTACAAAACTTCCGAAATTTTGATACTATTTGAACATCTCTAAGATCATAAAGTATAATGCATGATCGTTCAAATTATACAAATCTTCAGGCTTACCAATATTTAAATAATAAAGATATACCAGTCTTAAGATTTATTATAATTGGTCAAAATTTTTAGATAGCTCCGGCGAAACTAAACAAGTTTGAACAATTTCCGCACTTGAAGTAACCAATAAAAAGATTGATGTCTTTATTCAAACTGTCAGGGTTACTCACAGCAGGTAGCGTCAACCATTCATAGTAACAAAGCGTTTAATACCTTGTCTCTTTATTTTACTGATAGAAAGAATTACTTACATTTCACGTTGCTTTTGTATTTTTAGTTGTTGCTTATGATGGTTGATAATTAAGACATCTTTTTCGTTAAATAAATAATTGATTTCTTGTGACTTTATCGTGGAAACATTTATTACAGTACAACTTTTAAATGTTTTAATATATTTTTAAACAAGATATCTATAAAATTATTTTTTTCGTGTGGTGTGTGGTGGTACCCGATGTATTGTAACAATTTTTATATTGATCAAATCCACTTATTTACGGATTTTTCGCGTTACTTAAATATTTATTCCCGACGTTTCAGATTCTTTTTAGCATCCATGATCACGGGCAGACCAAGTTGGTATATTTAAAAAAAATTTATTTAAAAAATTGACATATCTTTCGATTTCTTAATTTTTGATGTTGGTTTGACAAAAAAAAAAAAATTATATTTCCTAGGAATATTTTAAAAACGTACTTAATATTGAAGATGTCACGAATATACGGCTATTATTCGGTATTAGCCAATTTGACCACTTTTTTTGCTATTCGGCGTTCGGCCGAATAATATGTATCTACTATTCGGCTGAATACCGAATACCAAAACCTAATAAATGTAAAATGGCGCATCATATTCATAATTGTCAGGATTATATGGATACATTACCAAATTACCAAAGATTAATAAATAAATGTGATCAATAATAAGTTGTGAGAAAAAAAGTTTTTTTTAGCATTTGTTGGTATCGAACGATTTAACTTTTCATCATGAATGATAACTTGCTTGCTTCAGAAAATAACCTCACACTATACACCTTGCTCCGTCTCTTAGTCTTGTTAACGCTCTCGAAAATCATTTATTTGGTTCGGCGGCTGAAAATTCGACGAGTGATGCCGAATATTTGGTATTCCATATTCGGCCAAAACTCTGTTTGTTGCAACTCTGCTAAATATCATAAAATATCGTCGTGTCATAAATAAATAGGTTTAGTTTGTTGGTAAAAGTGTTTGTAAACGAACTAAAATTGAATTGATAATTTGACTCTATTCCGACATTTTTCGAAGTTCAACTTAAAAATTTTACAATATTAAGTCACGCTTAAATGACTTTATTTGTACTCATATTATGTTTATATTCTAGTTTATTGCTGTATTTTTCAATCGAAAGCTTTTTATAATGCAAACATAAAAATAAAATCTATCTAAATTGGAGTTATTTATATTTAATTAATATTCTGTTAAACAATGTGTGCTCCGTGCCTTTAATTTAAATACGCATACCTATACAATGAATCTATTTAATGTACATAAGATAGTTTTGATTTAGTGTCTAGTAAACCTTTTGTTTATATTATTATGCCAAAGATAACGTTCAGTCAGAGTTCTTGGTTCCGTTGATGAATGGGGAGTACTTATATGTCAATTTGTTAATTGTAAATTTCTTGATTAGAATTAGCGATTTTCGTAGCAAAACCTTTTTTGTCTTTCCTGGTATTCGCTGTCACTGTTACCTACTTTTTTCGAACACAAGTAATCCATAATTTATACCAGATTGGAATTAATGAAAATGCAATCCAACATTAACTTGTAATTTTATTTTCAATTGCATTAAATTGTAAGACTCAAAAAGGTTTGTTGTAACTGTTTTAGTTTCTGTAAGAAATTGACAATCTCATCATCATCATCAGCCTTTGATAGTCCAATGCTGTACATAGGCCTCCCCTAATACACCCCTATCCATTAGGGGGGTTTTAGGACTATCTATTTAATAATAAGTAGTTCTGTTTTTGGTTTGTGCGCTAAAACTACAAAAAGCGCTTAAAATCAACTAACTTTCTTTTTTTCCAGAATGTAAGTAATAGATTTGTCAATAATTTTTGGCCTAAGATTTCAACATACAATGCATTCAAATTATCTATTTTATTTAAGTAGCAAAACTAGTAATGTCTAGCCTAGTAACAAGATATAAGTGTAATTTCAGTATGGATAACTAATACGTATTCAAATCTTTATTGAGCCGGTCTTAATGATTTTCGATTATCTCAGATTGAAATGTGACAACATGAATAAGCCAGTAAGTGACCAAGGATGAAATTTAATTAAATTTGTTTATTATCACTTACAAGTTGTACAGATCCAAAATAATAGATTCTTATAAATGGGCACCTCCATGACCTAGTGGTTTTGACAACATTATGTAAACGTTGTTGTCTGACTGGTTTTGGCAATATTGCCCAATCAGTAAGCTTGAAATGATGATCCGAGTTCCGGATTTCTTCGGTTGTCAAGATCATCTTGGGTAGTCGTTATAAAACGTCAGTATCTTATTTTTTTTTATATTTTCAAACGGTTCAACACAAAAAGAATAAGTTTATTGCCCCTTAATGTATATATTTAAGACTAAAGCGTTTATTGTGATCAGTAGAGCGAAACAAGCCAAATGAGAGAGGTCCTAGAAAGGTGTTTATCTCTTCTCACTTATCAAGTGATTTATTCCGACGATGTTTTTTTAAACAACACATATTTTGTTCATTTAAGACCCTTAATGAATAAAATATGTGTTGTTTAAATATAAACCTAAAATGGAGAGAGAAAAGACTCTCTGCTTAAAATCGTCCCGCATCTAAGCCATTCGACGTAAGTTATTACTAATAAAGACCACATGACAATATCAAAGCGAATATTGTCTCTGTGACACATTACTCAAACGAAACTGTCACAGTGTTGCGCGCGTGTCGTAAAAATAGCCAACACGTAACATGTAATAACAGTGCGTACTTAGATAAACAGTACATGTCTCCACGCCCACCTACGTCCGGATACCAAAAAGTCTCGGTCAATATTGGTCTCGGGGCACGGTCGGATCTGCGCAAAGTTCGGCGAATGTCGTGACGTATGGTGACGATCGTGCTAAGTAAACTTGCGAGCGTGTCTAAAGTCCACATGGATTTTTGTACGAATGACGTTGACTTAGTGAGAATTTAGCGGGGCACGGTGAAATCCGTTATCTTGTATGCGTTCTGCGGAACGCGACTCATTGATCGATGCAGCTTGTATTGACGAAGGTTTAATGTAATTGTATTCTATATTGAAATGATTATAACTAGATTTGACATTAATAAACTAGTAGCGGCCAAAAGACGTATCATACAACGGATATAACAGAGGTGTTTCAATGTTATTATATATTATTAAGGCGTATTGCGAGGATTTATTTATAGTTGACTGTTTGTTATAAATAACCTTGCGAAAACATAAATGGAAATAGAAATGTTGCGAAAATAGAAATGTTTCTGCTCTCAAAGTACAACGTAAACGTGTGATAATAGAAACTGAATGTGCAGGAATTCGTATTAGTTCATTAAATAAAAGATACAATATTTTTATATAACTTTAACGTTAACGTTAACCATTGATAAATTTGGCGGTGATATTTTAGTGTCTCAACAAAATAATTTAAAATTACAACGTCATTATGACATTTGTAACCGTTTATTATTTTTAATCTGTCACTCAAGTAAGAGGCAGCCGAGAGGGCGATTAAAAAAAAATCATCCACGCCAGCAGACAGCGCGACGTCGAGCACACCCGCTATCAATTACCCTACACCTTATTACGGTCTAAGCGATTTAAACGACACTATCAACAGGAAACTCCGCGCTGATACAGACGCAGGTGTCACACTATGGCACGACTCTTCAGAGAAGTAACGTGACGCAACATCATCATCCGGCCACCATTTACCGAATCGCGTATGACCTAAACAAGAATCCCATCGCGCCTAGTTCATACTACATAAAATTCTATATTCTATATTTGTCTACTGCTAATTTTGTTTAAAAAAGTCATAATCCATTCCTACACTGTGACTTGCATTGGCAGGAACGATTAAAAAAAATTGCATCGTCTTTTATACACGAGCCCCTAAGGTTGGCCGGTCTCTTTGTTAGAAATCATATAAGTTAATTGTGACCCACTTCCACGTAGGAGCCTTGAATATATGTACTTGTGCGTTGTTTCGATCTCATTACTTCAAAGATGGATGTGTTTCGTTGATTGCTTATTTAACTCTGTTGTTTAGCGCTCGTCAATTTTTTTTATAAATAGATCTCATTTATCCTTCTTTTAAAGTTTACTATGCATTGCACTGTTTGATATTGTTAAATTAGTTGCGCTACGTGAAATATTAATATATATATGTTGTTTAATTTGTATCAATTTTTATCTATTATGGCACACGTCAATAAGGAGCCATGCTTGAAGGATTAAATGATAATGAATCGGCAGCAAGTTCATTATTTCATCCACTATCGCCAAATAAACATTAAATAACACAATATAACACTTATAAATGTATTTACGATAGGCTTATCGTCCGGTAATGAAATTTGATTGACAATCCACAATTTTACAATGCCAACATCACAGGCACCGTCTCAACATTATGTTATCTGGATAATTCTTAAGGCTCTTATCTTAATCAACTCGATCGGGTTAATTCCCGACTTTGTATTGCTGTAAGCGGTATTGTACCGAACCATTATAATTATTGACCGTCTCTTATCACACCGAATCTATAATCTGATGTTAAAACTTGTCTGCAATACGCAAGGGGAATTACTTACTAATTTAAGAACAATCGACACCATATACCAATAATGCTATAAATACGCAAATTTGCGGTGATAGTTTATCAGTGTTTTATACTCTTTGAGGTGAAAAACACGTAACAGATTTGTGAAAAAGTCAACAGTAATGATCATAGATTTTGTGTTAATCATAACATAAATACTGAGTGAAGTTACAAGCTAAAGTAAGTCAGCTACGCGTGTTATTGCTAACAATCTTAGTTGTTAGCTAAATGCGGCGCAGTTTAATTCTAAATTTAGTTATTCAACTAACAATCTCAATCAATGGTGAAATTCAAGGAGGATCACACACACTCGCGTGATATCTGACTCAACTGAAATCTTTAATGACTAACTGTTTTAGTTACGCGCTAAAGATGTGAGTCAATCTGAAATTATATTACTCCCTGAAGAATTGTCACTGAGCCAAACGCTTACCTACACATATATGTAACCTTGAGAGCTGATATATTTTTTGTAATAACAAAAATGTATAAAATAAATCGACTGTCATAAGGAGTTTGTATATGCTAGCAATATATGAATTAAATTTCTAATAATATATCAAGTTTAATACTATATAATGGCTCTTAAATAAAGTTTAATTAGATTTCTTTTAAACTATGCAGTTTATGTTCAAATATTACACATAATGAAATAATCTGTGGCATTTCTAATAATATCTCTTCGCATTTCGCTGGCGCCACCTCACCGATACTTCAAATATTTGGGCGAATAAACAAAACTCCAAAACATTTTTTGTTGATATAGTGAATCTCAGTTTGGAATATATCCAATTTTTTTTACGTAGCGTATTTGGATATTTGTCATTGTTTTGATATGGCTTAGAGCGCGTAATATTTCGAATTTTAAGAATGATGTATGTTTTAACTGTTGAAAACAGTTAAAATATTTTACGTATATTTTTTTCATTCCATAACGTCCTACCTCCATTATATTGCAGAAGCCCACGACTTCCGGTATTGCATCCTGCCTTTATACGTTAATCATTTCTATTTTCTCTTTGCTATCGTCTTATATATCAGCGTTATATACACACATAATATTATTCAAATACCAAAATTGATCGTTTAATGTAAGACTTTTCATGTACACAAAGTTTATAATAGCCGAAATCGATTGATAAAATATATATTTTGTAATAACACAAAAAATCATTATGAAACCGAACGTAATCTAAGCGTCGAAATCTCACCACGCGTGAGTCATACAGAAATGGTGCCGAAAAAAAATTGCGAAAGCAATCACCAAACGGATATCGATCCGCGAAATCCCCAACGGTCCCGATGACTTAAGCTCGAGGTTAGCCAGCGAGGTCCGAAGTTCGATGGAAACTTTGCGCGGCCGGGAAAGTCACCCCTAAGCGCGGAGGCACATAGGCACAGGTGGGACCCGGCCACGACCCGCCCTCAGCCCACCATTGGCCCGTTTCAACACCGCTATAGGGGTCCCAAGCGGCCATTCGCCCGCCGTCGCCCCACTGCTGCCACCACGTGCTCGCAACAGCTAGGCTTTATTTCACGCGTCCACACAAATCCATTTAGTCGCTCACCCGACACGACGCGAGCAACTTCTGTCACACGGGGGGTTGCCGATTGTAACAAGCATCGGTATGGATTACGCTAGTATACCGCAGCCGGCGCTGTTCAGACGTACCGGCACTGTGATCGTAAGACTGAAGATGGACCTGCCCCAATGTCAAAGGGGAACAGTGTACGCGGACCGCTCGGTGCACAGGACCACGGCCTGTGAACAATGCACCAGGACAAGATTTGGCCATTATAGTGACTGTGATAGTGATCTCGTGGAAAAATGTCGACCGAACAGATCGAGTATGCCGAGAAGCAGTAAGCGGCTTTTTTCATTGTATTTAATCTTTTTACATAAATTTTTAATTTTGAAAGTTTTTAAAGATCAATCAATTTGACATAAAGTTATTTTTTTTTGTGTCCATTAATTAGGTACGTTGTAAAACAATGACGTTCATACCAGATAAAGTCAATAAATGAAATAATAAGTTGAGAAAATATTTTTACACATAAATTATAACCATTAGTAAAATAATTGTTTTTACTACAACGCATTAACCTTCACATGTGATCAAATCAACAGCGCCATCTCAAGCTTAACAGTGATCAGCGTTCTTAAATGAAAGATGATCCGATTGCTATTAAAATTTTACGTGACCAGTTCTAATTCTCACGTAACATTCATCACAAACAGTGATCGCAATTTCATCGCAAACAGTGATCACGTTGGACACGATGACGGACCAACAAAGTGGTACCACAGCAATTAGACTTACTGTTACCGGGGTGGCATGTCTCACTAAATGTTTCTATCCTTTAATAGTAGTACAGTTATGTAGCAGGGATCTGTTTCGTAATTAATGCGAAGTATAACGGCCGTACACTGAATGCGGCAACGGTACGTCTTAAACGTCGCGGCATTTAAATTAATAGCAATTAAAGTTTATACTTTCCTGTGATATAAACATATGGACCCCCGATATGGATGTACTGACTATCTCTGTCAAACCGAATGGGATAGTATTTGTATGTGCTTTAGGGTTCCAAACAAAAAGTAACGTCTTAACATTATTATTTTAATTCCAATTCGTACTTTAAGTCTTTAAAAAAAATTCCATGGAAATTTCAGTTTTAAAGAAAACAAACAGTTCTCGTAGAACTATTTAATACCGCTTTAAATTGTTTAAACTTAAGTATATATTTTTTTAATTTTGGTTAGAAAAGGTACTCATTTAAACAAGAAAATGTACACATAAACCTTATTAATACTTTTTTATAAAAACTTTTTTTTTCTTTAATTCATGAAATAATCTACTACAAGATATATATAAACAATCGCAAATAACCAGAGCGCTTACTTAACGACGATAGTGGCTTCCATCGTGCAATTTAAATATATCTCATTACACGTAGTTAAAATTTTTACAATCGGCTTTTTTTTTTCACCATTGTATCGGGCCGTCTCGTTAGCGGACTTCATTATCAGCCATTTAATGCACCTAATATAGGGAACAATACTTTAAACGTCTGCATAATGCGCGTGCATTATTAAGTAATTATTTTAAGCCGCACTAACAAACGTACGCTATCTAATTACAGGACTTTTGTACAATACACACAAGCGAGTGCGTAGTCAAGGAACTTGTTCGCACGGTGAATTTTTCCCGGAAGTCGTGAATTAGTCCGCTGGCCAAGTGACGGCACGAAGTAATGATTTAATGATATCATATCATTGAAAAATATTCCGTAGGCCCACGAAAAACCCAGTGTAGTTCCGTTAAAGGTAAAAAAATATCGCATCTAGGTTTAGTCCCGCGTTTATGAATGCAACAGTTGCATTAAGGTCGCAAGTAAAATCTGTGCATAACTACTGGAGATAACTATCTGCAATTAGTTCGTATTAAATGCTTCTTAATAAAACAGTAGTGCTTCTATTATAATTTGCTTCACTATAATACGGTATAGTACGGTTATAGATTTGTATTTTAATCTTTAAATGAATTATTTTAACTTCGATTAAAAAATATTTTTCTGGATTCATGGGAAATGTGATGTTTGATGATAAGAGGATAAGATAAGATTCATCCCAAACCATACGCGTATTTTATATGGTGAATTTTTATAAAGTTAATAGTAAACGGAACAGGATACCAGATCAGATATCAGATACAGGAACAGGTTTAAAAGAAAAAGGTAATTAAGAAAAAAAGATTTGCTTTCTTTTTTGTTAAATGCGGCTCTATTGACAGTTGATGATAGTTAAGCACAGTAAAGTTCAGAATGCTTTTGAGACGTTCAGGCTGATATAACCTGTGTGCTATGATAGAAAAACGGTCAGCAAAGATACAGTCCTACCATTAATTTTATATAAAATATCGCGTTAGATAACAGAAATCAACTCACCCCTCTTTTGACTCGGAAAATGTATGACCAAAAGTAGGCAAGCTCATTTGAATTATACAAATCGAACGCATTATACGCTAAATATGAGAATTGAGAGCTCATATACACTTTCAGAGGCTTTCAAGCGTGAAAAACATTCTCAATCGAAACGGTCACTGTCAAGAGGAAACAATTAAAATTGAAACACGAGATCTCGGTCCATTCGGTGCGGTATGTTTCTGCCGCGACGCGTTGTTAGACCCGCGCACCGGGCACTCATTAGCGACGTTTTCACATAGCGAGATGTCCGCCCTCGCGTCGGGAGCACAGTGACAATTATAAACAGTTAATTCGACGAGACACGGCGCATCGCAATTCCGACGCACAATTACACGGGTGGATGTGTCGATACGCCTCATAATGCTACGGCAGCTTTCAAGTTTTCATTGTTCGGACCAACGAAAACCGAAACCATCCAACACCAGAATTCAATTACAATAAGCGCATACTGTCAGTTGTTATCCCATTAAGTACAATTCCGCGGTGGAAATTTGCTCGCGCCCGTTTTCGATAATTCCGTAACGGGTGTCGGAAGCAGATACGCTAACGCGCCGTACGCTTTTAGAGCTACTTTCGTATGACGACTAGAGTGACGTTTCGTATCCTGTAGAAGAAGGGAAGATTGCGTCACTCGAGCGATGTTCGCCCTTAATGCGCGCGGTCGTTTTTTACGAGCACCCATTTGTTGGCGATCATATTAATGTAACAGCTCAAGGCGAATCTTTGTTGTGACTAAAATCAACGCTTTATCTCTATTACATGCGCCCACTTAACATAAGGCAACACCTTATTAAAATGCACGTTGTACATTTCCCCATCGTCGATATCACTACAAGCATTTAAGATCGGCCGACAAAGCGTGCACGGTTCATTCTAAAATGTTCGGGGCCGTCCATATTCATAATTTGCATAATGATTGCGCGGGCGCCGACGCATCGTGCGGCGCGAACTTTTCTCGGTTTTGGAGCCGAAATTCTAGTTAGCGACCGTGCGATTTCTTTTTAAAAAGGGTTAACAAGGTCCTCTCGTTTGGGTTGTTTTACGTGCACAGCCTCCTTTTGTGTACGAGCGAGCTGTTAAAAAATAAACGAACTCTTTGTTTCTCGGGTAGTCGGACCGACCTCCGGCGCGGTCCCTACTTTTTTATGCCCCCTTATAACCTGTGTATTACCTACGTGTAGGTATCTACGGTTTTTATGGTACCCGGCTCAGATCTTCAATGGGCTAAGGAATTCGATCGAGTCTCCACTTTGTCCATATTATGGTTTTTGTTACGCGTGTAATTACCGTTCTTTTATCAGCGACGCTTTATGAAACTGAGAGTCGATATTTGATTATAAATTAGTTTCGGATCCATTTAATTGAATTAATGCTACCGTTTTTGCCGACACGGTATTTGTTTATATGGATCGGCGGTCGGTGCTTGTGATACGGGACTTTCTGTTATTTTCTCACTCGATCCTTTTTTTTTCCTTCGCTTGGACACGAGCGTTTCGAAACAAAGCGAGCGTTTTCTGTATTATGGTGAAAATTTTACGTGTCTCACGATGACTCTACGGCTTTTTACGAGCTGACCTGTTATTTTTTTTTCTGTGTGGTTGAACTTTTGACGGCGGTCCCGCGGTTGTGCTTGCTCTTGACCGGCGCACTAATAAAATGTTATGGTCCGTGTGTTTAACGCGTGTTGTTTGTCGGGCCTCCCTTTTGACATGATCGTTATGGCCCCGGCACCGCCTTTGCGGTCGCCTTTTGTGTTTCCCAACTGTAACAGGGGTCGTTATTGTGTCAATTAAACGATACAACCTCTGCGGTCGGATCGTCTAGTTAAATCGCCGCCGGTGATTTAATAGCTCTCCGATTAGTAGCCGCGCGAATGTTTGTGGCGATGGGGGCGAGAGGGGTGATACGGCCTCTCTGTCTGGCGTCATTTGGGGGCGTGAGATGACCGGGGTCCGTTCACTGGCCTTAGTTAAATAACGTGCGGCTCGGAGCCCTGTAACTATATCGTTTTTTGTTCAAGACGGCCCTGTGGCCCGCGGCCAGTGAGCGAAATCACCGCAAAACGGGCTAACGAGAGTTAACAGGAAAAAAAATCCGCGCGCACAATTATCGTACGGTGGGCGCAACAAGTGCTTACCGCTCATTTGCACGTAATAACTCTTGGTGATCACATTGGGTAATGTGTGCGCAAAAGTTAACCGAAAAACAATGGGACGCGTATCGTAAAATTTTCAAGGATGCTGCGAACGTGTCACGATCGTAACGCTCTACAAGCGTTACGGGGAAATGTGCAAAATTTTTTCATATTACTCATCAACACACCAGACACGCTACAATACAAGTGATTCATGCATTGACTCAAAGCGTAAATCGCCATCCGTTCGTCTGTAATCGCGGCTGTACTGCGGATTATCTAATAGGTACAGGCTCGATTAATTACGGTAGGAAGTAAGGTCAGTTACGTTTCCACGCGTGACGTCAGCGCAGTATTACCATTGCAGGATGGACGTTTATGCGTCTACTTTCTCATAATTATACGCTAACGAGTGCCGATGATTTTTCCTCAAACCTCCTTCTGCTTGGTTTAAATTGATTTCATCATGCAATTTGAACCCAACTAATCGACTTAATAACATGCCCGAAACATATGTTCAAGTATTTTTTTTTTTAAATACCGTCAAACTGCCAAATGTTTATGACATCCACGAGTGCAATTAATGCACATAACTTGCAAGTAAATGCGCCAAGGCAGTTAGAGTTTCGATACCGCACCCCATAGGAAGAATGTCCGGCGTGGGTGCATTAGTGATTCACGCAAGTTCACCGGACAATTAGCAAAGGCTGTCCACCTCTGGGCCGCGTTGTTTTTATTCATCGGATGTCCAACGATTACCATAATCGATGGTGTAACGCGACTCGCATACGGAACACGCCCCGCTCGCGCTTCAGAGATGCGAATCGAACGAAATTCCTGCACTATATAAATAAGGAACCCTAAATTAACACAACCAGTAAGAACCGAGAGAAGTAAATTCAGTACCCAATTGTATGTTGCATAAATTGTTTACATAGAAGCTATATCGATCTAGACTGTAACAGAGTAGCACAATTTCATTATGTCTATGGAATGGACATCGCTTTGCTGTATTTGAAAATTGTCTTGAACTTGCCTCTAATTTTTAACGTAAGGCAGAATAGATTCCTCTACGCTTAATCTACTTGTACCGTTATTACGACTGAACAAACTAACTGAAATCGCCCCACGGCGACACTACATAGTTTTTTTTACGTATAACTGCTCTATTAAATTCTCAACGCGTACTACACTCTATGAGAATAGAACTTTATGGGTTTCTTGATTTATTATATTACTCATCAACAATTTTAATATTTGTAATAGCGTTAAGAAATAAAACAAATTATGACGAAAGTGACATTGCAATATAAATTTTAATCAGATTTTGACATAGCAGTAAAAAAGCTTAATTTTGAGTGAGTTAACCGGAATACAGTAGCCGTTAGCACTGCAATACACACCTAGGGTGATCTAACTACGTCATCACCTCAAGCACAACCTGATCAGTATTGTTATTCTGAAACAGCATTAAATACATGTTATTCAAAGTCCATATTCCTTTGTACAGGATACGTCAACGTCTGCGCGGCTGTCTGCCTGCTATTGCTCGTGGGCGGCCTATCACCCAGGTGTACTGCAGCGCCGCACAGGAGCCGCGCAATGGAGAGACAGAGGCGCGCGGCGGACTCGTCGGAGAACCGCCTGTGGGCGAACCCCTGCGACTACAACAACTCGAATGTAAGAAGGTCCATTTTATTAGCACTGTATTACGTCACAGAATAGTTCGTTTTTTTTTAATTACATGGAGAGTCCAGTTGGATAAGAAGGACAGTCGATAAACGATACGCCGTACCCATTACGCAACGTAAGAAATTGACACGAGCTTACGTACTGTTTACTTAACAATTAACAAGTGTTCCGAATTTAAGGGCAATGTGCCCTTAAATTAAATGGAACACTCTGGCGCTGCTTCTTGTACAGTAGGCATCTTAGAAGGCCTTTTCTATTTGCTCGGTAAAAGTATTACTCGTATAGCTTTTATTTATTTAAATGGTTTTAAACTCTCAATTCACCCTAAATCACTTTATCATCGATGGTATCTTTCGATTTATGAAGCTTCACAACAAAAAACAAAAGTTAAAGTAATCTGCAATGCTAATTGCATTAATAAAAGTCTTGTTTGTATGAAGGGTGACCCCGATACA
Source organism: Lamproptera curius (assembly GCA_029286875.1). Lineage (NCBI taxonomy): Eukaryota > Metazoa > Arthropoda > Insecta > Lepidoptera > Papilionidae > Lamproptera > Lamproptera curius. Next base: position 109,857 of record JAGSMT010000093.1, on the reverse strand, counting down.
CTTAAAGGATAATCGTCCAATCTAACCTGTTGCTCTTTGTTTTCCAGTCAAAATCAGCTGTAAAATACTCGCCGAAACTTGCTAAGGATGTGGCCTCTCAAGCGAGGAATGCGCTCAAATCCACTGCGCAGTACAAAGACAAATTTGTAAGTATTATTTTATTATACATTTAACCTTCTTTCTACAGGTACTGCACCGTATGCACACAAAGATATCATCTAACGGTACCGTAGATCATAGTATAATTTTTATCATATTTTCTAATTTAATAACTTATCTAGCTTTTTGTTAAATTCAGTAAAAACAGATGAAAACTAGATGTTTTTGACCTTCATTATTAATTAGTTAGCGGAAGATTACTTTTCAATGCGATGTGTAAATGTCAACGTGAGTCTTATCAACATATTACGTAATTCGTTGCAAAGAAAAAGCACCAATAAGAAACAAGTTTTTCACCATCATTCGTAACTATCTAGCGTCAAATTCATCTATAATGCGACATGTAAGCTTTCAACAGTCTTATAGGTTATTTCCACCAGTTCTTCGTGCGAATGTATATTCTATTATAGGCGAGTTCGCGCGGAATCTTTCTTCGCTTTCATTGACGAGACAATAGCGTAGTACTCGCGCATCGGTATGCCCGCCGCGTCGCGGCAAATAAACGGACGCTGCCAGCGGTCCAATAACTATAGAGCTTCGGAACTACACCTTTGGACGGTGCGATTCTATCGTTTTATGAATGAAAGTGTACTCGGTGAGGCGTATCGCATATGAAAGAATACGAGTGCTGCTGTATCGGGTATTTGTGGGTCTTTCGGAGTAATTTGGCATGTGATGCAGTTTAGATCTGTCGAACATTAGAAAACTCGAATCCACTTTTTGCCAATTTTACGTGTTTTTTTCTTTTTTTCCGGCGTTTCAAATTCTTTTCATACGCGTCCAATATCATGGACAGGTATCTCAATAAAGAAGTGGATTTAGTATATACCGCGTAATTAAAAAAGATGAACTGTTAGAAAACTAATCATGTTTAGTTCATAACTTAAAAATTCACTATTACGTTCCTTAAAAAAATGTATATATTTGAAGAGGTAAGCGCAGTCCTGAGTTTGCTTTGTAGTTGTCAGCTTAAAATGTTTCTTCAGTTACCGTTGACATTGTCCCACGCGAATTTCGGCACATCAAAGTCAGCCCCGCGTGTCAGTTTTTAGCGCCATTTTCTCACCGTGGCCTTTGGCAGATTGCATCGGCGCGGGCGCCATCGCTTTCGACCAACGTCCGGTCGCGGCTTCCTCCCTTTTAATTATAATTTTGCACCGTGCTCGTGTGACGCCATCAATGTAACAGCCGCCGCCATAACTGACCATACAACCAAATAAGTATAATTTGATTCAAACTTTAACTAAATCTACTCGAAGTATCGCACTCTTAAAAAAAAGCTCGCTACAGATAACGTAATATAATTCCGACGTTACAATCTCGTGAAAATAATATTTCCGAATCGGAAGTAAGGTGGCCCGATCATCGAGCAATAATGCGATGTCGTCGCGCCACGTATTGTTTATGGATGACCGCGCACCAGTGTACGCATCTGTCTTATGGAAAGGGTGAAAATTGTACATGCACGTATTCATTACTCGTATAGTAGGCGAAGATCGATTTGAGTGCAGTAGTCAAGCTTCAATGGATGCGATACAATTGGTCTGTACGGTGGTTCCATCGCCAAGTGTCGCTATGTTATTTGTAATAGGCTCGGCCGTCGTAACGACGGCGACGTCCTGTCCGCCCGCCGCTGCCTCCGCGTCGTAAAACGACAATATCGACGCACAGTAGCCGGAACGGTGTACAGGACGGTGCGCTTACGCCTCGAATACTGATTGCGCATTAGTATTGCTCCGCGCACCTGCCTGACGATTTTTTTCTGTCTCCCGAGCCTCAATGTCGGTCATTCGTCAGCGAATGTCGCGATTTGGAGCGCGCCCGCGGCCATTGTGACACAAGGACGTTCGAAGCCTTTGCTCGCGTAGGTTAATATCAGAATCAAAGGGTGTCAATAAAGAACACCAACAAAGAAACCTCTGAATGCGAGATAAAAATGCTCTGTACCGCCCGCGCCATCACATCAGCCCATTCCCTCGAACGCGCGGCTACCGAGAATGCAATAACAAATTCAACGAACCCCACCGTTACCGGCCACCGTGTGAATGCCTCGGACGCCGCTCGGTCCGGTGTCAAAATATTATCTCGTCACATTTTGAATATGGAATTGCCCTGATATCCATCATGGCAGCGCGGGTCCCGTTTAAGAGGGGAGCAAGAGTAAAAAGAACAAACTCGAAAAGAAAAATAAAAATTACCGCCGAGTCCGCGACTCGTCGGCGGCCGCTCGCTTATCGCATCATAGCCACTGGATATATAAACGTAATACGCCCATAATATGTACATACTTAGCGATAGCGTTGTTCACACGGGCGACAGGCTGTCTGCGCGGTTGGATGCCATTGTACACGTGTGCCGTAGATGTTGCCGCGTTGCGCATGTGTGTGTGCATGTTTGTTTGATAAGCTTCCGATATTTCGCGCTGTATAGGTGTCCGGATGCGGTGTCATCGGATTCCTAAGATCCCGCCCACCCACGGCACTCTGTGTGTGCATTTTTGTCTTACCGCTTGCCCGCTAGAAATTTTAGCGGTGATTCCCCGTAGGTTAGCAAGTTGCATGAATGCCATGAACGTGTTCTCGATCGTCTTATGTCATCTGTGATACTTATAAGTTGTATGAACGCTGATCACAACGCTTAAAATTGTTATACAATTCATTTTATAGCAATAAAGTCTCGTTGATAACCTATTATTTTCTTAATAGAAATTTATCCAGTAATCCAACGTAATTAACAAGAAATTTGAAGTTGAAGACATACGAATGTTCTTTGTTAATGTCACGCTTCGCTCGTTACATTTAAGTGACAACAATAAACCGTTAATATAATTAATAAGCCATCTTCGATGCTAACAAATAGATAACGTTTCGGATATGGTGTCATGGACCGGATGAACACCTGTGTATATTTCACGTGGGCTACTAATGAGTTACGTATCGAATGGCGTCTCGAAATAAGTACTATTGACATTGCTGCTAAAAATAAATATGTTGTCTGTGATTTACGCGTAGTGACAATAAGAAATAGAAGAAAATAAGTTCAAAAATAGATTTGAGACGAATTTATTAAGAAATATTGGAAAGTATTTTTTTGTTAATTACTGAACTTTTGCTTTACACAAAATTATATTTGTGATAATCACCACACTCTTAACGAACAGATAGCAAGACTTTTTTTTATTTTCTATTACCTATTATTCTTTTTAAACCGTTAAAGCTAGCAGAAAGATGCCCAATACTAATCTAGGGTTGTTGTCTAATTTACAATTCTTCGCTAATTCTTTCATGAAGCTTACCTGTCGAGTACTTTTAATACAATAGGAATTTACTTCAAAAACAGATATTAACTCAATGTCTACTTTTTCAGTATTTACCAGGTGGCTTGTTAGTTTGCGATGTCATTTTTCATCGACATATCCAAATTCGAATCAATATGCAATCGTCAACAGTTACAAAAGCCCGTTTCTGCATCGCATTCAGCCGAAAATTACCAACGGCCCTTATCTCCCCGATGTGCCAACGAGTTCGATTGTTTGACAATGTTCGGGAAACGATTTTCGGCGGCGATCACGAATCGCTCCCCGATGCGATAACGGTATTGCACAATGTACCGATTTTCGGCCACAACGTCACGAATAACGTATTGGGCTAATTAGCCGCCCCATTGTTGTGTCAGACGCGAACGGTACGGCCAATTGCAGAGGAATTGCATCTGTCGACCGTCAGCTGCGATTTTTATCTTTGTTTGTATAGCGTTAGAGTTGGTTTTTGAACAGCGCGCATCGGTCACGTATGGTGCGGGCGCAGTGTCAAATTTTAATGTCGAAATTGTTTGTTACGTGACATGTCCGCGGTCGGGCCTTCGGTTTCAATCTCATCTTACCACCGCGACCTTGGTGCAGCCGTGAAAACGTTTCGCGATCAAATCGTATAATGACTTGTTACTTGATGGTTTTCATGCGGTCTGTAATATTTTATGCACGAAGTGAATTATTACGAAAATTTAAACATATTGCATATTTAATCGTATTTATATTTAAATATTTTGAGGCGTTTTTGGTAAAATTCCTTGCTATACGTAACTTGGAGAGGATGTTTACTATATAGCACATATTAAAATTAACATACAAATATGTCGCTTGCATTTGCTGTTTATGGACAATAAGTTTAATGTCTTACTCTTTATTTGAAGTATACGTTCATAATTTTAGCAGTTCCTTGAATCTTTCCGCTAAAGAAGACTTTTTCCTATTGTTTGCAGGCGTTGAAATTGCACAGTTACCCGAGCTTCGATGAACTGCTTCAAGCATGGACCGGGTACGACTGGCTACGGAAGTTTCCGTGGTTCCGTGAGGAGGTTCTGCCGAAGGACAAGGTTCTCAACCAGCAAATGCCCGACGAGTACATGAATATGTTGATGGTAAGTTATACCAATGTATTCCATAACTTAGAGTTATCTCCTCTTTTAATAAGCATAGGTATAGATCGTCCAATTAGGTATTATTGGTGCATTCGTATTTGGTCGGACATTATATAGATACACTAGATATACACTATATATCTACGTAATAAAGATATGATTTGTATTATTTCAATTTCAATTAAAAACATTGCGTACACATTTATTTATGTTAGTTAACTTGCAAAGACTAAACTTCGTAGGGACTTAGGAATCTCTCTTTAGAAATGAAACGATCGGTTCAGATCAGCCTCTCTATTGGCCTTGTGTCGGCGAATTCGCTGATACCGAAACGTGCATCCTTACAAGTTTTTCAATCAATTTCGTGGAATCATCGCCGGTGGCACTCATTGTTGTCCGCCGCTCTTTTACGTGAGAACACAATGGTTTTGCAATGTGTACATTTTGATGGCGTTAATCTTTCGATTTGATATTGTTTCGATTGTGTAGTGGATTAATGTCGAGTATTGCGACAACATTTATATTAAGAAGGGATGGGACGTGGAAGACTTTTGCCTGAATGTAAACCTGCTCAGAATATTTCGAATTAGAAACGTGTAATTCATTTACTACCTCGACTTGATGACATTCAATTTGACATTGCAATTTGAACCGGAACATAGTATTTGCGCACAGCATCGCCACGTTTAAGCCCTAAATACCGCTGTAAAACTTTTTTTCTTTAAAAATAAATAAAATGAATACCTATTCTTATATTATAAGCAAACATTATAGACATCTAGATATTAAATATTTTATTTTACTCCACAGGGTAACATCGATGATGTTCTGCCGTCGATGTACAAGGGCCTGAAGATGGTTGTTGCTGGCCTATACGCGATCAGCAATGAGGGTCTCAACGACAACATCATTGCCGACGAGTGCCTGAAGGGGAAAATCAACCTGACCATGCACGACGTCCGAGCAGTACTCTGCTTATTCAATGTAAGTTTCCATTTACAAATCATTAACTTAATCAAAATGTATCTTATTCCTAACAACATTTGAATCTCTTGAGTTTTTATTATTCGGAATAGTGTGTTGACCACATTTTTCTTTATTTGCAGGACATAATGAAGTCGAGGAACTTGGAGATAATGCCGCTGCCAGACTCTGAGATTCCCGATTTCAAAACGGAGGACAAACTGTCCGTCGGACTTCTAGTGTACAGGGACACCCTAAACTACTTGGAGTATCTCGCGCAGGTCTTCCAGAAGATGTACGAAACGGCACCCAAGAAGGATTGAGCTACGCTATGGAATGCTTCAGTCGAGTTAGACTTAAGATGTTAAGACCGCTGAATATTGCGCGGATTGATTACCCATAAACCTATGGGTGTCCTTTAACATTGGTGCTTTTTATCGGGACATAAATGTTACGTATGCAGCCACGGCTAGCTCTAGCAAGAGCCTCCTAGTAGAATTGTTCGCATATTTGGGTGTCGATGTTAGTAGAAAAATGTATTTGCCATTACATTGCCATTTTGGTCTAGAACGAATTAGTTCCTCTTATTATTTTTTTTTTTTTTTGTGTGAGTGTGTAAATAGCGACGAATTTAAAATGTATTATTTATTATATGTTTTTAAACAGACAACATTCGAAATTTTCCGATATCCTAGTCAAGGTCTTAACTTATTTATTACTTACTTGGTCCTTCTCCACTGTTTTAGTTTCGATTACTTTGTAAAAGGTATTATTAATTTAAGGTCTTTAGTATTAAATTCCATTCCATCATGTCCACTCGGTTGTGATCGAGTTTGCTAAATTATTGAGTTTGCACTCATTCCTGGTGAATTAGTTTTATATCGGACAAAATGTTTATTCACCTAGGTACTTAAATTGTCTACTTCGCTGAAGGCTACTACTTCAATTCTTAGTGTAAATTGTAATTCCTAGTTTCCTTAGTATTACTTAACTCTTTGTTAACTATTTATACTACTGTTACAGAAATCCAATGAAATATGACTAGCTTTAATAGAGCTGTTAATTATATTATTGTAAAGTACAGAGCCAGTGTATTTATGACTTAATCATTATTTGTATATTTCAAATAGTATTTATAACTGCCGCGAACATGTCCGCCGTGTTTGCGAAATTAAATTATTATTACATTTAATTGACTTTGATGTTATTTCTTTTATTTATCCTCAAAAACGAACATCATAAACAGATTATTTGCTTGTAGTCCCAAGCACAACAATGACCGACTAAATGTTTTAATAACAAAAGAAATCGTAACATATACATAAATAAACCATTTTCTTTTAATAACCAGTCTAACTAATTCAGTACACACATTTTAGTGTCACAAATAAAATAGTGCATTGTACTATTGGGTCTAAAATCGCAAGTCACCTTTGAAACAATCAAAGCTGGTCTTAAAACAGCGCACTCCGCCGCACAATTATCCACAGTCGGTCGTAGTGCGGGCGACAATGCCTGAACCCGCCTGTTCCCATGGGCCGTGCCTGGAAACAATTTTAAATCTTTACACAACACATTTACGGCGCGGTCCATATTTGCGTTGGTGACTTAGTCCGACAAATTAGAGCGGGCGTAGAACACGACGAAAGGACCCGTGGTCCGAATACCGACGCTACTGATTACTACTAGTAAGTGTCAAGATCCCGTGTAACCCGTTCGGACGTATCACTTATGGCCGATCAAACGTGTCACCGACGTGTTGGTTTAATATGTTATTATATGTTTAACCGACGCAGGGAGTCCGCGAGGTGCTAAGTTGGTTTTGTCGATTAGTCCGAAGGGCCGGATAGTTAGCGGTTTGACCTCCTACCTAGACGGATCAAGGGGGAAGGTTATGTTAACTAACCTGATTTGATTGTTGCGACAAATGTTGCCTGCTTTTTTGGGTACTTCAACGATTTTCAAAAACATGCAGAGAAATGTCTTGCAAGTAATTAAGACATTAGTAAATCAGTACCACCTAATAAGCACACTATGTTGACAGCAACATATAAAATCTATAACTTTAATAATTTTAAATGAAAAAATCATTTTTTCTCTTCTAGATATTTGGCCTTTAGTCTAGCAGATTTATCTAAACAACAGTCAAAAACTTTTTTTCGACATCAGACCTATAGGACCAGATAGGATCCACTGCATGGATTATCTAACTTTCGGACCATTGGGTGATCGAGCCCATATTGTCCTTGCTAAATAGAAAACCATGACGATACATAGTACGCGTAGCATTCAAACCCACTACCTTCAGTTTTTAAATTCAGAGCCATTACTACTGAGGCACAGAGTCGGTTAACAAACGTGAAGAACAAAAATTTATTGTTACACGTAAATGTTATTTGAGTATTTTTGACTGACTTCCCAAAAGAAGGAGGGTACTCCATTCGGAGTTACCTCGTTACTCCGCTCCTGTTTGTCTGATTTTGTTAATTCTTTTCTTTTTTTAATATTTTTTTATTAAGTAGTTTAATAGATATTTAAGAAATTAATAAAATTTCGGCGTCAAAAATCACAACTTCGTGCAATTCAATTGCAAACGCTGCCAAAACCGTAAAAGATTTGCTGTAACTAAGTTGTACATAAATGTACTTCTTTAAATGGTCTACAAAAGAGTCCGCGAGCGCATATATCTATGTTTTAAGAATAACCCACAATGGCCATTTAAATGTAAAACATTGTTAAAAATTGCATTTATTATAAAACGTAAGTTTCAAAAAGTTTATTGTGAAAAACTTGTCATAGGTGACATTTTGATAAAATTAATACCTTTACAGCAAAATGGTTGTATACTGTTTGAAGTCAGTCACATTTTTTAGGTAAAATTTCACTTTTTTATTCGTATAATAAGTATGTTGTACACGTTCATAATGTTAGTAGCAGTTAACAGTGAAGAAAATAAAATCCTTATATCATTTAGTATTTACGCAAATACACACTGTTGGAAAAAATGTTCTACGGATTAAATCAATTTCAATTACTTTAATTATAGCAAACCTTTTTGCGATATTCACGGTCCATGTATAAAAAATATTCAGACACAAAATAAGTTACTAAATAACAAACAAAAATCGACGGTAAAAGCACGAAGAGTAAAATAAAAAGCTTTTTTGAAATTTGTCACTGTTTCTGAGCGTTAAATCAATATCCGATGTCTGTTTTCCATTTTGCACACTCCAAGTTTTGCCTCAACGCTGTTTCCTCGTCAATGCGAAATACATATTTGCATATTAATAAGCAAAGCTTGTTGAGAATGACCTACCACATTGTTTATTTACCCAAGTGCAATCGTATTATGCCATATAACAGAAACATCTTGCGAAATCTGGCAACTAAATAAATATATATATAACTTAAATAAAATAATAAGTAAAGTAAAAGTAATGAATAAGGCAGATTTCGAAAACTTTAACGTCATTTCATTTTGCTTACTTATTAAAAAATGCACTAAACAGAACAGCATTATTCTTTTATAATTTGTAATGGTAGTAAATTCTAGAGCTTTTTGTACATTGAATAAAAGCTGAGATTGTAGTTATATACTAATATTCAAACACAGTTATGTTCCTAAAATTATATGATTATAATTGAGTAATTGAAATAAAATTACTAATTGAAACATATTACAACAAAAGTAAAACTTACTTTCAGTATTCTATTATAAGATTATATAATTTTTTCATCAAACTTATTTATCGCGTATGACTTTTCTGTGGACAATGCACATGTTATACTGAATAAGTAACATAAAAGCCTCAAAAACTTCCACCCAGCAACTTGACACACAAACCGACGTAGCGTTTATTGTTTTAATTCTCACACGCAATTGTTATTCACGAACGGTGCCCACCGATGACGTTCGTCATGTAATAAGCATTTGATATTGCTTTTATCGACATCACTTCCGGCTCTGGATCCACCGGAAACCGGAACAATTGCCGGAATTTGATCTCGTAGTGGACCGAAGGGTAACGTCCGGGCAACGCTCTTTTACGTGTACTAATACTTACTTTAATAATATGTTAGCGCTAAACACGCATACCTATATGTAGAGTCATGATGACTTCTTGCTCTACAAATGAACGTGTCGGAAAATTTGCTTTTCACTAATTAAACGAAAGGCCACTATATAACTGCGTAAGTAAAATTAAGTATGAATTTTTAACTTGTCATTGTTAACTATATACTTTTTAAAAATTGTAATTGATTTATTCCTTACATCAAATATGAATACTATGTCATACCTAGAAATTAATTTTTCCGAGAATAATACGATTTTTTTTCTCTCGCTCAAGTTTCGATTAAGACTATATATATATATATATATACATATAGTACCATTACTAATACCTACAGGAAATTAGTTTCCAAAGTTATAAGTATTGTGATGAGGTTAACTAAATTGTGACTTATTAAGAAGCTTTGTTTATATATATTGTATATATAGACATACTCTAGTAGCTGCTTCAGTTGTGAAACGTTGATGATAACATATCTAGTGAAACCTATTAAATTGATAGTTATAGATAAACTGAAGTGGTTAAGTTTATCTTATACTATCAATTTCATTTATTATTTCATCATTTATATCATTATTATCATGTAGTACATCGGTGCTACCTTCAGATTTAAATTAAAAATGATAAATGTCACGATTTTCACTATTCATGTAACTGAAAGAACGTGAAAACTGTCTAACTCTGCTACTCACTATAAAGCGTTAAAGGTCTAAAAAACATGAAAGTGATGAAAAACTGTTTTTACATATAGTAATAAATTTATATCTTTGCCATTCTTTTTGAGTATCATGAGATCGTTTTTTTCACCCGCCCTCATAATCTTAATATAAGTTTTACATAGACCGATTGGGACCTGACTTTCTTAACCCTAGGGTTTAAACTAATGAGTGAATTAGTTTCCAGTATTTTTTTAAGGAAATAACAGTCCTATTATCAATTTGACATTTTACGTGACCACCCAACGTGTGAATCATGATTCTTTTCAGCCAATTAGGCCATCAACTTATATTACTCTAATCGTTTCGAAGAAAGCGTTATTAAACACATTAGTCACCGGTAGGATCTGGACCCATGGTAATTAATTCATAAAGCCATTATCACTAGAACATGTAGACGATCACCGATAAGCTAAATCGATGTAATAGAAGAAAACCCCAACCTCCACGATATCCTTACCGAAACCGCCCGCGATCAATAACCACCCGTTCTCCCGCTCTGAAATTACTCACCATACCCCAAATGGGGCCACGAAATATCTTCACATACTCTTAACGAGCGTCGGCGAGTCACAATAGCGTTTCGGCTGGACCGCCGTCCGCTTTATCTCGCTCACGTTCCCTTGTTTTATTTATTAGAAAGATTTATTATTTACCACGGGGCTCGCACACGGCGCGTCACGAGTCCGATGGAAAAAAGGGGACCTATGTTAATGGCAAGTCGCACGTGACATCGTTTTTTTTTGTACCTTTAATCGACGGATCGAAACGCGGTCCGAGGTAATGGTATCAAGCTTTGCTTACCACTGGTGGTCCTACCAGTTTGTTATAACCCTCCTGTTTGCGTTAGGCATCAATGTACTTGTAAAATATGTCACATAAGATTTCCATAGTCCCGTACGTATTTATCTATCGTCAATGTTATTCATATCCTTATATCATCTATTGTATTGTAAGCCTCAAAAATAAAAAATAGGTGTTCTAACTAAGGTCAACAGGTTAACAAGTAATAATATTAACTCAAATCAAAAGTATCATACTTTTGATTGTTTTTTGTTGCAAGTTTTTTAAGTTAACCAGTGTACGGGCTTTATAGAAAAGCTATACTTGTAACTAAACAAAATTGCTATCACACTGATAGAAAATACTCTATAACCATTATTACTATATTAAATAAGTATAAAACGTTTTCATTTTCACTAAAAACTTGTTAAAGCTATGCCAAGCTAGTTGTATATGATAATACAACTAGTATAAAGATCTAGTTTCTATTTTCTGACCGTCATTATCACTTACAGAATAAGTAAAGCATCAGAAACATGTAATAGTATTATCATAAATCTTAAAACAAAAAAGTGCAAAGAAATAAATAATCAGCATCATTATCATCAAGCAAAAAACAGTCTAATAAAACAAATGACGACTTTATAAATACCAGACTTGAGCAACTCATTTGCCGCAAGACTAAGAAAGCGCCGGGACCAGAAAATAGGTTAATAAATCGTGATTTAAATCGCACTTGACCCGCACCAAACCGCAGGTCTGCCGTGACCGAGTAGGCAAACACACACAAAAGAGAAGACAGTGATGGCCAACAATCCTTGTTTGACAATATCTGTGTACTCTGCGAGCCCTTTGTCAAACACGTCGACATAACGCCACGATATGCAACGCCATACTGAAATCGCAATCAAAATAATGATTAACAGACTAAATATATGATTTAAATGCATCCATTTACACGTACTTTTTATGATGCACTAGGGAAGAGCAAAAACCAATCATATTGCTATTTGCCTATCACATATAATTAAGACAATCTTACTAATTGAAATTCATACTTATGGAAGTTCGTAATTATAAAAGTTTACCCGCTATGATAAACTAAATTGCCCGCCAAACTTCATCTCCATCTTTTTTTTTATTACGAGTGTATTTTAATATTATTATGCGGAAAAGTGTTTGTTTGCTAGAATGCGTGGTCTGAACGTAATGTTCATTAAACGGGACAAACCTCTAAATATTTAAATTATTTTATTGTTTTAGGAAAAGTCATTTTATAAACATCATGTTTTTAACCATTTACATATCTAATTATCACTAAGTCAAAAATTAAATTTAGTAGTAAACATAAATTTACGTAATAATAAATGCTAAATACTTATAATACATAAATATACATTATTCAAGATACAATATACAACGTACTTACAATATACGTTTCGTTCTAAAACGCGTAAAATGAACTAAAACGTATACATCTCTGAACATGTAATAAACAAAATGGGTCCCATTTACTATCATGAACCACATTAAACTAATAACAAATAAAACAAACGAACATCACACCGACATTGACATTTTAGCACGAAATAGATATAGAGGTGGAATTGAATCAAACCCAGGATTGACGCTCGCGGGTAATTATCATTTGGTCTCCTAAGGTCATGCACAATTCGTTCGTGAGACGTCCTTGCTCACATCCAAATGTGAAATGTCGTATGAGTTGCACAGTAGTTGCAACTTAAGACGTTTCGTCCCGCGTGTACAACGCTCAACTATGACAGGAAGTGCGGCGCATACCTTTCTACAGTTTGCCAAGCCTATGCGATTTGTTACATGTTTTATGTAAGCAATAGTGTATTATATGTCGAACGACTTGTGTTTACAAACATGATATATATTTAGTAAAATTAATAGATCATGTTTTAATAAAAATTTGAATAATTATTTCGTATAGGATTATTGTCTATAAGCAATTTTCAGGGCGTATTTTATTACAAACTCAAAAAAACGTGATAGAAATTTATGAAGCTGGCCTATTAGACATTACTACGCGTGAATTTTTTCCTTCATATATTATTGAGAAAATAATTAACTATAACAAAATTTCTTTAACAATTTGACTATCGTGATAGAAAGAGAGCATGTTGTTTATCATAATAAGAGCTAACTTTCGTATTAAAATTTACTTCATTTACTTAATGAAAACAAAACACAATTGGTCATTATATAATGGAAAAAATAAAGCGTTTTATGATGTCATAAACTTGTATTAAAAATAATCAAATTAACATTAACGTAGGCGTAATAAAATAAACTAAGGAGTTATTTAAGTAAATTGCACACTACCGCTACTACTTAACGAAAACTTACCTTTATAAAGCAAAGGTTAATGATGATATGATTCATACCCAATTATTTAACTCGTTAAAAGGTAATTATTATAAATAAATTGTTTCGAGTTTTTAAATTGCAAACTCTGGATATAAGTCCATTGCCTGTGTCAATTATTGTCGTAATTACACGAATACTATATTTTTACTTTATTTTAACTTAAGCAATGAGATTGATTTAGTCGCTCTGCGGTTTAAACTTACGTAAATACACAGGAAATATAGGCTTGTCTGGCCTTTTTGCACAAGAATTTAACTATCAAACTCGAAATGCACAGAACTGCGAATAACGGTTACGTAATGAAATATATTTTGCACAAAAATAACACATAAAGTCTTTATTATGTTAGAGTAACAGAGTTATTGATGAGTAAAGACTAATTTTATTAGTATCTATCCAATTTATTTTGTAGTTTTGATGCATACTTTTCCATTATATTTTTATACACTTTGCACAAAAATTAGGAAACGAACTCGAAATGCACAGAACTGTGAATCGCATTCACGTAAATATTTTCATTTTTAACGAAAATAATACAAAAAGCTTCAGTCTTAACTATACTTGAGTCAAGTCATAATTATTGACGACTATTTACTATTTATTTTATTAGTATTTTTTCCTTTTTTTAGTACTTTTTAATGTGAATACAAGTTACCTATATTTCTTTCTGTATGTTTTTATACCATAAAATTATTTAATTTACTTATTGATAGCATTCATACTATGTTTAATGTCACATAAAACGATTTATTTTCCACTGCTCTGGGCTTTTACATTTTAACAAAAGGAAATGTTGTAAATTAAAAAAATCATTTCTAACATAAGTACTTTTTAGAACAATTATGTTACCCGCCTAAAGATGATTAGAAAAGCCTCATAAAACGTGCAAACCAACAACCACCTATTGTTTTCTTCCTCAACGGAAAAATTTACCGTAAATTTTTCGGATACGCCGAACTTTGTATAAGTGACAGTAACTTAAATTCAGGTCACAGAGATCCGGATGCGGCGAAATTCTTAAGACAGAGGTCGCAAACATATAATACTAAATAACATTGTAATGACAGTGACTCATACCACTTCGCTGCAAAAGTAAGCAACGGCCTCAGTTTAGCCCTAACTTCATTAGAACTGAAGAAGAACGCATTGGAATCAATACGAAATCTTGTTGTTAATTTTATATCACTACATAGTACAAAACAAAGTTGCTTTCTCTGTCCCTATATCCCTATGTATGCTTAAATCTTTCAAACTACGAAACGGATTATGATGCCGTTTTTGTAAATAGATACATTTATCGAAGAGGAAGGTTTATATATATAATTCATAATGATAATATTGTAGAGAAACGCTGATAAGTTTATATAATTTTCCATAGATTTTACAGCTATATGTATTTCACCTGTGCCGGGTCGGATCGCTAGGGAATAATAACTTTGAATCAAATTTCAATGATTTTATGAATTCGAAATTTTGTGTATATAGTTGTAATTCTATGAGACAAAAACTGTACCGCGGATAATGTTAAACATTACGGTAGCATTACTTTTACGCTATAATAATAATGATTATTAAAAACCACATTTACGGATTTTACCGCTCTTAATTGTTTTTACAATATTCCAGACGTTTCCTTGGCCTTCGTAAAAACTTTCACAGATGAACAATATAACAGTCTGCCCGTGTCTGTGACCCTATGGATCCTGTAAAATATTTAATTTACTGATGTGTAGTAATTGAGTAAATTTAGGAAAGTATTATGGAACGTATAGTCTATACTAAACAATCAAATAAAATACAAAAAAATCTATATGGCACTATTTAAATAATGATGTATTAGCAAAATAGTTATTACTGATATTTTTAGCTTTTAGCTTCTATCAATACGGAGTAACTTTATGTAATATGTAAAAAAAGTATAGTTTAGGCCTTTTGTTAGATAATCACAGCAACAAAGTACGTCAGGCGTTGGTAAAGGATGATATAACTCTCAATCTCTGAGCCAAATCAGAACATGTCTAACGCACTACTGTCAGTAACGTTGTTTACACATACATATTGATGATTTTATTTGCATTATAAGAAGTAAACGCATCAACTTTACCAGATAAATGTAAAAAATTATATATATTTGTCTTAATGCAAACCTTTGAGTTGATGTCAAAGATTTTATTGACTTAACTAAAGGCAAGTCTAGGGTGGAGGCCGTGCTTAGGAAAACGGAGCGTTGGTGAACAGCCGACCAGATGGGATGGCGATCTCCGTGCAGTGGCCGGTTCAAGCTGGCAGCGAGTAGCAGGGGATCGGCTGTCTTGGCGCTCATTAAAAAGGCCTATGTCCAGCAGTGGACTTATAGGGGCTGATTATGATAATGATGAAAGTCAAGTCATTAGTAGTCAAATTATAGTGAAGCCCTGATTCGTTTAGCCTTCATTCGTGTCAATAGATCATTTAATCTACGACTAAAAATGATATTTGCATGTAGATGTTGCAAATACCAACGGCTATGTTTCTACCTGTCTATGCTAAGGTACATACTACACAGATTGATGTGTCACAGAGGTCGTGAGTTTGAATACTGCGGGGACTCAACACATTTTCATTGTTGTTTCCTGATGATCCATGCATCGGATGGACATGTAAAAAGTCGGTCCTGTGCCTTACTCTCTCCGATCGTGTCGGTTTTTCGTCCCATAGGGCTTTGAGGGTATAAAATAACAGGACGTGTGACTGTGTTTGCGCGTACACTTGTGCACTATAATATCTCCTGCGTAGTTGGCTGTGCACTATAATAACTCTTATATCGATCGGCTGCCGAAGTCGTAATCGACTGGAGAACATTAGTCCAATTATAAAACAATACTTTTTTTTATTCATAAATCGTCTACATTCATACATACATCATCAGCCTGTAATAGTCCACTGCTGGACAACCCACTGGGTGGACTGACTTTTTACGCGCCCATCCGACGCATGGATTATCTTACTTTTCAGACGATTTGGTGATCTGCCTAAATTGCCCAAACCATCTAGGAAACGACAATGAAAATTTGTTGAGTCTCCGCAGGATTCCAAACCACAACCTCCGGTTTCTAAATCAAACGCCCATACCACTAGGCTACGGAGGCAGTTCAAAAACGTCTATAAGGATATATAATCTCCATATATTATATAATCTCCATCAATGAAATAAATAAAATTAGTATAATTATGTCTATGGTCCATGGTTATATAAATTCAAACATGGGTTTCAGGGGGTCTGAAATGTTTAGAGTATAGAAAATAAAATAATTTTTTGTGAAAAAGAAAAATTTTGTATTCACTAACAAGTCACTTATAATATTATTTAAGCTTCTTTCTTCTTTATTTTTTGATTTCTCAGCATAAGAATATATTTATTTTTTACACTGACATTATTTACATTATTAAAAAATATTTTTAATGCATATAGATTACATCAACCTATTTTCTTTATTAGACGTTAACAATAGGTACGAAGCGACAGTTAAATTTTCGCTTTCAAAACAGACCTGTATAACTACTTTACGGTCAGCATTTAACTTCTACGATACGCTAATGGTAAATGAATCATCTGGAAATACGAGAGCAAAAACGGGATGAGTAATTTAATAGCCACCTTAGTAGATTACCAAACAAGTATATGCACTTTTACCGTGTTAAATTGAGATGTCGGTCTTTGTAGTATGTGTCATAACAGCTCGATTAATAACCACAGTCCACATCTTTTCTGTTCTTATATGGTTGTTAAAAAAGTTATCGATTATTTCGTAATAATGAACCACCATTATATTGTATGTTTTAACACTGTCAGAGAAGGAAAAGCTGTTGATTAGTTGTTAATAGTAAATCGTTACATATTATTAGTTTTAAGTATAAAATTTTAGACTTTAATTACATAACTAAGATAACCAGGCTAAGAAGATTATGTGTTACTACTTTACTTCCCTCCCGCTACGACGAATGAATCGAAAATTGTTTCAACTGAACTCCTAATTATCATCGGTCACATACACAAACGGAATTTTTAGCGTTAATTGATAGGATATTGAGTAATTAACATAAAATACAAAATTCTTATACAAGTAATTATTTTCTTTTTAATTTACAAGTTTTATTTTGAATAAACGCGATCAAATAATCAAACAATATTTGATCGTGTTTATTCTAAATAAAACTACACTAGTAGCAATGGTTGAACGTTAGACAAATTTATTAACATATTGTCCCAAAATACTTACTGTTATTTCAAATTCGCCTCCGTAGCCTAGTGGTATAGGCGTGTGGCTTAGAAACCGGAGGTCGTGGGTTCCAATCCTGCGGGGTTTCAACAAATTTTCATTGTTGTTTCCTAGTTGGTTAGGGCAATTTGGGCCGATCACCCAATTGTCTGAAAAGTAAGATGATCCATGCGTCGGATGGGCATGTAAAAATTCGGTCTACCCACCAACCCGCATTGGACCAGCGTGGTGGGATACGGTCAAAAACCCTCTAATGGATAGGGGTGTATTAGGGGAGGCCTATGTCCAGCAGTGGACTATCACAGTCTGATGATGATGATGATGATGATGATTTCAAATTTGTCCCTTATAGCCATTTACATTTATAAATTATGGGAAGAAAATAGTTAAAATATACACATTCAATTTATTTTTCATACTTGATAAAAAGTAATAAAAAAATACTTAACGAATTGAAAGCACCTAATACAAGTTAACATTTGTACGTATAATATTATGACCTTTTCTCACTAAGCTAATGAATTATAAATATATGCCAGCCTCACAGCACCTTAACACGCGATGTTTGTCAGTTAAAAGATTTATTCTTTTATTATACATTACACACATTAAAAGTATTCTGCATTTCAATAAATATTCTAATTCTACTGTTTAAAAACTCGTAAATATGCGTTAAGATTTAATACCAATTCTGGAGATGAAACTGTACTCGGTTTGATTACAATGCACGACAAAAAGTAGTGTTTTGTCACGCGCTTTATCGTAGTCCTAGTGATCGCAAATTGTTAATTGGAGCATTCCCACAGTGCCACCTCCCATGTCGTATTCTGAATCACGCGGACAAGTGACGATGATTCATATGCGAGAGATTCACCTGACTGCGTGATATTAACCTCGTAAGAGCATGTTTTAGCGACACAGTTTCACTGATTCATAGTAAAATATTGCACGGGTCAGTGGCCTAATTTTTCGTTAGTATCGATAATATTAACTAAACAATTGGTATTTATATTCTTTAACAGGATTACATATGCAATAATAGTTGTGTTTTTAAATGGATAACTATGCAAAAACTTGTTACATTGTATGTCTTCAATATTTTATACATCCTATAAAGCTTAACAATTCACTTCTAGTTGAAAGCTACAAATGTAAATAAAAAAAAAACTTTTCAAAAAGTAGTATTTACTTCAGTAATAGATTATTACTTTTTTTGGTTAGTTATTCAGGTAATCAATAATTATTACAATAACTTTAAGAGCTCAAAAATGTTATTATTAAGTGACATAAGCAACAATTTATTAGTAAATACTACCTGAGTCGCTCTATATTACTTGTTATTTCTAAACTAAACAATCGCAGGTTCGCAAAACAAAACAAAAACCATAAGCCTAGCGTACTTAAATCGGCCCAGCTTATTTTCCCACGATTCGTTACCTTCAGTATTCCATATAGATAACATTGAAAGTAAAGAGGATTTGCGAAATGTTAATCAAGACGTAAGCGTGTCGTTTTGTTTCGTTCGTGATTTATTCGTAACTCTAATGGGGACCTTATTTAACATAATACTTTATGTTCTTATCGACACATTCAAAGTTGTTAATGATTCGTTTAACGAAAATCGCTTGTCAGGAGATAACGAGCGACTTAAGGAGTGCTTTTTTTATCAAAGACAGGGGCCTTTTTTCTTACGTTTTGTTTTCGCTGCGCCCCTCCCCGTGGGCGATTTAAGGCTGACAATAATTTGTAAAGGTAGATATCGTGGTGTTAACGATAAGATAGACAGCTATTCAATGTTCGAGTGGTTAGTGTGTCTTTTGATCGTGAAATTCCTGGGTCGTTTCCATACCGCTTAAATTTGTTCTGACCGCGTTAATTATACCGTGATATGCCGTCGTGTGAATGCCTCTCGGGATCATGGGTGATCATGTTTTCTTAGCACCCTGTCCTTTTTGTTTATTCACAAATTGCTCGTCACAGATCCTTTGTTGTGTTAGGCTGCCGTGTCGTAGCGCCGCTTGTCTTTTTGTTACCTTTTGTCACTGTTTTACACGTCCGGTGGTCCGGTTGTGTTGCCTTTTGTTCGGGTGACCTTTCAGTTCTTTAATAGCCCGCCCGCAACGAATGCAGCTTATAAAATTGGAGCGAGTGATCTTGCTAATGTCGTGTGATCTTTGCTACTTAATTGCATTAAAAAAATAGGGATTTGATATAACCTCTAACCTTTGTAGGTTAGAGGTTATATCAATTATCTTTTGTTTACTGAACTTAATATTTATAAATATTTCATGTTGAAGTTTATTATATCTGAATTAAATTTTATTTTCTTAATTCTGATCTTTATTAATCATTATATGAATAAAAAATTTCGTGTAAAATATTAATCTATCATAAAATCCAGTCCCTTATTACAAACGCAACATAATCTAAACTAAACAAGGATAAAATATGACTGATTTATCCTGTTGTCGGAATACAATCCACTGCACGAGCTTAATTAGTTTCTTGTTGTTTAATGCTAGGAGTATGTGATAAATACAAGAAAAAAACTTATTTATGCCACCGGCTACAAAGTAAAAAAAAGTTTATTGATTAAAATCATCAATTTTAACTAACGAATCTGTTTCTCTATCTATTTTTAAAGAATAATGTCGCATATGTGAATAAGTGGGCTAAATTCAAAAGAACGCAAAGCACAATTTAATAAACTTAAATATCTTCCGGCCGCTCTCATACCGCAATTCAAACATATCGATTTTGTTTCAACTGACCAGTAAAAAACAGTATAACAAAAACTGAAAGAGCAAGTGTAAAGACCGGAAGGTAAGGTGATATCATAACGACTGCGTATCCATTGTTCAGGTAAACACAAATTGACATTTTAATGATCCAAACATTACAATGGGTGTCGGATTTCGGGTTAGATTTTGGGCGGCGCCCTTGTAATTGAAAGAGGAGGTTAAAGCTCTGCTAATAACACGAAATTCGTAATCATTGATTTTTACTTTTAATTGGACCGAATGTACGCTTTTTGAAAAAGATGTTGAGCTCTCGTGTGAATATTTTCTCAAGGTTTTTAATCGTATTTTAACTACTGGAATTTTGTGTGATATCTAACACATTTTGTTGCTTGTAAAAACAATCAATAAGTCTAGGGAACTAAACTATGTAACTATAATATTACAAATGTACATTATTTACCACTAAAAACCATGATTTGCATCATCATATATTTCTATACCTCGGCAATAACAGCAGCAGTAATTATAACAATGTTAATAGATTAGTCAGCAAGTTCCATATATATTGTATACAATGTTATGTAAGTGGAAATAATAAAAACAAATCATATCACTTAGAAAATAAAACGACAGGATAACTCAAGTACATAATAATCATACCACCAAACTCCAGTTCAACGCTCCACCGCGCCAAACTAAAAATACCCTCGATTTGGGTGTGCGACTTTAGAAAAAAAAAGCACAGAAAAAAACACGGCCAACGCTCACAATTAGTGAGCGATCAATAAATCGTTTATCTCCCGGTGCCTATCAGTAACGCATAAACAAATAAACGTTTCCCAAACATCCGCGGCACCGCAAAACACAGGATTCCTCAAAGGAATCTCGTATAGGTCAAATAAAGGAATTCGGTCCTTTAACAATAACGCGATCGGACGCGCCGGCGCCGGCCCGTCGACCCTCCTGACACAATGCCACGAGAAATATTATAAAATAGATATAGATAGCTATGAACGTGTGAAATAGGCGCGAGGGGGAAAAAACGTTATGGAAGGTGATAGGTTTTTTTTCTTCGAGTAATGAGGTACAAGACATTTCTGCGGCAAAGCAATAGTGTGCAAACGCTATTTTCTGTTTAATATAGACCGTAGTTAGGAAAATTGGTGAATAAAAAGGATGACTCACTTCTTAGGGCGAGAGAGTTTTTTGGTGTTGTTTATTAAGCGAAAAAAATAAATTGGCTGCTTGCTTCAAGTCTAACTATTATAGGAGAGTTAAAAACACAGTGTGACCAAAGGGGTTGTGATTTATTTAAATTTTCCTGATTTCTAAAATTGATAGTGATCTTTAGGTGTTGTGTGCAGTTTCAAATAACTGTTTAGAAACCACCAATGTTTGAATTGATATGAACTACGGAGAGTCTGTAGATCGTCTGTTACCACTTGTTAGGAATCAAACTCAAACCACATTAATTCCACATCCAAACTACTTACCCATCCTGACTTATCGTTACTTAAGTAACATCATCTACAAGTTTTCGAGTGGCGTTAAGCTCTTTTATCTGATCAATTTAAAAAAAAAACTATTTGGCTGCCACAAACCTTCCGTAGGTTTCAAACTTTACTACTAATGTATTTTGATCGGATATCTCATATATTTATTACTTGAACATATAAAATGTTTATTGTAAATTAGGGTCATGGACATAACCGTTAAAATGGACTAATACAAAAGTTTTTTTTCTCACTTGTTTATAAACTACGAATTTATAATATTTATATCAAAGATATTGGATATTATTTTAAAAACTCTAAAATAACTACTATATTTTTATTTTGGAATGTATTAAAATTAAATCG
The DNA here is from genome assembly GCA_029286875.1 of Lamproptera curius. NCBI lineage: Eukaryota > Metazoa > Arthropoda > Insecta > Lepidoptera > Papilionidae > Lamproptera > Lamproptera curius. The sequence goes on along the minus strand of JAGSMT010000093.1, from coordinate 87,491 downwards.
TACACTTGTACGTATGGAAATTTTATGTCTTTTGTTACACCTTTATTAGCGATTCTGCTGCATACATCACGCAATAAAAAGACTGGAACTTTATAATCGCAACTCGTTTTGCTGTCTAAAAATTTTGTGTAGGAAAAAAGCTTCTTACTAAGTTCAAAGCGAACAAATTATTTGCTTATGACACAAGTATATTCGAAGCAAAATATAATTTTTCTATCCATGTGCTAATTTGGAATTAACTGTAAAATTTAAAGAATTCCTCGCGAATAAATGAATCAGCGTAAAATCAAATGGACCACCGTTATGAGAAAAATTTTCGCAAAACGCCTCAGACGGACCATAACCAAATTAATTGGACATAATTAATAAAGCGTCTAAAACAAACTCCACCCAGCTCCCGACCGATCTTGTATGTTAGATCGTTTTATTTCATCCAACCATACTTAATAAGCACTTGTCAAAACCTCCTTAACCCTTAATGTCATAGCAGTAGAGTCCACATTGATTTCGGAGACATTTTTCGAACGGTAAATGCTGGTTTATCGTGGTGTGTATCTAAAGCTTTTTTGTTACAGCATTCCGGACAAAACGCACGTTGTAAAGAGCCCCCGACCGATACCACCCATTCATGAGGATGCTGGTGACCTATTGAGAATGAAAATCGATGTCCTTAATACGGACACGCTCTTATATATTTATTAATAACTGTTATATACACTAATATATTACAAACTTAGTCTTAACTTAAAACACCTCAATCAACATCCAATTTCCCAACAATGCGTTAATAAATTAAACTTTTCGCATAAAAAATAACACCGTTGACGTTTAGTAGCGCTAGCCTCGTAAAATGTTGCACGGGATGCCTAATAACGTAATTTATCGTTCATAAATTTTTACACTTTACGATTTGTCAAGTCCACTTTAATATAACGTTTACAGTAGCCCACACGCGCGTCGGGGCCTCTTGTAAAAGCGACTCTGGGATTGAACGACACTTGGTCCTTTTGTCGATATGCCCTTGAAGGTCCAAATTTACGATAGCACCTCGGCCCAACATAATGAGCGTCAGCGCAACAATTAACACCTTTGGAGACTCAATGAAGACGTTAGAACAGGAACAAGGGCGTGGAAATAAATAAGGCTCCTTCACTGATGTGCTAACATGAAAAAAGGTTGACGTTAACTGAAATTAAGCTACGCTTTGTTTTCGATCATTGTTCGTTGTACAGTGTTAACTTGTGAGGTATTTTATTGAATTGTTTTATATTGACGCAATTAAAATAAAGCAGCTATAATCATAATAATTGAGATAATAATTTCCTTTAAATTTCAAACATTTCTTCCTTTAAAATAATAAGTACCATAATCCATTATAACTTTTATAATATATTTCTTGTTTTATATCACTTCACATCGCTACAAATGTTGATATGGAAACTAGTTTACACATGATCGTACGTTTCAGACATGTTTTATGATAAAACGCAATCTACATAGCGTAGTTTAAATTTGTAAGCGGTCTATGACCTCAAGTGTTTTTTATTACTTATGCTATTTAAGTCGTGCCTATTAACTGTTATTTCGCAACAGTACCTATTAATAATTATTTAAGTGAAATACTGAAGTGTACTTTATCTGACAACATACGTCTTCTTATGTAATTATTTTATTAATATATAAAAAATGTTAATCAATTTCAACATTACAATAAATTCACATCACATAGTGTCGTTTATGATTTTGTGAGAGATTTCCAACATCCAAAGCCACGTCTGTGAAAAAAGTGGACAATTTATGAGCACTTCACCCCCGCTGTAACCATTCAAAGCCCCCAATAATTGTATATTCTTTTACGGTAGTGTGCCGTTTATTTTGTATAAGCGGCGGAGGCAGCGACGAAAGCGAAAAAAAAGAAGCATTCAACCAAAATCACAGGCGCCTTTAATCACCGCTATTGAGATCTAACGCGAGATCAAAGTGAACTGACGCCCATGACGAAATGACCTCTCAAAATATTGGGCTAAGGTCCATTTTGGGCCCCCAATTGGTTACGCCCGTCCACCTTTTTTGCGGCCGAGCGGATGCTCGTGTCAAACGCTTTGGTATTTTGGAGTTTGTTTTGAAAAATTCCTTTATCTGATGTATTATTTGCCGTTTCCATTGTCCGCGCCCGTTCATCTGCCTACGTCGGGGGGCGATTTGTTGGTGCTGGGGGTGCTACGGTGCAATGTTCGCTTCTCGCAATAATTTAGATGTCAAATACTTGGGCCATTGTGCGGTGCTGTGCGGACGATGATTTCTGATGGTTATTTATGGCTGTGACAGCACATCACCCGCCGCGCGAAGGCAGCGCGGCCGCTTTGATGCCGATCACCACACGTTGGTGGCATTTCCGTTAATGTAACGTGGAGGTTTCTTATTTTTTCCTGAGCCAGTGCAGCGCTACATACCGTGCCGTATGCATTTGGGTTAAACATGTAGGTATGCCTATATGAGGCTGGCCATTAAACGTGCGGTAAGTCGATAAACGTTCTTCCTACTGATTGCGGGCGATAACTTTTACTCTAATAATTGCTTGAGTCACTCGCTGTCCGCCTTAAGGTATAACTGGATACGCGTAGATATTTATACTCATTAAAACGACTTAGCAAATACTATAGATTTATTAATGAAATTAAACATGTTGAAATTATATTTCTAAACGGACTTTGCTGCCATGGCAGGTTTCTGCTAAAATCCTACATTTAAGTGGTATGGCCAAAATAATTTTGGTATTATTGCATTATCTAGCTTCTAAATAGTAAATGGAATGTCTAATAGATATTATTACTGTAATAGCTTATTGGTAACTAATAAATCTCAACATAGCACAAAGATTAACCCTTTCCACTCCAAGGCTGTTTTTGTTTTTGTTCCACCAGCCTAAATGATTTATAGTATCTTACGATTCTAGAATATGTTTCATTCATTTGTGATTCAAACATTTTAGTAACAAAAATCATTCCTATCTTAAAATTTTTCACAAAAAGAGGTATTACACCGTGTCGATTATCACTCAACAGTAGAGCTAGTGGAACAAAATCAGTGTCGAGTGACACTCGACATTGGAGTGAAAGGGTTAACATCATACTATATAAATAAAATTTTTTATCGTACATGTGTGCATGTTCTCAAAAATCAAACAACTATGCATGACATTATATTGAGTAGTTATCGCATCAGCCAAAAGATCGGTTCAGCGCCACCCTTATCCAACCGCCTCCCGCGACCTTCACCAGATCGTCGATCCACCTTGTTGGACGTCTTAATACGAGTCGAGTAGTTAATATCGATTACATTGATTACATTTCTTATTAACACTAGAAGTTTTCAATTTTATGTATATATAAAGATGTGTACTCGAACACGTCTTCAAATTTTCCAAAATCCCCGTATAAAATGTTTAACTTTAGATACATTCTTGCGCTGAAGAATAAATGTATAATATAAAAAGTAACCTATTTGTCACTTAATATACAGGAAGTGCGATTGCGGGGCTTAAATAACTCTTAATTAATTACCTCGTTACTTGATCGTAGTATTTGCCTAATGTTTGGTATATATTAAAGAACTAGCAAGTTTTTTTAACACACAAGTATAGTCAGCGTGTTAATTTTTTATTGATGTAATTTGTTAATCATTGAATTAGTTGAAATGCATTTTTTTTTCATAATATGAAATATGAGAAACAACATATTTAAATGTTTTCTATTTTTTTTACTGTGGAAAAAATCTTAGTCTATATATATATATATATGAAATGATAGTGGTTAAATTAAATATTAACAATTTACAAACTTTCCCTTAAAGGTTTATATCGAATGCGAAATATTTTAAACAACGTCATTACTTATTCATAGACGTAAAGCGTTTAGCGGAGCAAAAGACATCAACGACTACACATCGTTCGTTTCCGATATCGAATGCTTATATTCTACGATTTAAAATATTTCTGAATAATCAAAATACTTACAATTATGAATGAGATAAACTTGTAAGTGTTTTTAAATTACTTTCTCGGCTTACTTCCTTAGTTTGACTGTAAAAATGTGTTTCCGACATTGAGGACCGAGTTGTCGCCGATTTTTGCGTTTTCATTGCAAACGATGGCTGAACTTTGAATAAAATAAAACCGATGTCATAATGATTTATATGTAGGACCATATAATAATCATAGATCATAACAAGAAAATAAAGAAAGAAAACCCAAAAAAAATTTTTTTCATAAATTTGCTTAATAGATTAAAATAAGTCTCGTTATCAATACACGACAATCCTATTAACTTAAATTTATAAGAATATAATAGATAACTACTAGAAAGCTACATCTACCTAGAGTAATACTCCTTTTATTGTAGAAAATTTCTGAAAATCTTAAAATAGCACAGGCAGGCAGAGCCGTGGATTGACTACTTACTACTTAACATAGTTGCTTATAAATCTGTAAATGTTCACGCGGACTTGTACCGATTGTGGCAGCTGGCATGGCATGCGCGGATACAGGTGTGGGGACAACGCTTCACCTTTGCGAGATTATACTGTTAGATAAGATTATTGAGAATCTATTGATTCGTTCGATGTATGGCTGCAACATATCTTCTACAAGATAATGTAGAGATTTTTGTTGATTATTATAGTATTGTCACAATGCTGAACATTTAAAATTCATTACGAAATTTTTTGCATATAAAAATTTTAATTATCACATACCAGTGTGATAACTAAGACGACAGTAATGTAGACATTACTTTAACGACTTCATACATCAGACTTAATTATGTCAATTTTTTTTAAAGAATCCCAAAAAAGTAACATTAGAAATTTTATTTATGTCTCATATTTTAATTTACTTCTCAGGATAATGAACTTTAATTTTCAAAAGCTTTAACCCTACTTGTTTAATCGTAGTCTATCGAGTGATAAAAAAATATTATATGTTAGGTTGTTATCAAATCGTCACTTAATAAAAATGTATTCTTATAACTACAGTAATCTCACGGAAGATCTATAAAAAAAAATAATTGCTTATCAAACATTTTACCAGTCTTTACGCATAGAGCTGAGATCATAAAAATTAAAAAAAAAACAACATGATTTCAACAAAAATATCAAATTTCGCTGCCTATTTAATCCCTGTCCAAATATTTGGAACCGTAAAAGCGATTAAACAGTAATATATAGCGCAATACGCGCCCCGATTTGTATTCAAGTCGAATGCAGGTTATAAAAAGATTAAGCTCGTCATTTTGAGGCCTTTTGTTGGAAAATTATAAAAAAATAACGCGGCCACCACTTAGAGCACACGTCACGTACAAGTGCGCCGTAATATGTGCCTTCTATAAATTAAAAGTATACAACTTAATGTGTTACGAAGTTTTTTGGGGCGCGTCGGTGTCGGTAGTAACATTTTATAATAGAAAAAACGGCAGCAGCTCACAGCCGAATGCGTTTTTCCCGAGCGTATGCATGAATACACTCCATCAGAGATGCAATCTCCGATATTTGCATATGAAAACGCGACGCTAGTAAAAATCCAAAATCGATTTGGTCTAACAGTTACAGCGATATAAGAATCAATTTACGACCACGTAAAATAGCCACGTAATAGCATTGAGTTCTATTTATTTCTATATCCTAAACGCCGTCGAAACAAGTCTCTTTATAGTGTTATGACAACAAAAAAGTATTCATTGAGACAATGGCGGGCCCGGGGCACAATAAATTCTGACACGGTCCATTTATCACGCAAGATAATCATCGGTAGTCAGCCCGCTCGATTTTACACGGGGTTTACTTCTTCACATATTAATTCATACGAGTCGCTTGTTGCTATGAGTTTGAAAGTAATTATAGTTTTTGTTTAACGATAATTAACATTAATTTTCACTACTCGATCATTATGAAAGTATGTATATTTACTTGTTCTAAAGAGAATCAACAGAAGCCATGACATTGCTTTTAGCTATTACACTTATTTACTCCTCGTTTAAGTAATATAAAAAAATCATAGGGCTTAATACTTTGAAAATAAATCTAAGACTGCATATATTATTTAAAAACAGTCGTTAAAACATCGCACGTATTGTTTTCCTATAAAAATAAACTTGATATTTGTAAGCGAAGCAACAATCTACACTTTAAATATTATTAGGGTGCGTACATATGTAATACATAATATTAATTAATAATATAAAAACAATGTATGTGTGCCCTTTGTCCCTTTTAAATGGCAATCGACTTAGCGGTAGCCAATAACACCGCGATCAAGTATTTTGTGGTAGGGGTTCTTTCCCTTTTTTAACGTATATAACAAAGTTTTTAAATATTTAATCATCATCATTATCATCATCAGCCTGTGTCAGTCTACTGCTGGACATAGGCCTATCCTAAAACACACTACTGCTTTCTATCTTTGGCTATTCTCAGTCAATCCACTCCGGCCACTTTGCGAATGTCGAATTTTTCCGCAGGGCATCCCCAACAAAGGTTACCGAGCCTCGGTCTCCACTCTAGAACTTTCCGACTCCCAGCGGTCATCAGTTGTACGGCTTATGTGACCGGCTCACTGCTACTTCAGCTTACTAATCCGGTGGGCTATATCGGTGACTTGGCTGATGGATCAATCTTCCGATGCGGTCCATACTTACTACTCGGAAGGACCCGGAAAAGATGGATCCGTCAGGATACTCCAACCATTTTAAATATTTATAATGAAAAATATTAAATATTTAATATACGTTCCTAATCAAAGTCTATATGCGTAAAAGTATATAGATTCTATATATGCAGCAAAAGTTTAGTTTTGAAGAACTGAACTAAAAGCCTGCCTTTTTTAGTTCACTTGTTTTTTCAAAACTAAAATTTTATCTTTTAAATTATATCATATTGACGCTTACAACAATCACGTTCTGAATATTGAATGACATACATCTATAATGGTAACTGAACTTTACTTGATCCTTACCTTTTTCCCGAAATAGATCAATATGAACTATCTTCAAAGTCTGCGTCATTATTTTTCACATAGGCTTATTACATCAAATCTATACAATTAAAAATTCACTTTCGTTTACTTCAATATTATGTTTCACATAGCTCGGATTCTTCAGTCAGACCTGAAAACTCCGTTCGCGCGTACCTCGATCCGAGTTCGTCTTCGCGTCAAACATTTCGATCTATTATCTGCATATAAACATTTTTATTTACGACGCCGACTGGAGCGACTTTATTGGCACTAAAGTGCGATATTGCGCATTAGTATACGTTTCACATACGACTGCATAGCGCATAACCCTGTATCGCTTTCGGCCTTTTTGTTACGAGATGATGCGATACTTTTACGAGGGCGTAAGTTATAACTTCGTGTTATTGCTGTTGCCACTTTGTCTGCATTCGGTGCTCGTGACCCGTGTTTTGATATTTTAACAGCGCTTTAATATCCGCCGCGGATAATTTCGGTTTTGGATACTTATGACGTGGGGATAATCCAGATATAAATCGCTTTGAAAAGCTTAGACCCGTTTAGGTAATCCGGTAATGTAGTAAAAATGCGTTTCTGCTACACTTTGATTAGATGAATGTTATCTAATTTTGTCGTTGTTGTTATATGATCAGCCTGTGTTAGTCCACTACTTGACATAGGCCTCCCCTACTGCACGACTTTTCTATTAGGGGGTTTGTGGACCGTATCCCACCACGCTGGTCCAATACGGGTTGGTTGGAACGACTTTTACATGCCCATCCGACGCATGGATCGTCTTACTTTTCAGACAATTGGGTAATCGGCCAAAATTACCCTAACCAACTAGGAAACAACAATGAAAATTTGTTGAGTCCCCGTAGGATTCGACCCCACGACCTCCAGAGTCTAAAGTACACTAGGCTATGGAGACAGCTGGTATATAATGTTGATTTGTTAAACGTTGGGTGCGTTTTGATGGAACTAGGGAAGTACTATTGTGTTCCGGTTTGAAGTCTTTTATATTTTTCACGTAAAGAAGAGCGGATTTACGGTGTTCTTATGAAAAAGAAACATATTCTGTTATTAAATGAATGTTGCCATTTCATTTGATATAAAAAATTGACTAAATATTTTAATGAGACATTAGCTGTTTCCAGATTAAAATATTTTGTTAATTTTTTGCATTAAAAATTAATTAAACTAAAAGCTAATGAATACATTTGGCCGTATAGTGCATAAGCAGAAAACATTTAAACAATCATAGTAAAATGCATTATAAAAATTATAACTCTCCATACTTTATTCAATGTTTCAGTTCTTGTAACCAATCATCAATAAAGCTCAAAACTATTTTCAAGGACATATTGATAAACAGATATCCAGTTCCAACTTAACCAGACAAGACAAGACGAGAAAGTAAAAGTGTAAAAAAAACATACTAAACTTTCTCCATGTATAAATATATCGTCATAAATAATAACCGTTATATAATTATCTATAACTATATTAATAATTAACATGTGAATGTAGACATATATTAATAATTAACATAAATCGCTACACGTTGTTCACGCGACGTCATTTAGTTAATGTCGGCGGCGTTTGTCGTAAATTAGAGGAGTGCGGAGCGGACTGGTTTGTGGACAATGTCCTATGTTGATGGCCCCAGAGCTCGTTTGATACGAACTATCCCACAGTCGGCGCCGTGACCTCAGCTTTTGTTTTATGTCACTTAACATCGGACAGCGGGTATGAGAGGAAATTTGGAACTGAGATACCGGTTTTTGGGACGGTTGTTATCTGTTATTATATGGTCGATTTAACTGTTTTAGTAAATATGATTTAATAAAAACGTGTTATAGATATGATAGCGTTGTTTTAGTTTAAAACGAAGTTGACTCCAGATTGGATGCAGCGTCAATAATTTGGGAATTAGAATGGTCTATAAATAACCTACAAAATAATCAAACGTGATTGTTCTGTAGAATATATTTTATTCTACGTTGTATAAATGTGATACAAATATAGTTATAACATTTAACTCAGCATACAGTTGGCAGTTCTGCTCTCAGTTCTGTTCCGATGATAAATACATTACTTGTGTTAAATTTAAAGTCAAAAATAGATTTGTAGATTGATAAGATATCATACAGATCTGCTGTTCCATATAATGGAACAGTTTGAAATGTGCTCAAAGTTATCTTCTTCTGACTCAAAGCAAGGCTCAATATTACTGACGCCTAAATAAATGATAAATACATTTTAACTTGTGATGAAATTAAAGTCCAAAAATATAGTGTTGTAGTATTTAAGGAATCTAGCGTCTATGCATGCCAGCAGGCAAGAGCTTTACAATGGATGTCAATTATCTTTATACGACTCGATAACTACAAAAGCGACCGTAAACTGAAAGTATCGCTCCTGCATAGCCATTCTGACGGTGTGACGACTAGACCGCCTAATAAGGCAAGGCTTCACGCTAAATCTCATGGTAGAAACGACTGATAGCAAACAGGCGCGAGTCCCACTGAGGCCAGGTGCTTGACGATACCGATAGCCGGCACGCAAAATGGTAATTAGGACAACAACTGCGAGAGATCGCACCGAGCGATAGTGAGCCCATGCACAGAATACCTGCGAAGACTCACGCGTGGTAGGTATATTGGCACGCTGTCACATCACACCGCCTTTGTTCACCCAAACACGCCATCCTTCTCGCGCCCGCAGCAGAAGCGCCCGCAGAACGAGACGTAGCACGGGCGGCGAGCCCTTTGCGTCGCGCTCATCATTTTTCACGTCTTATTCAATAACTCGCTGCGTAGTCGCCGAGATAGTGATCGAGTTTTGAAATATTTCGATGGGAGAGCGATACATTCCCAAGGATATGGTGTTACTTCGCGTGCGGAATGCCGATGCTGCGTTGGCATGCTTAGGTATACGCTAGAGTGCGTTTCGGGGCCAACACTCGGCTTAACGACCCGCCTGCCCGCGAATGTCCGACCGATGTTCGATGCATGAAATGAATTTGTCGAGAACAACAAAGGATTAAGTTATTAGCGTGTAACGTCGTCGTCGTCCCTCTCTGACACCGTTTTAATTGGACGCGGCGAATATAAAAACCCGGATGTGTTGCGCGCAAATTTTTAAGTGCGCCCGGTACATGAATGAATCATCTAATTCTCTCGTTTACATCGTCGAGCGCATTATGCGGCCGACACAGAGGCGTTAAGGCGTTACGGAGTCCCGTGTAATGTCGTTTGCTCGCAACAATGTGGCGCAGTGTGTTCGAGAACCCTTTGTCAGCGTAATAATAGCGGACGAAACATCGCCCGCTCCGTCCAATTGTCTGAATGATTATGCGCAGTCGGCTACTTTAACGGATTAATCTCTTTGTTGCGGGGAAGGGCGAACGTCTCGGGAACTGTTTATTGAATAGTTTACCAAATCAGGTACAGTTACAGCCATTGAGGGGGCCGGACAGATGCTAATCTGTGAAACAAAGTGGTTGGTGTTGCGAGCTGTTGTTAGTTTTTGCTGGCGGGTTATCTTGCGATCTTACGTGTGGAATTATCGTCACGGCCGTGTAAGCCGCCCCGCTCGAATTTTAAAGGCTATTTGTTGATACAAATGTTGTGTTATCTGCTTCGCGTGATTTAAGGCTCCATTTTGTCTGCTTCAAAAGGGTATAAGCGTGTAATCGTTTAGGATTTTAAAGTGTTTAAAAATAAAACGCCGTGACGGGACGTGCGGTGACCCAAATAAATGTAATCGTTTTCAACTAAAACTAACAATGAATTGTCAATAATTGCTGGTTTTGGGTTACTTTATCTTGGGTTTTTTTTTATTCTGGTTTCAGTTTACACCTACTTGATTCACATTCAAAGACATTATCCTAGTTTTTAACATAACTATTCATTGTTGAATATAATAATCATTAGTACTCAATTGCTTAAATTGATCGTGGTAGAAGCAATTTTAGGTTGGAGGTTGACAGGAGCCGCAATTGGGAAGTTAGCAGGTTGGCAAAAAATTTTCGAAGAGGCAAAAGGCAAATTATGCTTAATTTTGATTTGATAGTTAAATCTAAAAGTATTTATTAGGAAACAACCACGACATTTGCAGTAGTTTTTTATTGCAATTGCATAATATAATTATAGTACAATATTATAAAGGAACAATTCGTACGTACATAGGCGATGTTATCAATGTGCATGTTCAACATTTTATAACGTGAAGTGTCCTTTTTAACGTTTTCAATAGTAAAATATTTAATATATAATAAACCGAAACGAATAACGAAACATACAACAAACATAAATTTTGTGCGATACTTGGTACTACCCGCAACTTTGTCCGCGAGGAATAAGGTGAATTCAAATTTACTTTATAATTATATGATTGAGGTGTTATAATATTAACAATAATATACAATATGTGTTAATTTTAATTTATTAATATTTTTCTGTGGATTAAACGCGGACTGTTATATTTTCCTTTTTGTTTCATTCTTATTTACTTTTTAAGTTTCATTCGAATTCCAGTTTACCTTACAAAGTTGCACCTTGCATTCAATTTCTCTGTCTAAATGGATAAAATTTTGTGATTACAATTGTTATTTATGCTTTATTTAAATACTTCCAATTGCGTCCGTTGTTCCGATCCGTCGATTTAAGAAAAAAATAGATTATTGGCCATTGCTCTTTTTAGCAAAATATTTTGGCCATGTATTTTTATATACGTTCAACAACTTAAATGATTTATATTTTCAGTATGGCTACATTGTTTTCTTATTCACAAAACAAAAGCTAGCTGGTTAATACATTCGTATTAAGACGTTACATTGCGTAAAGAAAACTGTTTGAAAAAAAACTTAATATTTGAGTAATTAATACGAGAGCTGTTTGATGGGTCTCTTCAAGTACTTTTTGAGCAACCACTTTTTTGTGAATAATATTAAAGTTGACAGACACAATCTTCAACTTAAGTCCCAAAAATAATTGCTAAAAATCAAGAAATTGAATAAAATAAAGAGACAAGAAAAGTCATTACAAAAATGAATACATCATTTAAAAAAAATCACAATCATGGAAAATTCTTAATTTCGTTTCAATCGATTTGTTACTGTAGACAAAACTTGCGTGCAATATAATGCACCTCAGTCGAAACCGCAATCCATTTTATATACATAACAAATGAACGTGCCCTACCAAGTAATATAAACGTTTTGTAGGTTCGGTTGTTTTAGGTAAGTGATCGCGGCGGATCTTGGATAGCATACAAAGAATAAGGAATGAATTGTTAGAAACGGGCACAATAATTGCATAATTTTATTACGCAGAGTGTTATTTTTTAATCAAGAGTAAGCCTCAGTACACACCTCAACTATTGAAAGCTTCGAGCTAGTTTCGCATGCTTCGTATTTACCAAATGTAACTTACTGAATATTGCCCAATGTAACAAGATTGTTCGAGGGACAGACGTTGCTGAATGAGAAATGCATCGAAGGTGTAAACGGCTATTTTGCAGACCACGACTAATCCCATTTTTAAAAGGCATAAAAAATAACAGTCGAAAGCGTAAATAGTGTAAACAAATATTTTATATAATTCTAAAGGCCTAATAAAATATAACAACGCAATAACCCCTTTAAAAAGTATGAAACTCTAATTAAATATTTTCTAAATAATGAAAAAAATAATATTGTGCAAAAGTTTACATAATATAAAATTTATTTTTAACCTTAAGATAAAATATAATATATACGCGATAAAATGAAAATAAATACTATCAATAAATAATTTAGTGTTAACACTAACTATCTAATATAGTGTGTAATAACCCATATGAATAAAACCAGATTAAATTAGAAAATAAATAATTATTTCATTATATTGACACAATGTCTTTATTATTACATCAATTGCAATATCTTTACAACTTATAAAAATATTTATGTTAACAAGCTGCCTCCGTAGCCTAGTGGTATAGGCGTGTGATTTAGACACCGGAGGTCGTGGGTTCGAATCCTGCGTGGACGCAACAAATTTTCATTGTTGCTTCCTAGTTGGTTAGGGCAATTTGGGCTGATCACCCAATTGTCTGAAAAGTAAGATGATCCATGCGTCGTATGGGCGTGTGAAAAGTCGGTCCACCCACCAACCCGCATTGGACCAGCGTGGTGGGGTACGGTCCAAAACCCCCTAATGGATAGGGATGTATTAGGGGAGGCGTATGTCCAGCAGTGGACTATCACAGGTTGATGATGATGATGATGATGTTAACAATAAACATGACACACCTATTTTAAGTCTTATTTTAATTTCATCCTATCATGCAACAACTTCAAAATTGTGACATAAAAGAAAATGGTTTTTTTTCTTGAATACAAAGTCATGTTAAAAAATATAACAATTTACGAAGGTTTTTGGTTTAAATAAGACCTTTAACATAGGCATTTTTATTATAGGGTGTTTATTATTTAAATGTTGTCCAATTGATTTATAATTTCTTTTTTTTTTATAAGTATATTTGATCATCTTAACAAGATGTATCGGCATATGGAAACCGATCTCGCAAGGCACATAATACGCTAGGAATTGATTTTTTTAAGCTTTATTAATATTGAAGGAGCTATTGCATCAAAATATCCTCTTATTAACGTTCAAACCAGATTTCTTTCTGAGTTTTGGAAATACTGAATGAAAAATTGGTTGATTATCTTTAAGTATTTTGGACAATTTTTTTTTTAAATAAATCTAATAATTAATTGAATAATTCTCGCAAATAATAGTATCAATGCATACGCTAATATCAATAAGCAATCTGACCGTGTGAAAATCCAAAATTCTCGGCGCCCGCGTCGAAATGCTTCTCGGAATCGACGACGGTTTGCGTCTGAAAAGAAAAAAGAACAAAAAGAAAGAAGAAAAAGAGGGAAGAGAAAAGGAAATAAAAATGAAACTGGGCCGCGTCGGGATCGGCGCCTAATCCGCCCATATCCGGTGGCGCTAAGCGTTTAATTTAATAACTTCAACGTGCTAACAAAATGCTATTTGATTTCGATCAAAGGTGCCGGTTAAACTGAGATTATACTAAATGGTTATCCTTTAATTATGTTTCAAGTTTTATGAACTATAAAAACTTTAAATGAAAGAACTTTTTACCAGTTGTGGTATTCTTAATGATAATAATAATTAATAGTATAGATCCTTATTATAGTTGTTTTTTGTTATACATACTGGTGAAATTAAATTTTTAGTATCAATGATACGCAACAAATATAAAGACAATATTAAATTATAGATCAGCGCCTTAAATCTTAAGTATCTATATTTGAAGAAAATATGGAAAATACTTAAACTCATTCACCAAAAATATTGCACGACGAAATTTGTACATAAATGTGAATTATTATTGTCATAGGTTTCACGTTACTGCGTTATTTACTTCGTAGCATATTTCTGCAAAATATAATAGTATGGTCTTAACATGCACAAGTCAAAAGTCCTAAGGAAAAGTGCCATCTATTGGTGAGTAGCTAAATTTTATTGATTAATAACTATTTATAATGACGGTCAGAAAATAAGCCACCAAAAACTTTAAGAAGAAAAAAAGCATTATATAAAGCTGGAATTATTGCGTCAAAGTTATATTTAATAAAAAGGTTTAGAAAGAATTTTATGTATTACACGGTAGATGGCGTGGTAAGCGCAATAAAAATTTAACCGTATAGCAATAACTGTTAGTATATAGTAACAATAAATTTTTTAAAATTAAAGTTTAGTAATAGAATAATAAATTGGTAACATTTGCCACAAGAATTAGACACAATAAAATTACTCAATAAAATGAACAACTACATATGCACATCCTCCTTACTTCATTAAAAATAAATAATCCCCGTTTGCGAATCATTGGTTATCAAGCAACTCAACAATATATAATATTTATATTAATTATCGTCAAAAAATGGTCGGTAAAACTGGTCAATCCTTTTAGCTTTATATATTAGTAAAAGCTGAAACTATACTCGGTAAAATAAATCCTAAAATCAGCTAATTCATAAGTACAATTAACTTTAAATAATGGAGCTTCAACCGGACCTTCTAAGGCTGATTTCCGTGCCACACTCCTCCATGAATTTTTACCACTCCAAATACTGTTGAAACGCTATAGGTTTAAATCCATTAGTGGAGAAAAAATATTGGTTTTTACTACTATGCCATGAATCTTAGTAATATAGATAGCTTAATAGAGCTTTTGTTTCGGCTTATTAGCATTATCAAAGGTAGAGACCTGGTAACACTAATTAAAGTATTAAATGGGACGAGATGGCTATCGACGAGGCTCGCGGTCATTTCTACCATTTTTTAAAAGTTTAACTAAAACAGAAACATAACAAAAAAATGTAAAAGTTTGGCCGTTTATCTCCAATCGGCACCCTGTTACTCGTTCAACGTGAAGGTTAACGCCGATTCATTAAAAAACGACGCTTGTAGACCCCCAAAAGACTGAAATAAGAACAAGAGGGCGTCCAAAAAGAATATGTTTGCTTACCAAGCGGCGCCTAGCGGGTATTACGGCGGAGTCTGTGAATGCGAGACATTTACTTCTAACGATAGTTTAAAAAATAACCCTTAAAATTATTAAAAATAGTAATAGTATACTCAGCTTTAGCAGTTGTTGTGGTTATTTTGAACATTAAGTTGTTCTTTAAGAGTAATCGACGTTTTTCTAGGTACCATAAGAATTAAAACCCATTATAATGTGTTATGGATTTAGTACTAGTTTAACAAATAAAATTTCAACTCTAGTATTAAAGTAACATTAAACTTTAAGTACAATACATTATATATTTTCTATAAAGACTTATTCCGGATTAAAATTTCATCAATCCCATATTGTTTTATACCCATCCCGTGTATTGTAAAAGCGCTTTGAGATGTCGGGATTGATATTTGGCGGGCAAAGCGCGGTTTTTTTGATCGCCTCCGCTCTCCACCACCTAATTTATAAGCGTCGGTTCTGACACGGCCGCTATTGGATTTGTACGTCCACAGGAATGTGTTAACAACGGAAACGTTGTTTTACAAATAGACTTCTGCTGTGACATGCCATTCTTTCGTGGTAGCCGCGACTTTAAGTTGATTGTGCAGCCATGTGAATTCATTATTAACTTAACAGCATTTCATGTTATGAGACATTGGTTAATGTAGAAGCGTAGAGATTCCTAAAACCTTAAGACTTGTACAATAAAAACGCACAGTGTTATGTTGTGGTTAAGCATTTAAAGAATACCGTTGTCTTATTTCTTGTGTTGATTACTCAAACGATATTTGGTTTTAAATCTGACGTACTAGGTAATTATATGGTTTTCACATCATTAATGGCCCGGTCAAGAGCAGACTTTTGAACTAATATCTTATTAGGACTTAGAAAGACGGTCTAGACCTCCTGTACCATCTATCATGCTAGGCGGTGTTCATTTTTGACATGGAACATACTATTTATGAAGTCAATTTAGTTTTAAAAAACTTGTTTTCATAGTTACATCGGTACGACTGGTCATAACGAATAGTCTATGAAGTTAATTTACGGAACGGTGTTCTATTTAATTTAAAATTTTTATCAAAGTAGGTTAAAACCCGGCTGTTATGTTCAAAATTTGGACAAAGTCCATCTATGGATAAAAAGCCGACACACTTAACTGCACCCCTTATCTTACTCGTGGTACTATACTACCCACAAATACATGACTTTTGCCCGTCATCTTACTAGTTAGATTGATATCTTGATATCACGTGAACAATTTAGTTTTTTTTTTTTTACTATGATGTAAAGCTACCAGTCTCTACTCGGACTTTTATAGCGCTATAAAACAATCGCAATTTAGTTTGTTTGCAAATTGTCAATAGCTTCCAACCTATAAAATTAATAGGGTTAAACTTTGAAGTGTATTACAATTTTTGGCACGTTTTAATTTCATATCGTTTCGCATTTAACAAATTTACAATTATTTTAGAATTGTACCTCACGTCAGCGTACAGACCAACAGACCCTTGGCAGCGTCTAATGTCCCGAGACTGTAGTCGTTCCCATAATAAAAATATGTGGCCCTCCACGTAATTGTTATTCACGACAAGCTCCCTTCTAAATATATTTGTAAAATTTATACTTATTCAGAGTGAAAATTATCAAACTTCAAACTGTTACGTAAACAATACTAATCTCGAAGCTACCTCTGGCGGTAATCGTTAATGTTTCCGCTGGTGCACGAAAGGCGCGATTGAAACAGCAGAACAAATATCACACGAGGACATTACGACGCCTCGGAATAATCAAAGCGACCGATCGTATAAACATATGGAACGTTTCGTGTTTTTTGTACCATTATAAGCAGCTCATAGCGACGCGCGAGTCGGAATGACACCGCCGCGTTTATCATTACAATCAATTATTTACCCATTTACCATCGGACGGCGACCACTCGGATGATGGCGGTTTCGTAAGTGCGCTCCGGTTTTATGCGTTATTAAGGAAATATGCGATGCACTTACCTTACCCCGGTGTGGAATGCGCGATTTCATGCGGTGCGTAATGACCATTAAATGCCCAAGCGCAGGATTACTCAGAGAATCGGTTACAAACGTGTGAAGAACTTCTGCTTTTTCATGTAGCGGATAACATGAAGTCAGAATGTTTTGATGACAAAGAGAGAACAATCATCGGTTCGATACAACGCAAATTAAAGTTGAATGTAAAATATCAGTAAAGTTATTAAACGATAGGTGTATTCATTACGAAAGTAATGCTTATATCAGATAAATGTTGCAGATTTAACCAAGATTATTTCTCTGGATGTTTCATTAAGGGATTAGGCATAGATATACCAAAATTCTAGAAAGTCATCACTAGAAGCAATTGTTACAAATATTCTTATTAACTAGTAAAACGTTCAATATCCTTTGACATGTATCATCAGAATTTATCTCACAATTATATTGTTAGATATTTATTAACCATATAAGTTTCACTATAAAAAAAGCCGAATTAACTTTGGGAACGCATTGAGAACAAAGGTTGGCAATTGAATGAGATGGAAATTTTGCTTTGGAACACCTACATGCATAGTAATAGGGTTGCCAGCACAGCACAACTTCGTTCGGACTATAAGGTGCGAGAGTTTTCGCATCATTTCATCATCATCATCAGCCTATGATAGTCCACTGCTGAACATAGGCCTCCCCTAAACACCCCTATCCATTCGGGGGTTTCGGACCGTGTCCCATCACTGGTCCAATGCGGGTTGGTGGATGGACCGACTTTTTACATGCCCATTCGGCGCATGGATCATCTTACTTTTCAGACAATTGGGTGATCGGCCCAAATTGCCCTAACCAACTGAGAAACAACAATGAAAATTTGTTGAGTCCCCGCAGGATTCGAACCCACGACCTCCGGTTTCTAAAGCACACGCCATTAGCACTAGGCTACGAAGGCAGTTCGCATCATTTATAATAGTAAATAAAATATGAGTTATGAGATATTTGTTTGAAAGTTTCAATCCGTGAAATATGCTTGCTAAGTAAATATTTTAATGAGCCCGACAAATGAACTTGTGCTCGTGCTTACTACTGTCATTAAAATAATACTATGTTCTATTTTAAGAGATACCGTATTTAGTGAAATTACTAAATGCGCGAGGCATATATTTCCAACAAAATTCTAGTATCTTACAATTTTTTTTTTAGGTTCTGGTCGTATTACCTAAATAGGTTAACACTTTAACTGTCTTTTAACTTCTTGAATAATATATTTGATATCCATTTATTACGTGGTTTTTGTATTTGTCGGTAATATTCTCCAAAAAAGTAATTGAAGTCTTTGGACAATTTTTCTTTATAAGACAATCTGCAGGAATCTAGACAAGATGGTAACCCTACAGAGGGTGCGGTAAAATTAGTGTTTATACTGCAATTAGGCCATATTACAGGCGAGACACCATCCTGTCTGAGAGTGCGTGGGCATGTCCTCACTGATCCCTATGATGGCCATTCCCCTGTCACTGATATTGCTATTTTGATATTAAGTCGAATTAACAACATTTTTGTATTTGCTGTTCCACAGAAAAGTTGACTGCCTTCCATTAATTGGTTAAATCTGAGATATTCCTGAGAAAAATTATCATTATAACTTTGCCGTAGATTTTTTTGCCCTTATGTTATAAATCAAAAGCTAAATATAACTTTAATTAGATCATATATAAAGCTGGGAATTATTTACAAGCTAGAAATAGAAAATGAAATTATGTTACAAATTATCACTCCACACGTATGTAAGTAAGTAAGAAGGCATTTTAAACAAAGCCTTCATAATCTCATTAAAAGTGTTTAGCTAATTCGATTAATGTATCATTTCTTTTGCCCGAACCACAAAATATAACCAGTCAAATCACTTACCACACCAAATACATACGTCTGACTGCAAAAACCGTATTGACCAGCCATATTAAAAAGGATATCAGAGCTTTAAAGACATCAGAAGCAAACTGTCATTGTATGATACACTTTTAAGTCGCAAATCTGAATCAATTACAAAGCGATGACATCATCCATCTCCGCCAAAAACAAGACGCAAAGTCCCTTACGGTCGGTGACCGTATTACGATTGTGAAAGTCCGCGGGCTAATTGATATTAGTGTCCCAAATAATGAATTTAATAAACAATGTCAATGGGTCGTTGGTGGGCGGTCTCGTTATCCGTCTTTGACCTGCAGACGTACCGTTTGATGCAGAGTATTTGTAACAAAGGCGTAATATGTAGTTGTTATTAAATGACTGTCGATAAATTATGTTGGTATAGTTGTTGGTGATTTTTTCCAAATTGATAGACACAAACAGTATTGTGGGAAAATTTAATAATAAGATAAATAAACAATTTAAGACTATAACATAATACTATTTTTTTAAATTGTCTGTTAGAGCTGTCGGCTACCTGATGAAAAGTGGTCACCGACTCATATATACGTTGGCAATACCAGTGGTATCGTCATCGCGCTTTTAAAGTAAGCAAGGCTTGTATTATAGCAACTAGATGACTGGCATATACATAGACTTAATTTTGTTTTGTAAAAAAATACATGTCACATGTAAACAAACACCCAGACACAAGAAAAACGCTATGTTTAACACACAGTATTTTCTCTGCGGTGGGAATCGAAGGCACACCCTGTGGAACTCTTAACAATAGTCAAGATCACTACACACTACGCTAAAAGGGTCGTCCTTATTATATAGTAAATTGAAATTTTGACTTATGCATCCTTCTCACACATAAAGTATGTTTTTAAGTTCATTAATAAAGTACTGTTTTTATATTCATCCGTTATTAGTAAATAACATTTGTACATGCAGAAATTATCTCATTAATAGATATATTTTAATTAAGGTAACAGTTTAATTAATTCGTTAGTTTAAGCTATTGTACAATTACTTTCATGATAGTGAAACCGTTTTTTTAGAATAATAGTGCATCAAAAATCCTTTGCCTTGTTGTTCTTAATATTGGCAATTTAGCTTTATAACGAACATATAAACTATTATATCGATTGCTTGTTTAATATTCCAGACTCTAAGGTGTCTATTTCAGAAAGACAAATATTTAAGCAACAGTTAGCTAGTTATTTATTAAATACTTTTTCATGCTTGAAGCAATTAGATCTTGGATTAGAAAATTTTTTTTAGAATCCAGGTTTTTAATGGGTGGGTGGTATAAGTTCAGGTATTAAAATAGTTCAAGTGACGAGACGAACAGGACTTTTGATGGTAAGTGACGCCGTGCCCATAATATAATAATTACGATGTAAGACTTCTTATAATATTATAAGAAATGAAGTATGACTCATAGTTTACTCAGTAATTGTGTTGACTACGATGCCCTTCAAACCGGAAGACAGAAGTCGCAGACAGAAAAGTCAACAAGGTAATACTGCCCTACTATATTATTGTTAGGACCGACTAGAAAAGTATTTAAGGTTAGTGAGTCAACTAATTAAGATTTCGTAATATTAAGCGAATACACAATCAAGGCTATGGAAGTTAAGGCGTTATTAAATAAAAAGACTTTTTACGAGTTTTATCGCGTTTATTTTACATATTTAAATTCCCGACGTTTCGAACACATTTTTCCGCAGGAAAGTGGAATTGTAATTTAAATATGTAAAATAAACGCGATAAAATCCGTAAAAAGTCATTTTATTTAATAATGTATAGCATTCGTGTAAACAAAAGAAATTATTATAGTTAAGTTGTCTTTCAAACCACTCAGACAAACTTAAAACTATGGTATTCAAACATCTATTTTGCTACAGATATATAGATAGCGAGGTGGTATCCTTGGTCGGTCTTGTAAGAAGGTACCGATTAACTTATAGATAAATTATACACATAAAGTGTATTACATTAATTGCTATAATATTAAAAAGCCCTAACGACTCTGCTTAATTACAAGTTTTTTTTTATTAATTATATCGATAAATAAGTTAGCGTAACATGTTTCCCTCTTAAAGTTTTTGTATTGATTCCATTCTTACATTTTCGAGTAATTTAAAGTTAATCAAAATTATTTTTTATTAGTATTCAATTTTACCGTTATCGTAATAAGCTCAAGAGAGAAATAATGTGTCCATTTGATTAATTTCCGGGTTCGAACTGCTATCGCATCTCAATGTAATAGATAACATGACTTCAAATGTATAAAATATACTTTTATAATTAATATGAAATCTACGTATGCAATTAATAATATGTCCATCTAATCAAATGGGAATTCCGCAATATGTTTTCAAGTCATTAAAGAGTTAAAGTCTGAGAGACTCGGTGGAAGATAAACTGATAACGAAGCATTTTTAAAATAACCTTATAAAACTCAGTTTTGTTTCTAAATAAATAGTTTTAACAATCTGTAACATATAATATAGTCAATGCCAGCAAAAAACTCATTACTTATAAGAACACTAAAATAGTTTATTAGAAAATATACAGTGTTATAAGGGCTGTTGAGATGTTTTTATATTATGTACTGTAATTACTAAAGAATAAAAGCAATAACTACTAAATGTATCCCAGAAGAATATTTACATGACGCACTTTAACCTTCTTTATAACCGTTTCCATGCCGGTAGTTCATATTAAAATTATGATTTATACCCTTCTGGAGTTATTAATAATTTCGGTAGGTATAACTTTAACTTACATTCGACTTTAATGGCCCCATAGACAGCCTCGATCGCAGACGGCACTCCGATAGCTTCGACCTCTCACTTATTTAATAGGCATGACCGAACTTAGCCTTGAGGAAAACTCATAGCCACACGGCCAATAAAAAACAAACCCTCCGCATAGCCCGTAATAACTCGCCGGCTAATCTTTGATGTGGCAACGCTCGCAAATCACAAATCCGCCCGAGATCGACGTCCATTATTTTGCATATTATTGACATTTACTACCAGTCAACTTTATTTATTAGCGTCCGCAGTTATTTGGGAAGTTATTTTTTTTAAAGACCAACGTCAACGTAACCGACAACGAGTTGGTTCGAAACAAAACGATGCGATATTTATTGCCCGGTCGGATGTTTCAATTCGTTATTTATATTGTCTCGCGTTGCTTAAGCCTCGGATGCTTTCCGTTTGAATAACGTCCTTTGCGACGGACCCGCTGGTTTCATATATGGATAATGAGGTATGCTTGAGGTATATCCGAAGATTGCCGATAAGGCCCGTTAAATTATAAAGAGCTGGATTAGTTTCGAAGTTCTGCTTAACATTCCTTTAATTGCCGCATCGTTTGGCATATTTATGTTGCGTTGGCAATGTAAAGATGCGTACACGATTGTGAGCCGAGCTTTATGAATTCGACAGTTTTAATGAAATGTCATCATCACCTGTGTTAGTCCACTGCTGGACATAGGCCTTAATACACCGCTATCATAATGAACTAACCATAAATGGGTTTGGACCGTATCCACTACGCTGGTCCAATACGGGTTGTGGGTAGACCGACTATTTACATGCCCATCCGACGCATGGATCATCTTACTTTTCAGACACTTGGTGATCGGCCCATTGCCCAACCAACAAGGAAACAACAATGAAAATTTTTGCGTCCCGCAGATTCGAACCCACTACCTCCTGTTTCTAAAGCACAGGCCCATACCACTAGGTTACGGAGGCAGTAAATTAATGAAATAGCTCGCATGTTATTGGTGGCATATGCAGAAAAAAATTTTCATACATATACTGCACGTGCTTTGCTCGTCTCATGAATATCTCAATGTAAAAACTTAAACGTTGTTTTATACGATAACAAAGTCATCGAAAAGTATAACGAATTTTTAAAAACGGTATATTATTATATATTAAATATTTTGAATATTTTATTTTGTATCATTTGATGTCATCACCTAAAAGCTTTAGCTTTCTGAGATAATGATATGAAGTAGTAGCTTTTTCATATTTATAAATTCATACGGACTATTAATATCTTAGTTTGAAAAAGTATCAATATACTGCTTTATGAATGTGGTATATATATAAATACAACTGTTTACTGTAAGAAATTATACAATTATTTTGATAATTACTATAACTATACATATATATGTATTAATATAAATTATTTATAATACTTACTATATATAATATCTTATGCTAGTATATAAGATATTTATAATATTTACTATGTAAATCGAGTCGAATCTTTATCAGAATGTTAAGCGGATCGAATTTTACCTAGTACGTCTTTAACGTCGATTACTTTATTAAAGAACTAAATTACTAGACCATTTTCTAGTTATAATATATTACTGTCAAATACAATTTAAAGTCCTTACACAATTTTTTCAGAATTAAACCGTCAATCAAAATCCAAACCTGATAGTATTATATTATTACAACGCCTAACTTAAAAACCTTAAAGCTCATAAGGAACTACGTCAAGTGGCATTCCGCTGCTTAATAGAATCATTATTCAATCATATGATTTATGTTTAAGATGGAGGGTTAAATATCTGCCATATCACATTGACTAGAAATTTTATGTTTAAGGCCCTCAATGGCTGTGCATAGCTAAAAATGACAAGATGGACAACTCTGTCATAAAATTTAGCGGTAGATGTTATAAGTAGGAAAAACTATGATTTTCAAGGTATTGGGAATTGGTGTACATAATAGCAACGAATTTTCATTAGTTGTACCAGTAGTAGAAATATCACCGACGCCGTTCGTTCGACACCATGTTGTTGCAATGGGCTACATATTACCCATTAATTCCATATCTTACTTGGTTCTTATAGGATCATCTTTTAAGGGATATCAATATTTATAACCAGGATTTTTTTTGGTGGTCGTGTGTTGCCAGTAATGGCCTCCTGTACTAAACAAACTGTGCAGTAAGCTTTGCTCTGTAGTTTTTTGCGTGATATAGTACACTTAATGCAAAGCCTACATCTGCACTGAAAACTCCTCGACTATAATGATCTATCTTTACTTTATATATTAATGTCTCGCCAATGATTATACGTCTACGGATATAAAGCCCAATAAACATTTAGTTTGCTTAATAGTTTGGTTACTCGTATTAATCGGGATAAACTTGTTAAATTTTTTTTTAGGATTTAGAAACATGACGCTGCAATGCGTGTTTTATTTAAATATTTTATTTTTTATAAACGATTTTGCCTCTGGCTCCGTGGCCCAGTGGTATTGGACGTTGCTTTAGAAACCGGAGGTCGTAGGTTAGAATCCGCGTGGGAAAATAACTTTGTGTTATCGTTGTTTTCTGGTTGGTTAGGACTATTTGGGCCGATCATCTAATTGTCTGAAAAGTAAGATGATTAATGCGTCGGATGGGCATGTAAAAAGTCGATCCACCCAACAACCCGCATTGCGTGATAAGATACGGTCAATCCTAATGGAGGAGTAGGGAGGCCTATGTTCAGCGGTAGACTAACACAGGCTGATGATAATATTCGATTTTGACACATTTTAATAAATAAACTGAGGACAGTTCTATTTGTTTCTTGTTTAATTTTTATGTTTAAACATTAATCTAAGGATGTAGATGTTAGATTTTACAAGGAAGCGTCCGAACTAAATCTGCCGGCAATCACTAGTGTGAAAACACTACTGTCTTGCGATTTCAAAGGCACCATGGCTTAAGTAATTGCAGTCAAAACTAATAGAAAGGTGTAACATCCAAAGCCTCAGGGCGGTAGGCAAAATTTTGGCATCTTACACTGCTATTCTTATGGGTAGGGCGTATCACTTACCATCAGGTGAACATACTGCTAGTCTCCTCACTTTAACCAATAACAAATTGCTTTTATTTTACATGATATCTGGAGATAACTGCTAGCAAAAGCCATTATATGCTATATCCAAATAAAATTAACCTTAAAAAAACTACGATAAAAACTTGTGTAGAAGTGTGCCGCGATAAATCATCGTACTAATCAGTTCAAAACCAAGTCAACGCTAACAAAACCACAGTACGCTAATTGCAAACAAACGAAGTATCAAAATATCTCTCAATGATGAAACCTCATCCTTTTTTCTCGAATCCGTTCCGCCCTCCGACCCGTTACCTTTACCGTTAATTATCGAGATTTCATTCGAATGCAGTAACGGACGATATGAGACAGTTAAAAAGTGACGCACAACGATGTGTCGATTCGATGCGACAACTGGGTCACTGTTTTACAGGGTCCAAATTACGGTTTAATTTAACAAAATACTTATAAGTACTTAATACGGTTCGAGTTCTACATTCAATTTAATTTGTGTTTTACATTTTGTGGATTATATTTTTATGACGACGTATTGTAAAATTACTTTAAATACACATAAATTACATTTATGCTAGGGTTAAAGGATATATAGTTATATTTTGTTTGTTCATCAAAATAGATCGAACAAGTCATTCAAAATTAAGATATGAATTTGGAACAATAAAATGTTTTTGGGGACAATGTTAAGCATTGTTGTTACAAAATTTGCCTTCTTAGGTGATTGATTGATGCAGATAGATCTAGTTTTTTACA
The DNA here is from genome assembly GCA_029286875.1 of Lamproptera curius. NCBI lineage: Eukaryota > Metazoa > Arthropoda > Insecta > Lepidoptera > Papilionidae > Lamproptera > Lamproptera curius. Next base: position 61,390 of record JAGSMT010000093.1, on the reverse strand, counting down.
GTTAATTTAAAGCACTTTATTAAATCCAAAATTTAATAAACTAAAGGTGGTCTTACCTGAATGTAGGTACATTAAGGTGTGACAATCGTAAAAGAAATATGATTAAACGTTTAATGTGCAACGCTTTTTTAAACTGAGCGCTTTTCGATTATACACTTCCAAAAGTGAATTCGCGCGCGCGTCGTAACGATGTAAATGGGCGGGCATTATACAGGATGCCTCAGATTCGGATGTTCCGTTATACAATCAACTATACAGGATGTCTTCAAAAGATTTTCCGCTTTACCGTTGTATAGGGTGTCTCAAAGGTACCGTTAACGCTTGCATCATTTTCGTTAATCGAAATTTCTGCGCGCGTTATCTCAAATTTCGATCCGCTCACAATGAATCATGTTTACCAAACGAGCCGGTAATCGAACTTCGTGACTCCTGTACAAAGAAAGCACTTTTACTTTTTGTCGAAGGAGATTTTCTTACACATCAACCTGAATCATTCTTGGTTCAACGTTTGTTTAGTTAGTAATGACGTCATTGCCTGCGCTCTTGCATTTTTTAATTTAGATTGTCAACTTTTTTGTGATGTGGAATATACTTTACAGGAAACCGCTTGCAAAGGTTTTTATCTGCATTTTAAAGTCGGTGATATATTACTAGAATTATATAAATAATTTAAGGACTGTTTTGAAATAAGCAGTTTATACTTTTTTTTATCATATGCCACACAAAAAATATTGCGATAATCGTAAAGTTATGAAAGTATAAATTTATTATATGGTAAAAACAATTCGATATCAAATTTTAAACCTTATTATTTCACTATTGTCTACTAACTACTAATAATATTAATAGGGTACACGAAAGGAGCTCCGCGAATGACGTACCAAAAGACCCATTCGTCCATGGCATCCTGGGCTACAGAAAGCTAGTCCCAAAGTTATCGTGGTAAAGGCAGACCCTTTTACCACGATAACAAGTACAAACATCTTGCCACCGGTACGCAAAGAAGAAAACTACTAATAATCAGTAGTACAAATTTAAACTGCCTCCGTAGCCTAGTGGTATAGGCGTGTGCTTTAGAAACCGGAGGTCGTGGGTTCGAATCCTGCGGGGACGCAACAAATTATCATTGTTGTTTCCTAGTTGGTTAGGGCAATTTGAGTCGATCACCCAATTGTCTGAAAATTAACATCCATGCGTCGGAAGAGCATCTAAAAAGTCGGTCCACCAACCAACCCGCATTGGACCAGCGTGGTAGCATACGGTCCAAAACCCCCTAATGTATGGGGGTGTATTAAGGAAGGCCTATGTCCAGCAGTGGACCAACACAGGCTGATGATGCGATGTGAGATCCTTACACCACGATAACAAGTACAAACATCTTGACATCGGAACGCAAAGAAAAAGACTACTAATAATCAGTAGTTCTAATTTAAACCATTTCGTTAATCCAATCAGTTAACTTGCTCTAGCGCCTTTTAAACCGGAAAACAATTCAGCATAAAAAGCCACTATACGGATAAACCGTAACTAGTGCCTGTACTGTACTATCTTTTAATATCAATAAAAGATTCCTGAACAAATAACAGTTGAACTAGCCCGTAAATTTCTTTCTATGAATCACATGACGTGGTCGACACATCTTTGTCCCGAGCAATATCTCCGGACAATGAGGCTCAAAAAAAAACGCATATAATTCAGCTTACACCTTCACAGCATCTAAATTCAACTGAGGCTGAGATAAGATTAATATATTAAGCCTTCACAGATCTTAATGGGCGGCGTACACTGTGATTTTTCTTGTTGCATTGTACATACAATAGTGGAACTCGCTTTGCTTGTAAAGAAAGGGTTGCCACTTCTTAGTAAATGTACAGGATTTCTTGGATATGTGATTCATAAAATGGCAATGTTGTCCTTGAGACTTTTTGCTCTATAATAAAATAACCAAACTAAGTCCGACAACGTTGTCGGACTTAGTTTAAAAACGCAATAAATAAACAAATGACAGAAATTTTTGTGGTTTTTTTTATGACAGATATTTGCACACCGCAGTGATGATCAACTAATTATTTAATTACAATATGTGCATGATGGCATTAAATGTATTTTAAATTATTTAATTTTTTTTTTAACTAAAAATATATATATTTTTTAAGGTAAAAAAGGCGAAAACATAGGTAATTTACAAATGTTGGTAAAAATTCTGCTAACACTGAGGCAAGACTTTTCTTTGTCATTACATGAGTAACTTATTATATAAAAATGTTAAGTTAATATAAATCTCTCCTCAATCAGTTAATTAAGTTAAAATTCTATACAATAAGATCGAAGAATGTTTTTGTATCTGCGTTTGACCTTTATCATGTCGGTCATCTATATAAAGATAACACTGTTATCTATAAGGTGATACTGGAAATTAGGACTAAAAATACATTAAAGTATAAAATCCTTTAATCTACCTATAATCTGTAAACGCCAAATCTCAGTAATGAGATCAAGTAATAAGATTTACAATAATTTTTCTCTTATGCCACATACAAGTGATATTAATATTTAAATTAGTTTTATTAACCAACGATTCAAGAAATGGTTACAAAAAAAAAAATAACAAATTTTATCTTCTTTTAACATTCTAGATGCTAATACTAAATACAAGACAAACTATATCACTCCTACAAAATGACCTAAAAGTGAAAAGCACATCGAGATTCGAACCTGCACTGATTGAAACATCCCACGCGTCATTACCATTACAAAGCAACAGAACCACAACCGCTCCACGCATGTCTGAAACGTCAGCCCACCTGTAGGCAATGCAATGTTGCGTTGTAAATATATACAACTGTCCGATACAGCCCGCGAAGAAAGTGCACTCCTATGCAACGATCGTAAACTCCAATACAACTCAATAAACATATTTCCGAACTTAATAGCTACCGCCAAAGTGGGGATAGTAGTATCCCCACTTTAGTGACAACTTGTTCTGTAGCTTTAATGCAACTTTAACTTTCAGGCGGAAGAAACACTTTCGCTTAGCTATTAAAGCGAAATAATGGCTATATTAAACACAAATGTAGTCTGTTGTTCATTATGTCAAATATATATCTACAATAACATAGTATTGTTAGTTACTGACAGTGCAATACGTTGAAGCATCTATAAACATTCTATTGTTTTAAGAATGAATTAAAAGAATAGTTCTCTGTAAACCTAACTACGTGTTTTAAAATAAATGTTTGAAAGTTAATTTTGCAGCTTAGATAAAAAGCAATACTAGACAAGCGAAATATTGTACACCATCATATACATCCTATCAACGAACACGACTTTGTGTCGACTGCGGAATCTTTATATGCCGTAGAATATCCTTAGGAAATGCCGAGAATAATGTCGTCCGTGCCAAGGCACAACAACACTCGAAATGATGTATAAATTTTATCACAGATAATGTTACATTTAGCGTTGGCATAGCCAATGTCCCGCCAGATTCTGTTACTGGCCGTAAAGTTTTATTTCTTTATGGAGTTTTATTATTTTATACGCAAGGAGCGCCTTTTGTGCTCTTTGTTGCGAATGCTAGTGGTGGCCCTTTACGTCTCGTATCGCTTTTAATGTACACATCGGTGATAAAAAACGACATATTGTAGCAAAGCGGTGAATAATCGAACGATTTTTTATTGTGCTCCGACCGTAATAATGTTGTAGTTTTACTTTTTTGCGTTCAACGCGCGTGATAAGTTGACGGCGTGCGTTCTTCCTGTTATAAAAATGTCATTGAGGATTGCAGTTAACACAGGCGCGCTCGTTATTATGAGCCGGTATAAATATTTGACAATAATAAGGAGCCGTGTACGCGAAGCAATTCCGAAATGGCGTCGGTGATCCACGTGAGATAAGTTGGGAGACGGGTCGTAAGATGCATCTGGAGATTTAAGCCCTTTCTTCCGATACCGTCCTCTGTTAAAAGAGCTTGTTTTTCTTTATAAGCGAAAAAAAATATTTAATTTGTATTTGATCACTATTGAATACTTCTTGTTTCTCTTAGTCTTTTTTCTATTTTTCATAGGATTTATTCGGGTTCATGTAAATTTACCTGAATAATAACGTTTACGCAAAGCGAGCGGTATTTGACCTCCACCAAAGGTCATACTGCAGTAAATAAGATGACACTGACATCATATAACGACTAAAAAGCATACTCTTAACTGAATTTTTACATGAGAATCTGACGCATGAATCAAATTCTTTCCCGCAGGATTCGAATCCTTGACCTTATCATCATATCATCATTATTATAATTTGTTAAGCCTGTGTAAGTCCACTGCTGGACATAGGCCTCCCCTACTACACGCCTTCTCCATGAGGGGTTTCTGGACCGTATGCGGGTTGGTGACATACTTGACCTCCAGTTTGTAACCTTGCTTTACAAACTAAAGGCCAAGACCATAAGCTTATAAAAACGTAACATAATTTATAATTTGTTCAATTCTAATACCATTTCGAAATTTAAGGTACTAAGGTAAGCTTCTAGATTATTCGTGTTAAAATTATAACACAGCGTCTAATGACGTCTTTATGTTAATCTACTGATATTATAAAGGTGATATTTAATAGAAATGTATGATTATTGAATAATGCAATAATATGAAGCCCTCGTATAGATAGCGGATAATAAATAAGCTCGTGAAAGGGAAAGGGGTTGAAAAATAGTTTAGCACCAGAATTACGTCGCTTTATATTACCTGACAATACAATTATAAATAAAATAAAACATTATGGATAAGCTTTCTAACTTCGAAAAATGAATAAAAGATGAAATTTTTAATCAAAATATCACTCCCATGAGCAGCTTATAACACAGCTTATTGTCACACTCGATAAATACGAAATAAATTAACAAAAATTTAAATTCAATAATATTGAGAAACGTAAACGTCTTCAAACAAAAACACGAACAAACTCTTTAGACTTATAATATCTATGTAAATAAGTTATAAAACATCTCATAACTCTCCGTCCACTTTCTCATAACAAAATATACAATACAAAAACGTTCACTAATATAATGACAAACTACGTTCATGCACGAGAAAATAATACGACACACGATCGTAATCAGGCGAATGATTACAATATTTCAATGATTATAACACACGCATTGTAGTAATCGATTTCCTTTAATTTTTGTGTGTTTCCTACGGGAAAGTTATTATCACCGCTCTCGTCTATCCGATGGATTATTAATAGGCTTTCCTACGCTGATTACTACGCCAAGGCATAACTATTTAAATTGAATGTACATCCTATTATTTTTTCCTTTACAGGGTGCCGTCTGGGTTGGTAACACCGCGGCGTCTATTCTGCCGCTAAGCAGTAGAGTGAGAACATTACTGTATTCCAGTTTGAAGGGCACCGTAGCCAGAGTATTTACTGGGTAAACGAGACGTAAAACCCTATGTCTAACGTAGGTATAATACCCTATATACTTCGGCGATACTACAAGTAATGCTAATGTCTATGGGCGTCGGTAACCACTTTCCATCAGGTGGCCCGACTGCTCGTCTGCCTTCGATGGCGATAAAAAAATAACTGATTTTTACAACAATTTTCTGGTCATAATCATAATACCGCCTAAAATATTTCTAAAGGGATTTCTAAATTAGAAACAATCATCCCGACTTAAAAACGAATCCACGACCTTCGGTTTATAAAGCAAAGGCCAATACCGCTAGACAACGGAGGCGGTTATTTTAGTACATAAATGGTTTCAATTCTTTAGTTTCATTCAGCCACTAATTTTATTGACTTGAAGTGTAGGAAATGAATATAATTGCCCCATTCAACTTCCCGGTCCCATGAACTAAGAGACTACGCCGTGAATCCGCCACCCACTGTCTTATAACGGGAAGAAAGGACGCGAAGTTCGAGGAAAAATGCGATCATTTCGTTTTATCAATTCCCTCGTTCTATTTTCATGCAGGTCGGTAGATATAAATACATTGATACTTTTTTTTTCTTCTAATTCAACCTTATGATTCATTATTATTTCTAATTGTGAAATGTCAATTATATATTATACTACTCTACCTCTGATGTATTTACTATAATATTATTATATTATACTAATTTTTTTTATTATTTAAGCAACGACTATTATATTATACCATGCTTGCATGTTTGGTGATGATTTCTGATCTGATTTCCTTGATAAAAATGAAGTTTTAACGTGGTCATTGCACATATTTAAAAAATTTAAGTATACGCCTATAAGTATTCTTTGTTTGCTAAAAAATAAGTTTTAAGAAACTCATGTTTAGATTGACAAGAAAAAACATCTTCTGGTTACACAATAGTATAAACATTAATAATACATTAAATGACTGCCAAATGCAATTAACTAAACGAGTTGTCGTCAAGTAGTTAAATCAATACTAGTCAAAAAGCTCCTACTTTATTAAAAATCTCACATTAAATTAACACTAGAATATTATCCTGATAAGTAGATAAGTAATGCAGTAAAAAATTTTTTCAAAGGTTATTATTTAAACAAAAGAGATATACATATAAAATGACAGTTGTTCTTCTCTGGACAATTCTGAGTTGTTGAAAACTGTATTTCTGCTGCAAACGGCTGTCCGGGCAATCTGTAACCACCCCGAGAGTCCTTGAAAGACATTTATGGAAAGACTGGAGTTTTAATACTAACGTCTATATATATTTATTAAAAATATTACATTTATTTTCCTAATGTACAAAAGGTAAATGACGTACAGATGTTGATACATGATGTTGGATTTCGAAATGTTGTTAGGGAATGATTGATAAAAACAGCTTATTATACAATGTGTGGAAATTATTTATAGATGATAATGCCTGAACTGGCATATTATTCGGCAACTGCTTAAATTATATTATATAGATGATGGTAATGTATTGGTCAATGTAGTGATAACCGCCGAGTTCCTTCCTGGTTCTTCTCTGGACAGGTCAAGACTTCCGAACCGGTGTTAGATTGACGATCATTCAACGTCGAAGGAGCCTAATATTCTTTAATAATAAATAGTATCTGAGTTTGAACCGATGGTCAGTTTTTGACGAATGTAAGAGCTCAGTAGAGACTGAAGGGAACAAATAAATGTCAACATTTTTAACTTTTTCATTTAGAAAATTCCTAAGGTACCTACTACTTTGTTAATAAATTGAAATTATAATCATCAAGCATGATTATTTTTAAACAGTAAGGAGTAAAAAGTATTGCTTTAGCAAATTCAGACAAGTAATCGAAATCAAACCAAATCGTACCAAATAACCAAATTACATATCGCTTTTGAGAATTTAACTACCTTAAAAAAAGTAACTGCTTTCAATGTATAGATGTCATTAAAGGAGATTTTTTTCAGGTTTATCCCGCTCTTACAACAATCTTTATGACTAAAACCGATTATCAATTGGTTATACAATTAATAATGTGGAATATATTGTGACAATGCATTTAGTGCGAGCACTAATATCAACATTTAAGATAGTGAAGCAGGAATTGCAGCTTGAATAATTATAATACAGCGGAAGATTACTTAAGCCTTGTGGATCTTCGATTTTACTTAAAATGTGTAAACGAAATGATTGAAATTTTCAAGAAGTATATTTATGACCTTCTTACAATTTTAATTCATATCAAAAATAAAACAGAGTCTGTTTTTAATTCATCTATAGAGATATATTTAAACTTTTAAAATATCGGTGTTGAAGTAGAAAAAATGCTGCGTATTTTCTTGATTCATATAACTTATTTTATGACTAGACACTATTAATTGATGAACGCATTCCTATATCGCTGCACCGTCTCAGTAGTGAGCAATTACATTGAGAAAATACACTAAAGCATTGCCACCTGTACTCGAAGCGGTTTCATTAATAATTTTATTTATAAATTAAATCCATTACCAATATACACCCTATAACTTCAACCTTAAAGTCCAAATTTGATAAAATGTGTGAGTATAACCTGAAATCACTGAAAATGCACTTTATGACAACAGTAATAGATCATATTTTGCTTATTAGTTTGTTTTAAAAGAGCGACGATGTAGGATAACAGCCCACGCACTTTCATTCATAGGAAGTCCGTAGCTTTGTTTTGAAATGAAACTGTTACTTTATTTCTACGAACAAAGTATGTATTATAATTGTGTGAGTTGTAGTTTGGAGTGATAAAGCCAAAGGTGGGCACATGGGTGGTCTAGTATAAGCTTCCATTCCAAAATAACGGCTTAAAAATATTGTCAATGGTATTACAAAAAATAAACTTTTAAGTAATTCAATATGTAGGAACAATTATTTCTTTCATTTACGCGATTATTATGCATATCAAATCCACTAATTTACGGATTTTCCGCGTTACTTAAATATATTTATTCCCGACGTTTCGTTGAGATACAGACATATACCAATCCGAAACGTCGGGAATAAATATATTTAAGTCTGTAAATTAGTGGATGTGATATATAAGAAAAACTTAAATTTATTTAGTTACAAAAATGATGTATTACTAAATATATGTCGTCGCTATAACAGCTTCAGGGTCCATTGCTCTATGAACTGACTATCGGTTGTAATCCATTTGTAAACAATTTTGTGCTATAGTCACTATGTTCTGATAGGCCATTACTCAAATCAATATGATCAAATCAATGATGCATGAAGTATAATAGAAATAAGCAGTTAAAACTCGATCGCCGAACTCAACTCGATCAAACAAACATTAAAAACATTCTATACAGAGTTAGCGCACTAAGTAGACGTAATTTATCTATTGGGTATTAAAAATTAGCTATTAGTTGAAATGAATAAATACTGCTGCTAAAGACATACCTACATTTAAAAGAAAGTTGTTGGTACATGAGACGATCCTGTGTTAACCTACGTTATCAGTTGCACTCAACAGTATATAATCTCGATTACCAAGTAATAATACTGGCTACGGTGCCCTTCAAACCGGAAGACAATAGTATTTACACGCTAATTATACGCGGCCAAATTGACACCGTAATCTGTCTTTCTAATAACTATTTCAAATGGTTTCGTATATTTAGGTTGCTTTTTTCTTTTGTTTTATATTTTTACGTGCCTACATTGACTATTATTTAACCTGGTAGGTCCCATTTGTAGTGTAAAACCCTGCTGTGTTCCGGTTTGAATCGCACCGTAGCCAACCTATTTACTGGATACACGAGACTTAACACTCTATGTCTCACTATTGCCAATGTCTCTGGGCGTCGGTGACCACTTCCCATCAGGTGGCTCGACTGCTCGTCTGCCTGCGTATGCCATAAAAAAAATTACACCAATTATCCCAGTTGAAAACATACAGTTCAGTAAGTCTTATAATTCTTTTGCTACTAAGGCTGGAGTTAAAATGTATATATAATAAATATTTTTTTTATATTGCCTAAGCTACTTACTACGTGAAGAAACACCAAGAAAAACCAAAATCATGCACTCAATGCCGTCTCAGCTATCGCGCGAGCATTGTTTGAGATGTACTCGACTAGTGTGTACAAATTAGATATGACGATCATTATGGAATGCAGCAAGCGAGTATCTCTTAAATTTTGGACACATCTCTTTAGCGTTTGGTGGCCCTTGAGACAAATTGACGATTCGAAATTACTTAACACGGTAACAAGTGTCCGGCTTAGCGCAGAAAGTGCTTTCAAATATCTTGAACAAACAAATGCCTGTTGCACTTTAACCATACCGTTACTATTACCTGTTTACTACGGACTGTTTGGTAAACCTACAGGTTATTTGCTGTTAAATTGTTTTATGGGTGACGTACTATGGTAGCAAAACATGCCAATTATATTTTCAATATGTTAAAAGTGTTACGGGGATCGTAATTTAATAGCGCTTTAAATAGTCTAGTCTTATTATATACTGAACCTTCGTCATGAAGACATTGTCACGTATGTAGCGTCTTCACATCACACATCACATCATCAGCCTTTGTTAGTCCACTGCTGGACATAAGCCTCCCCTAATACACCCTATCCATTAGGGGTTTGGACCGTATCCCACCACGCTGGTCCAATGCGGGTTGGTGTAGCGTCTTAATTAGTCAAAATCTCTTAACGAATGACCCCCGATGGTGCAACAACAAACACGCTTTACGTAACATGCACTGGTGATAATTTGAGGTAAATTTTAAGAATTTGTTTTTAATTTTCATTCTATAAATATTTTGCGTTTTATCCCGCGATATTCAACCTATAATATCATAATACCACCAAGTTTGAAATCAGACGATTCTAACTAAATCTGGAAGTGAATTGGCCTAGAATTGTGATTGTTTTAATGGCTTTTTTTAACATTGCATTTATTTTATGGCGTAGGGGCAGAAGCTTTTAAAACTCACATACTTTTTACTTCGTTAAAGCATTCGTATACAAATATAATCGGTTTTTCTGAATGTAAGTGATATTGTTGAACTATGAAACGTGGTATTTTGCCTCTTCTCACTTTGTCCGCATTACGGGATTAGATAGATTTCAAATAAAATAAAACTGTATTTCAAATAAAGTAAAATATATCTGTAGTTTTATTTAGTTGTTTAACAAAATCCTTGTATCAATCCTTATTTTAGCGTTTTTATCAAATTGCGTACCATATCCGCATAAATCTAGCAAACTGTTATACTGAAATCCTTTAATATTGTCGTTAAACCACAGCTTTAAATCAACGTAAACGTACATTAAAATATAGGTAATTGATATGAGTATATTGGATATATTGTTTAGAAATAATCCCATTTCAGTTAATCATTGTGACACAATTAATTGCGTATTGTCGTGTACAAGTTTAGCTTAATTACAAAGCTTGTTCTGTCTTAGATAAAGCTACTACAGGAGTTCCCATTAGATAAGATAGTGTGCTTTATAGAAATTAACACAATTTCGCAACAAATATCGTACTAATGACATTATCCTTTGAGAAAGCATAATCTTTTCTTTTCATTAAGGCGCTATTACCTATTTTTCGGTTTTATGTTGTACACATCGAATATTTGAATATGATGTAAAATTATTACGATTTAAGTGCAATAGGCAATGTATTTCAATTGACCGCTAAAGTATATTCTGAGGCATTTTTTTTAAATGCACGCTTGTTATTTTTATTAAATATTCGTATGAATTTGACTGTATATTAAATTTTAATTCTTTTACACTGACTGCGACTTAGTCTGTGTCGTAGAATATTTAAAAAAAATGGTAGACTTTATCCTAAAAAGCTAGTCTAGGTTACTCCCAGCTTCATGACTATTTTATAGTGAAAGTCCCTTCAATTCCGACTATTCTATTACAAAGATTAGTCAGAACAAACGGACAGATAGACGGACAAAAATTTCACAAAATTGTTTTGTCATATTCATCGGTTCTGTATTAATTTAAAACAGTTATTCTAATGATACAAACAGACATTCTTATTTGATTAACAGATTTACAGAACCTGTAGGAAAAATGATCTTACCAAATACGTAAGAAATATATAAAAAAAAGCGGAACCGTTAATTTTTAAATAATAAGCAATAGTAGGGATACGGTCCAAAACCCCCTAACCGATAGGGGTGTTTAAGGGGAGGCCTATGTCCAGCAGTGGACTATCACAGGCTGATGATGAAGCAATAGTATCATAAATATAAAGAAGGATGAGCCCGAAGAAAACATGTATTAAGTTTTACATGATATTGAAAGAAAGGAAATTAATTCTAAGATGACAAAGGACACGGACGAGTTAAAGAGAAATGTCTGATTCAGCACAAGTAACTTTCTTTAGGGTCGTGGTTATATGATAACCACAAATTCTGGAGTTAAAGTTTAAAAAAGTAGCCCATAGAGAATCTTTTTAAAACTAAATGTGTTGTTGAATGTCACAAAAGTATGACTAACCAATAAGTGAAGCCAATGTGTTGTGGTACAAGTTATTTGCAGAGGCAATTATTTTTTAGAATTATTATTTGTTATATGAAGCTTATGTGGAGCTCTTCCTATTTTCCCTTAGTTTCTTTTGAATTATATATAATTCGATTTTGCCATATTTTTTACGCGTTCAAAATTAAAAATAGTGGTGAAACGAAGGATATTTTTATGATATTAGTTTCCATTGAGAACATAGTATATTGAATAATTACAGATAATATCCTATGTTTAACGTATTCAGATCATAAACTTGTTAAGAATTAATTCAAATCTACGTGTTTTAGCACCGATAAATGTCTCCATGAAATTTGTAAGTATAATTGCAACGAGTAATGATATCTATGCAATTGAGTCACGTTTGAAGTAATGTCATTAATATTATACACTTTGGATTTTGCTTTATAATGAATAAGTTTTGAAATGAGTTCAATAATGTTACTCACTTTTTAACTATTTTACTAAAAATCGAAAATGTATTGTTCAAAGGTGCTATTTTCATAATTTACATCATGTACATATAAAAATGAACATACAGACATTTTAATCATTAGCATTTATCATAATACTACTTTGGCGCATCATAAAAACATACATTTGATTGTATGTTTAGAGTTAATTTACAGTATAATACCAGTGTATTGTCAATTAAATATGAATGTAATGTTAAGTGATTTTTAACAAAAACTACCATTAGGCAAAGATGAACGTGGCAAACAAACAATATTACTTTATTAACACCCGTACGAATAAAACAAGATGTTCTTGTTCATATATTAATTGAATGTCGTACTCCAACCCACACAATTCAGTTCGTATTAACCGCATCTGAGTTGATTATCCGATATGATTTATGTATTGTCAGCACTTACGAGGTTGGATGCATAACTATTATAGCAGTTACTGGGCGGTAAGCTGACGTCAGTCTCAGTAGCCTAGTGGTAAGGGCATGTACTTTAGAAACCGGAGGTCGAGGGTTCCAATCTTGCAGGGACACAACTAAATTTTCAATGTTGTTTCCTAGTCTGTTAAGCAATTTGGGCCGATCACACAATTGTCTGAAAAGTAAGGTGATCCATGCGTCGGACTCGTATGTAAAAAAGTCGGTCCACCCACCAACCCGCATTGGACCAACGTGGTGGGATACGGTCCGAAAACCCCCTATTGAGAAGGCGGTGCATCAAAGGAGGCCTATGTCAAGCATTGGACTAACACAATCTGATGATTATGATGACGATAAAGCTGATGTCAACTTATTCACAACGCCATCTAGTATAAAGAATGATAATTTGGTTTTTAAATTAGAAATTGCCACGATCCCGTCAATCTTTCTATTATTTTACGTTTTATTGACCGAATTATGTGACGTGTAATTTTTCAGTTCAGGAAACTTCCGCATCAAACTTTTGTCTAATTTACATGTATGCAATGTTCCTCTATGAAATTACATCACGGATACCAACATCTTTTCGCTGTTATTTCCTAATCAGTTAGCGAAATGCGGGTTGATCATCAGATTACATAAAAAGTAAGGTAATTTGTACTTCGGATGAACAGGAAACAGTTAATTCTGTGCTAAATCTCTCCAGTCGCGTCGGCTTTGCGTCCCATTGGAGGTCTAAAGTAAAAGAAGAGAGTGCACACTTGACCTCTATAATATCTCCTGCGTAGTTGGTTGAGCTCTGAGAAATAAAATTGCACAGTTAAATACTTTATTCCACGGTGCAATTCATGCATCTAAAAACCCTATCAATGCTGGTACAAAATTAAAAAAAAATATTTCCTAAACACACCAAAATATACATATTTGTAAAATGTCTACCTCTTATGAATTGGAGCTGTACGGATTTATTTCACAAACTTGCGGCGTAATAAGAACTGACCGCAACATTAATGTACTATCGTGGTTTATAATTAACTAACACCATGTTTATAGGTAATTGGAGATTAAGATTTCAATTATAATGTTGGACAATAAGCCTAAACAGGGTTTTGCCTATTCGATTGGTTAACAGCAATGGTTTTTAAAACAGATAAAATCACTAAAATTATAATATTTTTTTTTATTTTTTCATTGCAATAGCATACGCAGTTATATCAATGTGTATAGCATTTATAATTATATTGCGGGAGACTGATGCGCCAATGAGCAATTAATTTTTTCATTGTCAACCGCCTTCTATTTAGGGTTATCAAGTTGTTCTTTTATTTTAATACATTGTTATATCACAGATTTCTTTATTTTCTTTATCCTTGTTTCTTAAAATCAGTATGACAGCGGCAGAAATGATTTGTCAATAAATAAAGCTTTCTTTAAAGCATTTCTAGCTTTTAGATAAATATTAGGACAGTTACAAATTGTTTTTGTAGAAATTTTCTCTAAATATCGTAGTGTCAACGTCTAATTTATCTAGGAGCGTTTAATTTATGGAGATCTTCATTGTCTGGTTTCACAACCTAAATTTTATTAAACAAATTTGAAGGCTCTATCGTCTTATAACGATTCTAAAGATAGTACTTGATATTTGTTCAAGCGTTGGATTGACATACAGCAGTCAGTCTGGAGTAGCTTGCACTTCACAATCTGACGATATCATACGACAATTCAGATAATGTAGAATCGGCCTATTGGTCCAAACAACCAGAAAACAACAAAAATACCACATTTTTCTTCCGAATTTAAACCCAGACCTCTTGTTTATAAAGACAAGACTAAAACCATTAGTCCAGGGAGGCCGTTACATAAAGTTATTTCATCATCATCATCATCATTATCATCATGATCAGCCTTTATCAGTTATTTGCTATGAAATATTATATATTTTAAAGAACTAAAGGCCTCAAAAATGTTATTTTAAGTTTTAAGGAAATGAACGACATTATTATTATTTTTAAATTAAGGTAATATATTGTTCATACGATAAAGAACAAATTTCGACACAGACATAATTTAGACTTAAAATCATTGTGATCTTTCATAATTTATTGGGCAGCACTTTCTGTATCAAGTCTATTACCTATTATTAATACGGTTCAGTTATTTAGTAAATAAATCAGAATTTGAGACCGCGCCTGCGTAGTACGTGCCTAGAATGCACCACTGTGTGCGCAATGAGTGTCAATGCTATTGTATCACTTTACAGGATATATTATATTTGCTATGAATAATTTCATTTTAATAGTTTATATCTGAACATTAAATAATTTAAACGCATTTACGTTACTTTAATGAGATCTTGTATAATGTACACAAAATTAAAAAGATTAAATGTTAAGAAAAATAAAGTCGAGATTTTTTTTCATTTATGATTTGATAGCAATGAATGCGTTGAAATAGACACATTAGTTATTATTCATATTGTTTAATAAAGTATTAATTAATATAGCACTAAAAGGTCGTCATTGTCTGTCAACCATTTTTGTAACCCTTTAATAAAACTCTCTTTTCTTACTTACTGTTCAAAATGTAGTACTATTTATTAATTGCTGTATCATTTCCAAAAAATCATAAACACTGGATATTATTATTATATAGGATATTATACACATTTTTCTTAATGCTGTCTTCACTTATATCTTGGTTTTAAGTTTGAAAGACGTTTGGATATAAGCATTCGCTATAAGTACCTAAAACCACCAAGTATTTATAATTTAACTTATTAAGTGTTTTAAGAAAAGTCGCTTCGTCTTTTTAAGATATTTAATAACACAAATCGCGTGTAAGACACCAAAGTGACACCGGCAAACCGCAAACATCATGAAAACATAAACGCAAACATCCACGACACAGCAAAAGTTTGCTGCGCAGCTGTTTGCGTTTCCTGCCACGGCACAGTCCGCATTAGATACACTTTGAGTTCACAGTATCGAAGGGCGTATTTAAATTTTCTATTTGCAATACAGCCTGTCTGGCAGAATGGTTGGCGAGTGACGTAAGCAGTGATGCAATCTGCCTCGCATCGATCCAGCTAACAGATATAATCCGATCGAAGGACCTCCGTGCTGTGGATGGTCGTGTGCTGACGTCATGGATTTAGTCGAGTGGAATTTGGTGCTGAGCTGCTCCAGTTTTTTAGTCAGTGATACTAACTCACGGTCACCTTGATTGCCTTTTTAACTGGTCTCAGACTAAGTCTAGATTTCGGTGTTCTGTTTTGTTTAAATATCATAAACAGACAAATGTTTTATTAAATTTTTACTACAAAATAAAATAATTTTCATGTTAAAACAGATATTGATCGCAATGTTGCAAAACTGTTTTTACATATAATGTTTAGGGGTTAAAACTTTTCTATCATTACGGCATCTAAGATTTAGGTACTTCTACGCAGAATAAACGAAATCCATGTAGCAACCATCTTCGACTAAACTATCCCAAGTGAATATAAAGTAAATATTAGTAATATTTACTTTTTATTCATTTGTAATAGTTGATTTTCACCATTAAATGGCATTAAACTAAAAGGTAATTTCTAAAGAAATTAATAGTTTCAGATGTTTGCAATAAACAATAGTTTTAACTCTAATCATATGTTTTAAACTTCATGTTGACACGCACCAACCAGTCATCATATCTATGTAATTACAACACATATTGATATATCTTTCCGAATAATTTACCCGATGTGTTTTCCCATAATTTATTACTTTCCTCTCGCAATAAAAGCCGCGCGCAAACCTAACGCGTATGTCACAGCAAAAACCATGCATAGGAAACGGGAAATAATTGCAGTAATATTACAAACGTCCAAGTCGATTCAGTGAATTAATGCCTGCTAGTGATTTCTTGTGCGAAACAGCTCTTAGACTTTAAATGAACGTAACACATGCTTGCAAATATCGATTCCGTCATTATGTCGATAAATTTGTTTGTTAACTGTATTCTGTGTGTTATTACCGTTATTTAAAAAAGGTTTTTTTACTTGCAATAATAATTCGATTTTCGGCACAAAACAATACGTTCCGATTAGAAGATAGTGTAGTTACTGGTGAAACGTAAGAACGATCTTTGTATCATTCAGAAAATAATAGTTTTAAAACTATTCGACATAGTGCAGAAACTTAACTTATAGATCGTTTGAAACAAATCTTTTAGTGACCTTTATGCATACATATATACACATATACATACATATCATAAAAATCCCTTATTATAATAGAAAAGTTAGTTGAATGTTACCACTAGCTTGCAATTCAAATATTCACGAAATCAAGCCAAAGCATAGAAAGATTGACCTAAAGTTTCTGTAAGCTTATATATTAACATCATGAATTGTTCTTCTTTATTTTGCAACGGGTAAAATCTGTTTAGTACTTGAAAAAATAGTTTGTTGCATGCGATTAAATGCAAGATACTATTAGTATCTAATAGTTTGGACCTAAATACCGAGCTATACATATATTTATCAGTCATCTGGTTTACATAGTACAAGCTTTGCTTGGTTTGGGACTAAAATTAAAATAGAAAGCATTGACTATAGATAAATCTCATCATCATCATCATCATCAGCCTGTACTCCACAGTTGGACATAGGCATCCCCTAATGCACGATTCCATTAGGAGTTTTTGGACCGTATTCTACCAAGCTGGTCCAATGCGGGTTGGTGGGTGGACCGAACTTTTGCATGCCCATGCTCGCATGGATCATCTTACTTTTCAGACAATTGGTTGATTGACCTAAATTATCCTAACCAACCAAAAACAGCTATCACGGACTTGTTTTCCCCGTGGGATTCGAATTCACGACCTCCGACAAATTATATTATGATATACACAGCTTTATACATAAAATCAATGTTCTGACCAATAAAATACTAATGCGTATTCTTTTATCAAAACGCTTCTATTACCAGCCAGAATACCATAAAAAACGTAAATAATTTTTCTATTAAAGTAAAACAGTTAATAATTCACTGTTTACCAGGTAATCAGGTTGACAGGTCGTAAAATATAATACTGTGATCGATTATTCATAAAACATGTATATTCAAGTACACCAATACAAATACGCATCACTTGTGTCAGCAACGAGAGCACATCGCACATGAATATGAAGAGGGATTGATCAAACAGTTGCTAGCATAGCAAGAGCGAAGACCGGTTAAGAACAATATAAGAATGCCACTAAAGCTACAGTATTGTTAAATATACCTTTATTTCATTCATCATTCATCATCATCATCAGCCTGTTTTGGTCCACTGCTGACATAGGCTACTAATACACCTATCCATTAGGTTTGACCATGTATCCCACCACGCTGGTTCAATGCGTTGGTGGTGGACTGACTTTACATGCCCATCCGACGCATGGATCATCTTACTTTCAGACATTGCGGATCGGCCCAAATTGCCCTAACTAAACTAGTAAACAACAATGAAAATCTTTTTCGTCCTGCAGGATTCGAACCCACGACCTCCGGTTTCTAAAGCACACGCCCATACCACTAGGCTGGAGGCAGTTTAAATTTGTGCTATTGATATTAGTAGTCTCTTCTTTGCGTACCGATGGCAAGATGTTTGCACTTGTTAATCGTGGTAAAAGGGTCTGCCTTCACCACGATAACTTTGGGACTAGCTTAGGCTACGGAGGCAGTCCTTTATTTTATTTCCTTAAATCTACCGAATTCTCAACTGTCATTTGTAACAAAATCACAGTTTGTGTTTCTCTATATGAATAATTTTACTTCTACTATAATTACTACAATTTGAATAATACTCTTCTCTCTTGCTGCCGAAACGCGTAGTCCTGTTTATTGAAACCGACTATGTATTCAAGCTTAAAGCGCACTATTGCTAATTGCGTAAACGATACGTAACATTCTACGCTTTTGAGTGACTTTATGCGGTGTGAATTAAAAAGGACAGGATACGATTATTACCAAAATAATATAAAAAGCGTCTTTACAAAACTTACTCAACAATGAAAGATGAAACTTTTGAAATCAGTGTACAGTAATTCTAAACTAAAATGGAACATCTAATTTGAAACCGTGTGTCAAGGAAAATTGTTCACGCAGTGGTACGAAGCTAATATAGCTTTAAATGAAGATCACGACACATTTTATGAGAATCAAAATTCTGACGACCGCTTGGCTCGAAAAATTCTGGAGTGGAGACCGAAACTCTGCTAACGTGGTGGGACGACCTGTAGCAAGATGGAGTGACGACATTCGCAAAGTGGCTGGTGTGGGCTGGATGAGAATAGCCGAAGATCAGAAGCGGTGGCATGCATTCGGGTGGCCTGTGTACAGCAGTCAGTTGACTACTGATAGTGATGATGACTGATGCTGATGCTGAACACAGGCTGATAATGATGATGATGATGATGATAAAAAGTTCTAAAATACAACATTACGTTAATAACACTTAACGAACGAGTAAAATTTAAATATCTTTATTTTATATCAAAATGAAATGCAAGAAACTATTAACATTTAATCATATAATCGTAACTACTGGCACTAATACTATATCCCCTATAGTTGTTGTAGGCTCATTTGCACAAAAAGCCTTAATGGGTTCCGTTGATTCGAGTCCGATTGTAGTAGATTACGATCGAATGACGTCACCGCGACACCAGACACACGGGTGCCAATGCGATATTAATTTAAATTCCTCTCGCTTTCTATTAGATACTATAAAACGATGTAAACCGTTTCTTATCCGTTATTCCAACACGCAGAAAATGTTTAGAAACTGGCGAATAATGGAAGTAATAAACAGATTCTGTCCAAAGATTAACGTAAGTAAGAACGCTCAACTCGAAACGACCGCTGAGCGATAGCTTTTCAACGACTAGTTTATAGATCTGATAGTGGTACGGTTTACTTTACAAGCGACTGTCCAGTCTGTTTCTAGATTGATCTGCAACTTATTTATAATAATTAATAATTTATACTATTATTAGATATCACAGTTTCGCATGCAACACATTTTTCTGATGACATTGGTTAATTCATCAACTTAGAACGTTTTATCGCTAACTTTGGTTAAAGTTAAAGTTTAATATAAAAAGACTAATAAACGTCAGAGAAATAATGTTTAAATTATTTTGCAAATAAGATAATTGGACAGTATATACGATCAAGATCGACACGATCACATCCGGAATAGTGTCCTACTACAGTAGAATCCCGTGTTCTAATCGAACTAATTGGCATTTTCTCGCGACACTTCCTTTCGCCAAGATATAAATAATTGATAAGTTATGAGGTAAAAGCGAATTCAATATCTGTTACGAGAAATTGTAGTGTACGTTTATTGTGAACGCACGTTGGGTGAATTATTAAAATAGGTATTAAGAAATGTTCTATTTATGTCTTGAATAATTGAAAATGTATAAATTAAATCTAAGATATATCATATACGTAAAATAGGTAAAGAATATATTATTGAAGTCTTATAGAAATATCTTTATTGACGGCAAACACATTTTCTGTAAAGTCACGATAAACCAGTAAATATTGGATAAGGCTTGATCTTTTGTATGAGAAGTTTTATTATCATTTAATTTAAATAACTGTATAGTAGTTTTTAGAAATTGCTTACAGTTTTTAAAAAATATAAGCCGCTTTTTATAAATTCTGCACAACGCCTGTGTGATAGTGCTTAACAGAAAAGGGGACATAACTATTCGAAGCGCTCGATTGAATTCTAAAAATGCATTCTCTGTAACACTGAACCCGTTTTTTAATTATTCGAGTCAGGTAATTACCGACTATAATATATTTTTTTCCGTCTAACATAGAGTCCATCAGACTTAATTACGGTTCAGGTGGGTGAATAGAGTAATATTATAAACTATTGAGTAATATATTGTAAAATAACCACACCAGGGCCAGATAAGACAAGGGTTTTACAAAACTAAGACTAATGACAAACACTAGAGGCCCCGAAATTGAAACTGTTTTTTTGGTGGGCCGCCTTATTCAATACTAAAGATTTTAACATTATTTACATATATTTCACATCTTATTTTGCATCGTTTATATGTATATGATACGTAATATCCACCGTCTCGAAGCTGCAAGCAAAAGTGGGTGACAGAGCCGTTTACCATCAGGTGAACGCACGGCTCGTCCCGTACTTTTAAAAAATAAAACCATATTATACACCACTAGTAATACAAACCTCAATGATGCCGTAGGTGTTATTATAACAGCAATTCATTTTAACGTACACGCCGATTGCGGTGACATAAATTTTGACAACGGTCCGAATTCTATTTGCATCGGATTCTCTACCCTCTTACTCTACATTGTTAATTCGATGGATCGATCATCGACTGCCAAAGTAGCGTTATTGGCAACATTGACAATGGAAGTGGATGAATCACTACATACACGCACTCCACAATCCGGTGGCACGCCTACGACACAAGTATTCTGTTTAACGGTAAATAAATCGATAATGATTCAATTACACGCTTAAATAGCGGACAGTAACAGATTTGTCTTTGTTAATGTCACCAAGTAACCGATTTAATGTTTTGCGACGGAGTTTAATTTAACTTTGCCTAACGCGTAGCGGTTATTTATTGGTGTTATTATTTACAGTCAAAGGGCAGATGTTAGCACACTCGGTAATATTGTAATACGCGGTGTCAGCTCATCACATTCCTTCCGCTGGTTACTTATCTATTAAATATATATACATTATAGAACCATCCTACGAATACTATAAATGTGAAAGTTTGTAAAATGTCTTGACGTCCGACGTTGTTTCTCTTTAACGCAAAAACTACAAAACTGATTTTAATGAAACTTTACAATAACATAGCTTATTTATTGAAATAGCATAAATAGGTTATTATTTAAAAACGTACAAGAATAATTTTTTAAATTTTTCGGAAATATTTCTTATAACGCATAAATATTTCTCACAATCAACTATAAGATTCAGTAAGAGGACGTTGTCAGAATTCTTCATCAATATTCTATGGGATATCATATTCTCTTCGTATTTTTGTTCCACGTTTCTATTATCTTTTACATAAATAGTGGCCTATACCATCAAACTCGATCAATGGAGATGAGTTTGAACGTATGTTTGTCTTACAACGAGTTTAAAGGATGTTACGATAGAGGCTGACTTCCTAAATACATAATTGATACATGGATAACGATTTAAGCCATCGAGTGTACATGTACATTTACTACAAGTATTTGTACATTTTTTGGTTCGATAACGGATGAGACAAAAAGGACATTCAAATAATAGTATGAGATACTCCCTGTCCAGAAGAAATTCAGTATTAGTCTCAACCAGCCCGCTCACCGGCTAGAAAACATTAAATCTTACGTCTCATGTGCCCAATAATTATACTGGTCATGACGCCCTTCGAACGCGAAGACAGTAGTGTTGACATACTACTGATTAACAGCAGAAATAGGCACCACGATGGTACTACCTCAGACGGTCGCTTGTAAAGAAGATTTTATCATTTGTCATTGATCGTGGGACTAACACTACCTAACGGACTAACTAGTATACATAGGTAATTTTAAATTGAATAAAGGACTTTCATTGGATATATATGATACTTTTTAGTGTTTTATTGAATATTTCTATTTATGCGTCGGATATCGATATAAAAACTATGGTGCTGACTACCTTTGGCAGTCGTTATAGAACGTCGAACATCGAAATAAACAATCGCACATCTAAAAACTAAACACATCCGCTACAGGCGACCGCACCATATTTTAAACGACACCGACGACGAAATAACAATCGGAGTCAGAAGAGAGGGCAATATGTGTTGAGATTGCCCTCTTCGCCGAGGGCAAACTAACGCCCCGTACACCACTTAATAACGGCACGTACCTGGCCGATTCCCACCAGTTAACGTGTCATCAAATCTGTCCTAAACATTTTACTGTTTTTCAAGTAAAACTCAACTGACTCAAAGCGAAACGGCCGATTTCTTTCTTTCTTTTGGACGGAAAGAAAAAACACAACCGGCATATTTTAAATTTGAAACAAAGTTGTAACAAATCAATATGTCCTATTTATTTACAACACATAGTTAGGTAAAGAAACGTAAGAATTATGAAGTGACGATAATTGTCACCTGTACAAAATAATTGATTAGAAAATCATGAATTATTTCTCCAGTACAGTGATACTAGTGACGTTCTGTTGGATATAATGCATGGTTATGTCGAGTAGTAATTGACTTGTCGTTCAAAATTACCGTTTATTAGAACTGTGTTACGATACAAGCCTCGTTATTATGTCCGGCGCTGAGCTCATTTATATCTATTTGTCATTCATATTTACTTTGAGTCGCTTTCAACATTTGTCATATTGTTTGTCAATCGTTGGTTTCCTGCATTATCCTATACCATGTTTGATGGATGCTTCATTCTAGCCATTTTATGGTAGAATACGTACGTACGTAGGTTAGAGATAGCATTGTGGAAAATAATTAAATTTTTTATCTTATCAATCATTATATTAAGAGAGAACAATAAAATTGAGCTTGATGTTATCAAAATTTACGCTTTTTCTGTTTTCTGGCTAATATCTTAAATGGCTGGTCTGATTCTGATGGGACTTTCTTGATTATGTAGGCGATGTAATTGAGAGTAACTTACAATACTTTTTTTTTTAGAAAAAAAATTATATATGTCACCACGCGGAAGAAGCCGCGGGCAACAGACAGTATTTTCATACAAATACTGAGAACCACGTATTACAGCAAAATTATTGTTGCGAACATAATTGTTTATTAGAAGCGATACTTGACTAAGTATCAGCGACAACTAAAAAAGGTCCCTTCACACGCGGCTCGCAAATAGGGCATGCCATTCGGTAAAAGTTGTTTCCAATCGTGTCGCATTACTTATCCTATTTGGGTTCATTTTTACGACTTCGCGATATAAAAAGTGTAACGCGTCCTATCGTCAGAAATAATCAGTGTTGGTATTTAGCAAAAAAACGCTCTACAATGTTGTTAGTTTTTTGTTTAGAAGTGTTGTGGTGTTGAAAAAATTGTAGTAACACAGCTCCGTGACGAATCAACAAGTCTGCAAAACAAACTATGTATTTATTGTCGTTTAACTGTTTAAGTCCGGGAGCTTTAATCTATATCGGAAAGTGTTGTGCAAGAGTGCTGCAAGAAATTTATCCGTATTATTTTTTTATGATTACATTGTTATGTGATTTTTATATGTTATAATAAGATATATGCCAAATTAAACAATAGCATTATAATATATATATATTATACACTAGTTCATAATAAAAATTATGTACTAGCGTATATGGTATTTAAAATTTTCCTTTCGGACAAAGTCGTATAAACTCTTCAGTTCTTATATCGGATTTATACTGTTAAGTGAATTAAATGTTTCTTTAGTTTTAGGTGTTTTTGTTTTTATAATAAGTGTTAAATCAAAAAGCCATTTCCATTTAATTGACATACGACATGTTTCTTATTACAATCATATATGTTAACGAATTGATAAGTATTAAGTATTAATAAATTGATAATTTTACTTCTCTAAATTACTGAAAGCAAGCTCGAGATATTGTAAAATATTATCCACAAATTTTACATTTCAATTATTTGTCATCGTTTATAAATCATACAAAGAAATATTATGTAAAGATTAAAAAATAACATACCTTAAAAATGAAGTTACAACATCACTAAACAAGGAACAAAATGATATCGTAAAATGTATTCAATGAAACTAGTGCATTGGCACTCGGTACAATGACTTGCCTCACAAAAACTGCTGTAAGAAAACAGCCAATACGTCAATGGGATTTCCCTCAATTTGCTCGGCTTAGTCTGGTGTCTTACTTTTTACAGCCATCGCAGGATGTCCGGCATTGAGTTTTAAATTACTTAACTGCCTAAGTATATAAAGTTTTTGAATAATACAAGTGTTTGTTGTCATAGCCTTGAAAGTTCATGGTAGTTCGTTTATATGATGCACTGAATTATGTTCCGGACATTATTTAAATACTTTTTAATCATTTGAAACTTTAATTGATAATTAAAGTTAAATATATTATAAAATAAGTAATAATATTCCTTTCAAATATAAATACATCTTAAATTGAATAAGAACGTTTTACATCTTGATAAATATTATTATAAAGTAATTAAACGCGATAAAATTCGTAAAAATTGTATTATTGACTGTGTATAGTATTGGTGTGAGCTATAGAAAGTATAATTTAGTTCTTAAATAAGGCATATGAACATAATCAACCAAAATATTTTACTGGTGGTAGGTCCTCTTTTTACAGGAAACCGGTCTGGGTTGGTACCACTACGACCATACCACCCTACCACCCTACCACCATACAAACACTACTGTGTTCCGGTTTGAAGGGCACCGTAGCCAGCGTATTTACTGGGTAAACGAAACTTAACATCCTATGTCTCACAGTAAGCAGCGCGTTGGTGATACCAGTATCAAAGCCGATGTCTATGGGTTTCAGTGACCACTTCTCATCAGTTGGCCCGACTGCTCGTCTGCCTAAGTAGGCAATAAAAAAAAAACATTTCGGCATTCAGTTTCGTACATTGGCTTTAATGAACATAACACGTTTCATGTCATTTAATAGAGTCATCATTGTATACATAAGGCCGTTTAAGTTTCAATAAAGAACGAACATAACCGAATCACATTGACTGTTACAGTTTAAATATATCTTCCGGTATTCCATACCACAGCTATGAATCAACGTAGTTTTTGATATCAAAACCACAAATGCTTGAATCAAAATAGACTTACGTTATTTTACGTCAACATGATGTTGTTTTTCTTGTTTTTATGTTAGTTCACATCATCTTTGTTAATTACGTGAGGATGAAAAATGGATTTATTCATGTAACGAATAATGCTTCAGGTTTTAAACTAAAAAATATTTTTTTCCGATTCATAAGTGATGCATGGACGTCGACGTCCATGATCACTTAAAACACTATGAATGAATTATAGAAGCCGGAAATTACTATCATGTAGAGAAAATACTACAATTTCCAAAGAAATAACTTGAATATAAGTTTAAATAACTTGTTGTGGTATAATTTTAAATAACTTGAAAAAAATTTCGTAAATAAACGCGACAACATCCTTAAAATTATATTGTTTATCATGTAAGGTATTCACATAAGCAGCGGAAAGTATTACCTGAACTTGTTTTAGTGAGCTTAATTTAAGTGAATCATCATCTAATTATTTCTTTTGTTTATGCGAATACTATATAGTAAATAAAATGAAATGACTAAAATTAAATAAAATGACTTTTCGGATTTTATCGGTTGCGAAAACTTTCAAGCGGCCGTGGTCACGGGTGGTCTATGCGGTGAAACGTCGGAATTTAAAATGTAAAATAAACACGATAAAATCCGTAAAGTCATTTTATTTAATAACGAATCATCATCATCATCATCATCATCATTCAAGAAATAAAATTCACTTTTAAAAGTCCAACTATGGTTTAACGGTTCTTTCTCAGGTCGGGGCGTCCTATTCCGAACCGGTGGTAGCGTCCTTGACGATCAATAAGCGAGTGTTACACTTCTATATTGAGTAAAGATTTTTGAATTTGAATTCGGTCATGTTTTCTGTCTCCGTAGACTAGTGGTATGAGTTAGTGCTTTAGAAAACGTAGGTTGTGGGTTCGAGCCTGCAGGATTCAACCACTTTTCAATGTTTATTACTTGTTGGTTTGAGCAATACAAGTAAAGATGATCCTCCATCGGATAGGAATATAGCAAACTCGGACCAGATCTCTATTCGGTGTGTGAGCTTTCTGTCCAATCGGACTATGAGAGTAAAGATAGAGGAGTGCACCTGTGTTGATTGTACGTGTATATTTTAGCACTAATATGTCTCCTGGGTAGTTGGCGGATCTCTAATATAGACAGGCCGCCTTTGTCGATATCGTCTCGGAAAACTTTATGGTCACGGTAAGACTATGCCCATAAAAAGTCCGAAATGTCTGGAACGAAATATATGCAATTAACGCAATAAATCTACGTTGGATTTAGTACGTATACTAATCTCATAAATAAAAAAAAATTATTGTGAACTACGAAATTTACAAATACCTCCCTAACTATTTATTTTGTTTACGCGAATACTATACATTATTAAATAAAATTACTTTTTACGTATTTTATTTGCTTTTATTATTGACTACGGCCGCTGGAAAGTGTTTGAAACGTCGGGAATTTCGGAAACGTCGTAAAAAGTCATTTTATTTAATAATACCAGCCTAATGCTAATGCTTTTACAACAGTCTAGCCTTGGATAAAACTCAGTACACAGTTTATAGCATATATGAATATAAGACCGATGTCATATCCTATTCATAAATCCTATAGAAGAAAAAACTTATTATCTACATCATTGAAGTTACGTCACTTGTTATCTCATGGTCAGCAATGATTGTTTTTGAAAGAATAATTTGAATAATTTGAGTCATATCGTAACAAAAAAGTATGTATTTGTGAACACTGTACAATACTCAAAAATAGCTTGCTTATCTGTACAAATAAATAAAATTTAACTGCCTGTTTAAACCGTTCAAAATAGGCGTTTTTAAATTATTACATTGCAACCAATACATATAACAAAACAACATTTTTTGTTATTTTAAAGGTTTTTAACTGGAAGATACCTGATGTAACCGGGAGTAAATTGGCTACTTTGTGAAAAAAATATCTTATACATATATTACGACGCGAACGAAGTCGTGGGCAGCAGTTTTTGAATAAATAAAAAATGTCTGTTCGAAACGCAAAAGAGAGGCCTAATACGTATAGCTTTTTTATTGCATTAACTTCACATTGCAAATAAGAATTATGATTACTGAATAAAAGCGTTAGTTTTAAGCTTTTATAGTCTGTCAAACAATCATGGATATTGCAAGGTTTGAAAAATCAGTATCAGAAAAACTTAAAGCAATGGCGATGAGTGCTTTGCAAGTAGTTGTAAAATATAATGTGTACTAAAAATAATACTAGATATATTTACAAAACTTGCTGTTACCCACGACTTCTTCCGCTTGGCAATATATAGAAAATATAAGTTCCATTCCAGAGTAGCCAGAACAACCATACAGAAAGACATATAAATAAACATTTAAAATGTTATATATGTCAGTTACGTGTCACAATGTAGGTAATTAATCATAGAAAAATGGTTATTTTTGTGTTACAAAAGTTATTCCAATTTTATTTACCTGTATAGACTAGTGGCGACTAATTAGTAGTTTTATAAATATATTTATATCCGTATAACTAAACGTATGACCTGTTATTAACTTAGTTTAATTTACGCCGAATATAAATGAAATTAATATTTAAAGATACATTTATTATTACACGGTAAATATATTATTTGATTATATATGTTCAATATATACAAAAAAGTTATATTTTAGTAACCAAGTGCTTTCTCGATATTTTCGTACAAACGCTGTAAAGGGCACATTGGTAAAAATTTTATAGAAACTAAACGCAAGTAAAATCCTTAAAATAGTTTCACTTAACTTGTGTGCTATGCGTAAAAACAGTAAGAACAACTTTATTATCATTTTGGTGGACAAAAGTTTGAATAAACACATTTCTTTTTTATCCACATCCCCATTCATGAAACACTATCACCCTTTCACCGGTAAGAAAACCGTGCCAACGTATCTAACAATATTTACTAATCCATCTTGTTAAGCATTTTATTTGGTTTGAAATGGCCGAGTGTTACGTTACTTATGAGTCCAGCTCGGGCAGTATTTGACCGGCGTACAAACAGACATGCGATACCCGCAATGACGCGTGCCCCAAGACGGGCCCGGTCTTACATTGTTGAGATTGCAAACCTCTTTTTATAATGCACGCGGATAACTCGCGTATGGCTGTAAATATCATATTTATTTTATCATCATCATCATCAGCTTGTATAGTCCACTGCTGGACATAGGCGTCGCCTAATACACCTCTATCCATTAGGGGGTTTTGGACCGTATCCCACCACACTAGTCCAATGCACGGAGGCTCATTTATTTGCAAGATAATATTAGTTCGATTCGATCAACACTATCTCCGTAGCTTAGAGGTATGGGCGTGTGCTTTAGAAACCGGAGGTCGTGGGCTCGAATGCTGCGGGGAATCAACAAATTTTAATTTTTGTTTCCTAGTTGGTTAGGGCAATTGGGACCGATCACCCATTTGTCTGAAAAGTAAGACGATTCATGCGACGGATGGGCATGTAAAAAATCGGTCCACCCACCATCCCGCATTGGACCAGCGTGGTGGGATACGATCCAAAAACCCCCTTAAGGATAGGGGTGCATAAGAGTTACGGTCCAGAGTGGACTATCACAGGCAGACCATGATGTTGATGATTGGTTCGATTAGTGTGGTAAGTAATCACCCAATTGTCAAAAAAGAAAGATGATTTATCTTTCGGACGGGCATGTAAAGTCTTAAGTCGGTCTCGGCTGTCTGGACCATCTATGGCAGCCGTTATAAAAAGTCAGTGCTACAAATTTACTGCCAACTAGTTTATCCTCAGAATGCAGTTTACGCTTTGGTTTCACGAGGTCGAAGCCAGTCGCTCTGGGTAAAAACTGTTAGTCAGGTAAATTTGGGTTAGAAGCCGACCCCAAAATAGCTTAGGAAAGCTATATGAAAGAATTAGTTCTTGTACTTATTTCACTTAGTAATTCTAAGTATATTATTTTATAATGTGGGAAGAACCGATCTATTCACTGATAAAGTTTATTTATAAAAAAATTTGCAAAAACAACACACGTGCTCCCGCTACCAGTTATTTAACGAGCTACAGTGCGCTTTAAACCGGGATATTGGCACACGCTTCTTGCTGAAATAGTCACCCCGGTCAGACCTAACAAGACTATTCGCTCTAAAGAAACGACCACTAATATTAAGCCCGTAACAATATCTTAATTTCGTGCTATGTTTAATCTTGTATTTGCGATATTTGTCGTTGTAAATAAATATAATACGTAATTAGAAGCAAAACTCTTGTTATCCATGTAATAAAATTATGTAAGGAATGTTCAAACTTACCCTAAAGTTATAAATGCTAACGAATAATTAGACTATCATACAAATTATGTCATTCAGTATCAGACTAATTGTGAAATGGTACATTATATTAAAAAAAAATACTTTAATATCACAAAGCGAACACTAGTATATTACTGTATTAATACATTTTTTTTCGAATTTGCTAAACCAATGAGAAAATGATAATTAAAACACAACCAATAATAAAAATAATAATATTTCTGGACGAATAACCCAACATCGTCTAGTACTAAACTAAGCAAAGCTATGGAAATTAGATGACTGATATATACATGCTTTTTTTTAAATAAACCCATATTATATACGTACAAACATCAAGACACGAGAAAAAAAATCTATTTACATCACACAATATTTTACCCATGGTCAGAATCGAACCCACTATAATCTATATATTCGTTTGTTGTAAAAGCACATAGTCTGTCCCATGACTATAGACGCTAAAATGAGTCTAAAACGTCGAGAATCTTGAAAAATATAAACAAAAAACAAGCAATAAGTCTGAATGTGCGATAAATTCATAAAAATTGGATATTAAATAATATTAAATAAATGTTTACATTACATATAAAAATTTAACAGCTTAAAGCTTATTAAACGTTTCGGATACCCAAAATAATGACGAATTACATTATAAACAACGTAAACTATTCCTAGGCCCAAAATCGATCCGAAACAATTGTCTCCGTAACAGGCGATTGCATCAAATATCCCATTGTTTTATCTGTACATTTTGAAAGGCATCTATTTATAGGAATGAGCCACCGCCGGATGAAATACCACCGTGCTGCGGCTGTGATAATTCAAATTTATCGTTGAGACCGACACAGCACAAGCCTTTTAATCTCTGATACGACATAGAATTTATTTGACAAATATTTCGCGAGACAAAGGCGCGCACGGAGTTAACTACGGCGGTCGTTGCGAAAGGTGTTTGCATAACTTAAAAGTGTGTTTGTAAGTTTAGAAACTGTGCCGGCTGTATGGGAGTTGTGTGCGGAACTTATAAGAACGTGTTTATGTTCGTATAACTAAAGTTTTTCGGTCAAAGCTTTAATTAATCCGTAGTTATATTTTAACTGCAATGTAGTTTCGAGTGTTAATTAATGATATTATATCGCAAGTAAATATTTTTTTAACAAATTTATAGTATGATATCTTTCACAAGTTTGTGTTTTTGATTAAACACGACATATTTATTTAATTAGATAAGATCAACACCTTCCTGAACTTAACAAAAAGCACCTTTAATGCACACGCAATACCGGTGGTAGATCCCATTTTTACAGGGGACCGTCCAGTTTGGTACCAACGCGGTGCCCATTTCTACCGCAAAGCAGTAGTGTGAAAACAATACTGTGTTCCGGTTCGAAGGGCACCGTAGCCAGCGTGTTAACTGGGTAAACGAGACTTAACATCCTGTGTCTCACGATAGTCATCGCGTTGGTGATACCTGTATTGCCAATGTCTATGGGCATCGGTGACCACTTTCCATTAGATGGCCCCGACTGCTCGTCTGCCTGCGTATGCAATAAAAAAAATGAAAAAAAAAATGGGAAACATATTATTTTTTTGGCTACGTGGTTGATACAAATAACAAAGCTCCACATTAAAACAAAGTTTACAAACTCAAGCTGTTTAAAGTTATTTTTGATGATTCCATGTCAAATTTGCACACATCTATGCATTCTCTTTTAATAACTTTATCGCTATATACCAGTATTATAACAATCATATCCGATTATAAAGGGTTTGAATAAAAACTTAGCATAAACAACCTCGTTTGTGGTGACTGTGTACTCGGAACAAATACGTAAACGTTAAATGAAGTAAATAATCTCATGTTTTCCGCAAACGCGGACATTCTCAAAGTACAATGAATACCTTAAATATGCTTATGCGCAATGCCCTTAATGGTCGGACATGTCACTTACAAGCCGTGAAATATATTGATTTACTACGTATAATATTTACATTGTACGTGTGTAGTATAAAATTTATTTTTATTTTAGGATGTTTAACTTTTTATGTAAAGTAATAAAATTGGTACGCTGATGGACCTTTATTGTAAAATGAATCATAACTTCTTCGTAAAGAAAAATATAGAATTTTAAATAGCTTTTATATCTCAATATCTTAGATTAGTTGTGCTTATCGTTATCATCATTATCATAAGCCTGTGTTAGTCCACTCCTGGTCATAGGCGTCCCCTAAAGCGCGTCTTCTTTATTAGGGGGACAGTAACCCACATGCCCATTCAACGAATGAATCTCTTTCTTTCTTTTCTTACTTTTCAGTCAATTGTTCTAATCAACCAGAAAACTACGATAACCCAAAGTTGTTTCTCCGCGAGATTCGAACACACGACCCCCCTGTTTATAAAGCTAGGGCCAACTTGACTCGGTTAATGTTAATGGCAAAATTAAACCTTTCTAAATTCAAGCAATGTAAAATGGAAATTGCTTCAGTGTTATTAAAACCGAAATGAAATAATGATTAAGCGTAAGACAAAAGTCAATAATAGTTATAATGTTCACACTTACACAAACAATTGACCACCGTTTCAGAGTGGACTAACATTGGAGCAATATTTTATAACAGTAATGTTTAAAATAAAAACGCTTAAGTTGGTTAATAGATAAGAAAAATAAATATTGCGTGACTGATATAACTTAAGAAAAACGAAAAGACTAATAGTTACATTTTAAACCATTGGTTAACTATTTGTTAGTTTGAAAATTTTCTCAAGCAACTAAACAATTTCCGCTTTTACATATTCTGCGATATTAAGTTCAAAATAAAGATTGGTTTGTTTAAAAAATCAATATATGTTACATGTTCAAAAAATACTTGCGTTTGATGTAATATAACATTGATGTAAACAATTTGTTTTATTGTTTCTGTGTTTTAGGGCTTTTTGGGCTGATCAGATCATATTCGACAAACTGAGATGCTCCGTAGGTTGCATAAAACTATTAAAAGTCATAATTATTTCTTTTATTTACGCGATTATTATACATATCAAAACCACTAATTTACGGATTTTTTCGCGTTACTTAAATATATTTATTCCCGACGTTATATATATATATATACATATATATCATATACCATATAATATATATATATATAATAATACATATACCAACTTAGTCTGCCCGTGCTCATGGATGCTGAAAAGAATCCGAAACGTCGGGAATAGAAATATTTAGGTAACGCGAAAAATCCGTAAATTAGTGGATTTGATATATTAAAAGTCAGTTTTTTTCGCGTTAAAAAACTCTTGACGAGTAATCCATCCTTCAAAGCCATTAAGTGCTTTAGATGGATGTGCATATGTCAGTCTTTCTGTATTAAAGTCTCAGATAATTGAAACAGTTATAAGGATATATCGCGTTAAATATATTTTCAAGAATATCATAATTTTATGCTTTTATTTGTTTGTTCATTCTTTCAATTATACTGTAAAAGATGACAAAAAATCCCGCTGAGTTTCTTTCCGAGTCGTCCTTTTCCAATTATTATTTTTTTCAATATGTGAGCGTATCGCTCTTATGTTGAACAAAGATATTTGAATTTGAATTTGAATCACACTTAACAATTGTTTAAAATTTACCTCCATTTTATTAAATTTAAAAATTATATTAAATTATTAGTCTGTCCCATGACTGATCGTCTCTAGGAAGAGTCGATCAAATCCGTAAAACTTTACAAACTGAAAGTTATACTAATTAGGACGCGTTAGAAATGGATCTTTAGATAACACAGGGAAAAGTTTGTTAAGAGACAATAATTTTACAACATAACAGAAAGGTTTTCTATAAGTGCACGGTGCATAACATCAAAGATACATGTCAATGAAACAAAGTATACGAAGCTAAAAATTACTTGAGATTTGATGTAACCTATAGCAAAAGTGGAATCGTACGTTTTTTTATATCGCATTCATTGATAATAAGTGGTCACCGTCACAATAGACTTCGGCAATACCAGGGTATCACTAGGCGCTGCGTAGCATGTGACAATGGATGTTATGTCTCGTTTACCCAGTAAATCAGTGTAACACTACTGCTTTGCGGCAGAAAGAGGCAACGAGGGAACCACTCCAGACGGCCCCCTGTAAAAAAGGAACCTACAAACTATAAAATATATGACTTAATTACTAGTTGCTTGTTTAACATTTCGTTGAAAATCGAATTATAAGATACCTATGCGTGTCATGCCACTACGTTTACGTGAATAATTAGTTTATAATGTACCGCTTCATTATTACGACAGATTTATCGTCATTCCTTTACAATAGCAGGAGTCGATAAATTGTTTTATCTTTTTAACAAATGAATGACAGCTACTTTATGGCAATTTTTGTATGTAATGCATAAATAAAAATAAATATTGTTTTTTTTTTATTTATATAAATAAAATAAACATAGGTATATACCTATGTTTACTTATGAAATATCAAATTCAAAGCGCTACCGTAAACACCCTGCCTCATTGCGAGTATTATCGAAATCTCGCTTAAACCCTTCTAACATCCTCAACAAAGATCCGATAAAATCTGCCTGCCAAATTAAAGGTCTAATATACTGCATTCAATTGTTTCGACAATTTAAATTAAAGCGGCACAAGTTGTGAGAGCCAAAACGTGGGGATAAATCGAACAAATGAAATACGGTAAAGATACTGACCCCCCGCCACGTCTAATTGGATTAGTGTACCATTCTGACGTTGTTCAAATAACTTAGCATATATATGATACATGTTTCTGCGAATCGTGAATATTTTGGGCGAGTAAAAATCGTTCATCAACCATATGTGTTTGTGCCGGTAGCTTAATGATTTAACAGAGACTTATTATGGTTTAAAAATAATGAGTTTATTGCTTTGCAAACGGATCGGATTTTAATTATAGGTAAACTGTCCGATTAATGCTTTCCACTGATTCTAGCTTAGTAACTAACTGATATTAAATAAGGTGTCATTTTTCTTTAATAAATTTATTAACTATAACTATACAATACAAATAGAAAGTATTTGACAGCAAATGTCAAGCGAGGAGCTGCAAAAGTAGAAAATTAAAATTGTTTTGAACTTAAATAGGTCAATAAAAGACCGATATTCCCCATGTTTTTTTGCTTTATCGGGGTTCCAAAAAGTACGACGTCAGCAATGTGTCGCAAATATTACACATTTCCTAAGATAGCGTTTAACGTGTGCCGTCTCCGAAGATAAGGCTATTTGACTAAATCTACGTCATCGGCGCCTCGATATTTATTTACAATACTTGGACTTACGTAGATAGACTATCGGCTAACAGATATCCTTTCATCGATTCTTATTATTCGCGAAATCGATCATAACTAAAAATAGAACGGGTGTCTTTACAATTTGGTGACACACTTTTTATTGGAAACGAGCAGGATAAAATGCAATTAAAACGTAGCCTCAAAATAGCCTTAAGATGCCAAAGATTTTGCTCTTCTAAGTCTGTGAAGTTGAAAGTTACATCAAAACAATTATATTGTTTATGTAGCTAAAGACAATTATGAAATATAAATTACGTTTAACTATCTTCACAATTTAGATAGTAACATATAAAACGTAATCGCAAAATTCTTAATTATTGAATATGTTTTATTACTATAATTTAATTGTTCGTTCCGCTATCGTATTTTTAACATTGCGTAATTTAAAAGAAACAAAATTACGGCATCTTTATGGGGGACTTCTATTAATTGCTTTATCACCTTAAATGGATGTTGCCAAGTGACGGTGCGTCATCAGAAATATGTTTTAAACGAGCGACTATATTTTATTTCCCAAACAAAGCTTACAAAAACTACAACATTGGGCTTTCGTTTCCATTTCGTTTTTCATTCATTATTTATGTTACTACGTAGCTTCGATTGACTGGGAGATAATGCTTAAGTTAGTTCAGTATTAAGTCCACCTTTTGTACCATTTGTAGAAAAAAGTTTAAATAAATAACCAGCGGCGTATGCGTTAACCACTGTTCAAAAAAAAAAGCAGGGGCAATAGTGGGTTATGTCAGACTCATCTACAATAACCATCATGTTGTTCCATCCTAGCGCCTAAAATTTGTCTCAGGAACGCTTTCGCAGTCTTATACGAGCCTCCGGCTTTTCTGCAAATATAAGTATTAAGAAATATACTCACTTAAATATACTTTAAGATCCTTTAACTTCACTTCTTTTACCTCACTGATTTATCGCCCTTGTAGTAAATAATTTAGTTCCAAAGTTTCACACAATTTTCATGGTTCAGGACATGTGAAATAGAAGTAAAAAATCAACCAACCAAAAGTTTTCTTAACGTGTTACATAAAAAGATAGATACCAAAGGATACACACAAACTATACACTTTACACTAATATTTTCACGTTCTTTAATATGAACGCTTTATTAAAGCCCCCATACTTTCCATGAACGTCTCTCTAACAAAATTTTAGGAGGAAAGTCACGGGCGTAACATAGTTTAGCAATTCTTCCAAACTGACATTTACCGTACTTTTTGCGATCACCGAATGAAATCATCCAATACAGTTAAAACTATCTTTAATATCACAACACATAATTTACATGTCAGCGTGTACTACATCGGATGAAACCACAATGCCCGCGATAAAAATCTTATTGTACAAACTTTTTACCTCCCTGCTCCAAACACCCACATAATCCATTCACTTCGTAATTACATACATTTCTAGACACCTTTAACGTCGGACGATCAATTACGCGAAACCTAAATAATATTTATACATGTAATATGGTTGTGCTAATGACTTCCTTATAGTTTGTCTCAAATAACGGTGTTTAAAGTTTTTGAAACTAATTTGATCGACGCAGAAGTTGGGTACAAAAAGACTTATATGTTTTGTTATTTACAGACGAGCAGACGGAATTGATGGAAAGTGTTAACCAACTCCCATTGACATCGGTCATACAAGGGGCATCACCAACGCTCCGTCTAACGGGAGTCATAAGATGTTACGTATCGGTTAACTTAGCAATAGGTTGGCTACGGTACCCTTCAAAACGGAACAAAGTAGGGTTTTCACATAACTGCTATGCGGCAAATAGGCACCGCGGTGGTACCACCCCAGACGGTCTTAAGTATATTTTTCGAAATCGATTGGCGTGATATTGGGCAATTACTTGTCCATTTGATGAGCACATAGTTAATGTAAATTTCAGACTTTGTCAAACTGGACCAAATTGCCATGAGACCAAACGGGAAGCATCAGCTTTCAAATAAAAAAACGACATCTAATTCGGTTCACCCAGGCGAAAGTTCTGAGGAAACAAACATAAAAAAATACAGACGAATTGAGAATCTGCTCAATTTTTTGAAGTCAAAGTCAAAAGAACCGATTTCAAAACAAAAACTAATTCAAAACATATTAAAATGCACTAAAAAGTATAAAACTGAAATTTTAATGTTTGGATAGCGGAGGTTTATGACTAATTTGCTCTCCCATCCAAAATCTCTCTTCATCCTTTCCCCTTTTCGATCCTCACGTAATTTAAAATGGCCCTTAGCCGATGAAAGATTCCTTCAAGTATCGTTAATTTGCCCCTAAGATTTGAAGAGTTCCGTCGCTTTTTCATAGATCCCATTATCATAACTTAACCAAACTCTTATCAAACCGCCATCGAATTACATTATTTCCAATAAATAAACAAATGGACAAACAATATTGAGCTATTAATTGTCCATTTGTTGAGCACATAGTTAATGTAAATTTCAGACTTATTCAGTTTTTTCATGAATGCCACTGTCAGAACTGGACCAAATTGCTATGGGACCAAACGGGAAACACCAGCTTTCAAATAAAAAAAAAATATCCAAGTCTTCTCCCAGGCAAAAGTTCTGAGGTAACAAACATAAAAAAATACAGACGAATTTTGAAACCTCCTCCTTTTTTGAAGTCGGTTAAAAAAAGGACCTACCAGCTTTTAATGTACTCTATATCTAGGTTAAAATAGA
Source organism: Lamproptera curius (assembly GCA_029286875.1). Taxonomy (NCBI): domain Eukaryota; kingdom Metazoa; phylum Arthropoda; class Insecta; order Lepidoptera; family Papilionidae; genus Lamproptera; species Lamproptera curius. The sequence continues at coordinate 23,324 of JAGSMT010000093.1, read as the reverse complement.
CTATAGATGACCTGATATAGAGCATCGCATTCCATATTGTTACGTTAAAAACATGATGTTACTCCAATTCTTTAAAAATTTTCAGTCATGGAATTCCCAACGTTTGCGTTAGAATGTTTAAAGCAAGAAATTTATGGTGCATTTAGTAAATCTGCATAATAAAATATTTATAAATAATTCAATGCGTAGAATTCATCTGATACACATAAAGTTAGTCACCGAAATGCATTATTAAGCATTCCAGAATAATCTCTGTCAGACAGAAGGCGGAACGACAAACCGAATGAATGTTCCAGAACTTTGATATATAAAAATATTACTATTAACGATGTCTAAAGAAACACATTTTTATATAAAACACCTATATGTGTGTTCATATTATTAATATGCATATTTCTGCGATTAGCTTAACGATTATTTCTGAAGGTTTCATACCTCGAACAATCTTTTGGGTAACCAATTTTCAATAGAAGATTTAAAAACCAAAATAACTAAGATAGGTAATACTAAAAAGGAATATCAGGAACTTAACATTATTATATATCTGGCTTAAGAAATGATTTCATGAGAAAAACAAAACATAAATGTTGCATTGAATTATAAAAGCTTCTTCATACATTTTAAATAACAATTTTCACATGAACTGAGTACAGGATACCTCACATGTTCAATGACTTTATTGTCTAAACCAAGGAATAAAAACCTTATAGTAATGGATATTTCTATGGCTAGTGAGAGCGTGACGCACAGTCGGATAGGTCGGCCCACGTCTTAGATGGTTATCGAGCAGTTTTGCGCAACCGCTTCCTTAGTAGCTGCTCTCAGACGCATCTGACTTAACCCACGCTACGTCTTATCTCACTTTAATTAGTAAATAAAACACTCTCTGAGTTAAGTGTGTGCTAATTCGAAGCATTGATCAACTATCGCATGAACGTTAACGGCTTTACGAAAGGCAGTGTTTTCAACATTTATAGACTCATGGTTCAGTTCGCTGTTATATGATATGTTATGCTATTTTCGTTTGTCAAATACTAATTGATATCGTTAAGTAACATAGACTGTCCTACAGATAACTAATAATCTCTACTCTATACAAATAAATAAAATTGGAGTGTCTGTAACATCAAAATAAACGTTATTTAATCATCACATATCACAGTGTAATAATATAAGTAAGCGATTTCTATAAGAGAACATTTCTTTCAAAATTTTTATCTTTCTCCCTGTTTGTTCTGGCTGATTTCTGGAAACGTTAATTGGAGACTTTCACTGAAAGATATCTGATGTAGCTGGAAGTAACTAAGGCTGCTTTTTCTTACAATTTTTTTCTTTTACCACCAATTGGACGAAGCCGCGGACAACATCTAGTTAAACATAACATTAGGATGACAATAAAATGAAAATGAAAAAGACTAATAATTAGAAAACGTAAATTGACTACTCAATGCTTCGTTTTATGCTAAAAACATGTTTTTTTTTCTATATCGCCAAGCTTTAAGGTTCTTGGAAACATGCTCGCATAGCAGGCGCCGACTGCATATTTGCCGTATTCAGTTCACACCTCGGCTCTACGCATGCGTCAAAGTCCCGCGTATGACGCAATCGGTCGGAGCGTACGCGCGAGGTTCGCGCCAATCCTGATGTATGGACCCCACGGGCTGTGGACTGAACGTTCTAACATTACGTGTTGTCTATCATTCGCGTATAATAATAATGATTTCGTTTTTCGTTATTGATTTTGTTCGTGGGCATTATGTGATGGCCTAGAAGATTGCAGGGTGAAAGAGCGGACAAAAACTGAACATTGACTTCTTGTAATATCTCAAATATGACAACCTTTTTTTCCTGTTTACATTTTTGTAATCAGAACTTATGTTCTATTAAGGGTTAGCAAAAAGAAACGCAATAAACGTTAATAAAAAAAAACAAATTTTATTAAGGTTTCAAAAATAAATTTTTAAATACTTAAATATATGGTAAATAAATATAATATTCTTATAAATTAGAATAGAACATCTACACCATTTTAAAGTTATTTATAAATCTCTAGTCAAGGTAGACTAACGACGTAGTAGACATGTATTATTAGGCTTAAAAACTGTTTATTGAAAAAGAAACGTTGATTTTAGTTACATGCATTTATATTTACCAGCGTTCTAAGACTTCAGTCGTAGTTTATTACTATTCAAGTCAATATTTTTTATCCAAACTATATTTAAATTTTGATCAACACAAGGTTGCATTCAAAAACTCCGTCAAGAGTAAACCTGCCACACGTTTTTTACACTTTTGATACTTGTTTTTATTTTTTTATCAAAAATAAATATACAGACGGAACCATACATATAATCCCGCTTAATGCCGTACATTATTGCGTTTAAGGGCAATAACGGCGGAGTATTTCAGTGCATGGTTATGTCCCATTCAACATTCGCGAACAAATCTCCGCACACGTCTCGGGTCCCTTCATTCAATGCGAAACTGCGTTGGGTATATTCACTTTGTTATGGCGCACAATCGTTCGCATTGTGCCGGACTGGCTATGAAAATAAATGGATTCGCAAACCCCTGGCTTGTAGATAGGTATCGTGGAACGTGTTTTTGTCTCTCCATACACTTTCGGTACACGATGTTACTTTCGAACGATGCTATCGTTAAATTTCTGTTTCTATAACTCTGTTATAAATAATAAATTTGAAAAATTTAAGTAAAACTTGGTTTATAACAAATAGATGGCTGATAAATGCAAATTTTCTTCCCATACTACGTTTTATATAGGTATAAATTTCTAGACACAACGAATTCAGTGAATTTGTCGTACGATGTTTTTATTACCTAAACTGTCCAGCGCAAGAATCGCACTCAAACTCCAACAATATGTTTTTTTTTATTTGAGATGTTTCTTGAGGCTACCCTAAGACATAATTGTAAGTCTCTCTTATATTAAATATCTATGTTATATTAATTAATAATTGCTCTCAGCCTCTTTTATATATAACCAAGATCTGTGAAATAATACAATTCAGATTGTGAACGTATTTAATTGTGTTATTGTGTTTGTGCGATTCAATGAACAGACGCCGATCCTGCTACTGCTGCAACTGACGGCTACTGCGCGAGATCGGCATCCCACCTGGTCGGGGGTCGACCAACGCTCCGTCTTCCCAAACGCGGCCTCCACTCCAGAACCTTGTTGGCCCATCGGCCATCGGTTGTTCTTACTATATGGCCGGCCCACTGTCACTTCAACGAGCTAATCCTGTGCACTATGTCAGTGACCTTAGTTCTTTGACGGATAAATTCGTTACGAATTTTATCCGACAATAAACTCCAAGCATGGTGCGCTCCATAACCCGTTGAGCTACGGCAAATTTGTGGACCAGTCCAACAGTCAGAGGCCACGTTTCAGCCCCGGAGGTCATTACGGGGAGTACGCATTGGTCAAAGACTTTCGCCTTCGTTAAATTCTGCGGTATCGGCGACGTGAGAATATGGTTCAGCTTCCTAAATGCTGCCCAGCCCAACTGAATCCTCCTATCGGCTTCCCTCTCGAAGTTGTGTCTTCCCAACTGCAATATGTTATACGTTTTTATCCTCATCAAGTATTCATTTTATAATAATTATAACTAAATTTAATTTTAACTTAAACTGCTAAAGCATTCCTTATTGCTAGTTCAAAAATAAAATAGTTGCAATTTGAAACAGCATATTTTTACTATCCGTACTTTTATCTAGAAAACCGTCTTTAAATAAAGGTTACTACTATTTTTTGGTAATATATTACATTTCCTTCTAGATACTTGTGAACACATGAGCAAAGTTACGCCTTAAGTATTGTATATTCGATGTTTTTCTATATCAATAAAAAATAAAACAACAAAATTTGATAATTACCGTTCAAGAATTTTTATTGACATCGCAGTATCGACCGTTAGTATCAAATACATTCCGTTTTCCTTAACGGACATATGATTTCAACAGCGTGCGTTTACGTTCACATATCATAATAATAGTTAAGTTTCTAAAGCTTATAATACAAAACTATTTTTAAGATGATAACAAATACAATGATGTTAATAAACAATTGACTTCTCTTATTTACATAGCATTATTTAGTTATATAAATACTAAAAGACACAAACAGCACTACTATTGTTTATTATAAATTAATTATTAAATATAGCAAAAAGTAAATAAATATATTATTTCTATTGTTTACGCGAATATTATACATTATTAAATAAAAATACTTTACGGATTTTATCGCGTTAATTTTACATTTTTCGAACACTTTCCCGTGACCGCTGGAAAGTGCTCGAAGCGTCAAAACTAAAAATATTGATTTTACAAAAATGCAAGTATTAAGTAGACCTCTTACACCATGCCTATATAAATCATAAGACACTGCGTTTTATTAATTTAATAATATACTTAACGACTAACTTAAATTAATTTAATATTTTAAATAATTACGTAATAAAACTTCATCCTATGTTTTATCGATAGTAAATCAAAACCAATTTCTCTTTCCGAAATGGAATGATGTCTGAAATTTTTAAGGAGAAAATATGTCCATCTTATGCGAAACTAACAGGTAAAAACGGGCACTATTTACGAAATTGTATCGCGATTTCTGCGACCGCATTTTAAATTTCTGTTATCTTTAAATTTATTTATTTTTACAAAAACATTCCGCTCCGAATTGAGTACCTTCTTCTTTTGGTAAATCAAAAACGTTTAAAACAAAACTTTAAAAGTCTCATACTTCATGTGACAATGACACTGACTTCCATCAAGTTCCCACTTGATACATCGAAGGATTCCCGACGTGTTGTAAACGTCAAAGTGTTTTACTCGCGCACAGCAGACGATAAATCAATCGGCGAGTAATAGTCCTAGTATTGTGCTTTTACGGGCCAATGTTTCAGATTAATCCCCATTCGAAGGATACTTTGTATAGTCAATGCAACATTTATTGTTTACGAATGATTATTGCAACATTTGTATTTACGTGAGCCGAATGAGATATAGTATCATGAATTCGATATTGTTAGCAGTGTCGTGGCAAAGAAATAGCGTCAATACGTTGAAAGCTCTTATTAATAACCGCCTTCGTTGTTTAGCGGTATAGGTCCTTGCTTTGTAAACTGTAGATATAGGTTTGAGTCCCGCAGGATATAACTATGTGTTACCGTTGTTTCCTGTTTGATAAGGACAATTTAGGCCGATCACCCAATTCTGAAAAGTAAGATGATCCATACGTCAGATGAGCTTATAAATAGTCAGTCCGCCCACCAACCCGCATTGGACCAGCCTGGTAGGATACGGTCCAAAATCACGTAATGGAGAAGGCGTGCATAAGGTGAGGCTTATATTCAGTAGTAAACTCACATAGGCTGATGATGAAATTACTTAGTGATTTACCTCTTATAAGACCGTTGTACACAGGCTACTAGATTGATATTACTTAAGTAGATAACGAAAATCCTACATCGAATTTTCTGCAAAATAAATATACCAAAAATATCGACGGCTTAAATGAGCACATAGTAAGCTTAAAGCTTATAGCAAAGCAGATCTAACGCACTCTTTTCGTCAATATGTTGATATTTTTTGACTAAAGAAAATTATATATTAATTTACATACATAAGAAACATTATATGATATATGACGATATAGAAAAAGTCGTTCTTTTCTAGGAAAATATTGCTGCTAGCACGCACCGTATAAGTATTGTTCATGGAAAACGTAAGTGCACGAAAAATCTTTTTACTTTTACTCCAATGTAGACACAAAACTGTATATATTTGTTATTTTAATTTAACTCTTTTCTTACAATAAGATACAGAATTCGAGACATGTTGAACTATAATATACATATGTTTATTTCTGTAAACCAATTTCAAACTGTTCTCTTTTTCTGTTGTGTAATTTTTGATGAGACCAATTAGAGAAAGGAACAGTATAATTTAAATAAATTAATCAGACTGTTATTAGATTACTTAAGTAAACAGTTAATAAGTATACTTAGGAATTGTTAAACTCAGGCATCACATATTTAAAACTCGTCTAGTTTTATAGACACCGATTTCAGTTACAATGATAGTTATAAATTCCATTCTCATCTTCATCTTTCCCCATACTTTAAAGTCGGGATCACGAACAGTCACTTTGCTTTATCACGTCGAGTGGAGCTATTCGCAAAGCAGACTGGACAGTGTATAATTTTCAGTTTTATAGTAAAAATAAATCGATTAATAGTTGCAGGCCTAAGGATACGCAATATACTTTAGTAGGCACTATATTGTTTTTAAATCGGCAATTTTTTTTTATTCGTCTAATCACTTAACAGGGTAGTTACTAGGCAAGCATCACCGTAGTGCCTATTTCTACTGCAAAGAAGTAAAAATATTATCGTGTTCCAGTTTGAAGTGCACAGTAAATGTGATTACTGGTTAAAGAGACGCAGTATACATGTCTCAAGGCGGTGAGCAAACTTGAAGGGTAACTGTTAAGTAACCTTCTTCATGACGCTTTATGTAATAAAAGGCCCAAAAATATAATTTTAATTATTACCTAAACAATATCGTTTGCAATCAATTTCGTATACAAAGTGTCGTAGTAAAAGCACTTCAAGCCGTTATTTATAGTATGCGTAAAATGATTTACGGTTTATAAATAAGGCTAGTGCAATGTGACTTCCACATAACAAAGCTGTTCGGACGCGATGACTTGAATAGACTGCTCGCTAAGGAAACGCACAGGGACGTGGGTGTTTTAATACCTAACCGGACAAAGATTTGCATAACTTACGCGTGCTTATGCAGAAAGTTGTAAATTTATTCAATAGCTGTATAGTTTGTAGGATAGTTTTTCTGTCATTGTATGTGTGAAAATGTGAGTAGACACCTTTTGATATAGATTCAATTTAATTAAACTTTAACGCAATTTTCTAAATTCTTTGAGGTTTTTTTATGAAATACTCAAGAGCAATTATTTTCCCAATGATTGTATTTAAGAACCGTTCTCAAGTTAACGGGCGAGAATTTTTAGCCTTCAATGTTCTAAGTTATTATAATTATGTCAATTTTTATCATAGACGATTTATACTTTAACTTTTATTACATGCTCAAAAAACATGCATTAAGGTTATGTTCGTTATTTTCCGTTTATATTTGCTTTTAAGGGGAATCCGTTGGAATAATTATTCAAACATAAGTTTTATTACCGTTTACGACGAAATAGATCACGATAAAAATAAAATAAAAACGTCTATTTGGGTCTCCTTATTTTTTTAAACTGTCGTCCAAATCAGTGGTAACAAAAACTTAATAAGTAATCGCGAAAACAATTGCACCACATCTCGTTTCCCACGCTATAAAAACATTGTTATTTGTATGATTAGATAGATCTGTCAACAGTCACCTGTCGTAACTTTTCCATTTTTGGCGTTCGAGCGTCTGATTCATAGATTGGGCGTGGGCGGGCGGCGTTTCATAACGTCATTCACGACGTCACCGGATTTACGCTCCGATCGCAAAGGTCGGCCCGAATTCTTCACGAATGAGTTATTATATTGGAACTATTGGATTATTATTTCGATAAAATTATTGTTCTCGTAAGACTAAATTGTTCGTGCGGAAAACGCGCCGTACTAATAGGAACGTCTTAAAATATACACCAAATATTGAACTGATAATTTGTTTCACAGTTGAATAAACGAATAAAGTGTTAATATTAGATAAAAGCTAAAATGGGATGTATCTATCATAAATATCAAAATAAAATAAAAATCAAATTTTGATATCAAACTTCAACGGCATCAAAATGGGGATTAATTAAGTCGGAGTTAGAAAAAATTAAAGTTTTAATTTCGGACGCCAAGTTTGATAAAATGCTTTTTTAAGATTAATTTCACATACGTTTTTTTTTAGTTTAGGCATACGTTCTGTTCAAGACTTTAAACTTAGTGTACAACACGTATCTAATGCTCTCCAAGATTTCGTTTACGGCGGCCGATCCTCGTCCTTGACTATCACAATCCAAGGGGACGGATAACCGACACGACCGGAGAGAAAAAATGCGCGGAACCGACGTTTTCCATGCCCATCAGACGTTTGGATCATCTTATTATCCAAGCTATTCGGCTGATTAGCAAACATTACCATAACGAACTAGGAAGGAAAGCAAAAGTTTTCCCCACAGGATTCGAACCTGCTACTACAGCGCAAGCCGAAACCACTTGACTACGGAGGCAGAAAAAAACGTTAAAGTTTTATCTATTTATGCATTGACTACATTATATAGTCAAAATAAAACCAACAAAAGCGAACATATATTTAATCTGTGAAGTACTTCACATCACACAAAATTTTCGCGCGCAAATGCACACGTGCCAATTGGCAACACCGTGCTCGTTGCACTAATAGATGGCGAATTTCCCAACGTGGATATTACCAGTTTGCACAGAGTACGTGCGCTGTGCACATTTCGACACGGTGTGGCCGAAACTAGTTGGGAAAGCTGCACAGGCGTGTCACATGTCTATTGATTTGTGAGTCATCCGATGTGAAAGAAAGTCCGGATGGATACGTAATAAGGCTATCGCGAAATTGTTATTCTCTTGACTATAGCAACGCACTAATTTGGCTTTAAGACTGATTTAATTAGGTACGTTAGGCAGTTTTTTAGTTGGGAGAAAATTATTTCATGCCTACGCGAAAACGTCATTGTCACCGTAATCGACACTTATGAATTTACAGCTACTTAAAATCGTACCTTGTACTCAAGAGATAATTTGATTAAAATAAATTTATATTGTAGCTATCAATTCAGTAAAATAACTGGTTATATACATATGTCACCCAAACCCGCATTGGACCAGCGTGTTGGGGATACGGTCCAAAAACCCAATAATGGAGATGGCGTGCATTAGGGGAGGCCTATATCCAGCAGTCGACTAACATGGGCTAATGATGATGATGATGATACATATGTACTTACGCAAAACTTAGGTATGTATGTATATCAAGTCAAAACTTTTCATCTTCAATTTTCAATAAATCAAATGTATAAGCAATATATTAATCATGTAGTAAATACATAAGCTACAATATCTTTCAATGAATGTTTAAGCTCAAAAGTCAGAAATATATTGACGGTACTATAAACCGCTTGTTATTAGTTATCTATTCCAATAACAAAATTCTGATGATAGAATATGTAGAAAACTTTAAGTTTATTTTAAATTCAAATATATCTAATATCGAAGAAACAGGACGATTTTTAATGAACATTTTTAGTAGTAACAATTGCTTCAACATCTTTCAGCCCTTGCACTAAGTAATTCGCACGCAATCAGCGTACATGTCTCCTTTCCACAAGAATTAAAAGTACACGGGCCCACCAATATTCTTAATATTTCTGTTTTAATTGTCATTAACAAAATACAATTACAGTAAAAAAACACCGAGGAAATTAAGAAGCGATTGATATTTTTAAGTCGCTTTGCAGGCCGTGGATGAATGCGTTATTATATCTGCCGTTCTTACCGCATCATCAGCATTGATTATATAAGGTTTTACAACGGATTCTTTTACGGATGATTCATCCAAATATTAGTGACTATCGGATGATCTCCGACTTGGCGAATCATCTTATATAACTTACGCCACGTAAATAGTAAAGATATGAAATCACTAATGAGTATCACACCAGAAATAAAGGAAAGTGATAGAAACACTTTCCTTTATTTCTGGTGTGCAAAGTGAAATCTAAATCGTGAATGTTTTATTCATCAAAATCAGTCCTTATTTAGTTAAAGATATTAGATTTTAATGTACTACAATTATGTTATTTTGGGAGTATCAAAATGTACACACAAAACAATAAATACATTGCAAATTTTTGTTTAGGTCTGTTTTTTCATATATCTTTTTGTAGATAATAAATATATATTTTTTTAGCCACATGACCGTTTTATGAAAATGTGTTTTTTATGTTAAATTCTCTTCGTAATATATTTTAAAATGAAACAAATAGCAGCAAGCAATCGCGCTCACCGCTTATAGCAATCCTTGGAAATTTAGGCCTTGTTAGCTAGGCGTCCGTCCACCCGTAGACGATGCGTTGACAACGAGTGCTGCCGGGTCGCTCTGAGGAGCTTTTAAACTGAAAACGTTCATAGCAGTAGTTTTGTGGTATTTTTCTGGATGGTCTATCATATAAAGTATGTGAACTATAGGTAATCAGTTCATTATAATATACTTACATTTTTACCGTGATCGATGTAAAAATTAAATTAAAAAAGAATGCCGGATTCTATGTGGCAAATCGTTACAGAAACAAACTCATCAACATCGTACATAAGCTAGATATGGACTACTTTTTCTTGTGTGTTTAAATTCGATTCGTTTTGATGTAAAATTCTGAACATATGCAAGGAAAAATAACAAATTCATATATGATGGTTTCCGATACAGCAATTTTTGATCACTGATGATGAGGAATAATCCATAGCCAGCTCCTTAGTTAGCGTAATTGCTGGGTAAACGAGAATAAACACACGACTAATGTCTCCAGACAGTGTGCGAATTTTTGGCATCTTGCGCTGCTTTTCTCACGGGAAAGGCGTATTACTTACCATCTGTTAAAAATCCTGCTCGTGCGCTCCAAGTAATAAAAAAACCCACATTAATGCACAATTTGATATCGCCTTGCTGCTATAGCTATATAGATATTTATGTAAAATTAAGGTTTAATGTACAAAGCACTTTGTAAAAAATATCATTGTCGCTTAACGTGCTTGAAATATGAATATGTTATATAAATATATTTGCTCAATAATTTAATACCATTCAACTTTATTAAATTACGTTATATAAAAAATCCCTATTGAAAATGCAATTTAAACTACACCACATCATCATCAGCCTTTGAAAGTCCACTGCTGGATATAGGCCTCCCCTAATACACCCTATCTATTAGGGGTTTTTGGACCTATCCCACCACGCTGGTCCAATGCGGGTGGACCGACTTTTACATGCCCATCCGCGCATGGATCATCTTACTTTTCAGACAAATGGGTGATCGGCCCAAATTGCACTAACCAACTAGGAAACAACAATGAAAATTTGTTGAGTCCCCGCAGGATTCGAACCCACGACCTCCGGATTCTAAAGCACACGCCTATACCACAAGGCTACGCAGGCAGTTGAACTACACCAATAGTATCTGATTTACATCGTAATGACAAAATAAGATTTAAAAAGAAATGAAATGATGTAAGCCTCACTGCGTCACGGTCTATTTTAAGGAAAGTTATCGCTTATAAACTGGATTATAATTAAATGAGCGAAATGCGACCATTCCTTAATGATTCATATTACCGATATGGTGCGCATGAGTAGCTTTTTTTTTTAAACGGTAAGAATAAAATCAACTGCCCACTTGGCATTCTAGTTAGTGACAGTGGTATAGTGAAATCTCTTGTGAACGGGCGGTTGGTTCGATTCCATATTGAAAATATTATGTCACAAACATAGAATTTCGGGTGTTTTGGATTCCTACAATAGATATAACTTCCTTCCCGCGACTTCATCCGCGTGGTATACATATATAATGAATAAAAATATTACTCCCAGTTACATTAGCTATCTTCCAGTCAAGGTACCGTCAAATTCCGACCATTCCAGAGGTAAACCAGAACCAACACAAAAACAGACAGAAATAAAAAAAAAGATGTTATTTCGTTATATGTATTGGTTATTTATCAAAATGAGAGAGATAAATGTTTATTTTGATGTAACCAACCTCCCAATTTTAAATTTGATTAGTTAATTTTTCGGTATTTACCAGTAATATATTTGCTGTAGTAGGTCAATAATTTTATTATACGGCGATGTTGTCTTGGAGTCCCATTTTAATAAAGCCGAAAAAGGTTATATTTTAAATTATATAAATAGTTATATGTCATATATAGGAAAATGGTGCAACAAATGTCTTGATTTTATCACTATTATGCAATAGCCAATTCAACGCTTTCTAGTACCGTCAAATGACCATTATAATAAATATCTTTAGCCGATAATTTCGGAACGCTCAAATATCAGAAAATCATGACTTCAACCCACGCATATAATTCATCGCTTAAATTCAAGTAACATTAATAATGTATATAATTTTTTATCTTCCTGTCTATCCATTTACACGATTCTTTTTATTAAACTAATAATGTTATTAAATGTTATTTTATCTAGACTACGTCTACTCCTCCTTTATTATTTTGTTTAAAATACAATATAGTAAAAAAAATAAAAACAGTGGCAATAGATACAATTATAAAATGTAGAAAAAAAAACAAAATGGTGACGTACATGTTAATAGTTTAGTTTAGATAATTTAAACTTGGAATTTATGTACACGGATAACGGAGTGTGGTCATACATATAGAATTCTTATTTATTAATTGTCGCCAAGGTCCCAAGCAAAATGCGGCAGTTGACTTTTAACAAAAATATACATACGACACCGCTTCGTTGCTATGGATCATCATTTTCGTTTTTTTAAGCATAATTTGGTTAAACTTTAGTGATCTACACTTAATCAACAAATTTCAAACGTTTCGGCTTCATTAATTCACAAAAATATCCTAAACAATAAAGTACTTGCTAAAGAATAAAGCTCCTAAATGATAAAGTACTAGCGTAAAACTAAACATTGTACCTTTCCACTGCACACGAGACCGTATCTAAATTTACCTTGATGTGCATTAAGATAACGCCTCTCTTATCGTCAGAGCCCTAAAGAATCGACCTATCACCCTTTAGCGCTGACAAATCAATGCGCAATATTAGCAGAGACTTGGAGGCGTTGTGTGGGCGCCGTGAAAGTGCCGTGACTGATCGACTGCCCACCGACGTGCGGCGAACAAAGGTCGCGGTGCCGTGGCGATTTTCAGCATGCATGCATACATGCAGCAAGAACTTTTTGTTACATACATGTGTGCATGGTGATTAGATAGCAAAGCTTAGACTATCGATAATCAAAGACTCTTTGCCAATTTGTATTGGTTATATATAGTTGTATTTATCTCAAATAACTATTTTAGATACAAGATTTGTTTAATTGAATTGATTACTATTTGGTAAGTGTAGCCCAGCCATACCTTAAATAGGGATAAGCAATGTAAACCTTTTTGACGGCGTGTTTGGTTAGTTGAATGCGTAATGAGCTGGGCAAAATTAATAAAAATTTACATACTGTACATTACAATTATCAGTAAAAGCTTAACTAATTTCAGCTTTATTTATAGAATAAGTAAACTTTAACTTTTGACGAGGTAATCGGACCATATTTAAGGCCCTTGTAAATGAGACGCGTGACAGATATGGAAAATAAGAAGATAGATGCGCCGGGTATATGGTACTGGACAAAAATGCTTAGAATAACGTGGACAGAATTTATGACAAACATATCCATCCTTAATGAGTAACATATCGGACGGCGGTCATGCAGAGTTCTAAATCGCATTTTAAACTTCTTAGAGAAGTCTCAAGACGCAAGACGCGGTGACTTGTTGTCCAAGGAAAAGAAGAAGGTCCAGACTACGTGGAAGGCGCCCGTGTGATGACCCCGACCAAATTACGATCATATTTAAGAAACCCTTGCAAGAACTCATTGAAATTTCAAAGAACCGGGGGAGATGGGCAGAAATAGTACGGAGAGCATCATTTACCCAGGACACTATAAATTTTACCTAGCTACCAACACTATTAACTGTTTATTATAAAAGCCGAAAATGCTCATATATCCATGACTAATTGACTGACGTATTGAACGGATTCCGTGACGTACCACCCAGAGAAGTGCAATGTTACCACACCGCACCATATAATGTTACATCTTGTTTCCCAAGTAATCGCTTGGTAGTGTCCTTCGAACCGCAATACAAATTATTATCCCTGTACCACCCATAGGTTGACTAGTATTTGTAATAAGTCCCCTTCTGTATTGCGTCATGTGTCCTTCCCTTGTTTTGTGCAATAAAATAAAACAAATGAAATAGTTTTTCAATATTCCCTCGAAGATGACTTACAATTTTTTTATATCATAATTAGTTGTCTAATTTCATGTATTTCTTCTAAAAGCTTACACTAAAATTTAATAAAATAATATTCTTAAAAATTATTACAACAGCAAACACTCAAACCAACTTGTATACTTATTTTTTTAAGAAAGTTTTGAGATATCTATAAATATAAATAATATTACTTATAATATATATATATATATATACCTTTTAATTTTTTTACAATCTGAAAAGTAAATAACACCAAGCAACGGAAGACTGAAATGAACATATCAACTGCATTTATAAAGATACATGAATCTGTGCCGGCCACACACCATAATAACATTTATTATGCCTCCAAGGCATGCAGAACTTCGGCTAACACGGGCCGCGCTTACTTGTCTCCGGGAATTAGTATTCTCTAATGAGCTTAATTGTCTGAACGGTACCGCAGACTTGTTATTATACGCCAGGCGATTGCTAAAGCTATGTAATACACCTATTAAATTGGCACATATAGTCAACACACACATAATCACACTTACACAGACACACACGCGTTATCATCCTTAAACACACACATATTCCCACTGACACACACATTTATGTTGTGTGCAATATGTTTTGTCTTATACCTGTTTACGTTTTTTCTTATGACGACCCGATAGGTGAAGTGATATGTGGCCCCGAGACTTGTACGCCACAGGCGGAATACGATTCCCACTAACAAAATAGAATGTTTTATAAACATTGTCATTTTTTAGTGTAATTATGTGTTTCAACTTTTCAAAACATTTAATACTCCTCGGCTGTGCAACAATTTTTTTCAAAATCACAATACATATATTTATTACTCTGGTGACATAATAACTACAAGCTGTCATTAAAATCTGTTCAGGAGTTTCTGCGTTATAGACTTTTGAAAAGCTATAAAGAAAAGCTTTCGCATTTACGTTACTAATATCTAAACAAAATCGAACAAAAAAATTTTTAGCTAACGGTAACATCTCAAATGTTACCGTAAAACAAAAATGTCTCACAACACGAACTCTAAATATATCTTAAAAACCGTCCCCGCTCCAGAACTTCCGTGTTGATTCACCAACACGTAAACCCAACACCCAACTAACGAGCTTTCACTCCTAAACACATAAACGACACTTATCTCTCGTACAATGAACAATTTATCATAAGACGATTTAAGGCGTTACACTGACCCGACAAAAGTGGGTAAGACGCGGCCTTGATACCGATAGGCAATGAGAGAGAACTGTGTCGATTTTTTGCGAGTCTGACCCGCCAATATGTAAATAGACGCTTAGAGTGCGTTGACCTTGCCTCGCCCACGGGTGGCGAAAAATCTAGGATCCAGTAAGTGGCTCCCAGTGACCTACTGATTTCGATAATGCACGTGGGAGGTCGCCTCAGCCGCAGGGGCAGATCGCTCAGAAGGCAATGTCCGCTGTCATACACGCACGCGCGCCACACGCAGACAGCGATCCATTATAATGCCAGGATATTTTCACTGACATAAAAAAAGAAAAAAAGCAGTATATTATAAAATCACAATATTATTGTTTTATCCTTCAATAAAATACATTATATAATAGTTCAACTAGTTTCTGATGCTTCTTCTACGTATAAAAATTTATCATTAACTTAACGCAGAACTCGATCGTATTTCCGCAGTAATTTATTTTGACGTGACTCATTAATGACTGGAATACGGTAATGTTTATGATTTCGAATTAAAAATACTGTATCAGTGCCTACATTAATGTCGCGAGAACGTATGAATGTGAAGGTGAGAGACATAAATCGCAAAATATCATTGTAAATTAAGAACAACGATAATAACTGAATTAAGTACAAGACCTTATTATATTTGTTTTTATATTTAAAACGTGGATTTGTTTGCAATCGATGTAGGTACTGGGACACAAATAAATCAATTTAAATGTTTAATTTTTCATGAAATTTACTATCTTACATTACACAAAAAAAACAGCTTAATATTCTTATATAAACATTCAGTAAATGTTTTATTTTTTAAGAAAACAGAATTTTTGTTCTGGTTTTAAGGGCACTGTACCCAGCATAATTATTGAAGCAGACTTGTGGCGTCTTACATTCCACTTCCTAAAGGCAGAGCGTTATTTTTAAACTTTCGGCTAATATAAATATACATCCGATTTACTTCAAATTAAAACAACCGCTTTTTCTTATGTGTCTACGTCAACTAAATTAAATCAATTTACGTTATTCATATAATATTGTGGGAGGCAATGATTTCTCAACCATTTAGTCGTATGCAAATGGACACTAACAAAATCATTAATGCACCTTCACAAATTTTTTGCGAACAAACTTAGCGTACATACCTTTTTGCACGGAGGTGAAAACCAAAAACCGTTTCGAGTGCATTACACGGTTACGTTTGTGTTTGAGATCGAAATTATAACCTTTTCACTAATAATAAATAAAACAACGCAGTTTCTTTATAACATTACATTGACTATGTTATATGTCCTAAATTCATATCTCATATAATTGTGTACTGTTGCACCAAGTTTCTTAGTTATTGGTCTACTCTTTTCAACCGAAGCGTAATGTTATAAACTTTTATAACATCACGCTTCTCGTGGTAGGATCAAAATGGAATAGAAGAATAAAAACAGAGATCTTAATTATTTCTTTTATTTACGCGATTATTATACATATCAAATCCACTAATTTACGGATTTATCGCGTTATTTAAAAATATTTATTTATTCCCGACGTTTCGGATTCATTTCAGCATCCATGATCACGGGCAGACTAAGTTGGTAAATACCAACTTAGTCTGCCCGTGATCCATGGATCCGATATTTTTAAATAACGCGAAAATCCGTAAATTAGTGGATTCGATATGTAACAGAGATCTTGAGAAATTATTATTAGAGATCCCACACTACTGCTTTTTAACAGAAATAGGGACAAATACATACATACATACATACACACATCATCCGCCTCAGGCCTCCCCTCATGCACACTTACTCATTAGGGGGTTTATGGGCCGTATCCCACCACACGGGTCCAATGTAGGTTGGTGGGTGGACCGACTACGCCCATCCGATGCATGATCATCCTACTTTTCAGACATTGGGTGATCAGCCCAAATTGCCCTAACCAACTAAGAAGCAACAATGAAAATTTTTGAGTCCCCGCAGAATTCAAACCCATGACCTCAGGATTCTAAAGCACACGCCCTTACCACTAAGGCAGTATGGAGGCAGTTTAGAAATAGGCACCGTGGTGTATCTTTCCTAGTTGTTCTCTACTAAAATGTGACGATTTCAAACGATTAAAAGGGGCCTTGCTGTTTTAAATTTTCCTAGTTGGTCATCTGTAAAACAGGCACGTAACACTTTAAACTCCGCAAGTTGGTCCCAAGTATAAAGAGGAATCAATACTTGCAACTTTTCCCGTTGAAATATATAAGGAAGAACTAGCTGCTGCCCGCAAATCTGTCCGCATAGTTAAAGATATCATATATTCTATTAGATTTTCTGCCTACAAAATATTAAAAGCCTGGAAAATTCCACAGATTAACCAGAACAAACAGGCAGACATACAAAAATTAAAAAAAAGTTGTTTTATTATTTGAACCGGTTATATATCGTAATGTACTTATTTAAATACTGTTCTTTTACTGTTTCAAATTGACACTCCAATTTTATTTATTTGTATTTATAAATTAAAATTTGTAAAGTTTTAGGACGTTTAACATTGTTTATACAGATATCACCCAACTAATGCTATTTACTTGTATGTAATTGGAAAACGTTCATTAGTCGGACATCTGACTTTATCGTTCGTCACATAGATAGACACCGCGTAGGTGGTAATTTGGTACTAAAGTTACAAAAGCCTCTTGCCAGCATTCATAATGCGACATGACGTAATTACAATGTACCCATTGAATTGTCATGGCCGACCCTAAAGTTGAATTCTTACAGTCTTCGCCATTTCTCAATTATAAAGTAATATTCAACTCATAGGGGATCGTAAACATTTATTGGTCACTAAAATTAATGCCAGCGTAATTTTACGTCACCGCACATTGCATAACGATATCGCAAATAGACTCTAATCACCATAACAATTTACACAACGTGTTTTAATGAATGGAAGTTTACGCGCGGTCAAAGCTGCCGGGATTTTTTAATGTAATCTTTTTGGTCTCAAGTACGCGGTTCTAATATAAACCATGCCAAATAGACTATGGAATTTTAAAAAAGAGCATCTGATTATGAACCCTAATATTGAATGTATATTGAAAAATGTTGACGCATGTATTATGAAAATGTTATTGTGTTCCGATTTGAAACGCACTACGGTGCATATTTACAGCGACTTAAAATCGTATGTCTTTCGGTAGACAGCGCATCGATGATACCCCTGGTATTACCGATGTCCATGGGCGTCAGTGAGCACATCAGGTAGACTGAGTCGCCTGCTTCGAAAGCAATAAAAATATATATTAGGTTAATGTTTAATTTATTACATAGAATATTTCGAAACGAGTAAGATGTTTACTTGATGGCAAATGTTTCGCCCTACCCCTAAGAAAAAGCACGAGAAGTCATGATTCCGCCTCCTACCCTGGGTAGAAGAATGTCAGTCTCTCTTACGCAGCAAATACACGAATACCTTGCCCTTCAAATAAGTACGCAGTAGTGCTCTTATACTACTGTTTTGTGGCAGCAATACGGACTGCACTAGAAGTTTTTCCTTATCATGTAACAAGGAATTACCTTCATAATATTCTATGCACCGGAGTTCTACTCAGAAGCCAATCTAAATATTTATGAAAACTGCTCAAATTTATTTCAAAATAAATATTTCCAAATTCTATTTTACATTCCATGTACCAATTACATACCAGGTAGTTTAAATAAAACAAATAAACCGATGATTTAAAATACTTGAAGATAAATAAATTTACACCCTTAGAAATATTGTCGCTTCCTTAAATAAGAAATTCATGATTAAAATAGAAATTATAATATTTATTAACATTCGGAAATCAACTGAAAATATGCAAGACTTTACAATTAAAAGGTCGTACGCAACTGATGATGAGAAAACTTTCTAGTCAAATTATGGTGGTCGTTAATTGAACCTTCAAAGACTATAAATTTGAAAGAGTCAATATCAAATAACAAAAAAGGCTGCCTACAAATCGGTACGAAACAAATTTCGCAAGTAGCAGCATTAACTAGAATACATCATTATCACCCGCCCACTAAAAACCCGCCAAAGAATGGATACAGACGTGCAAAACATTTGAATAATTACTTTTATGTTTTTATTATACAGACCACAGGAGAGATATGCAAATTTCTGTGATTTGTTACGACCCATCACAAGTGAGTGTTAAAAATGTTTCACACGCAAAAACACGGATACTGGGATTTATTGTTACTCCAAATCGATTATAAATCGATAGTCATCAATCCGGTTTTGTTTAAACTATTTTCTATTACCTACTTCTCTATCTATCTAATCCGAAGAAAGATTAAGTATATGTTAACAATAAAACGTATAGCAACGTACAGATATAGTGAGAGAAGATTTTCCTTCCTAATTTTTCGGAATAGTTCGCATTTATCGTGCTCTATGAAATGGTTTCAGTACCTATACATCTCTATATAATACAATGACATTATTCATTTCAACATTTCATACTAAAATATAAGTTTCATTTTAAATAGTTTGGGTATCCTCGTATTTTGATAAAGATTCGAGTAACACCTAAACAAAATAATTTCTCGCTAAATATATAGTAACCTTTTACATATAGAATTGATATAAGTTGAAAGTCTATGAGTAATAAACATTTTAGTGACATTTCATCAATAAGAACCCAAGACGTACGACGCCGTTGTTTTGAGTTCTATCTTTTTTTAGCTTAGGTAAATACGTAATTATTGACTTAAACAATCCTACATCTAATCCAACAAGTCAATATGATCAAACTTTTTTATTCTGTTCATCAAGAAAACGATGTAACGAATTACCCTA
Source organism: Lamproptera curius (assembly GCA_029286875.1). Classification (NCBI taxonomy): domain Eukaryota; kingdom Metazoa; phylum Arthropoda; class Insecta; order Lepidoptera; family Papilionidae; genus Lamproptera; species Lamproptera curius. Next base: position 3,180 of record JAGSMT010000093.1, on the reverse strand, counting down.
CCTAATAAAAAAGAAGTAATCGGTGTTCGACAAAAGAAGGCAGCTTGTCTTTAAAAGCCAATTTATTTACTTTGATTTGATTTATAACGAACATAAGCGTAAATAACCTCATCTTGTATAATCAGCATGGTAAAACGGTACAAGATATCAAATAAGCGTGCAGAAATTTAAGAAAAACACGAGGTTAAACAAGGAACTGATAAGGATTGCGTTACAGTAATAAATTCGTAAAAGTTCAGCGCACGGGCTCGGTTCCACAGATGAGTCAAATGTCAGCAAAATAGTAATCGAATCTTCGAGATTAATGTTCATTGTGATAACCCAGACCAGTTTACGAAACATCCTTAAGCGTGTTAAGCAACCAACTTAACGTCGAAACTTACATCCGCTTTTTAACACCTGTGAAAAAAGTATACAAGGCAATCAGGAAATGTAGTTATATCCATTTTTTTCTAGTTATTTAGTTCTTTACTTAAGAGCTTGAAATAGACTACAACGTATTAATACAATTATTAAACTTTTAAACAACTTATCTAATATAAAGTAATAATAATTTTATAAGATTTGTTTATAACTTTTTTTGTTTTAGCTGATTAGCCGGAAGAAAAATATTTTAAGCGTGTACTGATTTTTTTCAAATTTACACCATAAATAAAAAATGCTTTTATTGTATTAATTGTGTGTAATAGTTTTTATTTAAATCTATTTAGCACATTTTTGAGCACTAATAAAAATATAATAATTACATTAATATTTAAGCACGGAATCTTTTCCGTAAAATCTCCTATATTTTTATAGGAGTAATCATATCACATTTTCCTATATATCAATAGAAAACTTAACATGCAAATTTATATTTGCAAGTCTTTAGCAATCAAGTCATTGCTTGCTTTGTTAAAAACAATTAGATAAAATTGCCAATTACTATACAAACTTTTTTTAAATGTAAAAATATTAGAGCATATTAAAAATTAAATTAACTCTATACTAATATGATACAGATGAAGATTTGTATTTTTGTGTGAGTGTTTTTAATGAATAAACTCGAAAATCGATTTGAAAAATTAATTTTTCATTAGAATGGCCGTACATAGGCTACATCAGCCCAGGAAAATCCATTTACAAAAACTAAAAATGACCCGTGCACAGACTGCTAGTGTAAAATATGACAACATAACAAAAATATAGCAGCTTCGTTATAAGGTGGTGATCATCATGTTAAAGTAAGGGGCGGAGATATCAATAATTAATGATTCCGTTACACACGTCGCATTGTATTCAATTAGTGGCCAATTCTCGTGAAGTAGTTGACTGTGTAGAATGACTTGCTGATATTATAAAAGTTTACCAATACATATCTTAACACAAAGGAAACCCATAATAATTATAGTCTTTAACAGCTTCTGTTTCGACTATTAGACTTTTGTTCTTTTTTTGTCTAGAATTATGTCATTTCTCTAATACTTGCTTTCCGTTGTCGATTGGGATCTAATTTCTTTAAGTAGATCCGTCTCTTTCAAGACTTTAGTTTCTGCTGTAATAAGACAATTTTGATGATGATAATATCTTGTTCATTACAAGCGTCAACAATCAAAAATACACATACTTCTAATGCAATAATGTCAGCAAATAAATAGTCACATCCTACCACGAAGACTGGTAGTATGAAGTTGCGCTAATCAAAGTTGATGTCGTAGTTTCGGAGGGACTTAAGATTGTGTAGGCAATACATTATACAAATAGCTCCTCCTTGCCCGTATGGAAAATAGCAATCGAGGATTTACAAAACGGCCATCAGATACTATAATGCACACAGTAAAAATTTAGACCAGAAACAAAACCAGACATAGTACCTAATTTTTTTACGCCCGTCAAACTTATCGATCATCTTAATTTACAGGTAAATGAGTGACCAACCTATGTTGTTAATAAAATTGACCACATAATCATAAATTTTCTTGGCCTTCAGGATTCGAACCTACAACTTCTATCGAAATCTTAGGCTATAGCTTATTCTATACTAAATAAAGAATAGATCTTTACCAAAAGTCTGTTATCGATAGTATCTGTATCTTTTTGCGCAGAAAGTGTATTAACCATAAATTGTTCGAAGAGCAAAATAATATATTCGAATAAAGATATACATTTCCACTCCAATCTGTCCCCCAATCTCTGTCCAATTAAAATAACAGTAATATTTGTTAATAAAATAATATTTGCTGATATGAATGTTTACTAAACTCTAGGGGGGTCTATTGCCGTGAAGGTTTGCTAAGTGATGACGTCACCCGCAGTACTGGGTCACTCGCTGTCATAACTCCGCACAAACCAGTCGGTGCGTTCATAAATTACGATCGGGCCGAGTGTCAAATCATCGATCACCCGATAAATCGATTACGGTTGTAATAACTCAATAATATAACGAGCCTATGGATGTCTCGCGGTAAAATGGCGCACGCTTTACGAGCTTTTTTATTGCATATCGATATCTTCGTTCTTGTACTCTGCCGTTCATGACGGTAGGGATGGACGGTTTTATCGATATTAAAGTGGAAAATATTGTGTGCATATTTAGATGGTTTTGAACGTAACGAGTTTTTTTTTATTTGTAAATTAAATGCGATTCTTGATTATCATAGACATTGAATAAACTAATGAATACCTATGACGTTATAAGACAAAATTATTGATGCTGAATTATTTAAGCTCACGGTCATTTTCTACGTACTATTGTGTCACAATTAAACCAAAAAAATCTTTAATATATGTAGTGTGCACGTAACTACGCCAATAAGCATTGTAATTGACATTAGATTCATATTATAATCATTCCAGGTTAAATTTAGATCAAGTAGACGAACGGTCGGAAACGGTAAGACTACTTTAAAATAACAAAATTGATTGTCGATTTAGAGGACGCAAATAAACAAACGGTGTTATTTATATTTTCAATTAAAACTATAATAGCTGATGTAGCAAAAATACATCAGCTTTATTTTAATTGAAAATATTAATAATTAATTTGTTAAAGTTGTAAACACAAAACAATGCCTATATAAACATTTGACACATAAGAATAACGTTCTAATAAAACAAACGTTTAATTTGTTATGATATATCAACCTTCTACATTTCCATAAGGTTCCTTACTAACAACTTATATTCACACGCCACAAACGG